>JAAALK010000282.1:27290414-27383254 GCA_019279435.1 Zizania palustris
CACACCTACGGACACGCCTTGGTATCTACCCTCTCACCGCATCAAGGGACTCTCAGTCTACCACCCTATTTGTAGAACGCTCCGGCCTACTAGAGTTCTCTTAGCTCTCTCAACCGCTTCCTCCTGAAAAAAACTCGCAAGATGCCTGCTCTGATAGAACTCACGGTGATAGGTAGGATTCTTAGGATGTGGTTGAGTCTTGGGTTTCTTGGGCTTGGTGGTGTTTGGTGTTGGATCTTTGGTGTGAGAGGGTCTAGGAAGAGAGTCAAGAGAGGTGAGAAGACTCTTGGGCTTGAAGATCTAGGCAGGCTTCCTGGGTAGAGCTTTAGGTTGTTTTTGGAACACTCCATCCTTGGGCTGACTGGCCTGAAAATACTTAGTGAGTGAGTCTTGGGATATTTTCTCTAGATTCATCTTACTCCACTCCACAACACGACTCAGGGCACTCTCAAAGTCAGCCTTGGTGTAGGTGTAACCTACTCCAAACCCATCATGTCTCTTGAACTACTGGATCATCATGCTGAGCTGAGGCTCGCTGGCACTCACCCAACTCAGGATCTGACGAAGGTAAGAGTTCTCATTCTAAGCATTAGCCAACATCTCTCTCAAGGAAGCTAGCACCTCTACATAAGACAAGCAAATCTCACACTCTTCATCAATCTGAATAGACTTCTTAAGCTTTTGGCCCTCAACTTTCATCTTGATCAGCTCCATCCTCAAAGACAGTGGGTTGAACTGACAAGGTCTCAAGCTCAAGCTTGGTCTGCTCTAACTCAGCTCTAAGATGCTCAAGCTCGCCCGACCGCTCATCACTCTTTGCTCTCAACCCAGCTAGGTCATCTAAATAGGATGGGAAGTCACTACAAGGCACGATAGTAGAGGCATGAGCATCTTTTAGCTCTAGCTGAGCGCTTTCAAGCTTAGTGGCCAAAGCATCGCTCTCACCCACCCTCTCGGTGCACTTGGACTTCAGAGAATTCAGGTCACTCAACAAAACCTCACAATTGGAGCACTCACTGCTCTCACCAAGCAAGGGAAAGAAGTTAGACTCTCAATTTTGATATTGGCCATAGCAAGCTCACTCTCTAGATCATCTACCCTCTTCTTAACCCTCCTAAAACAGTTTCTTCCGATCCTTCAACTCCTGATGATTTTCTTCTAGTAATTCAACAACTTCTTGCTCATAAGAAGATACCTTCTCGTCGTCATCATCAGAGTTGTCGGAGGATCCCTTGTCTTCTTTATCCCCAAGAGCCATTGAGTATATGCTCTGTGGGATCTTCGGCTACGATGTGGGCGAGTATTCGGCTTGTCCCCAAAAGCTATGAAGCAGAGGCCAGCCGTATCATCAATGTCCTTCTCCTTCCCTTTCTTTATCACGATCTCCTCATCGCTCGAACTCGATTAGAGGAACAAGAGGATGATCGCTTGGAGTAGCTCCTCTCCATCTCGGCGAAGAAGGCCTTATCCCGCTTCTTGTTCTCGCGCTGGTAGTCCTTTAGGGCCTTTCGGAAGAACTTCGTCTTGGGCTTGCCCTTGATGAAGGTGTACTTGTTGGAGCTGTTGTGCTTGTTGGAATCGTAGGAGCCACCACTGGTGCCCTTCTTGTGAGTGTTACACTTGGGGTAGTCGATGATGAAATGAACTGGATCACCACACTCAAAGCAACCAGGTTTTGTGCCATGTCTTTTAAGCCTACATCTATCATAAACACGACGAACCTGGCTATTGAACAAACACAGATCATCATCTCCTAAAAGTTCCAACTAATCCTCAGTGATAGACATCAAAGAGAACAAAGCACAACTCAAAGAAGAATTAGTAGAAGGAGTCGCAAGGGTCAGGGTTTTTGAACCGAAACCAGTGAGATTTGATCTCAACTGGATATCAACCTCTGAGGCCTTAAGCTTACTGAAAAGCTCTGCAATAGTCAAGGTATCATAATAAGCACTCTCAACAATGGAAGATACCTTGATCTTCCAGACCTTAGGGTTCAAGGCATGAAGAACATTGAGCGACTATTCATGGTCTGAGACCAACTGATCTCTATCGGTCTTATTGGCCCGAAGCTTGTTAATGATCAACTGAAAGCGACCAAACAAAGCCTCAACAGTCTCACCCGGCTTTTGGGAGAAATTTTCATATTCTCGCCGGTAGGTCTGATAGAGCCTAGTCTTGACCTGATATGTCCCCTCATGGTGTGCCTGGAGGGTAGCCTAGATCTCTCAAGCAGTGTCGATATGGTTAACACGCTCAAACTCACTGTGACCTAAACCAGAAAATAGAATATTCACTGCTTTGTTGTTCAAGTCATACTCAGCGATTAACTTAGGGGTAGTACGCTCAACAGACAGACGAATAGTGAAAGAAGCATGAACACACATGTCCCATATTCCTAAGCTCTAGCTCAATAGATAGGCTCACATGTGAGTCTTCCAATAATTATAGCCAAAGACCTCAAGAGATGAAACTTTCTCAGTAGAAGTCATGATCGCTACCTTGGGTTAGAACTGGTTAAGGTATGAAAAAACCCTAACCTTGCTCTGGTACCACTTGTAGGACCGAAAGTAGCGACCAGAGGGAGGGTGAATGGACGCCTCGACAAATTCTTTCGAATAGATGGACTTCCCTTTAACACCCAATGCTCCTCTAAACGAACAAGCTGAAGCAAATAACTTTCACAGCAACATCCTAGAAAAAACTAGTGCTATCACTCTCCTGTCATATATGAAGTGACGCGACATACTGAGAGATCATGATCACTAAAAATAATCTAGCCCAAAGACAACTGGAGTCCTTAAATAAAAGACACCAACACAATGTTTAAAGGCAGAATAAAACCACTCACAAATCAAACAGCCATGTCATAAAGCATTTCACCATATACATGTCATTCACTTCAAAACTCACAAACACAATCATTAAAACATGGATATTCTGAAATTTTAATCATAAAACAATCTTTTTTATCAAATTATAGATGTGCAGTAAAAGTGAGTTTGGGAGAAAATTACCTTTCACTTACCTATCCATGTCTCCTATCTATTCGTAGTGCAATTCCTACAGCAACTAGGCAGCCTTGAACCTTCTGCTCGGCCTGACTCCTCACAAAGAGCACTGCCTCCAATGCCCCGTGCGAGCTCAGGCGCCACGAGCCTCAGATGATGTCCAACACTTGCACCCTAGAGACTTCCACCTGACCACCGTGTGAGCTCCGATGCGCTCGATCCACAGAAAAACCACCGTCTGGAGTTCCCCAAGAAAACTGGTCGGAGGATCCCAGAGAAAAACTGGCTAGCTACTATATCAGAAGCGTGGGAAAAAAACCAAGCGAGAGTGTTGTGCACGTGGAATTGTAGATCCAGTGGCGATTCCAGGAATAATGGAGATAAACAGAGAAGGCAGAAAGAGATTTATCTCAAAATTAGTAAAGTGAACTCTGTTTTTGAAATGGATGAGTTGGTAGAAACCCTAGGAATACAAGACCTTTTATAGGTAGTTCAAATATTGGAAAAGACCTATTTACCCCTAGGGTAAATTACACACAGATGCAAAAATAAAGATGCAGACCCAATGGGTAAAATAGTAAAATCCTAACTAAATGTAACTTGTCCTAACGCGGAGATTTTGTAGAAGCTACTACTTCGCTTCAGGACCATATAATCTCCTTTTGATGTTCCATATTTCAGGCGCCGGTTTTGCATCAAAACCAACAAAGCGCTCGTCGCCTTTGCACCAAATACCTGGATTGGGCTGACTCGACTCTACGACCCCCTCGGCCTAGTAGTCGCTCGTCGCCTATTTACCTGAGTCAAATCTAGTCAAACCACGATGAGTACCCTACCATTTCTAACCCATGTACCTAGATTGGGCCGGCCTGACTCCACGGCTCCCTCTTCCCGGCAGCCGCTCATCGCTCGTGTACCTGAGTCACATGCGGTCAAGACATGGTAGGTCTTCTCTTCTCCTCATCTCCTCTCACTCTTGACTTCTTTTGACAATAACTCATCACTTCTGGAGCCATGAGACCCATGATCATTAACATGGCTCCTCACACACCCTTAAGGATGGCAATAGAGACCTAAAATCCGATGGATAAAAACTATATTAGGAACTAAAAATGGGTGAAATTTAGTATTAGTCTAAGATTAATCCCTATTAGATAACCGAGGCGGAAGACGTTCCCCACGCCCTATCCCCATTTCACTACCCCACAAATGACTTTTAATGATGTGGCTTTAGTGATGAATAAAAGACACATGTCACTAATATACCTTTAGTGATGGGTCTTAATGATGTATGTCACTAATGAGTTGTCAAAATTCTGAACTTATATTTAGTGATGGACAACGTTGAGACCCATCACTAAAGACCTATCTTTAGTGACGTGTGTGAGACCCAACATTGAAAACCTACCTTTAGTGACACGTGAATATCTAGACTTGTTACGAAAGACCTACCTTCAGTGACTCATGAATATCTAGACCCGTCACTGAAGGCCGACACATATGATTTTTTAAAAAAATTTGGGCAGGCAGAAGAACTAACACTAGCCCAAAAACACATACACACTATTATAAAGCCCCATCTCCTCTCTTCAATCTTTACTCTCAATTATTTTATAACTTCCCTCCCTTGATCTCTCTACTTGATCTTTACCATTCTCATCTCGAGCTCTATCGATGGTGGCCAGCATCACTATAATATCTACTCAACAATGACCGACGTTACATACTTCATGGTCCACTCGACCATGAGCTCATTGGTATTGAACTGCTTTAACAAATGGTACCGAGTTATTACCATTGCTTCACCAAATCTTATTGCTTGCTCTCCTCCATTGTTATCACCTCGTATATCCTTCTTTATCATCACCTCTCGTCTATTTTGTCTCAAGGTAGAGGCCTCACCGATGATGACCACATGGAAAGCATATCAGTACAACGATAAAAATAATAGAAAGAGCGCCTCCATGACCACTTCAGATCTATTCATCATCATCATCATCATCATCATTGCCTCTCCTCCTCTATTATGGCTCTGGGTAGAGGCCTCACTGATGATGACCACATGAAAATCACATCGGAATGATGACAAAAATGACGAAAAGAGAACATACACGATAATCTCGGATCTAATTATTAACTCATTTGAACTAAAATAAATTAAACGAAACTATATAGAACAGATCTAAAATGAAAAAAACGACCTTTAGTGATGCGTGACCATCTATACCCGTCACTAATGATCCACCTTTAGTGATGGGTATAGATGTATGTGTATCACTAAAGGTGAGATTTAGTGACGCGTGAACATCTATACCCGTCACTAAAGGTAGGTGAGTCTAGAGGAAGTGTGTTGCCTAAATTTTGAATGCTTTTTGGAGATTTCACTCTTACAAATGTTTTAAAGTTAGTAGCTTCATTCTCTTCTAATTATAGTTAGGGTTGTCTCCTTTTTTCTATAGAGATGGAGACATTGTGGTTTTGTGTGCATCACATGAAGATAAATTCTTTGGTTCATTAATTTGAGATCTAAATTGTTTTTGAGGATCAGATCATAAAGACTAGGACAATGACTTTTTTAATTTCACAATCACTACCGGTTCATAGGCACGCACTCCCAGTGTTGGTTTGTATTACTAACTGACGCTGATAGTGGTACTATAGTGTCGGTTTGAAATGGAACCAATACTGATATTATTAATGCCGATTTGAAATGTGACCGGCATGTATATCATGCATATGTCAATATTAGGCCATAGTCTTTCCTTCTACTACATCCATCTACCGCCTCCTCCCCCGCCCCTCCAATCCGCCACCACCATGGAGAGCTCACTGTCGCCTTGCACATCGGCCTGCCTAGCCTGAGCCATTGTTGTTTGTTGCTAAGTGCCTTCCAATTTGCCTCAACATGTGGTTTTGAAATCTATTGCCTTGCATGTCAATTTGCACTGCATGGTTTCACATTCCCTACCGTACATGAGTCTATTGCCTTACGTAGTGGCTGCCATATATGAGTCTTTATTTCCTTGTGGTTTATTGCCTTACATGTGGTTTATATGTGATGTATTATCTCCAGGATCTCTCTATTCCCTCTCGTTTCTTCACATGGCCAAACAAATTATATGCATGTGTTGTAAGTTCTTCTCTACTATGCTATACTTTGTTTGCATACATGTTATTTAGAAATTAATGTCATATCCAACCCAGTTGCATTGGGTCCTTAATAATCTATTTGGCCATGGGTTTATCAAAAACAGAGAAGAATGCGTTTTGCTTGGCTACCAAAAGGAAATAACAGTAAGGGAATCAAAGTATGCAAAGTATGCAGTTCATATTATGTTTATAAATTTTGTGTTCATATTATGTTTATTTGGATATAATCATCGATGCAGTTGCTCAAGTAGCTCAGAATACTGATTTTGGTACCGATACGAATATATTGACTCTCGGGCAGATTTAAGAGATTGTTCGAAAATAGTTTAAAAATTATGTCAATAATTATTCAATCACGTATCATTCACTACCACAGAAACATACATTAGTGGCGGGTCATAATATACATTAGTGATGGGCATGTTCCCATCACTCTTATCACGTCAGTAATGTGACATCAATAGTGACGGGTAAACATCCGTCACTAAAGGGTCAACCTCACTCCTATAGGTCCGTCACTAATGTGTTCTTTAGTGACATGTGATTGTTATCATCCGTCACTAATATTATTGTCATTTCAAAAAAAATAGTCTGCATCTTGAATTTGGCAGCCAATTAACATATGCAACATCAAAAGCACATCACAAATAATTCAACATAGAAGATTCATTACCAAATTTGTATCACATATATTAACTTCTAATTCGTTATCTCGGAGAACATGTCTAAAACAAAGATCAATACATAAGATGGTTTCATAGCTTCTAAATAATATCTAACTTATAGCGATATCAAGAGCTTGGATAGTATCCTCCAAGCTTGCACCAAGGGCAGTTTGAGGAGAATCTTTGTGGGTAGTAGCAGGAGCACAACCGGCCATGGGTAGCAGGAGCACAAAATGACCAATAGGAGCACCACAGTGAATGGTCATGCCAACTTCGAGTGCGTTATCTCAAAGAAATTGGCTAAGACCATTAATTATCTTGAAGAAATTGGCTAAAAACAGTAGGTCAAGTTACCCTGTAATAATAAAATTAAAACAAAGTTAGCAATGATAGACAATGCATATGAACGGGGAAGAGGAGCAGGATGACGACCTTAGGAGGAGGATGAGGAGGATGCAACCAAAGTAGCGACGAGTAGCTCAGCCACGCGTGCCACGGTCGATGGTGCATGTGGCCAGGAGCAACGACGGGGCGGCAAGTAGCAAGACGAAGGCGATGGCGGTAGTAGGAGTTAGGGTTAGGGTTGTGTGAAATGAAAGTATGATGATTTACTTCGGTGCCCTGCGTATTTATAAGTGGGAGGAGTCATCCGTGATGGGTAGTAGTTACCATCCGTCACTAATGATGTAGGGGCCTTTAGTGACTATATGATCCTTTAGTGATGGGTAACAATGTTCACCCGTCACTAAATAATCCTTTAGTGACGGTTGATGATTATTACCCGCAACTAATGTTATGGTCATTTTGAAAAAATAATTTTTTAGGCTGCAACCTGAATCAAAGCTAGGATTTGGCAGCCAACATATCCAACATTCCAAAACACATCACAAACAATTTATCACGGAATACAGATAATTCATCATAAAAGATTTATAACCTAGTATTACATCATACCCTAGGCTTACAGTGCATACATTATAACCTCAATTGCATCTGTTGGAGGAAAATACTTCACCCTCAGGACTTTAGAGATTGACAAAGATAACTTCTCGGCTTCGAAGCTCGTGTTTATGCTCGAAGGTGGTGAAGTTTCTAAGCCCAAAAGGTGCTTCGGCTTGGGATTTGAAGGTACCCTCCGCAGGCTATGGAGCTTCGGTGGAAAACGACAAGTCTGATAAGATGTTTGCCTTATCTTCCTACTCCGAGTAGATTTTACCATTTTAACTCTGTTTGGGGTGCCGAATAGTTTCCACTATGTCGGTTGTAATTGAGGGGTAAATAGGTCTTTTCTTTAGACTTTTTGCCTATAAATACCGTCCTTCTTACCCTATAATAGGCATCGAATACTCAACTATTCAATACACAATTTCGGGCTACTTAAGATATTATCCAATTCGAAGGCTTGAGACAGTTCTCAACTCAAACTCACACTCACTGTTTGTTAGTTCTTAATCCTAGAGAACCTGTTAGCGTAATCTTTTACGCCAATAGTTGGCACCGTCCGTGGGGTACATAGTTCTAAAAGCTAATTCTCTGCCACTGACTGTACTTCGAAGAACACTTGCGGAGGGAGCTTCGGAGTCTCAGGATTCTGTGCACCCTTCGGTAAGGGGCTTCCTAGTACAGCTCGAAGGCCTTTCCTCGCCTTCCAAAATCAAGTCTTTGGTCTTTGGACCTTATCTTCATTAGCTATGCCTCCCAAGCGGAGTCTAGCCTCCGATCCTCCCCGAAGGTCCCCTCGGACCAACGCAGCATGACCTTCAGCTATCCTGACAACCCCCGAAGGCATTGCCGGACGTCGAGCACCTAGAGGCCCTCGAGCTGCTCCTACGGTGCTCTAAATCGACTACGTTAGTTACCGAGACCCGGAGCTCCCCTCCAAAGGAGACGAAGACCTTCCTAAGGATGAAGCTACTCAAGTAGCAAGACTTCAGGAGGAAGTGGCTAGGTGGAGGCAAGATCCCGCTGATCGACTCCGCTCTCAAGCTTCCACCCAGGCTCTAGAAGGGCCCCAAGACGGTGGTGCTGGCAACCTTCCCGAAGCTGTCCAAGTCCCGGAGGAGGCCGAGAATGCATCCTTCGATGACGACTCTCCATTGCATTCGGATCTGCAGAGGGTGCCCTTCAATCCTAGGTTCAAAGCCTCGAAGTTGCACAAGTATTCCAGTGGGTCCGACCCCGGAGAATTCGCTCGTTCGTATGCTTTGGCAATAGAAGCCAGTGGAGGGGTGCGTAACACTATGGCAAAGTGCTTCCCCCTTGCTCTCGAAGGTGTAGCTCTCCGATGGTTCTGGTCTTTAAAGTCAGGATCGATCAAGTCCTAGGAGCAGTTGAAGAGGAAGTTTGTAAGCAACTTCCAAGGTACATTTGTGGCCCCAATGATGACGGGGAGCTTATTTCAGGTGAAGCAACAAGTAGGGGAGACGCTTCGGGAATATTTAACGCGCTTCGCCCACACCAAATCGCAGATCAAGGGCTTGTCTACCTCTTCGATAGTAGGTGCCGCACGCGAAGGGGTGATGAACCCAGATCTCCTCAGCAAGCTTCATCAGAAGTCAGTGTTATTCGTGGCACAGCTGATGGCATACTTCGAACAGTATGCCAAGGCGGAGGAAGGTTGCCTCCAAAGAACTGCAACGACTGCACCAACCCTTCGATAAGTGAAGACAGAGCCTGAAGTCTCAACCTCTCCACAAACCCCTCATGACAATCGTTTCAACGGTCACAGGCGGGGAAAGAAACACTTCTGCTCCGAAGTGTTGAACATTGCACCCTCCGCTCCAAATACGCCTGTAAACTTTCAACAGGCACAAGGGTTCAAGGCTGGGGCTTCGAAGCCCCAAGAAAGAGTAGCTGGTAGGCGCCAGAGTTTATTCTGTTGTGTGCATGGCGAAAATAGAAGCCATGACACGAAAAATTGTAAGATCATATCAAACCTTCGGGGTGAATACCTTGGACGAAGTACAGGGCGAGGTACTTCGGATCGAGCCTCTCCAGCGACACGGTCGGAGCCTGTGCAAATCGTGGCCCGAGCCGGTGTCCAACATTATGCCACCACAGAAGCAGGAAGACCCCCAAGATCGCGGCAAGCGAGTGGTCCTGCCCATCTCCGGAGGGGGGACCCTCGGTAGCATGTCCAAAAGGCAGCGGCGAGAATACGTCCGCGAAGTAGGACACATAGGGACCTCGAATTCCGCGGAGGGAATGCCCGAATGGTCTCATGTGCCTATTTCCTTTACTGCCAATGATGCTGCGGGGGTGAAGTTCCCCCATGCTGACCCCTTGGTCATTTCAGCAGATATAGGTGGGGTGGAAGTTCGAAGGATCCTGGTGGACGGCGGGAGCTCCGCAGACATACTTTTTGTCCAAGCCTTCGATCAGATGTGCATTCCTCGGAGACATATACTTCCGGCGGCCTGCCCACTTCAAGGTTTCGCAGGTCCACCTCTTGATGCCCTCGGCCAAATAGGCCTCGAGGTTGCCTTCGGAGAGGGGCCCTTGGCCAGGGTGGAAGAGGTGATCTTCGACGTCGTCGACGCCCCATATGCCTACAATGAAATTTTCGGACGGGGAAGCTAAACCAGTTCGGGGCTATAGCACACCACAACTATCTATGTCTCAAGATGCCCACGCAAGGTGGAGTTCTCACTATTTCAGGAGACCAAGCTGTAGCCCGAAGAACGGAGTATGGCCACGACCAGCCATTGGACCCTCGGCAAGTACACAGTGTGACGAAGCACATGGAGGAGGTTCCAGAGTTTTCGAACTCCTCGAAGGGCCTTTCCCTCAAGCCAAGCCCGGAAGGTGATGTCGTCACGAAGATAATTCTGAAGGATGGCAAAGAATACCCAATACAGTTCGACAAGGGGCTATCTCCGGAGATAGCTGCCTCCTTGGAAGAAGTAGTCAAGCAAAATTTAGACATCTTTGCCTGGACTGACGAAGACATCACCGGGGTTGACCGAAGCATCATCGAGCATAGCCTGCTTGTCAACCCGAAGGCTAGGCCAGTACGCCAGGGGCTCCGTAAGCTGTCTGCAGAAAGGGCAGACCTCACCAAGATAGAAGTGAAAAAATTGTTAAGGGCTGGCATCATTAGGGAAGTAGCCCACACGGAGTGGTTGGCTAACTCCATTTTTGTCAGGAAAAAGGGCTCCGGAAAATGGCGCATGTGCATTGATTTTACATCATTAAATAAAGCATGCCCATGAGACCCCTACCCTATGCCCCGAATAGACCAGCTGGTGGATTCTACGGCTGGCTCCGAATTACTGAGTTTCTTGGATGCTTACTCCAGTTATCATCAAGTCTGGCTAAAGCGCGAGGACGAAGCCAATACAAGTTTCATAACACCATCTAGAGTATTTTGTTATGTAAGAATGCCTTTTGGCTTGTGGAATGCCAGAGCCACATTCTCACGTTTGATAGCTAAAGCTCTAGGTCACCAAATTGGCCGAAATGTCGAATCCTATATGGATGACATTGTAATAAAGAGTGCGGTAAAGCACCATCATAGCCTAGACTTAGCTGAAACATTTGAGAGCCTCCGAGCATGTGGAGTCCGCCTCAACCCTGAAAAATGTGTATTCGGGGCGCAAGTAGGAAAACTACTAGGGTACTTAGTTTCGAGTAGGGGAATCGAAGCTAGCCCAACGCAGATAAGTGCAATACAAAGAATGGCTCCACCAGAAAATTTGAAGCAAGTCTAGAAGCTAACAAGACGACTCACAGCTCTCAGCAGATTCCTAGCCAGATCAGCCGAACGAAGCCTTCCAATCTTCAAAGCTCTAAAGGGGTCCGGAAGTTTCAGCTGGACACCGGAGTGCCAGAAGAGCTTCGATGATATCAAAGAATACCTCGGAATATTGTCGACACTTATTGTACCCCTCCCGGAAGAAACTCTCCTTTATCTCGCAGCAACGGGATCCGTAGTAAGTGTAGTATTGGTTAGAGAAGTTGAGCTTAAGGGAAAGCTGGTTCAGAACCCAGTTTATTTAGTCTCAGAAGATTTGTCCAGAGCAAAGACAAGATACTCTGAGCTTGAGAAATTTGCTTATGCTTTAGTAATGGCCTCGCGGAAGCTAAGGCATTACTTTTAGCACATAACCTAATCGTTCCTACCTTGTATCCCCTTGGTGATATGCTTTGGAGCAAAGATTCTACGGGTAGGATCAGAAAATGGGTTGTCGAGCTAGCCCCCTTTGGAATTTCCTTCACGGCAAGAACAACTATCAAATCTTAGATCATAGCTGACTTCGTAGCGGAGTGGACTCCATCTGCAGTTTGGTCTCCGGAAGAACACTCCGAAGGTCTATGGACATTTTTTCTGACGGAGCCTATCAGGCATCTGGTGCTGGAGCTGTAATAATATCGCCGTCAGGGCAAAAGGCCATGTACTCTGCGAGGCTCAACTTTAAGACCACCAATAATATCGCAGAGTACGAAGGAATCCTGCTAGGCCTCCAAAAGGCAAAGGCATTTGGAGCAGCAAGGATAATAATTAAAACATATTCTCAAGTCGTCGAGGGGCATGTTGACAAAATCTTTCAAGCAAGGAACCCACATCTGGCAAAGTATCTAGAAGAGATCCGTAAGATAGAAGCAATGTTCAAAGGATTTTCTGTTCGAAGTATCCCTCGAGCAGATAATCAACTTGTAGACATTCTAGCGAAGGCTGCAGTCGGAGCATGGGACCCCCCGGAGGGCGCTTTCTATGAAGAACTAGTCAAGCCTATAGTAAATCAATTACCCTCCGTAGAAGTCCTTTGCATCCCAGCTGTAAATTGGCGAGCTCCAATGGGAACATTCTCTCCGGTCTGAATCGAAGGATTGTCGGGTTGGCCAAAGGGCTGTGGACCGAAGAACTCCCTAAGATTCTATGGTCCATTCGGACCACTCAAGCCAGGTCCACAGGCTTCACCCCATTCAGGCCGCTATTCGGAGATGAGGCCATGACTCCTACGGAGCTCAAGGGCGGATCCCTTCGCGTAGTAGAACCTGGAGATGAAGACGAGAGAAGCACTTCGCTAGACTTGTCAGAAGAAACAAGGCTTCGAGCTGTCACTAATCTGACAAAGTACTAAGACCAAACAAAAACATGGTATGACCCAAAGATAAAGTTGACTGACTTTAAGCCAGGTCATTTAGTTTTGCGAAGTGTAATAGCTCCGAGGAAGCTAGAAAATAAATGGGAAGGACCACATATTATCCTACGCTTAGGGTGCCCCGGCTCATTTAAATTAGCTAATTTAGAAGGGGAAGAGTTGAAGCATGCATGGCATGCGGGGCACCTTAAGCGTTATTACGCATAGGGGCTCCTTGTAATCAATTGTAAAAGTTCCTTTCTAAATAAAAATAGAGGTTCGAATCTTGTTTGCTCTTCGAATATCCCTTACTCCTAGTGGACGCATCAGGAGAACGGAGATGCTTGTGGAGTCAAGCATCTTTCAAAGAACCCAGACAACGGCCTTTGAACTAGAGGTTCAAGGATTCCGTTGGTCATCCTACGGATTCCAGGCTCCGGCTTGTTAGGATCCATAGAAGAGTCTAAGGACTTTAAAAGAACAGATTTCCGGCCTCCCGGTTCGAAGCATCTGTAAAAGAGCCGAAGGTGGCCAGCCTATGGATTCCAGGCTCCGGCTTGTTAGGATCCGTAGAAGGGTCTAAGGACTTTAAAAGAACAGATTTCTGGCCTCCGGGTTTGAAGCATCTGTAAAAGAGCCGAAGGTGGCCAGCCTACGAATTCCAGGCTCCATCTTGTTAGGATCCGTAGAAGAGTCTAAGGACTTTAAAAGAACAGATTTCCGGCCTCCGGGTTCGAAGCATCTGTAAAGAGCCGAAGGTGACCAGCCTACAAATTCCAGGCTTCGGCATGTTAGGATCCGTAGAAGAGTCTAAGGACTTTAAAAGAACAGATTTCTAGCCTCCAGGTTCGAAGCATCTGTAAAAGAGTCGAAGGTGACCAAGTAATAAGGTTTCAAGGCTCCAGCCAATGAAACACTTTTAAAGTCCTAAGTGACTGGTATGGGATCTTACAAGTATAAACTTAGCTCCGAAACTTATAAACATCATAATATGAACACATAGTTCGAAGAACTCTATGAAAAAGCAAAGTATGATTACTAAGTGTTGTGCGAAGCATCAGATTGTTGTACAAATCATTGTGCTCGACGGACCCTATCGCAACACGTACGGTCCCCCACCCACAAGGAGGGGCAGGGAGTAAGGTACTCCGAGTCAGACCAGTCTACGTACTCAGAGGATGAAGATGTTTTTTCCTTTTCCTCTTCTTTGATATAAGTTAAGACTTCATGGAAAACTTCAGGTGCTATCTCTCCTCGATCTCCGCGAAGAACAGAGAAGCGTGAACGTCGGTAAGGCCTTAAGCTGTCGAGGACTGTCCACTACCGACAGAGCCCTTCGTTAAATTCCAATACTTCGAAGTCAGGCTCCGAAGGACATGGCAGAACCTAAAAGAATAAACATCAAAACAAGCTCCTCGTTTTTAAACTTTTCATTCATTAATGCAAGGGGCTTTACAAGATTTATTATACATATTCAAGCACCCTATAGGACTAGACCTGCGGATCGGTCGGCAGAGCAGGAGGTGTCAGAGCTGGCGAAGTGGGAAGCGGAGGCCTTGTTTGTGCTTGCTTTTGCCGGTGGGCCTCGTCGATCCAAGTTTTGGCTGCAGCCTTGTGGTATATTTTCCAGACTGACTGGAAAGCTTCCCAAGCCGAGGCTACATCCCGCGAAGGACGCAACAAGCCCTCATCGGCAAAGCCTGTGGGTGTCGAACCCCAACCGGAGCGACTGAAACCCCAAGAGCTTCGAGGTGACGGAGGACTTCGATTCCAGTAACTTGTCCGGAGATCTCTCCGTACCGAATGCCGGAGCCCATCATCAGCTTCGTCGCCACCTGAATCATCCTCAGCTTCCAGTCGAGGGGCTCGCTCGCTGCAGTAGAAGATGAAGGGCACATGGTGCCGAAGTATTCCAAGGTACCCTGAAGGACATCCAAGGTACGCTCCACTATTTCAGTGTTCTTCGTCTCTACCACCTCCAGCCCCACAGCAGCAGCAGATACTTCAGCCATCTTGGATAACAAGGTGCTCTTCTGAGCCATCGCCTGTTTGAGCGAGCCTTGGAGTTCTACAAGTTGAGAGCTCGAAGTAGCTGCCGCTTGCCGGAGCTTCTCCACCTCCGCTCGGAGCACCACGCATTCGGCTTCGGCTTCTTGGGCCGAAGTTCGGAGTGTGCTACTGCTCTGCCTTTCGAGTCGGAGGGCTTTGTCGGTAGCATCCCTAGCCCTCCGTTCTTCAAGGAGCTCTTCCTCCAGCCGAAGCGTTTTGTCTTCGGAGCTTTTGAGTGCGGACTGGAGGGTAGTAACCTTCCTCTTGAGCCGATTAGTTTCGACTTCGTTGGAAGTCATTGCCGCTCTAGCAAGGACAAATTGCTGCAAGAAGAGCAAGTAAGTACTAAGTAGTTCCATTTGTTAATTGAAGGTACTTGTGGTACTTTGTATACCTGAAGGGCAGACCTTTCGAGGGCTAGGTTAAGCTCTGGGGCTCTGGCCTCGCTCAAGACGAAGACCAAGTCGGAGTTTACGACTTCTTGGCCTTTCTCCGCTAAGGGCTCCAGAAGCGCCCGGAGGCCCGTTCGTTGCTCCAAGAAGGTAGCCAGCAAAGGGGGCCAGGACAAAGCCTGGCGGTCATCTACGGTCGCCTCCTCCTCTGAGTTACTCACCAAGGGGTCGTTGGAAGAAGGCATCGTCATCGGGGCAGGAGGAGGTCCAATACTCGTCATGCTTTTTCCCCTTCCTGGTACGAAGACCAGAGGAGCGACTTCGGCGGAGGTAGATCATCCCTCGACCGATGTCTCCTCGGCAGGAACTGCTTCGACGGAGACGGCTCCAGTTGTCGGAGCCGCTGTGTCCATCGGAGCTGCACCTCCAGGAGAAGCTGGAGCTCCATCTGTGGCCGGAGCTGCGCTACCCTTCGACGCACCTACAACATTAAGGTACTTGATGAATATTTGCGGGTAATAACTATTCCAGGAAATGGTAAAGGGCCATGTCTTCGAAGTCTACCTTCGGTGGCGCCTTGAGGTAAAAGTGTAGGGTCCTCCAGGACTTCGTACAACCGGAGGTATTCATCGAGGTCGTCCCCCGAAGTCCTCTCCGTTGTAGCTGCTGCAGGTGGCTCAGCCTCCGTTGTTATCACCCCAGCCACGGGTGAGTTGGGGATAACTATTTCCAACTCCGAAATCGCAACGACGGGCGCAGGAGAGCGCGCTATGTCTGCCTCTGCAGTTTCTCGAGTAGGAACTCCGGTGTCCACCGCTTCATCTTCGCCATCATCGAGAAGATAATCTTCGAGGGCTTTCCCCATTTGGACTTCAGAGCCCTTGTTTTCAAAATCTTTGTTTCTAAAGTCCTCCGAAGATGAGCTCCGAAGGCCCAGAGATGAAGCAGAGGATTCCAGAGCCAGCTGAGGAGGAAGTTTGACTACTTTTTTCCCTTTCTTGATGGGGGTCTTGCTGGCTTTCTTCGAGGGCTCGGCGATGGCTTTCCTTTTCCGAGGGGCTGCTCTGGCCAAGTTAAAGTCTGGCAGAGGTGGAGGCACCATTCCGAGGGCCCTCCACACTCTGTTGGAGTGTTCCCAGCTCCCCACTAGTTCTATTCTTTTTTGTCTTTCATCCACCGTATGGGCTCCGAGCACCCGTTCGGTGGCTCTCGTTATCTGCTCCGGAGCCAACGCCAGAGGAGCCGCTGAAAAAAGGTAGCATATTATAAGTATGCTATTTTTCTTCTAACATATTATGGCAGGAGAATCGATGTCTTACCTAGGCTTTGAAGCTCACCCTCCAAAGCGCTTTGGAACGCTATCGGCCAGTCTGCTCTGAGAGGTGGAATCTGGAGGGCGATAAACTCTTTGGCCAGGTCCCACATGCTCATGCGGCTGGCTATTGAAGTTAGTAACCCTAGCCACGTCAAGAGCAGGCTCGGGTTCGGGGTGACTTCTGCCTCCTTCCGAAACCAGATTTCTTGAAGAGGTCCTGTGAAGGAGGAATCTTCTCCGACCTCGACGTAGAACCACCGGAGGATCCAGTTGGTGTACCATCGGTCGTTGATGGCCTTCGCTAGAAAGTGCTGAGAGTGCTCCCTCTGCAGCTGGAAGTTAACACTTCTGAAGGCTATTATCACCTTGGTGTCCCTGGGGCCATCTTGTGGCTTCGGCTGGCAGATAGCTTCGTGGGTGGCGGCGAAGACCTCCGAGCATCTTTCGCATCCTTCATCTCGAAGCGCCCATTCGAAGATAGCCAGGAGTGTGATGGCGTTGGGAGACAATTGAGGCAAGGTAATATGAAACATTTCTAATACCTCTGACAAAAAGTTGATGGCAGGAAGCCCCAGACCAGCTTCGAAGAACGCCTCGAAGACTACAACCTCTCCGCTCTGCGACCTTGGGGTCGACTCTGTTCCGAGGACCCGAGTCCTCATTCCGGGTCCTAGCTTCCCGTCCACAGCCTCTTCGATGGATTCTACGATGCTTGTAGATTGGCCGATAAGGAAACTTTGGGGGATCTTCTTCTTGGATGGAGGGCGGAGCTCTCGAGGATTCTTGGGCCAAATGTCTCCTAGAGCCCCCGCCATCGTCGCTGCTGCCGAAGCTGCCCAAGCTTGCCTCTGCGCCAAAGTACTTGCTGCTGACGGCACGGTGTGGCTGGTCCTTGCCATGGCTCAATCGCTCAGGAAGTTGGGAGATCTGGACGTTGAAGAGAGTAAGTTTCGGGTGTCAGACACGGTAAAAGTTTTTGGCAGATTCTGATTCCCCTTTATAGCCTCCCGTTAGCTGTTGCGCTTCGGTTGTATTCACATTGCAGGTTCGACTTCCGCCGCTAGCGAGTGGGCCCGGGAAGCTAAACGGTGTGAGTCCATGGTAAATTTTCGACCGTTACCTTTCCAGGAGCATAACAGCTATTTGAAGAGTAACGGCTCCAAATTAACGTCTCTTCACGACGTTTAACCTCCGCAATGGTTCTCTTTCTCGCGAAGTGTTCACACAGCAGCTCTAGTTCGAAGCTATTATCGGGGATACTTCAGGGTCAAATACCCTTCGAATAGTTGTAATACCTTCTAATTTCTGTAAGTCTCTGAATATGAAAATATTCCTTGTGTATACTGCTTTCCTACTATACAGGTTAAAATCGGAGAAGCGTATTCGAGGGGCTACTATTGGGGGAAAATACTTCACCCTCAGGACTTTAGAGATTGACAAAGATAACTTCTCGGCTTCGAAGCTCGTGTTTATGCTCGAAGGTGGTGAAGTTTCTAAGCCCAAAAGGTGCTTCGGCTTGGGATTCGAAGGTACCCTCCGCAGGCTATGGAGCTTCGGTGGAAAATGGCAAGTCTGATAAGATGTTTGCCTTATCTTCCTACTCCGGGTAGATTTTACCATTTTAACCCTATTCGGGGTGTCGAATAGTTTCCACTATGTCGGTTGTAATTGAGGGGTAAATAGGTCTTTTCTTTAGACTTTTTGCCTATAAATACCGTCCTTCTTACCTTGTAATAGGCATCGAATACTCAGCTATTCAATACACAATTTCGGGCTACTTAAGCTATTATCTAATTCGGAGGCTTGAGATAGTTCTCAACTCAAACTCACACTCACTGTTTGTTAGTTCTTAATTCTAGAGAACCTGTTAGCATAATCTTTTATGCCAACAACATCATTATTGATCTTGAAATGGAAGGCGCACACTGTGTCAACTTCTAACGAGTTGTCGCTAAAAAATTGACCAAAACCTTTAGTTAGCACCGTCCATCCGTCACTTTATGTACCGTAATTAGGACTGCCTTAGACCCTGTTGTTGCCACCTGAATCTCGGTGGTCTAGTGGTGTAGGTGAGGTGTAATATACTTTTCACAGTATTGCCTTGAAAAGTACTACAAAATAAAATTTAAACAAAGCTATTAGAGAAGACTATTTGTATAGATCAACTACATGTGCAAATAACTTACCACCAACTTCTTATTGATGATCATGTTATTTATTGTGCAGACATATATCCAACTCTCGAGGGATAAACCTACAGAGATGTATTATAGTAGAGTCTTCCTTACTGTAGTTACATTTATTGGATTGCCAAAATAGCAGATGTGATTCAATTGGTCCATTTAGTCAGTGTCAACCTCTTTGGCTATCCGCTTCCCCTTCCTTTCTACAATATTGCCAGGACCCTCCCCTGACATTATAAGAAACTATGATAAGAACATAAATAAAAGATGTGCATGTATAGTAATGTCAGTTCTCTATGTATAGCACTATTATCGTTGTCCTCCACTTTGATGACTATTGGGGTCTTCTCATCACCAAAGTTAGTGTAAAATTTTGTCATAATAGTCAATGAGGCCTGTCACATTGTTATTACCAAATAGTCCCCTTGTGTTAGGCCACCTCTTCGGCTAAATTCAGGCAACCCTTTGTGGAGGCATATCCGACCGTCACCCGCACAGCTCGCAACCTCAACCTCAGTGGCGCACCAATCTCTTGTCATTATTTGGAGGGTATCGCCAGCACAAATGTTATTGACCTCACAAAATATTTTTTATAAATACTACAACAGTAAGTCAATGTCGTTTCAGTTTGTTAACACAATAAATAGAACATGCAATGTACAAAAAACTATAGTTAAACCTGGCGACGCATGCCATTAACTAGATGATTGATCTTTATGAAGCAACTATCAGGAACATAGGTTGGTACATATCCCTAATTCACAAATTCAATAAGAAATTTTTGGATAAATGGTTTTATAAAATAAAATTTAATAGTAAGCATGAACAAACTTACGAGAATGAGAATGCAACCGAGGTATGGAGGGCATGGACGACGGTGCGGCGAGGAGCATGATGAAGACAACCGCGGTGGGAGGAGTTGTAACAGCCCCAAAATTAAAAGAGAATAAAATAAAGGAAAAATAAAATTAAATGAATGTCTAAATATTGTTATTAAAGAAAATCCTAAAAGAGCACTATTAAAGCCAAACAGAGGTAAATATTCAAAATTTGGACTTGAAAATTTTATGGGATAAACTAGAGACCAAGAAATATTTTTGCGAATTTTTACAAAATTTTAGCAACAGTACTACAAGTCTTAAACCAATAAACCAATTTCTGGAATTAATTTAAATCGAAAAAGGATTCAAATTGTTAGTGGGCCGCCTCCCTCCTTTCTGCCTTAGCCCAGCCCAACCCACCGCCTGAGTCACCGACGCATGGACCCCACCTGTCGGCGCTCCGCTCCCCCTCTCCCGCTCGCCAGCCGCCCCTCGCTCTCGGGCTATGACAGGTGGGCTCCACCTGTCAGGTCCTTCTTCCCCGACGGAAGGGGATCCCCTCCTTCCATGTCGGCGCCCCCTCCCTTCCATTTTCACCGTCGACCGCACGGATCCGCATGATTGAGCCTCGGATCTCCTTCCCCGAACACCGGTGATCCATTTCCCCCCTTAGCCACGCGATTTCGCCCTTTTGGAAGCCAATCCGAGAAGCATGGGAGCTCGCCGGAATAATTGGGGAATTCCCCTCGGTTTCCCATGATAAGCCTTCCATTCACGCCGCCGGTGAGTCCTTTAAATACACATGCACCCACCGCATCTCACCCACACCTAAACTATCCTAGCCTTCGCCTACCCGAGCGCCGCCACGTTTTTCTTCCGGTTTTCTCTATTTTCCCTCCGTCAAGCCCTCGCCGGTGACTCAAACCACCGTCGGCCTCGCCGTCGCCTCCGCCAGGACCGTCGTCGCGCCCTCTGTCTCGGCATCGCCTCCGCTGGGCCGGATCACCGCCGGATCTCGCCGCCGCCGTCGATCCCGAAGAGAACCGCCGCCCTCTCCTCGACGCCGACCACCGCCACGGCTCCATCGTCATCGCCGCCGGTATGCCGGGAACCTCCTTGAGCCCCTATTTCCAGTTTTGGCCTTGGCCGCATCATGAGACCTCGCTGTCGCTGGGGATCCACCGCCGTTGCTTCGCCGGAGCTGGAGAAGAAGGGGTAACTAACCCCCTTCTTAGCGTGCCGTGCCGGATCCCTCGTGGACCGCACGATTTTGATCTGAAGGCCCGGATTGAATCCTCATGGGATTTAATCCTGGCCCTTGATCTAAACCGAACCGGTACCATTAAATCAGAGCCGTCGATCACTATTTAAAAATCCAGATTTAATCCCGTGCGTCCATGCGTACCGGTTAGATTTCTATTAATCCCAGCCGTCCGCTGTAACTTAAGTGACCCGCTGCGCTGGAAATCGTTGGATCTGGATCCAACGGTCCAGATCCGATCGGCCCACGCGCACAGTGCGCAAGTCCATGGTGGACCTGGCTCACCGTGGACCCCCGCAGGTTTTCCGATTTAAATAAAATACAGAAATCAGTTTTAAACTTCAAAAATTCATATCTTGCTCAAATTAACTCCAAATTTTACCATTTCAATTCTGGAAAATTTGTCTTTTTATTCTCTACACATTTATGCAATAAAAACAATATACTTATTTGGAACAAAATATTCTTATTAAATAATCAAGAAAAGACCCCTTTAGGGTTTAATTATTATTTCATTTAAATAATTCAGAAAAACTCTTAAAAATTTATATATTAATTTTAGATGATATATTGACTCCAGTACACTATTTATAAGTCAATAAAAATATAATAAGTCATTTTGGCCATTTTTAATTATTAAATAAACATTTCCAAGGCCCTTTAAGATAAATGATTAATAAAAATGCAACACTTTACAAAAATATCATGAATAAATTCAGAGGACTTAATGACTTTATTCCACTGTTTTAATGCAACAAAAATAGCAGGTTCACTTTGCCCACTGTAATCTATTAATTAATATTGCAAAAGCCCTTGTAGGATAATTAAGTAATTCATATAATAAAAGTTAAACACTTTATGAAAATGTCATGACAACTTGTATAATAACTTCAGAAAACCTAACAACTTGAGTTCACTATTTTTAATACAATAAAAATAGAATATTCATTTTGCCCACTTTGTTCTAATAAATCATATTTCACAAAGCCCTTCTTAATAGTAAAGATCCATACTTTATGAAATTATCTTAAAGCTAGATAACAAACTTCAGAAGACTTAATAATTTAAAGTCACTATTGTTGATACCATAAAAATATCAAGGCTAATTTATACCTTTCTAGTTCTTCTCTAAAAAAAAGGGGGAAGTAAAAACCCCTAGGAAAAATAATTATATCAAGTTATAAAATTAAGGAATCTCATTAAAAATTAATCTTAAATGTTTAAGCAACAAATCCCTAAAAGTTAAGACTCTATCTCCCTTACTTAAATCCAACAACAACTTGTATGCTTGTATGCTTGATTTTGGATTGTTTATTGAATATTGTGTTTACTTTTCCGTATCGAGAAGACTACGACGTCGTCGAAGATCCGGAGTTCTATCCTGAGGTTCCTCCTTCACCCTTTGCTGAGCAAGGCAAGTCATCGACCCTTCTGTGGAAACAGTTGATCATCATTGAGCCCATGTTTTAATAAACTATCGCTATAACTCATAGGTTAATATTATATTAGTCAAATGTCAAGCCTTACACTTATATTTATTAGATCCCCGTCCTTGTGTGCAAACCCAAGCCATGCTTATTGAGCCTTAACTCCTTGTCACTCTACAAATAATATATTAGCTAGTGCCCAATGTACCGGCACAACTGCTATAGGATAAAAAGAATGAATCGTAGTTAAGATGGATTCTGGTATAAGAAATACCCCGTTATTTCTTGTCTCTGGACTCTGTTGGAGTTGGGTATGTTATAAGTATGGTGGGTTCCGGGTGCAAGCTCGGAAACTGGTTGGTCGCACCCGGGGCACTATAAGGACCGGACTGCGGGATCTGTTGCAAAGCACTTCCGTACCAACCACAAGTCTAATGGGTAAGTCCTAACTGGAAGTGTGGAACACTCCGGCTCTATGCACCATAGTGGAGGGGTACAAGGGGCAAGCCTACGGGCGACTTGTACCGACGATGGCTCAAGGGGGGGTATGGTGAGCACTCGACACGTCGAGACACGATACGAAACCCATAAGAGGGTGTTGTGGAGTCAGAGGGAACCATATGGAAGGTTTTGGCACGAGTTCTCGTGAAATGGGTCATCTCGTTACACTTTGGTGTAAGTGATGAGTGCGTGCCTTGTGGGTACAGTGGTACACCTCTGATCAGAGTAACTTAATCTTTTCGAAAAGTCGAGCCCACGGTCAAGGGCGGGTTGTGTGACTACTCGCAGTTAGTTTACAATTGTATGAATGGTTGAGTTAATCATGGCATGTAAGGACTGTTGAGCGAGGTGGGGCTGACCGTACCCCTCGAGTTAGAAGATGATGATGCATAGACATGTTTACTTTTCAGTACTAATAAATTGATCACATTTAATGCTTTACAATTATGCTTCTTCCGCAAAACTAGCCACTATCACCCTTGTTATTACCTTGCATTATATTTGCATTCGGTGGCTTGCTGAGTACATCTGTACTCACCCCGGTTGACTTACACTATCAGAGCCCGTCTACTACGAGGAGGATGAAGGTCTGGAGTAGCGACTCAGTCAAGGCGAGACTGGAAGGAGGCGTTCATCTAGGACCCTTATTTTATTAGTTTCTCTTCATCTTTATTCACTTTTGTATTAATGCGGTCTACGAACCGTGAATGATTGCCCGTATTGTACGAGGTCGCGTGATGAACGTCTTGTTTTATTGATTTTCTATGGAATTTCAATAAAGTTCTGATTTATTAAATCGGGGCGTGACAAGATGGTATCAGAGCCGACTTGACTATAGGAAGCCAAACAGACCTGATCCTAGGACTTATATTAACTATATTTTCTTACAAAAATTATTTATCCTCTCATCTCCCAGGGTTTTCACAAAACTTTTCTCTCTTTTGTAGATGCCGGTCCATACCATGAGCGGGACTCTTCGTGATGAGGCCGGATTCATCCGCGAGCTTCGCGTGCTCATCGACTTCTAGGGGTTTCCCTATGAGCCCGCGTTCCACAGAATCTTTCCCGATGCGAGCGAGAGCAACTGCGAGGTCACGGTTGTTATCCGCCCCTCCTCCACGCAGCCACCCTTCTACACCCATGGAGTTGGAGGACCTTCCTTTGTGGTGGCCAGCCAGCAAGCCGCTCTTCAGTCCCTTGCCGAGCTTCGACTGGTCTACGACTGCCACCTCCGCGACACCGTCTACCGCTTCATGCCCATGCGTACACCCGGGAGTCACCGCAGCATCTACATCAGCTCCCTCCCTCAGAACAACTCCGCCATCGCCCGCACCATGAGACTATTGGAGGCTATGGACAATCTTCACACAGAGGCCGTCCTCGACGCAGACAGCCAGCACGACACCATCGACTTCTACCGCCACACTTCGGAGAACCTGACCCGTGAGAATGCTGAGCTCCGTCGACAGCTTCAGCAGAACCCCCAGTTGACCCTCGAGGTGGAGGAATTGAGGTGTCAGAACGAGCTTCTTCGCCAAGGCGCCATGATCAACACCCAGCTCCGCCAACAGCTCAAAGAAACTAAAGAAGGATCTCGAGGAGATCGCCCCACTTCCACCTCGCAAGCGGAAATCGCTTCGGTTTCCCACAGTGAAGCCCAAGAGGATTTCCCGGAGTGCACCTCCCACCGGACCCTCCAGTTCCACCACCCCTGCACCGACCCCTTCCATTGAGCCCGTGATCGAGTTGTCCCCTGAGCTACCGTAGACGTAGTTTTACGATTGATTGTTTTCTTTTGCTTGGTTGTATTGTCACTCATGTCAAATATAAGACATGAGTGAAGAAATTAAATAAAAGAAAATAAATGTAATCGCAAGAACGATACATTTTGAAATAAAGCTTAATATCATTTCCCCCTTCCTCCTAGACCTATTGAATCATAATCCCAATCTAAAAAAGAGAATCTATCTCTAAGTTTCAACTCTATATGATTCGTTCGTCGCCGTTCTGCGAGATCAACTCCCATTATGAAGTCAAGACAAGTTGTCAAGAAAGCCCCAACCCTTGCCAAGCCACGAACCACCCTGGGAGGACCAAGCATAAGCATCCCACCCCAAGTAACGTCAGCCGGAAGGACACCAGCACAAGCTACCGGATACAAAAGGGACAGGAGCGGCAAGCCGATTGTGTGCTACAACTGTCGCCAAGGAGGCCACTACGCCAACATGTGCCCCTACCCCAAGCGGGAACCATCCTCCATTCCAAACCCAGAGGGACACACCCTAGTTCACCACAAAGAGAACCTAGATACAACCGAAGACACTTCCAATTTGATCTCAACCAACCCAGTTCCAGAGATCGCTTTGCCTACTTTTGATATAACACCATCTCTTAATCCAGAGCACTAGCAAAACTCTGTCCCTTAAGTTTTCCCGAGGTTCGCTTCGAATCTCGAGGACGAGATTCTCTGTAAGGGGGATAGGATTGTAACAGCCCCAAAATTAAAAGGGAATAAAATAAAGGAAAAATAAAATTAAATGAATTTCTGAATATTGTTATTAAAGAAAATCCTAAAAGAGCACTATTAAAGCCAAACAGAGGTAAATATTCAAAATTTGGACTTGAAAATTTTATGGGATAAACTAGAGACCAAGAAATATTTTTGCGAATTTTTACAAAATTTTAGCAACAGTACTACAAGTCTTAAACCAATAAACCAATTTCTGGAATTAATTTAAATCGAAAAAGGATTCAAATTGTTAGTGGGCCGCCTCCCTCCTTTCTGCATTAGCCCAGCCCAGCCCACCGCCTGAGTCACCGACGCATGGACCCCACCTGTCGGCGCTCCGCTCCCCCTCTCCCGCTCGCCAGCCGCCCCTCGCTCTCGGGCTATGACAGGTGGGCTCCACCTATCAGGTCCTTCTTCCCCGACGGAAGGGGATCCCCTCCTTCCATGCCGGCGCCCCCTCCCTTCCATTTTCACCGTCGACCGCCTGGATCCGCATGATTGAGCCTCGGATCTCCTTCCCCGAACACCGGTGATCCATTTCCCCCCTTAGCCACGCGATTTCGCCCTTTTGGAAGCCAATCCGAGAAGCATGGGAGCTCGCCGGAATAATTGGGGAATTCCCCTCGGTTTCCCACGATAAGCCTTCCATTCACGCCGCCGGTGAGTCCTTTAAATACACATGCACCCACCGCATCTCACCCACACCTAAACTATCCTAGCCTTCACCTACCCGAGCACCGCCACATTTTTCTTCTGGTTTTCTCTATTTTCCCTCCGTCAAGCCCTCGCCGGTGACTCAAGCAACCGTCGGCCTCGCCGTCGCCTCTGCCAGGACCGTCGTCGCGCCCTCTGCCTCAGCATCGCCTCCGCTGGGCCGGATCACCGCCGGATCTCGCCGCCGCCGTCGATCCCGAAGAGAACCGCCGCCCTCTCCTCGACGCCGACCACCGCCACGGCTCCATCGTCATCGCCGCCGGTATGCCGGGAACCTCCTTGAGCCCCTATTTCCATTTTTGGCCTTGGCCACATCATGAGACCTCGCTGTCGCCGGGGATCCACCGCCGTTGCTTCGCCGGAGCCGGAGAAGAAGGGGTAACTAACCCCCTTCTTAGCGTGCCGTGCCGGATCCCTCGTGGACCGCACGATTTTGATCTGAAGGCCCGGATTGAATCCTCATCGGATTTAATCCTGGCCTTTGATCTAAACCGAACCGGTACCATTAAATCAGAGCCGTCGATCACTATTTAAAAATCCAGATTTAATCCCGTGCGTCCATGCGTACCGGTTAGATTTCTTTTAATCCCAGCCGTCCGCTGTAACTTAAGTGACCCGCTGCGCTGGAAATCGTTGGATCTGGATCCAACGGTCCAGATCCGATCGGCCCACGCGCACAGTGCGCGGGTCCATGGTGGACCTGGCTCACCGTGGACCCCCGCAGGTTTTCTGATTTAAATAAAATACAGAAATCAGTTTTAAACTTCAAAAATTCATATCTTGCTCAAATTAACTCCAAATTTTACCATTTCAATTCTGGAAAATTTGTCTTTTTATTCTCTACACATTTATGCAATAAAAACAATATACTTATTTTGCACAAAATATTCTTATTAAATAATCAAGAAAAGACCCCTTTAGTGTTTAATTATTATTTCATTTAAATAATTCAGAAAAACTCTTAAAAATTTATATATTAATTTTAGATGATATATTGACTCCAGTACACTGTTTATAAGTCAATAAAAATATAATAAGTCATTTTGGCCATTTTTAATTATTAAATAAACATTTCCAAGGCCCTTTAAGATAAATGATTAATAAAAATGCAACACTTTACAAAAATATCATGAATAAATTCAGAGGACTTAATGACTTTATTCCACTGTTTTAATGCAACAAAAATAGCAGGTTCACTTTGCCCACTGTAATCTATTAATTAATATTGCAAAAGCCCTTGTAGGATAATTAAGTAATTCATATAATAAAAGTTAAACACTTTATGAAAATGTCATGACAACTTGTATAATAACTTCAGAAAACCTAACAACTTGAGTTCACTATTTTTAATACAATAAAAATAGAATATTCATTTTGCCCACTTTGTTCCATTAAATCATATTTCACAAAGCCCTTCTTAATAGTAAAGATCCATACTTTATGAAATTATCTTAAAGCTAGATAACAAACTTCAGAAGACTTAATAATTTAAAGTCACTATTGTTGATACCATAAAAATATCAAGGCTAATTTATACCTTTGTAGTTCTTCTCTAAAAAAAGGGGGAAGTAAAAACCCCTAGGAAAATAATTATATCAAGTTATAAAATTAAGGAATCTCATTAAAAACTAATCTTAAATGTTTAAGCAACAAATCCCTAAAAGTTAAGACTCTATCTCCCTTACTTAAATCCAACAACAACTTGTATGCTTGTATGCTTGATTTTGGATTGTTTATTGAATATTGTGTTTACTTTTCCGTATCGAGAAGACTACGACGTCGTCGAAGATCCGGAGTTCTATCCTGAGGTTCCTCCTTCACCCTTTGCTGAGCAAGGCAAGTCATCGACCCTTCTGTGGAAACAGTTGATCATCATTGAGCCCATGTTTTAATAAACTATCACTATAACTCATAGGTTAATATTGCATTAGTTAAATGTCAAGCCTTACACTTATATTTATTAGATCCCTGTCCTTGTGTGCAAACCCAAGCCATGCTTATTGAGCCTTAACTCCTTGTCACTCTACAAATAATATATTAGCTAGTGCCCAATGTACCGGCACAACTGCTATAGGATAAAAAGAATGAGTCGTAGTTAAGATGGATTCTGGTATATGAAATACCCCGTTATTTCTTGTCTCTGGACTCTGTTGGAGTTGGGTATGTTATAAGTATGGTGGGTTCCGGGTGCAAGCTCGGAAACTGGTTGGTCGCACCCGGGGCACTATAAGGACCGGTCTGCGGGATCTGTTGCAAAGCACTTCCGTACCAACCACAAGTCTAATGGGTAAGTCCTAACTGGAAGTGTGGAACACTCCGGCTCTATGCACCATAGTGGAGGGGTACAAGGGGCAAGCCTACGGGCGACTTGTACCGACGATGGCTCAAGGGGGGTATGGTGAGCACTCGACACATTGAGACACGATACGAAACCCATAAGAGGGTGTTGTGGAGTCGGAGGGAACCATATGGAAGGTTTTGGCACGAGTTCCCGTGAAATGGGTCATCTCGTTACACTTTGGTGTAAGTGATGAGTGCGTGCCTTGTGGGTACAGTGGTACACCTCTGATCAGAGTAACTTAATCTTTTCGAAAAGCCGAGCCCACGGTCAAGGGCGGGTTGTGTGACTACTCGCAGTTAGTTTACAATTGTATGAATGGTTGAGTTAATCATGGCATGTAAGGACTGTTGAGCGAGGTGGGGCTGACCGTACCCCTCGAGTTAGAAGATGATGATGCATAGACATGTTTACTTTTCAGTACTAATAAATTGATCACATTTAATGCTTTACAATTATGCTTCTTCCGCAAAACTAGCCACTATCACCCTTGTTATTACCTTGCATTATATTTGCATTCGGTGGCTTGCTGAGTACATCTGTACTCACCCCGTTGACTTACACCATCAGAGCCCGTCTACTACGAGGAGGATGAAGGTCTGGAGTAGCGACCCAGTCAAGGCGAGACTGGAAGGAGGCGTTCATCTAGGACCCATATTTTATTAGTTTCTCTTCATCTTTATTCACTTTTGTATTAATGCGGTCTACGAACTGTGAATGATTGCCCGTATTGTACGAGGTCGCGTGATGAACGTCTTGTTTTATTGATTTTCTATGGAATTTCAATAAAGTCCTGATTTATTAAATCGGGGCGTGATAGGAGTATAGAGTTAGGGGTGTGCGAAATGAAAGCGTGAAGATTCACTTCGGTGCCTTGCCTATTTATTAGTGAGAGTCATCAGGGATGGGTCATTAAATTCTTCAATGACGAGTGGAAACATAACCCGCCACTATAGTGGAGCTCTTTAGTGATGGGTCATGTTATGACCCGTCACTAATGGGGGTGCCCCTTCTCTAGTGACGGGCATAATTACGACCTGTCACTAATAATGCAATATTATTAACGCGTGTGAAACAGTCCGTCACTAAAAGTGTATTACTGATGCGCGTCACTAAAGTTGTGTCACTAAAGACCGTTTTTGTGGTAGTGATTTTATATCTGATTGTTGTAAATTTCTTGTGACCCATACAAGACACTATCAACAACTATTCAATCATGTATCATTTTATGTCAACAACTATTCAATGTGTGCCATCCTATGTATTCTGATTAGTTGATATCAATATATATCTTCTCTATCGATGAACTATATGACATCATGCAATAAGTTTATATAAAATATTCATATATATATATATATATATGTAACTAATAACATATAAAGAGAAATATTCATCGAATATATATAAAGGTTGGTGCCACACTTTTAGTGCTGGATCGTAACACGAACCAACACTGATACTCACTTTCAGTGATGGATCGTGTTATGAACCGCAACCGAAAGTATCAGTATTGGTTCGTGTTATGAACTTCCACTAAAAGTGAGTATCAGTGTCGATTCATGTTATGAACTAACACTGAAAATCAATATCAATGCTGGTTCATAACAAGATCTAGCACTAATATGCACTTTCAGTGATGGTTTTAGAACCGACACTTCCGACTAATCAACGGAATTCAAAACCCACCACTAATGATCCTTTTGACCCAATAGTGATATTGGTTTCTTTAATGGTGACTTGATGAAATGGGTATGAATGCAAATTGGAAATTTTGTTTGTTCTATGGGTGTTAAAATTTTGTAACTTCTTCTTTCCACTAAAATTTAGAGGGAAGAGAATATAAACAATTTGTGTGGCTACTATGTCAACGGTATATATATATATGATTTTGGAGTCCACAACATGACAAGAAAAGACTTGCAAATGTGATGTACCAATTCAGTGTTTAGCCATTTTAATTCTTATTGTATCTCTAGCAAAGAATAGTTAATTTAACATATTCATATTTTACAAATGACAGACGATTCACATGAAAAATCAAATCCTCGTACACTTTCATAGAAAAGCACTTTAGTGATGGGTAAAAATGTACATTAGTGATTGAGAAACCAAGGGTTGGTTTCAGTGTTTGTGATGAGTGATCGACAAGCTTTTAACCTCTGTTTCGAAGGGGTACCTCCGAAGGGGGTTCGGAGGTTGGAACTCCGAAGGTGTTCGGAGGTGGTTTCACCGAAGGGTTCGGTGGGCTTTGGTTGCTGCAGCTGTTGCAGCGGAGTGTGCCTGTCGGAGGGGTCCGACAGTACACGATGACTGGGTTCGTACCGAAGGTCTCGGTACTTTGGGCGGTACACCGGAGTGTGTGCCGAAGGTTGCTAACCCGGAGAGGTCTTCGGAGTACTGGATACACTTGTTTGTTTGTCTGTGGTGCGCAGGGGACTTCGGAGGCGACGGACAGATTCGTAGCAGGTGAACCTGGGTCAAGTGGGAGGCTTGATGCCAGGGGAGCAGGGAGCTCCGTCACAGTGGTTGCGAAGGGGTCTGGGTCGGTCCTCGGGTCGAGGTGCGCCAAGTGAAGGCAGTAAGTGCGGAGTGTGGCTCCGGGTGAAGGTACTCCGAGACAAAGTCCTCGGAGGTGAGGCACTTCGAAGGTACTCCGAATGGAGTGACTTCGGAGTTTGGTGGATCAAGTCCTCTGCGGAGGCAAGGCGTTCGAAGTGTGCTCCGGAGGGAGACATTCGAAGGTACCCGACGAAGGTCTCAGAAGTCGAGGCGCATCGAAGGCATGGTCCGGGTGAGGCTCGTCGAGGAGTGTGCTCGGGGAGAGACACTGCGACGAAGTGCTCATGGAATGCTTCATGCGGAGGCCTTGGACGAAGGAGGGACTTCGAAGGGTGGTACTCCGAAGGTGGGGCTTCGGAGTGAGGAAGGCTTCGGAGCGAGGCCAGCTCCGGAGCGAGGTTGACTTGTGGTGCTTCGGCCATGCATGGCTTCGGTACACGGACTGACGGAGTTCGAGCTGGGAGTAGCTGCGAAGCCGTGGTGGTCCACTCCGAGGGTGTTGGTGCGAAGGCCCAAGGGCTTTAACGGCTTCGGCTCAAAACCGTCATTGTATTGGAGGCTATCTTCGGCGAAGCGAAGGTCACCAGGCTCAAGGCTTCTCGCCGAAGCTACCGCACCCCTCGCGTGCGAAAGGGGGCTTCAGGAAGGTCAAAGACTGCAAAGGCTGACACTCTCTGCTCTGCAAAAAGCTGATGATGTCCCCTCTGCAAAGCTGACAGAGAAGCCTCCAGAATAAAGTTGACTACCTTTTGTACCCCTCCATTCTGTAGAGACAAAACTGGTGTAAACCCTAGTGGTAAAGTAGTCATTTCACTTGGGTGAACTGTGGGCTATAAATATGGGGGCTCGGTAGGTAACATTTAACACTTTGAGCATTTACTGTTGAGCTCCTGTACTAGCCTCCTCATACCTTGAATACATCCAGTGAGTTCATTTTAGTGTTCCTTGTTCAAGCGGCGAAGCCCTGCTTCTGTGTGCTTTTTGCTTGAGCTTGTTTTACATATCTCGCTGCATACTTCGTCCAATTGTGTGTCGCCTTGAGTGACTTGTGACAGTGCATCGAAGCCTGTGTTGACGAAGTGTGTTGTGTGCGAAGTGTGTTTTTCAGTGTGCGTTCGCTCTGTGTAACAGAAGGCTAGATCTCGCTGCTTACTAGCAAAGCCCTGATCGAAGCCCGTTTCTGCTTCTCGTGTCGAAGCTCCTAGCGTAGTCTGTTAGTGTGCGTTTAGACCTTCGCAGAATGAAGCCCAGCACCAGTTGTTGTCGCTAAGTTTTAGGTCGAAGTCCTCAGAGGATAGTCCACTCTTGCGAAGGGTGAAGTGCGAAGCCTGCTCGAAGCACCCTGAGTGCGGAGCCTGCACTGACTTAGCAGAGTTGTTTTCGGGGTTGTGAGTGGAGCGAAGTCTGCTTGGCTTCGGACTTTTACTCCTTGCGACGCCTGTGTTCGGAGCTGTCAAGTACCTCCGAACCAGACCTTCGAAGGTTGGGGTTCGAAGTCTGTTCCGCAGTAGACAGAATTAAAACCGAAGGCTGTTTTTAGCCTGAAATTTTAAAAGCTCCCATTCACCCCCCTCTGGTCTCCGTTTCTGGTCCAACAGTGATGGACATGTCCCCCATCACTCTTATCACATTAGTGATGTAACATCATTAGTGAAGGGTGTTTACCCATCACTAAATAGTCAACCTTTAGTCACAGGCGATAGTATTCACCCGTCACTAAAAGAGGCCTATCGACTCACCTGCTATTACTTTATAGTAACGGGTTGTAATATCACCCATCACTAAAGGGTCCTTTAGTGACGGTTGATTATTGTTACCCGTCACTAATATTAAGGTCATTTTGAAAAATAATTGTTTTTAGGCTACATCCTGAATCAAAGCCAGAATTTGGCAGCCAACATATCTAACATCCAAAATATATCGCAAATAATTAATCACAGAATGAACAGATGAGATTCATAATCAAATCAATATCACACATTATCTTCTAACTCGTTCCATAAGAGCTTCATTCCCTAACTTCTTACTTCTAGTTGACATCTAAATTTCATAAGAGCTTGAATAGTGTATTGTGGAGATTCTTTATATCTACCCATCATGAATTGTTCAAGGCTATACATGTATAATTTTGTAGCCTTTTTTATTGTCACCTTGTACTCCTTCTCCCTGAATAAAAATGAGTCAGTATAATATCCATAATGGTTATCTATGCAAAAATGAAGATGGATAGGAAAACATCATACTCCAGGTTTACACCACATACATGACAACCTCAATTGCATCATTTTTGATATTGAAATGGAAGGTGCATACTATGCCAACTTCTAACACATTAACTCGAAGAAATTGGCTAAAACCAGTAGTTAGATAACATTGTCCATCCGTAGATTCATGCACCACAATCGAAATTACCTCAGACCCTATTGCTGCCATTTGAATCTTAGTAATTTGCTAGTGTTGGTGAGGTGTGATGTACATCTCACAGTACTACCTTGAAATGTACTATAACAATAAAATTTTAAAAAAGCTAGTTAGACAAGACGATCTGCATAGATAATATAGGTAACCACCAACATGTGCAAATAACTTACCACCGACTTCTTATTGATGATAAAATATTTATTGTGCATACATATAATAAAATCTCAGAGAATAAACCTACTGATATGTCTTGCAAGAGAGCCTTCCTTGTCAGAGTTACATCTGTTACATTGTCAAAATAATAGATGTGCTTCAGTTGCTCTATTTGGTCGGTGTCGAGCTCCCCATCTATCAGCTTCCCCTTCCTCTCCACGACATTGTTGGGCCCTCCCATGATATTATAATGAAACCATGTTAAGGACATAAACAGAACATGCATATCTAATAAGTAATATCAATTCTATATATACCACTATCATTGTCCTCCATTTTTATGCCCGTTGGGATCTTCTTATCAGCAAAGTTAGTGTAAAATTTGGACATAACTAACAATGGGCATGTCCTATTGTTATTACCACATAGTATCCTTGTGTGAGGCCGCCTCTTTGACTAAATTTGGCCCACCCTTTGTGGGGTATATCCTACCTCCACATCTCGCAACCTCAACCTCACTGGTGCATGCATCTCTTGCCAAAATCTTAAGGTTGTCACCAGCATGAATGTTATTGATATCACCAAATATTTTTTTATAAAAACTAAAATAGTAAAATAATATCACACCAGTTTGTTAGATTTATTACCACACAAACAATATATACAATGTACAATGTATAAACCTGGTGACCCCCCTCATTGACTAGATGATTTATCTTTATGAGGTAATTGTTAGGAATATAAGTTAGTACCATAAGGTTTCACATACTTGGCATGTCCTATATATATTTTAAATGATGAAAAAAGTGGATAAAACTATATGAATGTAACCTAATATATGTTGAACATGATTATTCTTAGATGTCGGGATGCCAACTTAATGGCCTCCTCGCCACTAGGCTACAATTTAATTCATAAGTGTGTGTGACAACTAATTCATTAAACCATAGTCCTATGCATTAATAATAGTAAGCATGTAATGAAACTATGAAAAACACGTAATTAAAGAATATTGTGTGAATAAAATATAGGAACAATAATATTAGCACACACATCCTCATATTAGCTCATAATGAATCTAAATTATCACACACATCCTCGTATTCACAAATAGCATCATCTTCATCAAGGAAATATTTCCACAAAATATATATACATATTCCATCACATTTCCACATATTCATCACATTTTGATATAGTCATCACATTTTCACATATCCACGTATTCAGAGGATGAGGAGTACATTATAAGGATAAGGAGTATATACAACCGAGGTGACGGTGAGTTCGATCGGCCACACGCAACGAGACGGAGTTCACGGGGAATGAGCGGATGGCAGGTCAGAGCGGACCATGGTGGTGCCAGCGAGGAACATGATGAAGAGGCGACGGTGGTGGTGTGAGAGGCTAGGGTTATGTTTGTGCCAACTGAGAGTGTGTCGATTCACTCCGGTGACATCTATTTATCTAGTCATAAACATTATTAGTGACGGGTAATGATGGGTGGTAATGAGACCCGTCACTAATAAGGGTGCCCTCTATTTAGTGACGGACTACATTACGATCTATCACTAATAAGACATCATCATCGACACATCCAAATTGACCCGTCACTAAAATTATATTAATGACGTGTATCAATTATCCGTCACTAAATATACGTCACTAAAAACTAGTTTTGTGGTAGTGTTATCCGATATCATCAAGGTACTCAGAACACCATAAGAAAAATATCAGTTATAAATAAATAGATAAAATAATAATGAATCTAAATATAAAATAGGACAGAACAACCTTTAATACTAGTTAGGAAACCTAACTGGTACTGAGGCTTGGTCTTTTAGTACTAGTAGGGAAGCTTTGTTGGTACTAAAGATTAGTCTTTTAGTACTCAATTCCTCAATTCAGTTGAGTAATATGTTCGTGTTAAGTTGTGAAGGCCATAATATACGGGTGTAAATACATCCACTTAAAAAATAATCATTAACCCATATTTTGATATATATATATATACATGTGTGTGTAATTAGTGAGTTTAATAGTTAAGAAAGTTAGTCCATATTAATCAAATTTCATAACTCAAACTCCTATTTTGTCGTAGCTTGGCCACTGATAAATCATTGATTTGCATGCATGTTACTAAGGTTGACACACTACTGTCATATATATTTATATATTCTCACACAAATTATACACGTCGTCACAATATCTGTTAGTATAAATTTTTTCTGTTTCTTAACAAGTGTTATAAGGTTTGTCGAGTGTATTCATGCAGACACTCTGGCAAATAGCTCTTATCGTGGAGCGAAAACAAAATATCTCACAAGAAGCAAAATGAACATGTCTGTATCCAATGCAGAGGTCAGAAATATAACGATTCCATTACCAGGAATAAGAAGCAATGAATAACATCACTAGCTCGATCAATCACACAGCCCCGTTGTTTTTATTGTAATTAAAAAATTACAAAAATAAATAAACTAAGCATCACACCTCTCAGAAGAAATTGACCCAGGTACATGAACTTAACATTGAACACTCCATTAGAGCTAACCTCTATATTTGAAATACGGATCGGAAATTTCATATATTTCCCTCACTCGTTCGAAAATTCTCGTCTGCCTCTATCGACTATCTTGCTCTTTGTTGCCCGGTCAATATTAATTAATGCCATTATATTGTACCGAGAAGTTGTTAATGGCAGCTTAATTACCTTCACTTAACGATTAAGCCCCTGCTTTCATGTGGAATTTGAGTTTTAAGGTACATTTTGAGCAGAGCTTGATTAGACGCCGGCGGCGGCCGCGGCGAGAGCAAACATGGATACCATCGGAGCTGTGTCGGCGTTGCTGTGATCGGCGGTGAAGTCGTCGTGCAAGAATGCGCGCACGGCGTCAATGCACGGCGCGGCGACGAGCTGCTCCCAGGCCTCGGCGGCGGCGGCGCCGCGCCTCCGGAAGGCCTCGGTGGCGTCGACGCGGCGGACACGCCATAGGCCGGCCAGCCTCTGGATCTTGGCGCGCTGCCGGCACGAGAGTCGGCGGGTGTTGGCCTTGATCTCCTTGATGGCAATGGCGAGCAGCCGCGCGCGCTCTTCCTCGTCGACGGAGGGGAACGACCGGAGGTATGCGTCGAGCTCCGGCACGCCGATGGCGCGCCATATGCCGCGGGAGTAGTCGGTGCGACGCGGCTCGAACACAGCCGCGACCTCGTCGACTAGGCCGCGGTCGCACATCTCTTCGACGCGGCGGCCGACGAAGCCATGCAGCACGGGGAGCTGCACGTCCACCCACAGGAAGTAACAGTCGTACCGGTCGCAGAACGCGCGGCGGTCGCCTTCGACGAGCTCCTCGATGTACGAGTTCGAGCCGCCGGCGACGATGGGCAGCCTGCCGCGCGCGGTGACCGCGCCCGCGGCGCGGGATGCCTCGCGCCGGAAGTCCTCGGCCGTGAACTCTGCGTCTGGGTGGGCGATCCCAAGCAGGTGATGCGGCACACCAGCGCACTCCTCGGCGGTGACCTTGTTGGTGGCCACGTCAAGTCCTTCGTACAACTGCATCTTGTCGGCGTTGATGACCTCGCCGCCGAGCCGGAGCGCGAGGTCCACGGCGAGGCGGGTCTTCCCCGTTCCCGTCGCGCCCATCACGATCACGGCCTTATGCTTTGCACCCATATGCCTGTTGACACTGACAAGAGACGACGGTGGCGACGACGACACGGGCATCGTAATGTCAATAGACGGTGGCAGTACAAGCCTCGGGATGGCTGTAGCGGCGGCGGCAGCGGCAGCCGTAGGCGCCATGGATAGTGACATGGTGTGTTTTGTCCTGTTCTAAGTTACACCGTACCACTAATTAGGTAGTTAACTAACTACTTGGTCAAGAGGTCTTCAAGATGCTCTGTTAGTTAACTTGTTTCTGAATTGGCTGTGTGACCTGTGGGTGTGTTGGGTTGGTATTTATATGGGGGTTAGCTTAGCAAGTTGGAACAAATATAATAAAGATCCTTGACATTCCATGGCTTTGAGGGGCATGACCAAGAAAAACAATCTATATAGTTGTTTATTAGCAGTGTCACATCATTTAAATACTAGTTAGAGTCTAGGCCAATAAAACTTATGTCATCCTTTATGTAAGAGATCAGTAGATCACACATTGAAACGAAAAGAAATGCACAAGTTGTCAAGCCACAAAACATGCTAAGGATGGAATAGTTACGGTGGTAATGATGATATGCATGCAACACTATATACATGTTGTCATTGAAAAATTGTAAATACTCATCACTATATACTAATGCATCATAGCTTATCACCCGAACTCTATCTTTTCATATAAAATATCTAGGTGTAGTATTTTTTCTAAAATGTTTTATAACTACATATACCTCAGACGATGTACATTTAAAGAATCTCTAACCACTACGGAAATTCGCATTGCCACAATCTTTATCGAATACATTAGTTGAAATACTTATGTCACTCTTATCATGTCAGTAGAGTCACGTCATTAGTGATGGGTAAACACCCATCACTAAAGGATCTCTTCACGTCTACGCCGTATCCTACGTGACCCCTTTAAGTGATGGGTGAATATGATGACCCATATTACAGAAAGTTAAACTATAGTGACGGTCCACAATTTGCACTAGTCATTATAGGGTACCTTTAGAGATGGGTCTCAATGGCTACCCATCACTAAATGAGATCATGTCAAATGGGACGTGACGGAGAATAACTGACACCTATCACTATATGAAACCTTTAGTGATGGGTATTTATTTAGACCCATCACTAATATTATGGTTATATTATAAAAATAATTTTTTTAGTTACATCCTAAATCAAAGCCAAGATTTGACAACCAACATTGTACATTACAAACAACACATGCATAATTCATCATAGAATGCCATCGTCACAAATTGTATTGCACAAACAAAGCATATAAACAAAACAAGAATTTTCATCTATCTGTCTGCTATGAATGTAGCTTAGATTGTAAACCCATTTCCTTAGATCTGATCTAGCATTTTCATGATCTTTTGTTTTGTCTGCATATTTAGCATTATTCCGAGGAGACTATCACACACATTTTTCTCGACATGCATTGTATTGATGGAATGACGAACATCTAGGTATTTCCAATATTCAAGCTCTCACAAAATTGACTTCTTGTTCCACATTTCATCATAACTATTGGAAAGACGCTTCGCTTGCCGAGTATAACATTTATGTCCTTTACCTGGTTATATACCTCTGTATCTCTAAAATGCCTAGGAGGTCCTCTTTTCTCTATGGTGCTATCAAACTGTAGCTTTATTTTTCTGTATGGGTATTTCATTGGAAAAAATTCGATGTCGCATGTATACATTTTCTTAGAATGGTTCAACTATGTGCTCAATGTTTCCTCCAAGCATTGTGAGCAAGATTCACCTTTCTTTTTTCTTTGTCCAGACAAGTTATGATGGGCTAGTAAGTCATTTATTGTGACAAACAACATGTCATGTAGATGGAAGTACTCCCGGATGTACTTGTCTCAAAGCTCAACAACTACATACCACAGAGTTTTCATATCATCTACCAAAGGTCTAAGGTACATGTCGATATCATTGTCATGTTGTTTAGGACCAGAGATTAATATCGACAATACACAATATTTACGCTTCATACAAAGACAAGGTAGAAGGTTGTATATAGACAGTAACACTGGCCATATATTGTGCGCACTACTCATGTTACCAAACGAGTTCATGCCATCTGTACTAATGGTAAATATAATATTCATGCAGTCGTTAGCAAACAATCGAAATGTAGCGTTAATTATTCTCCACTGAGCATAATCTAGTAGGTGTCATATCATCAAGTCGTCCTTATGACTCTCTTTGTGTTACCTCGGTCGTTTAGACTCGTTGGCATTTGCAAACACCTCCTTCAGGGAAATACCATATCACCTTCCTAGAACTTTCCTTCTCTTGCACCCATCGTCTAGTTCATCATCGTCTTTTCTATTCTTGAATCGATGTGTCCCATATGTTGTACATATGTAAGGGTCTACAAACTCTCCACAAAACAGAACACAATCATTCATATATACATGTATTTTCTTTATGTCCAACCCTAGAGTACATATGATCTTCTTAGCATCGTACATGGTGGTAGGCACCTTATTCTCTTCTAGCACTAGGTTCCTCAGCAAATCCAATAATACTTTAAAACTCAAATCGGACCATCTGTATGTTGCCTTCATTTGTAGAAATGTTAGAACAATGTATAAGACAATGTGCTTCTCTTTGCAGTTAGGATAGATCGGTGTTTTTGAGTCTCGAATAAGTTTTTGGAATTGGGCAAACTCTCCTTTAGAATATGCAACTTGTTCCTCTACATCACTCATCACCTGATCAACATTATCTACTATATCAGTATACTTATCTTTATTAATTCCTAAAATGTCATTGTTGCTTATGTAATCTATATCATCGGCCACATATTCATCTTTACTAGCAATTTGATCTACTTTGTTGTCATTTTCTTCTTCGCCGTGCTTGTTCCATATGTGATATATCTTATTGAATCCACATCTTAGCAAATGCCGTATATTTATTCTGAACGTGGAAAGTTATTCTCGTTCTTATAGTCGTAGCATGGACACCATATTGCGGTCTTTCCATTATCTTCTATGTTTGTCTAGGTCCTTGTCATTGGCATCTACAAATTATTAAAAAACAATCATCATATATATCCAAGTCTATGACTTGGCACAATTAAAGAATGCTTTAGGTACTAATAGGCAATGATAGGTCCTAAATCCTTCCCATCTGGGATACGCGACCCATGTAGCTGGGTCTTGTGGCCCCATACGGTTCCAAAGAGAATTTCGGAAGCATCTCCTCGTTGTTCTCCAAATACACGTCTCGACTTGGGGTCGAGAGGGTCATTGTGTATCTTGAGAACAATAGAGAGACACTACCGAAATTCTCTCTAGAATCGTACGGGACCACGTGGTCGAGCTACGTGAGTCACACATCCCATGAATGTCCAAATTGCGTGAACAATTTGGGTGTGTCTTCCTATAAATATGACTACCAGAAAAATTGTAATGACACGGAAAAAAATTAACCCTAAATCTAGGGCTCCCGATGGAAGACGACATAATCGGTTACACGACTATAATAATAACTCATATAAAATTTTGTAACAAAATTAATTCAATCATAACTATAAAATTAAAGATCCATTAGTTGTTAATTCACTAATTATTTACTTTATTCAATATATATATATTACAAAAATATGACAAGCGGTTTAATATTGGAGAAAAATATACCTTCGGTTGGACGTTGGTGCTAGCAGCGGTGGGGACGGTGCACCAAAGAAAGTAACAATGCAGGTCACCATCCTAGGCACATGCGTGTTGTAGTGGTCAATCGACCGGTGGCTGGGGACTTGACTACAGTCGATTGGTAGTTATGGGATAAGAGTGAAGTCAGCGGTAGATGGGAGCAACAAGTGTGGAGCTCAGTGTCTAAGATCCTTAAATACTTGTCATCAGTGACGGTTATCCCTAAAACAATGTCACTAATGGTGGTCTTAGAATTGCGAACACTTTAGTGATGTTGGTAAAATAACACGCATCACTAAAGGTCACACCATCTACTAACACGTATAAAGCAGTCCATCACTATAAGTGTATTACTGATATGTATCATTGATCCATCAGTAATGCTTTGTCACTAAATACCATTTCTATAGTAGTGCAGCAACCCTCTCCACACCGCTCGCCCTAGTGCCCATGCTCGCCTAATCGTCGCGGCACATGCCTCACCTCCATACCTCCCCATCACTGCCAGTGCCACACCTCCTCCCCGTTTCCACCCCATCACCTATCGTCGTGCCCCGTCACTCGTCATCGCTCCCCATCACCATGCCACCCATCATCGTGTCCAGCAGCATCCATCTACACCGCGCTATGCTCGGCTAAGCCAGACCATGCCTTTTCTTAATTTTTAGTTTTCTTGTTTACCAAGTGCTAAACTTTGGGTACTCAACAAACCATCTATCACATCACTGTTACATGATTTTTTACCATGTGCAAAATTTTACACTCGGTGATCTGAAGTATTTGTCGAGTGCCTGATAAAATACTCAGTGAATCATTTGTCAAGTACATTGTGACCATCACTAAATGCCTATGTCACTCGGTAAAATCATGTTTTCCCATAGTGAACACGCCCCTACATTTGACATTTAACCCCTTATAATATCTTCGTATAGGTAAAGCATCCTAAAAATTACACTCGGGAATACTACTTCTGTTTCCGTTTCCTATTCTCTATCACATACCTTTTCCCAACGGCCTTCTAACACCCGGAAAGTTCACTCTATCATGTGCTTCAGTCCTATCACTCGGAAAAGATAGTTGGGAAAGCCTCAATGCTCCCGTGTAAATCCCGACTGCTAGCACACAGAAAATATATGTTGTGTGTTTTTACCGATTTCCGTATGTTTTTGATGCTAGGGAAACAATCTGATTTTGGTAGAGGAATACCCTAAATATCAGATTTGGAGGTTTTGATAAAAAATAATTTTCTCATCATCACCACTCTACAATATTTTGTTAATCTCGTAGATCGTTAATTAACTCTTGGCACCAACAAGGCAACAAATTGATGTCACGGACTTGAAAACTAGATGGCGAAGCATTTCTACAAGAAAAACACAATTTTCTTAACCTTGATTAATTGATGTGATTTCAACTAGTTTAATTTCCTTTTTCAGGAAGCTTGTCGATAGATCGATCAACGATTTTTTTAAAAAAAATAATATATTTTTTAAAAAAATTTAAATTTGTATGTCGGATTCAAAAAATTATAAAAATAGCATCCGGTCGGCCAACCATCGGCTGACTGGCAGCCAGTCGGCACTAGGTCGGCCAACTAGCGCCACGTGGTAGCCAGTCGGCCGATGATCGGCCACCTGGCGCGTGGAACACGCCGCGGCGCGCCACGCCACATCCCGGCCGCGCCACGCCTAGCCTGCGCCCACGCCCCCTCGCCTCTTGGCCTCCGTACGCCCCCGCGACCCCTTGCCTCCCACGCCACCTCGCTGACCGCACCCGCCCCCCTCCCCCGTCCCGCCCCCTCGGCTCCTGCCCGTCCATGTGGCACGCAGGGTGGGAGCCGAGGCGGCGGGCGAGGGGTGGGGAGGGGCGCGAGGGCGGGCGCGGGCGCGATCGGCGAGGGGTCACAGGGGCGCGGGGGCGAGCGGGGTGTGGGGCGGGTGTGGGCACTAGCTGGGGCGCGGCACGTTCCGGGCGCTAGTCGGCTGCACATCGGCTGACTGGCTGCCACATGGCGTTGGTCGACCGACCAAGTGCCAACTGGCTGCCAGTTGGCCAATGGTTGGCCGACCGGATACTATTTTGCAATTTTTTGAATCCGACATACAAATTTGAATTTTTTCTAGAAAATACTAATTAAAAAAATTCTCGATCAACTATATAGTTTCACGTACGTACTTGGATTGGAGGAGATGATCCATTGATTAATCATGGTGCATGTGGGGCATGCACTTGGGCATGAGCCGTTGCATGCATGGATCTATATATATATCAATAGTGGTGGTAGCTAACTTTAACTTAATTAAATATTAGCGGCTTGCATTGTATGCGGCGAAATGGTTAATGGTGGAGCTAATGATAGGAACTGCATGCAAGTGGATATATATATATATATATATATATATATATATATATATATATATATATATATATATATATATATATTGGCCAATGCCCAGATTGCACAAGAGCACGGCTACTTCGATCGATCTCTCTATTTTTATTTTTATTTTTATTTTATTTTTATTTTTATTTCTTAACGTCCTTCCCTTTGTTTTTTTAACATTTAGAGCAACGCGTCCTTTGCTCTAATTTTTGTTTCTAGTTTAAACTGCTGTTAGCTAACTAATGTTTTTGAGCTTGAAACAAAGCTGCACAGACGGTAATTTTTTGGAAGGGTATTGTCGAGAATTTTCGACCTCCAGTCATTAATATATACGACGTACGTTTTCAACACTGTACGTTTTGGTTTTAAAAATATCATAAGTATTATATATTAATGACCAGATCGAGGGGTACAATATCATCGTCCGTGATTAGCTAGCTAATACAAATCATGAATGGCCGAAATTCAGATTAAGAGGTAAAATAAAATTAGCAGTATGCATGATTTTAATTAATGCTAACTTCTACGTGAAGAATTAGCTAAGCTAGAATGAATTAGATTATTTAGTACAAATCATTTGTGGATATCCCGATGTGAGTAACGCTTTGACCTTTGACTTACATGCGTACGATGTGACACACACGGTATCATTGACCAGCAAGTAGTGTCATACATTTTACACGATCACCAACGCGAGGGTCTCGATAGATACGATGCATGAAAACTATCTCGAAAACCATGCAATAATCTACGTACGCGCGAAAGTCTTCTTATCCCCGAGGGGACATTATATTCTCTCATTTCGATCTGTAAATACCATGTAAATATTTATGAAAACATTTGAGAATATTTCTGTATTAATTAGTACTCTCGCGCATTGTTCATCACTAAAGTTTTCCCCGTTTTCTCACTCCGTATAGGTGAGTTTGGACGTAATTTTTTAATATATATATATATATATATATTAAAATGGAGATCACAAAGATCTTGGTCTTATTATTTGAAAACAATATAATGCGAGTCAATACTAACTAGGACGACGACGCTTATACGTAACAACAAAATTCGCCTTTTAATATTTCGATCTTAATTTCCACGGAGATCGATCAAGATCATAAGATCACAGGATCGTAGCCTTGCGTGCCGGATTAATGCCTGAACCTCGACGACAAAAAATTAAGTATTTCTTGAAGACACATGAGTGATGAGCTAGCCCACGAGGAGCATGCTGCATATGATGTATATACACCATGTTGCAGATTTAGTTTTGCTAGCTGCTCGATCGTATCTTCGTCCAAGGATGTACATATAAACGGCACAAAAATACATGAATAATTAATATCTAGATAAACCTGATAGGCGATTAATTAATTAACAAGGAGATCAAAAACTAGTGCAAGTAGATATCAAGATCGAGCTAGCTATAGCCATTGCCCATTATATTGGTGGTGGTCGTCGATCGTGTAGTGCACGAAGAACCATTCTATCTAGCTAGCCAGCTGCATGCCTTTTGCTATTATATTTGATTAGTACTACTAACACGTAACGTACCACACACCATATTTTAGCTTAATTTTTTCATCAAGATCTGAGATCTAAATAGACGACACATCAAGGTGGTGGTATTAAGGAGCTATTTAGGACTACTACTCCGCTCCACCAAAATCTAATTCCTTCCACGAAATATAATCCACGTATGGCAGATATAAAGTAGAGTTGACGTTCCACGGGGTGCGTGGAATAGTGTTGCATTTATTTGACTTGCACAATAAATTTAGATTTAGGAATGATGGGATTTTGTAGGAATATAATGTATATTTTGCCATTATTGTATGCTATTTTTTGACGTATCACTTAATATAAATTTACGTTGGAATTCTATGGTTTTTAAAAACAATAGTGTCAAAGAAGGGCGCGCTGGTCAACCCAGAATCACGATTGAATATTATCAAGATCATGGTGAATTTTTTATGTTCCTCGATCATTGACACAAGCATAGAACATATATGCTACCATGGCAACAAACTGTTTCTATCAGTAATTTGCACGTAAGGTTGGGGGTATTATATTTCTATTGTATCGCATTAGATTGACCGTGCATTCGGTGGACGAGAAGAGATGGTAAGATAGAGAGAAGAAAACCCTTAAGGGCTAGCTCATTTATGTAGTCAAATATATAATACATATCCAACCATTTTCCTCAGCGCTGGCGGTTTTGGTAAGAATTTTAATTATAAAGATCACTTTATAGGATTAATCGAACAAATCATGGCTAATCCTAGTTGTCCAAATTAATAAGCCCAACCTTTTTCCTGGTTCCAGACCGGTTACTGAATTGTCAATCATGTGATGATGCTACTCACGTTTTGACAGGATAACCCTGCATGATGCATGCAGCAGGCCTCTCTTTGTTACCAAACACTCTGGTGAAGAAGAGGACATCCAAAACGTAACACAGCTTACCGATCGATCGATCGACGACGACTAAGCATGCAGGTGGCTTCTGAGTGAGGATCTAGCTGGTTGGTCTCCCAAGCAAAAAGGCAACATTTCATCGTCTTCCTAGTTGAGCCACTACTACTGACTTTGGGCTATTGTTTTGATATTGACAATGGGATACGGACAGCTGCAGAATAGAATCGGGTCGTACGGTTGGCGCGCGCCAACAGATACACTCAAGCTACATACAAAAATGCTGGCCGGTTTGATTAACCAGATCTAGTGCACATAGTGCCAAAGCAACGCACACACCATGGAAAAAAGAATCAAGGTTAAGTACAGTCCTACATAGCCCCAGGAGCATAATCACACACATCACACACTAGGTCAGAGAGGACGAGGATCCATCGATCGAGCATGCACACACATGCATGATGTTTTCCATAAGCCTTGAAGGGCACATCTTGCACTATTAATTTGGTAGATGAGTGCTTTTGGTCTGCTTAGGAATTAAGTGTGATGATAATGTGGGCAGAAAGTGACAAGGACAAAGATGCTCCATTGCAGAAAACAGTGGGCTCTATAGCTTGTGAGGGACCTTGCATGGAAAGAATAGTACACTAAATGTCATCCATTATGATACTAAATGAGTTTGTACTTATATACTAAGAGCCATGTTGTCCTCAATAAAATTTAGCTATATAAATATTCTGATGGTGAGGCACAAAACATCCTTTCTAGCCAAAGAGAGTGATGATGTACTTGGGGGTTTTCAAAACCGGTACCGCAACAGATTGAACTACTTAACCTAGGTATTTTTAAGAAAGTATGTAGGCCACAAAAGACTGGCCTTTGTTTGAAAGTCATATGGCGAGGATGCGATACGAAAACTTCTCAAGATCCATCCTACTAATATTACCTTTTGATGGGATTCAATGTCATGGTACTAATATCCCTTTCACTACATGGAACTAGGTTTCTAAGGAGAATGTTCAATTTCTAAGGTGTTTTTAACTAATTTAGTACAAGGATCAGGTGTTTTCTTCTTTTATTTAGTCAAAACAAATAGTTTTGGCATGCACATTTAATGCAACTTAATTTTGCATTTTGCACAAGTGAATGGAAGGGAGATATGGATTGATGATAGCACAAGTTTTTTACAAAACTAACTAACCTCTCTACTGAGTGGAGGAGCTAGGAATTTTACCATGTGGGGTCATCTCTATATTTCCTGGATTTACATGTAAAATTCAAGGGTTACAGGGTTGTTTCTGAAAATCACACAGCTTCAAGTTTCTGCCTCTCTGCTTACTGACATTTCAGACCGTCCAAATTTGAGAAGTGAAATTTAGTTTATTGAAGCAATTCCATTATAATACTTATATATATATATATATACACTACCATAAAAATGATCTTTAGTGACGCAGCTTTAGTAACGAATAAAAGATGTGTGACAATAATACACTTGTAGTGATGGGTTGTTTCACATGCATCATTAATGTTGCATTATTAGTGATGGGTCTAAGTATGACCCGTCACTAAAGATGGGACACCCCCATTAGTGACGGGTCATTGTATCACTCGTCACTAAAGAGCTCCCTCTCACTGTTGTGCTATTGATCATTAGCGACGGGTGGTAACTATCACCCGTCACTGATAACTCCCTCTTATAAATAGACAAAGGCCCCGAACTGAATCTATACGCTTTCATTTTGCATTACCCTAACCCTAGACTCCCACCGCAACTATTGCCTTCATTCTGCTCCATGCCACTCTGTCGTCCGTGGTGCTCGGCACCGTCGCTTGTGGCCCTGCACCATCGCCCATGGCCCCTGTGTCGTCATCTGCATCGTGCTCTCTCCTTATCGCACCATAGGCTTCGTCATGTTCATTTGCATGTGCCCTCTGCACCTCCGTGAAGGAATTGTGACCAAGAAAATTCTCGTAGGATTGGAAGTTTCGATTTGGAATCAGAAGTTCCGATTATTTTTTGAATTAGAAACGGAGAGCTCAAATTGTAAGTTTCGATATGGTATCAGAAGTTTCGATAATTTAAGATTTGTGAAACCAAGAGCTCAAATCAGAAGTTCTGATATGGTATCAGAAGTTCCGATTATTTCTTATTCAGAGACAGAGAGTTCAAACTGGAAGTTCCGATTTGGAATTGGTTGATCGGAAGTTCCAATAGGGTATCAGAAGTTCCGATGTGTTCTGGTTCGGAGATTGAAAGGCCAGATCAGAAGTTCTGATAGGGGTATCGGAAGTTCCGAAGTGGGCTGGGTAACATATCAAAAGTCTTGATCAGAAGTTTCGATAGGTGTATCAAAAATTCTGATCGGGACATAACATATTGGATCTATTAGAGATCTGATTGTGGTTAAAGGAGGAGGAGGTCATGGATATAGGTTTTTAGAAGACCAAAGTGCTCCACCCTAGCTAGCACACCTCTCCTCTCCCTTCCCTCTTGATCTCAAGAGTTGAGATCGAGATTTCTCCTAGGTTCTCATGAGCGGTGCTAGCACATCGGCATGGAAGCAATCCTTCCCTATACGCGTGGACTCCGTGGAGGCGTTGCTCAAATAATGACGTTCATCGTCTTCTTCACATGAACATCGACAGTCTTTGCCAATTGGATCGTCGAGGAACGAGCGGAGCGAGATGAGGATAAGCGAGGATGTGCTTCCCCAACATCTTTTTCCGCTGCACTAGCGTGTCTCATGTTAGAAGGTAATGATTCATTATCCCTCACATGCATGGTTCCAGGGTTTGGGGTGAATTTTTGAAATTGTCGGCTAGAGTAGCTTCCCCACGACCCAACACTCTGCACCTCGGTTGCATCCTCCTCCTCGTAAGGTCCTCCTTCTCCGATATGTTTGATATGTGTATGAGGATGTGTGTGACAATTTATTTTCTTTTATTTGTTTTCACAAGTTTATTCATGCTTACTAATAAAATCATTTATGAGAAATTTGCTCAGTTAATTTGTGAATTAGGGATATGGTCGGTATCCCAAGTAATCTACATGTACTAACCTATGTTCTTGATAGTTACTTAATAAAGATCAATCAATTAGTCAATGGTGGGCATCACCAGGTTTATTCATTATGTATTGCATATATTGTTTATTGTTTAATGTGGTAACAAACTGAAGAGAGATTACCTTACTGCTGTAGTATTTATCAAAAATATTTTGTGATATCAATAACAATTGTGTTGGTGATACCCTTAACATAATGACAAGAGATGGTTGCATCACTGAGGTTGAGGTTGTGAGCTGTGGAGGCGGTGGCAGGATATGCCTTCATAAAGGGTAGCTTGAATTTAGTAGAAGAGTTGGCCTAACACAAGGGGACTATGTGGTCATAACAATAGGATAGGCCCCATTGACAGTTATGGCCAAATTTTACACTAACTTTGGTGATGAAAAGACACCAACGACCATCAAAGTAGAGGACAATTATAGTGATATACATAGAAAATTGACATTACTTACTACACATGCATGTTTTGTTTATGTGCTTATCATGGTTTTATTATAAATGTAAGGGGAGGGTCCTAGTAATGTTATAGAGAGGAAGGGGAAGCAGATAGCTAGGGAGGTCGACACCAAACAAATGGATCAATTGAAGCACATCTATTAATTTGGCAATCCAACAAATGTAACTTCAACAAGGAAGGCAATCCTACAAGACATCTTGGCAGATTTATCCGTCAAGAGTCGGTTATATGTCTGCATAATAAATAACACAATCATCAATAAGAAGTCGGGGGTAAGTTATTTGCACATGTCATTGGTTAACTAGATCATGTATACAGATAGCATCATCTAACTTGCTTTGTTTAAATTTTACTTTATAGTACTTTTCAAGGCAGTACTATGAAAGTACATCACACCTCACCTACACTACCAAACCACCGAGATTTAGGTGGCGGTGGCAGGGTATAAGGTAGTCCCAATTGTGGTACATAAAGTGACAGATGGACGGTGCTACTTAACTACTAGTTTTGGTTAATTTCTTTGAGATAACACATTAGAAGTTGGCACGGTATGCGCCTTCCATTTCAAAATCAACAATGGTTCTCCTAAGGCTGTCATGTATGTGTTGTAAACCTTAAGCCCTTAGACTGCCCATAGTCATAGGACATTATCCAAGCTCTTAATATTAATAGTTGTAAACCTAGTGCTCCTGAGACGGCCCATAGTCATAGGATACTATCCGAGCTCTTGATATCGCTATAAGTACACCTGGTGCTCCTGAGATTTCCCATATTCATAGGACAGTACTATTCAAGCTTGAATAGTGACGCAGCTTTAGTGACGGATAAAAGACACACATTAGTAATACACTTTTTAGTGACGAGCTATTTTACATGTGTTAGTAATGCTACATTATTAGTGACGGGTCGCAATAGGACCCATCACTAAAGAAGCCATGACCTGTTACTAAAAATCCCCCTATAGTGACGGGTCATATTTCCACCTGTCACTAAAGAGCATCAGTAAGATGTACATTAGTTAATCACTCGTCAATGATGATTCCCTCTTATAAATAGGTGAAGGCCCTGAAGTGAATCGTCACGCTTTCATTTCGCTCGGCCCTAACCCTAGACCCCCACCACACCGTCGTCTTTGTAGTGCTCCTCGCCGCTCTGTCACCCATGCCCTCCGCACCTCTACACCTCGGTTGCATCCTCATCCTCGTAAGGTTCTCCTCCTCCTCTGATATGTTGAGATGCGGAAATGTCTATAAGTGGGAAATTGGTGAAAATGTTGCAATGTGGATTATTTGTTGATGTTTATTAAATTTAGGTTCTTTATTTGTTTTCACAAGTTTGTTCATGCTTACAATTTAATTTCATTTTATAAAATAATTTATCCAAAATTTGCTTATTGAATTTGTGAAATACAGATATGGCAAGCATTCCAAAAAATCTACATGTACCAACCTATGTTCTTGATAGTTTTTTAATAAAGATCAATCATCTAGTCAATGGCGAGTGTCACCGGGTTTATAAATTGTACATTACATATATTATTTAATGTGTTAACAAACTTAATCAATATTACCTTATTGTTGTAGTATTTATCAAAAAAATTTGTGTTATAAATAACATTTGTGTTGGTGATACCCTCTAAATAATGATAAGAGATTTGTGCACCACTGAGGTTGAGGTTGTGAGTTGTGGAAGCGGTGGCAGGATATGCCTTCACAAAGGATGACCTAAATTTAGTAGAAGAGGTGACCTAACATAAGAGGACTATTTGGTAATAACAATGGGATGTGCCCCATTGATAGTTATGGCCAAATTTTACACTAACTTTGATGATGAGAATACCCCAACGACCATCAAAGTGGAGTACAACGATGATAGTGGTATACATAGAGAACTTAAAATTACTTACTATACATGCATGTTTTGTTTATGTACTTATCATGATTTCATTATAAAGTCAAGGAAAGGTCCTAGAAATATTGCAGATAGGAAAGGGAAGCAGATAGATAGGGAGGTCGATACCGACCAAATTGACCAATTGAAGCACATCTATTATTTTGGCAATCCAATAGATGTAACTCTAGTAAGGAAGCCTATCTTGCAAGACATCTCGGTAGATTTATCCTTCGAGAGTCGGTTATATGTATGCACAATAAATAACACGATCATCAACAAAAAGTCGGTGGTAAGTTATTTGCAATGTCGTTGGTTAACTAGATCATCTATACAAATAGCCTTCTCTAACTAGCTTTGTTTAAATTTTATTTTATAGTATGTTTTAAGGTAGTACTGTGAAAAGTATATCACACCTCACCTACAGAACCAGACCTCTGAGATTCAGGTGTCAGTAGTACAGTCTAAGGCAGTCCCAATTGTGGTGCATAAAGCGACAGGTAGACGATGCTATCTAACTACGGGTTTTGACCAATTTCTTCGCGATAACTCGTTAGAAGTTGGCATAGTATGTGCCTTCCATTTCAACATCAATAATGGTGCAATTGAGACTATAATGTATGTGTTGTAAACCTAGGGTCTGATGTAATATTATGTTATAAATCTTCTGTGATGAATTATCTGTGTTCCGTGATAAATTGTCTATGAATGTTGGATATGTTGACTATCAAATCTTAGCTTTGATTCAGGATGCAGCCTAGAACTATTATTTTTTTCAAAATGACCATAATATTAGTGATGAGTAATAATAATCAACAAACACTAAAGGATCCTTTAGTGACAGGTGACATTACCACCTGTCATTAAAAAGTAATAGCAGGTGAGATGATAGGTCCCTTTTAGTGATGGGTGAATATTGTTATCCATCACTAAAGGCACTCTTATAATACGACGGCGGTGGAAGTCTAGAGTTAGGATTGCATCGTCACTAAAGGATCCTATAGTGATGGGTTTTATTTCTACCTATCACTAAATAAGCCCCCTATCATCACTGAGATGTACATCATCAGTGATGGGTGGTACCGAATTTGGCATGGACATTCACATGGGTGGTACTCCTAACGCTGCCATGTATGGGGTGGTGCTGCTAAGGCTACCCATGGTGCTTCTCCGTGGACTATCGTGGTTGTGGTGTAAATCTTATGCTCCTCATACTGCCCATAGTGATAAGATATTATCCAAGCTCTTGATATCGCTATAAGTTAGCTATTAGTTAGAAGTTAAGGAATGCTCTTTGTTGGACCGGAAACGGCGACCAGAGGGGGGGGGGTGAATGGGAGCTTTTAAAATTTCTGGCTAAAAAACTAGCCTTCGGTTTCAGTTCTGTCTTCTGCGGAACAGGCTTCGAACACTACCTTCGAAGGTCTGGTTCGGAGGTACTTCGACACCTTCGAACACAGGCTTCGGAGGAACAAAAGTTCGAAGCCAAGAAGACTTCGCTCCTCTTACAACCCTCGAAAATCTACTCTGCTAAGTCAGTGCAGGCTCCGCACACAGGGTGCTTCGAGCAGGCTTCGCACTTCACCCTTCGCAAGAGTGGACAGCCCTCTGAGGACTTCGACCAAGTACTTGGCAGCAGCAACTGGTGCTGGGCTTCGTACACGAAGGTCTACACGCACACAAACAGACAACGCTAGGGGCTTCGACACAAGAAGCAAAACGGGCAACAATCAGGGCTTCGCTAGTAAGCAGCGAGGTCACGCCTCCTGTTACACAGAGCGAATGCACACTGACAAAGCACACCTCGCACGAAAAACTACCTTCGCCTCAACAGGCTTCGGTGCACTAAACTAGCGAAGTATGCAAAGCGAGCTCAAGCAAAAAGCACAAGAAAAACAGGGCTTCGCCGCTTGAACAAGGAACACTGAAAATGAACTCTGGATGTATTCAATTGAAGTGTATGGCTACAGGAGCTCAACAGTAAATGCTCAAAGTGTTAAATGTTACCTACTGAGCCCCCATATTTATAGCCCACGGCTTCATCCTAAGGAAGTGACTATATTACCCCTAGGGTTTACACCAGATTTGTCTCTACAGAACTAAGGGGTACAAAAGGTAGTCCACCTTTATTTTGGAGGCTTCTCTGTCAGCTGCAGAGGGGACAGTGTCAGCCTTTTTCAGAACAGACAGTGTCAGCCTTTACAGTGTTGACTTCTGGAACCTCCCTTCGCACGCGAGGGTGCGGTAGCTTCGGCGAGAAGCCTGCAGCCTGTTGGCCTTCGCTCCGCCGAAGAAGTCCTTCGATACAGTGACGGTTTTGAGCCGAAGCCGTCAAAGCCCTTGGGCCTTCGCACCACCACCTCCGGAGTGGACCACCACGGCTTCGCAGCTACTCTCAGCTCGAACACCGTCCGTCCGTGTACCGAAGCCATGCATGGCCGAAGCACCACAAGTCATTCTCACTCCGAAGCCCCACCTTCGGAGTACCACCCTTCGAAGTCCCTCCTTCGTCCAAGGCCTCCGCATGAAGCATTCCATGAGCACTCCGTCGCAGTGTCTCACTCCGAGCACACTCCTCGACGAGCCTCACCCGGACCATGCCTTCGATGCGCCTCGACTTCTGAGACCTTCGTTGGGCCGCCTTCGAGTGTCTCCCTTCGGAGCACACTTCGAAATCCTTGCCTCCGCAGAGGTCTTGGTCCACCAACTCCGAAGTCACTCCATTCGGAGTACCTTCGAAGTGCCTCACCTCCGAGGACTTTGTCTCGGAGTACCTTCAGCCGGAGCCATGCTCCGCACTCTCTGCCTTCACCTGGCGCGCTTCGACCCGAGGACCGACCCGGACCACCTTCGCAGCCACCGTGACGGAGCTCCCCGCTCCCCTGGCATCAAGCCACCCGCTTGACCCAAGTTCACCTGGCTCGAACCCTGTCCGTCGCCTCCGAAGTCCCTGCGCACCACCGACAAGCAAACAAGTGTATCCAGTACTCCGGAGACCTCTCCGGGTTAACAACCTCCGACACACACTCCGGTGTACCGCCCAAAGTACCGAAGCCATCGGTACGAACCCTGTCATCGTGTACTGCCGGACCCCTCCGACGAGCACACTTCGCTGCAACAGCTGCAGCAAGCAAACACCGAACACACTTCGGTGAACCACCTCCGAACACCCTTCGGAGGTACCACCTCCGAAGCCCCTTCAGAGGTACCACCTCCGAAGCCCCTTCGGAGGTACCCTTCGAACAGAGGGTAAAATCCAGTCAATCACTCATCACAACACCGAAACCAACCTTGGTTTCTCAATCTCCCCCTTGATGAGTGCATTGACAACCAAATCGAAGTTCAAGAAAATGTAAAAATTTTCAGCACACAAGTGACCATAAAAACTCAGAAAAGAGCCAAATCATGTCACTTGATAAAAGAATTTTCCTCCCCCTTTGTAAAAGAGTAAAAGCCCCTTTGGCAAATCTCCCCTTGATAAGAACTCCCCCTGAGTTAAGCAAATTTTTCTCCCTCTTTATGTCAAAGATCTCTCCCTCTTTAGAAATTATGCCTACTTGCTGCAGAAAACTTAGCAATAATCTCTCCCCCTTTGGCAATGCAAGCATCAAGGAGCAGTCAAAAGATGCAAAGCTTCGGAATGAATAGAATTGCAAAGACATATAATGCAAAAATATGCCAACATTAACACTAATGATCATGTGCTCAGCTCAATTTAACAATCTGTGAAACAAGATGATGGCATGTGAGTTTGTCATTTTGAAGTAAAAGCATCACCACTTAATCAAAGCAGCTAGACATGTGAAGGCAAGGATTGCGCAAAGCTAACAATTTCTACCCTAGACAGACAAGTCCTGTTCAAAAGGAGCTTTGAAAGCAAACTTGATGAGCAATTAAATTTGTTGTTCTTTTCTTAATGCCAGGGGTTATTTGTTTGTCCACCTTATACTTTCCAATCAAGCCAAGCCTAGGCAAGAAAGCCATCTGAAGCTTAAGGCGGTGATTTTGGCATACACCACACTATCCCAGTTCAGACCAAAGTGCAATGGTAAGCAGTCTAGAATAGAGGAGTGCGACAAACAAACCCTCCTGGATCTTTTCATTTAAACCAGACAAAGCATGGATTTTTGATTTTGATTCAGATAAATTAAATATCTTGATGAATATCCATGAATAAAGAACATATTTGTCAAGTTGCAAATTTTAGCATCCAAGGAACAGTGTCTTGCTGTCAAGTAGATAAAAGATAGCTAAAAGCAGTCCTGCCTAAACAAGCTAGATACACGATTGAGCAGTGAGCAAGTTTTGATTTTAGAAAATAAAACATCATGCACAATCAATGTTCCAAACATATTTCATAGAGCTGAGCTGTCATGATTTCTTTGAATTAAAAGTAGGCATATAATAGCAAAAGATGTAAATGCAATTCCACACATAATGAGCATATGCAAGGCAATTTAAAATCAGCTCCCCCTCACAAAATGCCGTAGGGATGACAAATACCAAGTTCCCCACGCAAGTAAGCAAATCGAGAAGCATCGAGGGGTTTTGTAAAAATGTCGGCAAGCTGATGTTGAGTGTCAACATATTGAAGTTCAATATCACCCTTCTCATTGTGATCTCTGAGAAAATGATACCGTACATCAATGTGTTTGGTTCTGGAGTGCTGAACCGGGTTGTTTGCAATACAAATAGCACTAGTGTTATCACAGAAAAGTGGAACACTCTTATAATCTAACCCGAAATCCCGCAAAGTGGAAACCATCCACAAAATCTGAGAGCAACAACTAGCTGCAGCAACATATTCGGCCTCAGCCGTCGATTGTGCAACACTAGACTGTTTGCGGGAAGACCAGCAAACCAGAGACGTACCCAGAAAATGACAAGTACCAGAGGTACTCTTCCTATCAATTCTACACCCAGCAAAATCTGCATCTGAATAACCTCTAAGACATAAGGATGAAGACGATGAATACCATATGCCAAATTCAAGGGTGTGTTTGAGATACCTTAGAATGCGCTTTACCGCTTGGCGGTGCGAAGCTCGTGGTGAAGCCTGAAAACGAGCGCACAGACACACAGCGAAGTGTATGTCCGGCCTCGTAGCAGTCAAGTAGAGGAGGGAGCCGATCATGCTCCGGAACTCCTTCTGATCTACGGCTTCTCCATCTTCGTCAGGGTCCAATGCTACAGATGTAGCCATTGGAGTGGCGAGGGGCTTCGCATCGGACATGTCGAACTTCTTGAGCAGGTCCTTGGTGTACTTTGTCTGGTGGACAAAAGTACCTTGTTTGCTTTGCTTGATTTGCAAACCAAGGAAAAAGGTGAGTTCACCCATCATCGACATTTCAAATTCCCTGCTCATGGTATCTGCAAACTCGGCAACCAAAGCATGAGAAGAGCCACCAAAGATGATATCATCCACATAAATCTGCACTAGGAGGAAATCTTTGCCATGCTTGAGAGTAAACAAAGTTTTATCAACCGAGCCCATCAAATACCCTCGCTCAAGCAGAAAAGACTTAAGTCTGTCATACCACGCCCGAGGGGCCTGCTTGAGTCCATAAAGAGCCTTATGAAGTTTAAGGACTTTATGTGGGTACTTGGGGTTTTCAAAACCAGGAGGTTGTTTTACATAAACATCTTCACCTATGAAGCCATTAAGAAAAGCACTTTGACATCCATTTGATAGAGTTTGAATCCCCGGGATGTCGCAAAGGCAAGCAAAATCCTAATGGCCTCAAGGCGAGCAACAGGTGCAAAAGTTTCAGTAAAATCAATCCCTTCTAGTTGAGAAAAGCCCTGAGCAACAAGTCTAGCCTTATTTCTAACAATTGTCCCATCCTCCCCTTGTTTATTTTTGAAAATCCATTTTGTTCCAATGAAATGAACATTTGGTGGAGGATCAACTAAAGTCCAGACTTGGTTTCTCTCAAAATTTTCAAGTTCATCATGCATGGCATTGATCCAACTAGAATCAGAAAGTGCATGACTAACATCTAAAGGCTCGAAAGAAGCAACAAAAGCAGCATTAGTGAAATGAGCGTGAGAACGTGTTACCCTTTGATCAAGCTCACCAATGATCTGCTCGGGAGGATGCATCCTTTGGACATGATGTCGAGCCTCGCGGCGGGATGCAGTCTCCCCCTCAACTTGTGCATTGGAGTGGTCCAAGATGACCGATGTTGAGGTAGTCGCTTCGGGACCTCGTGCCGAAGTAGTTGAAGCGGGGTCAGCTTCAGGGGTCGATGTCGAGGGTAGTAGGGGATCATCCTCGAATTCTCCGGGATCTTCATCTTCGAATAAGGTCTGTTCCATGTCGTGTTCATTGCCTGTTCAAAAGCAGAACTAACAGAGGGGGTTGATTCATCAAAAGTCACTTCACATGACTCGATGACAGTGTTAGTTTCCAAATTATAAACACGATAAGAATGACCATGAGTAGTATAACCCAAAAAGATCCCGTCAGAAGATCGCGACTCAAATTTATCCAAATTACCACGTTTTAGGATAAAGCAGCGACAGCCAAAAACTCGAAGATGAGTAACCTTGGGCTGTCTCCCAAAACGCAGTTCATAAGATGTCAAATTTAAAATTGAGCGCAAGAAAATACGGTTTGAGATGTAACATGTTGTGTTCATGGCCTCAGCCCAGAATTTTCTAGGAGTCCTATGCTCATCAAGCATCGTCCTAGCCATCTCAACCAAAGTGCGGTTCTTTCTCTCAACAACACCGTTCTGTTGAGGAACCCGCGGAGCAGAGAATTGATGTTCTATGCCATGCTCCATGCAAAAGTCAACAAAGAGACTATTTTTGAACTCGGTGCCATTATCACTTCGAATGAATTTTAATGCACCAGGGAGTTCAGTAAAAAGTCTCAAAGCCAGACTCCGAAAGTGTGAAAACACTTCATCCTTGCTGGCAAGAAAGAAGACCCAAGAGTAGCGAGAAAAATCGTCGACAATAACAAGTACATACCACTTGCCACCTAAAGAACTAACTCGAGAAGGACCTACAGTGTCCATATGGAGAAGTTCTCTGGGCTGTTCAGTCATCACTGTGGTGACTGGCGAATGCGAAGCGGCAATCATTTTACCATGTCGACAAGGAGCGCAAACTAAATTCTTCTCAAACTTGAGCTTGGGCAATCCTCGGATCAGACCTAGGGCGCTCAGACGAGCGAGCAACTCAAAGCTCATATTAGTCTCCTATGCCACTTCCAAAGCTCAGAAGTCGAATGAGCAACAAGACAATGAGAAGAACCAGATGATTCTGAAAAATCAGCTCCAAAAACTCTCCCAACTCTAAAGATCTTGCACACCACAACGCCATCCGAATTGAGCACTTGCGAAGTATCGCGATGAAATCGCACTTCGAAGCCCTCATCAAGCAACTGAGATACAGACAGCAAATTGTATCCCAGGTTTTCAACCAAAGCAACATCTTTGAGAGTGAAGTTTGCGTTAATTCTTACCACACCTTTACCTTTCACTCTACTCCTTCGATTGTTTCCGAAGGTGATATGTTCCCTTTGCTTGGTTGTGGTGAGGCTGGAGAACCAAGCTGCATCTCCAGTCATGTGGCGCGAACAACCGGAGTCCATGATCCACGTGCCCTCCAAGCCTCGACCTGTCGCCTACACATGATGAGAACGTCTCGATCGCTCAGTGCTGGGGTGAGTAAAATAATGACGGGGCATCCAGCACTGAGTGACACGAGTAGTAGGCACAGTAAAAGCAGACGGTCTACGCACATGAAAATCAGAATGATGCAACGTGCGAGGTCTACCTACATGCGAAGAACGAAAAGCATGTCGAGGTCTCCTACTCTGACGAGGTACAAAGCTACTCGCCCGAGGTCTACCACCATATGGAGCATGGTGAACACCTCGAGGAGCAAAACCTCTCCGAGAAGCATGAGGAGCCTCGAAAACAGGACGAGAGTAATACTCAGACTCATGCATACCTAAAGATGGGTAATGTATGTCCTGATAGCTCATCGCATGTGCACGTCGCTCATCCTTGATGCGACGGAAACAGAAACCAATCAAATGACCTGCCCGCTGACAATAAGAACAGTGAAACACTCTCCTGGGGGCACTCTCATGGGTCATAGGAGCAACTCTCACAGGCTCCCTGGGTTTCTTCTGAGTGGCTCTCTTGGGAGGATTTTTCTTGGCAGGAGGAGTGGTTTTCTTTGGTGGATGGGTAGGCTTTTTGGCTGATGGGGTGTCCAACAGAGCTCTCTCTTTCTCTAGGGTGGTAGGAGAGGTAAAAACAGTTTTGGTCTTACTATCTGAAGCTATCCTCTCAAAACCCAAACCTAGAGCTACCCCGGCTCTGTCAGCACACAACTTGGTCTTGGCCAAGAGCAAATCCATCCTACCCTTTCCCTCAGTGCATTTGTTCACCACAGAAAGAAGGTATTCATTTTCAGACATGAGGTTTTCAGCTCGCTCTCTGACAGTGCCTAGCTGGTCCTTAAGGGTGATGCAAGTGTCACAAACAGGTTGCACATCCTTAGAACTACCGGCCCTCTCCAATCTAGCCTCCAAATCATGAACATGCTTATCACGTAAATTAATGCTGTCACGTAATAAAGAGCATTTCATGCAATCAATAACATCATGAGGTCTAGAATCCACCTCCAAAAGCTGCTTCTGTGCAGTCTCAAGCTCAGAAAGAGTTTGAGCATGAACAGAACGCAACTGAGCAAGCTCACTCATGACAACAGAACATGATTCACATTCAGCATCATCAAATTTAGACTTAAGCATGGCATATTCAGTAGAAACATTTTCTAGCCTAAGTCTAAGGTCTTTTCTTTCTCTAGCGGCTTGCACAAGTAATCTATCCTGACCAAGCACTACTTCATTCAGCTCATCTAATTTAATTAGAAGCTGGTCAGATGATAGGTTTACCTCAGATGAGTCAAGCTCATCGCCGCTGTGATCGCTGTCGGCCATGAAGCAAAGGCCGGTGAAGTCACGTCCCTTCTTGTCCTTCTTGTCCTCCTTCCTTGGGGACTCCTCCTCCTCAGAGCTCGACTCCTCAGTTGAGGATGTGTCGATGTCGCTGAGAGCAGCAACAAATGCTCTGGAAGCGGCCTTGGCTACTTTCTTAGCCATCTTGCCGCGCTTGCCCTTCACAAAGGGCTTCCTCTCCTTTTTGTGGAATTTGGGGCGGTCACTCTCATCTCTCTTTTTGACCTTGGGGCAATTGGCCTTAATGTGAGAGGTGTCGCCACATTCATAGCAGCCACTAAAACCACTTCTCCTCTGATCCCGTCTCTCATGATGAAAGCGGGTGAACCTCCGGGCAATGAGAGCAAGCTCATCATCCGCTAGAGTGTCCACCTGCTCCTTTGTGACGGAGACCAGGGAGGACAAAGCAAAACCATCTGCAAGAACACAAGTGCCTGATGTGCTTGGTTCTGCAGTGGTGCCACAGCTAGTGCTAGAAACCAATGCCAATGGCTGTGGCAAAGAGCTTCTGTGCACTGCAAGAGATGCCTTGGCAATCTCTGTGGACTTCAGCTTGCTAAAGAGTTCGTCATAGGTCAATGTGTCATAGCCTGTGGACTCCTCAATGCTGGATATCTTCACTTCCCATATGCTACGGTCAAGAGCATAGAGAAGCTTGATAGCCCTATCATGATCACTGTAAGCAAGCGTCCCGTTGGATCGCAAGTTACTCACTATCGCGTCAAAGCGAGAAAACATGGCATCTACAGATTCACCAGGTGCCTGCACAAACAGCTGATACTGTTGATTGTAGGTGCTTTGGCGCCTGGCCTTAATCTGTGCAGAGCCCTCATGAAAGACAGTGAGAGTTGTCCAAATTTCCCTAGCAGTCCTAAGGTGCTGCACCCTATCAAACTCACTCCGACTCAAACCAATGAACAGTATGTTTCTTGCCTTCGAGTTGGCAATATACTGATCTTTTTCAGTTTGAGTGGTGCGGATATCAGGGATGGAGTATTGTGAGTCCACAATCTCCCAAATTGCATTTCCTTGGCTTAACAAGTAAGCCTCCATGCGCACCTTCCAGTATGCAAAATCTGTCCCATCGAACAGAGGAATTTTACTGCCTCTATCCATGTCGCCAACAGATCACAAAACCGGTTAAGGTCAACTGGTGATCTTAACCAAGCTCTGATACCAATTGTTGGACCGGAAACGGCGACCAGAGGGGGGTGAATGGGAGCTTTTAAAATTTCTGGCTAAAAAACTAGCCTTCGGTTTCAGTTCTGTCTTCTGCGGAACAGGCTTCGAACACTACCTTCGAAGGTCTGGTTCGGAGGTACTTCGACACCTTCGAACACAGGCTTCGGAGGAACAAAAGTTCGAAGCCAAGAAGACTTCGCTCCTCTTACAACCCTCGAAAATCTACTCTGCTAAGTCAGTGCAGGCTCCGCACACAGGGTGCTTCGAGCAGGCTTCGCACTTCACCCTTCGCAAGAGTGGACAGCCCTCTGAGGACTTCGACCAAGTACTTGGCAGCAGCAACTGGTGCTGGGCTTCGTACACGAAGGTCTACACGCACACAAACAGACAACGCTAGGGGCTTCGACACAAGAAGCAAAACGGGCAACAATCAGGGCTTCGCTAGTAAGCAGCGAGGTCACGCCTCCTGTTACACAGAGCGAATGCACACTGACAAAGCACACCTCGCACGAAAAACTACCTTCGCCTCAACAGGCTTCGGTGCACTAAACTAGCGAAGTATGCAAAGCGAGCTCAAGCAAAAGCACAAGAAAAACAGGGCTTCGCCGCTTGAACAAGGAACACTGAAAATGAACTCTGGATGTATTCAATTGAAGTGTATGGCTACAGGAGCTCAACAGTAAATGCTCAAAGTGTTAAATGTTACCTACCGAGCCCCCATATTTATAGCCCACGGCTTCATCCTAAGGAAGTGACTATATTACCCCTAGGGTTTACACCAGATTTGTCTCTACAGAACTAAGGGGTACAAAAGGTAGTCCACCTTTATTTTGGAGGCTTCTCTGTCAGCTGCAGAGGGGACAGTGTCAGCCTTTTTCAGAACAGACAGTGTCAGCCTTTACAGTGTTGACTTCTGGAACCTCCCTTCGCACGCGAGGGTGCGGTAGCTTCGGCGAGAAGCCTGCAGCCTGTTGGCCTTCGCTCCGCCGAAGAAGTCCTTCGATACAGTGACGGTTTTGAGCCGAAGCCGTCAAAGCCCTTGGGCCTTCGCACCACCACCTCCGGAGTGGACCACCACGGCTTCGCAGCTACTCTCAGCTCGAACACCGTCCGTCCGTGTACCGAAGCCATGCATGGCCTAAGCACCACAAGTCATTCTCACTCCGAAGCCCCACCTTCGGAGTACCACCCTTCGAAGTCCCTCCTTCGTCCAAGGCCTCCGCATGAAGCATTCCATGAGCACTCCGTCGCAGTGTCTCACTCCGAGCACACTCCTCGACGAGCCTCACCCGGACCATGCCTTCGATGCGCCTCGACTTCTGAGACCTTCGTTGGGCCGCCTTCGAGTGTCTCCCTTCGGAGCACACTTCGAAATCCTTGCCTCCGCAGAGGTCTTGGTCCACCAACTCCGAAGTCACTCCATTCGGAGTACCTTCGAAGTGCCTCACCTCCGAGGACTTTGTCTCGGAGTACCTTCAGCCGGAGCCATGCTCCGCACTCTCTGCCTTCACCTGGCGCGCCTCGACCCGAGGACCGACCCGGACCACCTTCGCAGCCACCGTGACGGAGCTCCCCGCTCCCCTGGCATCAAGCCACCCGCTTGACCCAAGTTCACCTGGCTCGAACCCTGTCCGTCGCCTCCGAAGTCCCTGCGCACCACCGACAAGCAAACAAGTGTATCCAGTACTCCGGAGACCTCTCCGGGTTAACAACCTCCGGCACACACTCCGGTGTACCACCCAAAGTACCGAAGCCATCGGTACGAACCCTGTCATCGTGTACTGCCGGACCCCTCCGACGAGCACACTCCGCTGCAACAGCTGCAGCAAGCAAACACCGAACACACTTCGGTGAACCACCTCCGAACACCCTTCGGAGGTACCACCTCCGAAGCCCCTTCGGAGGTACCCTTCGAACAGAGGGTAAAATCCAGTCAATCACTCATCACAACACCGAAACCAACCTTGGTTTCTCACTCTTATATATATATATATCTTTGTTTTAGTCATGTTCTTTGAGATAACATGTTAGAAGTTAATATATGTGATACTAATTTGGTTATGAATCTTCAGTGATGAATTGTCTATGATGTGCTTTGGATGTTACATATGTTGGATGCCAAAGTATTGGTTGTGATTTAGATACAGCCTAAAAATTATTTTTTAATGACCATAATATTAGTGGCGGGTGACAATAATCACATGTCACTAAAGAACACATTAGTGACGGGTAACTAACATCAACCGTCACTAAAGAGCAATAACCGGTGAGCCGATTGGGGTGAGGTTGATCCTTTAGTAACTGGTGTTTACTCATCATTATTGATGTCACATTACTAACACAATAAGAGTGACGAGAGACTTGTCTATCACTAATTATGGTTATCATCCATCACTAAAGTGTTTTTATGTGGTAGTGCAGAGGAAATCCCTATCAGTGATGTGTCCAAATAGCTACGTGCCTACATTGGAGGCGTCAAAGCATAGAGAGGGAGGGGGCTATATCCTGGTGGCGATAGGAAGGGGTTGTAGCCTGGTGGTGGCGGGGGAGGCTGGGAGGGAGTCGATTGGGGCGGAGCGGTACGAGGGGCACCGAAGACAGGGTTGTGGTGGCGCATAGGCAAAGGTTGTATCCTACAGTCATAGGGGAGGGTGGGCAACAGGGGCGAAGGATCCTATGGCACCCACCAGAGAAGGGGGAGTGTGTGTGTGGTGGCACCAAAAGCGAGGAGCGGTGTGTCGATCATTGTGGAGATTGGTGGCATGTGCGTGGTGCATTTGTGGCATTGTGGATATGAGGGATAGGGGATGGGTGCTGGGAGGGTTTAGGTCTTACAGTTTCTTAATTTCACTTATATGTGTGTGTGTGATGAGGGCACATATGTTAGACTCTATTATTTGGCTCCCCGATGGGTATCGGGCATGGAGAACCTTTCATGGCCTTGTCCCCGCCTGCCCAAATGGGGATTGGTTTTTGTCCATGAACAAACCATGCGATGATAAAAAAATTAGACCCATCATGTAATAGGTGAATTCACCGTTGGGGTATCAGTTATTGGATGGTATCAGTTATTGGATCTTCATTGTCATCCCTAGTTGTATCTACACGGTTATATATATGTTTTCATCAAGAATGTAGTGAGATTATGTATTTACCGCTAGACTCTGTCTATTTGAGAGTACATTAAGGGAACAATAGTGAGAAACCAAGGGTTGGTTTCGGTGTTTTGTGATGAGTGATTGACAGACTTTTTACCCTCTGTTCGAAGGGTACCTCCGAAGGGTGTTCGGAGGTTGGACCTCCGAAGTGTGTTCGGAGGTGAGAAACCAAGGGTGGTTTCGGTGTTGTGATGAGTGATTGACAGTCTTTTAACCCTCTGTTCGAAGGGTACCTCCGAAGGGGCTTCGGAGGTGGTGTTCTCCGAAGGGTGTTCGGAGGTGTTTTACCGAAGTATGTTCGGTGTTTGCTTGCTGCAGCTGTGCAGCGGAGTGTGCCTGTCAGAGGGGTCCGGCAGTACACGATGACAGGGTTCGTACTGATGGCTTCGGTACTTTGGGCGGTACACCGGAGTGTGTGCCGGAGGTTGCTAACCCGGAGAGGTCTCCGGAGTACTGGATACACTCGTTTGCTTGTCGGTGGTGCGCAGGGACTTCGGAGGCGACGGACAGGGTTCGAGCCAGGTGAACCTGGGTCAAGCGGGAGGCTTGATGCCAGGGGAGCGGGGAGCTCCGTCACGGTGGCTGCGAAGGTGGTCCGGTCGGTCCTCGGGTCGAGGCGTGCCAGGTGAAGGCAGAGAGTGCGGAGCGTGGCTCCGGCTGAAGGTACTCCGAGACAAAGTCCTCGGAGGTGAGGCACTTCGAAGGTACTCCGGATGGAGTGACTTCGGAGATGGTGGACCAAGTCCTCTGCGGAGGCAAGGAGTTCGAAGTGTGCTCCGGAGGGAGACACTCGAAGGCGGCCCAACGAAGGTCTCAGAAGTCGAGGCGCATCGAAGGCATGGTCCGGGAGAGGCTCGTCGAGGAGTGTGCTCGGAGTGAGACACTGCGACGGAGTGCTCATGGAATGCTTCATGCGGAGGCCTTGGACGAAGGAGGGACTTCGAAGGGTGGTACTCCGAAGGTGGGGCTTCGGAGTGAGGTTGACTTGAGGTGCTTCGGCCATGCATGGCTTCGGTACACGGACGGACGGTGTTCGAGCTGGGAGTAGCTACGAAGCCGTGGTGATCCACTCCGGAGGTGGTGGTGCGAAGGCCCAAGGGCTTTGACGGCTTCGGCTCAAAACCGTCACTGTATCGAAGGACTTCTTCGGCGGAGCGAAGGCCAACAGGCTGCAGGCTTCTCGCCGAAGCTACCGCACCCTCCGGTGCGAAGGGAGGTTCCAGAAGTCAACACTGTAAAGGCTGACACTGTCTGTTCTAAAAAAGGCTGACACTGTCCCCTCTGCAGCTGACAGAGAAGCCTCCAAAATAAAGGTGGACTACCTTTTGTACCCCTTAGTTCTGTAGAGACAAATCTGGTGTAAACCCTAGGGGTAATATAGTCACTTCCTTAGGATGAAGCCGTGGGCTATAAATATGGGGGCTCGGTAGGTAACATTTAACACTTTGAGCATTACTGTTGAGCTCCTGTAGCCATACACTTCAATTGAATACATCCAGAGTTCATTTTCAGTGTTCCTTGTTCAAGCGGCGAAGCCCTGTTTTTCTTGTGCTTTTTGCTTGAGCTCGCTTTGCATACTTCGCTAGTTTAGTGCACCGAAGCCTGTTGAGGCGAAGGTAGTTTTTCGTGCGAGGTGTGCTTTGTCAATGTGCATTCGCTCTGTGTAACAGGAGGCGTGACCTCGCTGCTTACTAGCGAAGCCCTGATTGTTGCCCGTTTTGCTTCTTGTGTCGAAGCCCCTAGCGTTGTCTGTTTGTGTGCGTGTAGACCTTCGTGTACGAAGCCCAGCACCAGTTGCTGCTGCCAAGTACTTGGTCGAAGTCCTCAGAGGGCTGTCCACTCTTGCGAAGGGTGAAGTGCGAAGCCTGCTCGAAGCACCCTGTGTGCGGAGCCTGCACTGACTTAGCAGAGTAGATTTTCGAGGGTTGTAAGAGGAGCGAAGTCTTCTTGGCTTCGAACTTTTGTTCCTCCGAAGCCTGTGTTCGAAGGTGTCGAAGTACCTCCGAACCAGACCTTCGAAGGTAGTGTTCGAAGCCTGTTCCGCAGAAGACAGAACTGAAACCGAAGGCTAGTTTTTTAGCCAGAAATTTTAAAAGCTCCCATTCACCCCCCCTCTGGTCGCCGTTTCCGGTCCAACAATTAGTATCAGAGCGGGTTAAGATCACCAGTTGACCTTAACCGGTTTTGTGATCTGTTGGCGACATGGATAGAGGCTGTAAAATTCCTTTGTTCGATGGGACAGATTTTGCATACTGGAAGGTGCGCATGGAGGCTTACTTGTTAAGCCAAGGAAATGCAATTTGGGAGATTGTGGACTCACAATACTCCATCCCTGATATCCGCACCACTCAAACTGAAAAAGATCAGTATATTGCCAACTCGAAGGCAAGAAACATACTGTTCATTGGTTTGAGTCGGAGTGAGTTTGATAGGGTGCAGCACCTTAGGACTGCTAGGGAAATTTGGACAACTCTCACTGTCTTTCATGAGTGCTCTGCACAGATTAAGGCCAGGCGCCAAAGCACCTACAATCAACAGTATCAGCTGTTTGTGCAGGCACCTGGTGAATCTGTAGATGCCATGTTTTCTCGCTTTGACGCGATAGTGAGTAACTTGCGATCCAACGGGACGCTTGCTTACAGTGATCACGATAGGGCTATCAAGCTTCTCTATGCTCTTGACCGTAGCATATGGGAGGTGAAGATATCCAGCATTGAGGAGTCCACAGGCTATGACACATTGACCTGTGATGAACTCTTTAGCAAGCTGAAGTCCACAGAGATTGCCAAGGCATCTCTTGCTGTGCACAGAAGCTCTTTGCCACAGCCATTGGCATTGGTTTCTAGCACTAGCCGTGGCACCACTGCAGAACCAAGCACATCAGGCACTTGTGTTCTTGCAGATGGTTTTGCTTTGTCCTCCCTGGTCTCCGTCACAAAGGAGCAGGTGGACACTCTAGCCGATGATGAGCTTGCTCTCATTGCCCGGAGGTTCACCCGCTTTCATCATGAGAGACGGGATCAGAGGAGAAGTGGTTTTAGTGGCTGCTATGAATGTGGCGACACCTCTCACATTAAGGCCAATTGCCCAAGGTCAAAAAGAGAGATGAGAGTGAGCGCCCCAAATACCACAAGAAGGAGAGGAAACCCTTTGTGAAGGGCAAGCGCGGCAAGATGGCTAAGAAAGTAGCCAAGGCCGCTTCCAGAGCTTTTGTTGCTGCTCTCAGCGACATCGACACTTCCTCAACTGAGGAGTCGAGCTCTGAGGAGGAGGAGTCCCCAAGGAAGGAGGACAAGAAGGACAAGAAGGGACGTGACTTCACTGGCCTTTGCTTCATGGCTGACAGCGATCACAGCGGCGATGAGCTTGACTCATCTGAGGTAAACCTATCATCTGACCAGCTTCTAATTAAATTAGATGAGCTGAATGAAGTAGTGCTTGGTCAGGATAGATTACTTGTGCAAGCCGCTAGAGAAAGAAAAGACCTTAGACTTAGGCTAGAAAATGTTTCTACTGAATATGCCATGCTTAAGTCTAAATTTGATGATGCTGAATGTGAATCATGTTCTGTTGTCATGAGTGAGCTTGCTCAGTTGTGTTCTGTTCATGCTCAAACTCTTTCTGAGCTTGAGACTGCACAGAAGCAGCTTTTGGAGGTGGATTCTAGACCTCATGATGTTATTGATTGCATGAACTGCTCTTTATTACGTGACAGCATTAATTTACGTGATAAGCATGTTCATGATTTGGAGGCTAGATTGGAGAGGGCCGGTAGTTCTAAGGATGTGCAACCTGTTTGTGACACTTGCATCACCCTTAAGGACCAGCTAGGCACTGTCAGAGAGCGAGCTGAAAACCTCATGTCTGAAAATGAATACCTTCTTTCTGTGGTGAACAAATGCACTGAGGGAAAGGGTAGGATGGATTTGCTCTTGGCCAAGACCAAGTTGTGTGCTGACAGAGCCGGGGTAGCTCTAGGTTTGGGTTTTGAGAGGATAGCTTCAGATAGTAAGACCAAAACTGTTTTTACCTCTCCTACCACCCTAGAGAAAGAGAGAGCTCTGTTGGACACCCCATCAGCCAAAAAGCCTACCCATCCACCAAAGAAAACCACTCCTCCTGCCAAGAAAAATCCTCCCAAGAGAGCCACTCAGAAGAAACCCAGGGAGCCTGTGAGAGTTGCTCCTATGACCCATGAGAGTGCCCCCAGGAGAGTGTTTCACTGTTCTTATTGTCAGCGGGCAGGTCATTTGATTGGTTTCTGTTTCCGTCGCATCAAGGATGAGCGACGTGCACAGGCGATGAGCTATCAGGACATACATTACCCATCTTTAGGTATGCATGAGTCTGAGTATTACTCTCGTCCTGTTTTCGAGGCTCCTCATGCTTCTCGGAGAGGTTTTGCTCCTCGAGGTGTTCACCATGCTCCATATGGTGGTAGACCTCGGGCGAGTAGCTTTGTACCTCGTCAGAGTAGGAGACCTCGACATGCTTTTCGTTCTTCGCATGTAGGTAGACCTCGCACTTTGCATCATTCTGATTTTCATGTGCGTAGACCGTCTGCTTTTACTGTGCCTACTACTCGTGTCACTCAGTGCTGGATGCCCCGTCATTATTTTACTCACCCCAGCACTGAGCGATCGAGACGTTCTCATCATGTGTAGGCGACAGGTCGAGGCTTGGAGGGCACGTGGATCATGGACTCCGGTTGTTCGCGCCACATGACCGGAGATGCAGCTTGGTTCTCCAGCCTCACCACAACCAAGCAAAGGGAACATATCACCTTCGGAAACAATCGAAGGAGTAGAGTGAAAGGTAAAGGTGTGGTAAGAATTAACGCAAACTTCACTCTCAAAGATGTTGCTTTGGTTGAAAACCTGGGATACAATTTGCTGTCTGTATCTCAGTTGCTTGATGAGGGCTTCGAAGTGCGATTTCATCGCGATACTTCGCAAGTGCTCAATTCGGATGGCGTTGTGGTGTGCAAGATCTTTAGAGTTGGGAGAGTTTTTGGAGCTGATTTTTCAGAATCATCTGGTTCTTCTCATTGTCTTGTTGCTCATTCGACTTCTGAGCTTTGGAAGTGGCATAGGAGACTAGGGCATATGAGCTTTGAGTTGCTCGCTCGTCTGAGCGCCCTAGGTCTGATCCGAGGATTGCCCAAGCTCAAGTTTGAGAAGAATTTAGTTTGCGCTCCTTGTCGACATGGTAAAATGATTGCCGCTTCGCATTCGCCAGTCACCACAGTGATGACTGAACAGCCCGGAGAACTTCTCCATATGGACACTGTAGGTCCTTCTCGGGTTAGTTCTTTAGGTGGCAAGTGGTATGTACTTGTTATTGTCGACGATTTTTCTCGCTACTCTTGGGTCTTCTTTCTTGCCAGCAAGGATGAAGTGTTTTCACACTTTCGGAGTCTGGCTTTGAGACTTTTTACTGAACTCCCTGGTGCATTAAAATTCATTCGAAGCGATAATGGCACCGAGTTCAAAAATAGTCTCTTTGTTGACTTTTGCATGGAGCATGGCATAGAACATCAATTCTCTGCTCCGCGGGTTCCTCAACAGAACGGTGTTGTTGAGAGAAAGAACCGCACTTTGGTTGAGATGGCTAGGACGATGCTTGATGAGCATAGGACTCCTAGAAAATTCTGGGCTGAGGCCATGAACACAGCATGTTACATCTCAAACCGTATTTTCTTGCGCTCAATTTTAAATTTGACATCTTATGAACTGCGTTTTGGGAGACAGCCCAAGGTTACTCATCTTCGAGTTTTTGGCTGTCGCTGTTTCATCCTAAAACGTGGAAATTTGGATAAATTTGAGTCGCGATCTTCTGACGGGATCTTTTTGGGTTATACTACTAATGGTCATTCTTATCGTGTTTATAACTTGGAAACTAACACTGTCATCGAGTCATGTGATGTGACTTTTGATGAATCAACCCCCTCTGTTAGTTCTGCTTTTGAACAGGCAAATGAACACGACATGGAACAGACCTTATTCGAAGATGAAGATCCCGGAGAATTCGAGGATGATCCCCTACTACCCTCGACGTCAATCCCCGAAGCTGACCCCGCTTCTACTACTTCGGCACGAGGTCCCGAAGCGACTACCTCAACATCGGTCATCTTGGACCACACCAACGCACAAGTTGAGGGGGAGACTGCATCCCGCCGCGAGGCTCCACATCATGTTCAAAGGATGCACCCTCCCGAGCAGATCATTGCAAAGCAAACAAGGTACTTTTGTCCACCAGACAAAGTACACCAAGGACCTGCTCAAGAAGTTCGACATGTCCGATGCGAAGCCCCTCGCCACTCCAATGGCTACATCTGTAGCATTGGACCCTGACGAAGATGGAGAAGCCGTAGATCAGAAGGAGTTCCGGAGCATGATCGGCTCCCTCCTCTACTTGACTGCTACGAGGCCGGACATACACTTCGCTGTGTGTCTGTGCGCTCGTTTTTAGGCTTCACCACGAGCTTCGCACCGCCAAGCGGTAAAGCGCATTCTAAGGTATCTCAAACACACCCTTGAATTTGGCATATGGTATTCATCGTCTTCATCCTTATGTCTTAGAGGTTATTCAGATGCGGATTTTGCTGGGTGTAGAATTGATCGGAAAAGTACCTCTGGTACTTGTCATTTTCTGGGTACGTCTCTGGTTTGCTGGTCTTCCCGCAAACAGTCTAGTGTTGCACAATCGACGGCTGAGGCCGAATATGTTGCTGCAGCTAGCTGTTGCTCTCAGATTTTGTGGATGGTTTCCACTTTGCGGGATTTCGGGTTAGATTATAAGAGTGTTCCACTTTTCTGTGATAACACTAGTGCTATTTGTATTGCAAACAACCCGGTTCAGCACTCCAGAACCAAACACATTGATGTGCGATATCATTTTCTCAGAGATCACAATGAGAAGGGTGATATTGAACTTCAATATGTTGATACCCAACACCAGCTTGCCGACATTTTTACAAAACCCCTCGATGCTTCTCGATTTGCTTACTTGCGTGGGGAACTTGGTATTTGTCATCCCTACGGCATTTTGTGAGGGGGAGCTGATTTTAATTGTCTTGCATATGCTCATTAAGTGTGGAATTGCACTTACATCTTTTGCTATTATATGCCTGCTTTTAATTCAAAGAAATCATGACAGCTCAGCTCTATGAAATATGTCTGGAACATTGATTGTGCATGATGTTTTATTTTCTAAAATCAAAACTTGCTCACCGCACAATCTTGTATCTAGCTTGTTTAGGCTGGACTGCTTTTAGCTATCTTTTATCTACTTGACAGCAAGACACTGTTCTTTGGATACTAAAATTTGCAACTTGAAAAATGTGTTCATTATTCATGGATATTCATCAAAATATTTCATTCATCTAAATCAAAATCAAAAATCCATGATTTGCCTGGTGTAAATGAAAAGATCCAGGAGGGTTTGTTTGTCGCACTACTCTATTCTAGACTGCTTACCATTGCACTTTGGTCTGAACTGGGATAGTGTAGTGTCTGCCAAAATCACCGCCTTAAGCTTCAGATGGCTTTCTTTCCTAGGCTTGGCTTGATTGGAAAGTATAAGGTGGACAAACAAATAACCCATGGCATTAAGAAAAGAACAACAAATTTAATTGCTCATCAAGTTTGCTTTCACAGCTCCTTTTGAACAAGACTTGTCTGTCTAGGGTAGAATTTGTTAGCTTTGCGCAGTCCTTGCCTTCTCATGTCTAGCTGCTTTGATTAAGTGGTGATGCTTTTACTTCAAAATGACAAAATCACATGCCATCATCTTGTTTCACAGATTGTTAAATTGAGCTGAGCACATGATCATTGATGTGACTGTTGGCATATTTTTGCATTATATGTCTTTGCAATTCTATTCATTTCAAAGCTTTGCACCTTTTGAATGCTCCTTGATGCTTGCATTGCCAAAGGGGGAGAAATTCCGGAGAGATTTGCCTTGTTCCCTGCCGCAAGACGGCATAATTTCGAAAGGGGGAGATTTGCTTAACTCAGGGGGAGTTCTTATCAAGGGGAGATTTGCCAAAGGGGTTTTACTCCTTTACAAAGGGGGAGACAAATTCTTTTATCAAGTGACATGCTCTGGCTCTTTTCTGAGTTTTTATGGTCACTTGTGTGCTGAAAGTTTTTAAATTTTCTTGAACTTGGATTTGGTTGTCAATGCACTCATCAAGGGGGAGATTGAGAAACCAAGGGTGGTTTCGGTGTTGTGATGAGTGATTGACAGTCTTTTAACCCTCTGTTCGAAGGGTACCTCCAAAGGGGCTTCGGAGGTGGTGTTCTCCGAAGGGTGTTCGGAGGTGTTTTACCGAAGTATGTTCGGTGTTTGCTTGCTGCAGCTGTGCAGCGGAGTGTGCCTGTCGGAGGGGTCCGGCAGTACACGATGACAGGGTTCGTACCGATGGCTTCGGTACTTTGGGCGGTACACCGGAGTGTGTGCCGGAGGTTGCTAACCCGGAGAGGTCTCCGGAGTATTGGATACACTCGTTTGCTTGTCGGTGGTGCGTAGGGACTTCGGAGGCGACGGACAGGGTTCGAGCCAGGTGAACCTGGGTCAAGCGGGAGGCTTGATGCCAGGGGAGCGGGGAGCTCCGTCACGGTGGCTGCGAAGGTGGTCCGGGTCGGTCCTCGGGTCGAGGCGTGCCAGGTGAAGGCAGAGAGTGCGGAGCGTGGCTCCGGCTGAAGGTACTCCGAGACAAAGTCCTCGGAGGTGAGGCACTTCGAAGGTACTCCGGATGGAGTGACTTCGGAGATGGTGGACCAAGTCCTCTGCGGAGGCAAGGAGTTCGAAGTGTGCTCCGGAGGGAGACACTCGAAGGCGGCCCAACGAAGGTCTCAGAAGTCGAGGCGCATCGAAGGCATGGTCCGGGAGAGGCTCGTCGAGGAGTGTGCTCGGAGTGAGACACTGCGACGGAGTGCTCATGGAATGCTTCATGCGGAGGCCTTGGACGAAGGAGGGACTTCGAAGGGTGGTACTCCGAAGGTGGGGCTTCGGAGTGAGGTTGACTTGAGGTGCTTCGGCCATGCATGGCTTCGGTACACGGACGGACGGTGTTCGAGCTGGGAGTAGCTGCGAAGCCGTGGTGATCCACTCCGGAGGTGGTGGTGCGAAGGCCCAAGGGCTTTGACGGCTTCGGCTCAAAACCGTCACTGTATCGAAGGACTTCTTCGGCGGAGCGAAGGCCAACAGGCTGCAGGCTTCTCGCCGAAGCTACCGCACCCTCCGGTGCGAAGGGAGGTTCCAGAAGTCAACACTGTAAAGGCTGACACTGTCTGTTCTGAAAAAGGCTGACACTGTCCCCTCTGCAGCTGACAGAGAAGCCTCCAAAATAAAGGTGGACTACCTTTTGTACCCCTTAGTTCTGTAGAGACAAATATGGTGTAAACCCTAGGGGTAATATAGTCACTTCCTTAGGATGAAGCCGTGGGCTATAAATATGGGGGCTCGGTAGGTAACATTTAACACTTTGAGCATTTACTGTTGAGCTCCTGTAGCCATACACTTCAATTGAATTCATCCAGAGTTCATTTTCAGTGTTCCTTGTTCAAGCGGTGAAGCCCTGTTTTTCTTGTGCTTTTTGCTTGAGCTCGCTTTGCATACTTCGCTAGTTTAGTGCACCGAAGCCTGTTGAGGCGAAGGTAGTTTTTCGTGCGAGGTGTGCTTTGTCAGTGTGCATTCGCTCTGTGTAACAGGAGGCGTGACCTCGCTGCTTACTAGCGAAGCCCTGATTGTTGCCCGTTTTGCTTCTTGTGTCGAAGCCCCTAGCGTTGTCTGTTTGTGTGCGTGTAGACCTTCGTGTACGAAGCCCAGCACCAGTTGCTGCTGCCAAGTACTTGGTCGAAGTCCTCAGAGGGCTGTCCACTCTTGCGAAGGGTGAAGTGCGAAGCCTGCTCGAAGCACCCTGTGTGCGGAGCCTGCACTGACTTAGCAGAGTAGATTTTCGAGGGTTGTAAGAGGAGCGAAGTCTTCTTGGCTTCGAACTTTTGTTCCTCCGAAGCCTGTGTTCGAAGGTGTCGAAGTACCTCCGAACCAGACCTTCGAAGGTAGTGTTCGAAGCCTGTTCCGCAGAAGACAGAACTGAAACCGAAGGCTAGTTTTTTAGCCAGAAATTTTAAAAGCTCCCATTCACCCCCCCTCTGGTCGCCGTTTCCGGTCCAACAGGAGGTGGTGTCACCGAAGTGTGTTCGGTGTTTGCTTGCTACAGCTGTGCAGCGGAGTGTGCTCGTCGGAGGGGTCCGACAGTACGCAATGACTGGGCTCGTACCGAAGGGTTCGGTACTTTGGGCGGTACACCGGAGTGTGTACCGGAGGTTGCTAACACGGAGAGGTCTCCGGAGTACTGGATACACTTGTCTGTTTGTCTGTGGTACGCAGGGACTTCGGAGGCGACGGACAAGGTTCGCAGCAGGTGAACCTGGGTCAAGCGGGAGGCTTGATGCCAGGGGAGCGGGGAGCTCCGTCACGGTGGCTGCGAAGGTGGTCCGGGTCGGTCCTCGGGTCGAGGTGTGCCAGGTGAAGGCAAAGAGTGCGGAGCGTGGCTCCGGGTGAAGGTACTCCGAGACAAAGTCCTCGGAGGTGAGGCACTTCGAAGGTACTCCGGATGGAGTGACTTCGGAGTTGGTGGATCAAGTCCTCTGCGGAGGCATGGAATTCGAAGTGTGCTCCGGAGGGAGAACTTCGAAGGTGCCCAACGAAGGTCTCAGAAGTCGAGGCGCATCGAAGGCATGGTCCGGGTGAGGCTCGTCGAGGAGTGTGCTCGGAGTGAGACACTGCGACGAAGTGCTCATGGAATGCTTCATGCGGAGGCCTTGGACGAAGGAGGGACTTCGAAGGGTGGTACTCCGAAGGTGGGGCTTCGGAGGGTGGAAGGCTTCGGAGCAAGGCTAGCTCCGGAGGAAGGTTGACTTGAGGTGCTTCGGCCTGCATGGCTTCGGTACACGGACTGACGGAGTTCGAGTTGGGTGAAGCTGCGAAGCCGTGGTGGTCCACTCCGGAGGTGTTGGTGCGAAGGCCCAAGGGCTTTGACGGCTTCGGCTCAAAACCGTCACTGTATCGGAGGCTGACTTCGGTGAAGCGAAGGCCAACAGGCTTCAGGCTTTCACCGAAGCTACCGCACCCTCGCGTGCGAAGGGAGGATTCCAGAAGGTCAAAAGACTGCAAAGGCTGACACTATCTGTTCTGTAAAAGGCTGACACTGTCCTCTCTGCAAAGCTGACAGAGAAGCCTCCAGAATAAAGGTGGACTACCTTTTGTACCCCTTAGTTCTGTAGAGTCAAATCTTTTGTAAACCCTAGGGGTGAAGTAGTCACTTCCTTTGGGTGAACTGTGGGCTATAAATATGGGGGCTCGGTAGGTAACATTTAACACTTTGAGCATTTACTGTTGAGCTCCTGTAGCCACACTTCGATTGTAATTCATCCAGAGAGTTCATTTTTCTGTGTTCCTTGTTCAAGCGGCGAAGCCCTGTTTCTTGTGCTTTTGCTTGAGCTCGCTTTGCATACCTCGCCTGTAGTAGTGCACCGAAGCCTGTTGAGGCGAAGGTTGTTTTTCGTGCGAGGTGTGTTTTGTCAGTGTGCATTCGCTCTGTGTAACAGGAGGCGTGACCTCGCTGCTTACTAGCGAAGCCCTGATTGTTGCCCGTTTTGCTTCTTGTGTCGAAGCCCCTAGTGTAGTCTGTTTGTGTGCGTGCAGACCTTCGTGTACGAAGCTCAGCACCAGTTGTTGCTGCCAAGTACTTGGTCGAAGTCCTCAGAGGGCTGTCCACTCTTGCGAAGGGTGAAGTGCGAAGCCTGCTCGAAGCACCCTGTGTGCGGAGCCTGCACTGACTAAGCAGAGTAGATTTCCGAGGGTTGTAAGTGGAGCGAAGTCTTCTTGGCTTCGAACTTTTGCTCCTCCGAAGCCTGTGTTCGAAGGTGTCGAAGTACCTCCGAACCAGACCTTCGAAGGTAGTGTTCGAAGCCTGTTCCGCAGAAGACAGAACTGAAACCGAAGGCTAGTTTTTAGCCCGAAATTTTAAAAGCTCCCATTCACCCCCCCTCTGGTCGCCGTTTCCGGTCCAACAATTGGTATCAGAGCGGGTTAAGATCACCAGTTGACCTTAACCGGTTTTGTGATCTGTTGGCGACATGGATAGAGGCAGTAAAATTCCTCTGTTCGATGGGACAGACTTTGCATACTGGAAGGTGCGCATGGAGGCTTACTTGTTAAGCCAAGGAAATGCAATTTGGGAGATTGTGGAATCACAATACTCCATCCCTGAGACTCGCACCTCTCAAACAGAGAAGGATCAGTATAATGCCAATTCCAAGGCAAGAAATATATTGTTCATCGGTTTGAGCCGGAGTGAGTTCGATAGGGTGCAGCACCTTAGGACTGCTAGGGAGATTTGGACAACGCTCACTGTCTTTCATGAGGGCTCTACTCAGATTAAGGCCAGGCGCCAAAGCACCTACAATCAACAGTATCAGCTGTTTGTGCAGGCACCTGGTGAATCTATAGATGCCATGTTTTCTCGCTTTGACGCGATAGTGAGTAACTTGCGGTCCAACGGGACGCTTGCTTACAGTGATCACGATAGGGCTATCAAGCTTCTCTATGCTCTTGACCGTAGCATATGGGAAGTGAAGATATCCAGCATTGAGGAGTCCACAGGCTATGACACTCTAACCTGTGATGAACTCTTTAGCAAGCTAAAGTCCACAGAGATTGCCAAGGCATCTCTTGCTGTGCACAGAAGCTCTTTGCCACAGCCATTGGCATTGGTTTCTAGCACTAGCCGTGGCACCACTGCAGAACCAAGCACATCAGGCACTTGTGTTCTTGCAGATGGTTTTGCTTTGTCCTCCCTGGTCTCCGTCACAAGGGAGCAGGTGGACACTCTAGCTGATGATGAGCTTGCTCTCATTGCCCGGAGGTTCACCCGCTTTCATCATGAGAGACGGGATCAGAGGAGAAGTGGTTTTAGTGGTTGCTATGAATGTGGCGACACCTCTCATATTAAGGCCAATTGCCCCAAGATCAAGAAGAGAGATGAGAGTGACCGCTCCAAATACCACAAAAAGGAGAGGAAGCCCTTTGTGAAGGGCAAGCGTGGCAAGATGGCTAAGAAAGTAGCCAAGGCCGCTTCCAGAGCTTTTGTTGCTGCTCTCAGCGACATCGACACATCCTCAACTGAGGAGTCGAGCTCTGAGGAGGAGGAGTCCCCAAGGAAGGAGGACAAGAAGGACAAGAAGGGACGTGACTTCACCGGCCTTTGCTTCATGGCCGACAGCGATCACAGCGGCGATGAGCTTGACTCATCTGAGGTAAACCTATCATCTGACCAGCTTCTAATTAAATTAGATGAGCTGAATGAAGTAGTGCTTGGTCAGGATAGATTACTTGTGCAAGCCGCTAGAGAAAGAAAAGACCTTAGACTTAGGCTAGAAAATATTTCTACTGAATATGCCATGCTTAAGTCTAAGTTTGATGATGCTAAATGTGAGTCATGTTCTGTTGTCATGAGTGAGCTTGCTCAGTTGCGTTCTGTTCATGCTCAAACTCTTTCTGAGCTTGAGACTGCACAGAAGCAGCTTTTGGAGGTGGATTCTAGACCTCATGATATTATTGATTGCATGAACTGCTCTTTATTACGCGATAGCATTAATTTACGTGATAAGCATGTTCATGATTTGGAGGCTAGATTGGAGAGGGCCGGTAGTTCTAAGGATGTGCAGCCTGTGTGTGACACATGCATTACCCTTAAGGACCAGCTAGGCACTGTTAGAGAGCGAGCTGAAAACCTCATGTCCGAAAATGAATACCTTCTTTCCGTGGTTAATAAATGCACTGAGGGAAAGGGGAGGATGGATTTGCTCTTGGCCAAAATCAAGTTGTGTGCTGACAGAGCAGGGGTAGCTCTAGGTTTGGGTTTTGAGAGGATACCTTCAGACAGTAAGACCAAAACTGTTTTTACCTCTCCCACCACCCTAGAGAAAGAGAGAGCTCTGTTGGACACCCCATCAGCCAAAAAGCCTACCCATCCTCCAAAGAAAACCACTCCTCCTGCCAAGAAAAATCCTCCCAAGAAAACCACACAGAAGAAACCCAAGGAGCCTATGAGAGTTGCTCCTGTGACCCATGAGAGTGCCCCTAGGAGAGTGTTCCATTGTTCTTATTGTCAGCGGGCGGGTCATTTGGTTGGATTTTGTTTTCGTCGCATCAAGGATGAGCGACGCTCTCAGGCGATGAGTTACCAGGACGTGCATTACCCATCTTTAGGTATGCATGAGTCTGAGATGTACTATCGTCCTGCTTTTGAGGCTCCTCGTGCTTCTCGGAGAGGTTTTGCTCCTCGAGGTCTTCACTATGTTCCATATGGTGGTAGACCTCGGGCTAGCAGATTTGTACCTCGTCAGAGTAGGAGACCTCGACATGTTGTTCTTTCACAGCATGTAGGTAGACCTCACACTTTGCATCATTCTGATTATTATGTGCGTAGACCGTCTACTTTTACTGCGCCTACTACTCGTGTCACTCAGTGTTGGATGCCTCGTCATTATTTCACTCACCCCAGCACTGAGCGATCGAGGCGTTCTTATCATGTGTAGGCGACAGGTCGAGGCTTGGAGGGCACGTGGATCATGGACTCCGGTTGTTCTCGCCACATGACCGGAGATGCAGCTTGGTTCTTCAGCCTCACCACAACCAAGCAAAGGGAACATATCACCTTCGGAAACAATCGAAGGAGTAGAGTGAAAGGTAAAGGTGTGGTAAGAATTAATTCGAACTTCACTCTCAAAGATGTTGCTTTGGTTGAAAACCTGGGATACAATTTGCTGTCTGTATCTCAGTTGCTTGATGAGGGCTTCGAAGTGCGATTTCATCGCGATACTTCGCAAGTGCTCAATTCTGATGGCGTTGTGGTGTGTAAGATCTTTAGAGTTGGGAGAGTTTTTGGAGCTGATTTTTCAGAGTCGTCTGGTTCTTCTCATTGTCTTGTTGCACATTCGACTTCTGAGCTTTGGAAGTGGCATAGGAGACTAGGGCATATGAGCTTTGAATTGCTTGCTCGTCTGAGCGCCCTAGGTCTGATCCGAGGATTGCCCAAGCTCAAGTTTGAGAAGAATTTAGTTTGCGCTCCTTGTCGACATGGAAAAATGATTGCCGCTTCGCATTCGCCAGTCACCACAGTGATGACTGAACAACCCGGAGAACTTCTCCATATGGACACTGTAGGTCCTTCTCGGGTTAGTTCTTTAGGCAGGAAGTGGTATGTTCTAGTAATTGTCGACGATTTCTCTCGCTACTCTTGGGTCTTCTTTCTTGCCAGCAAGGATGAAGTGTTTGCACACTTTCGGAGCTTGGCTTTGAGACTTTTCACTAAACTCCCTGGTGCATTAAAATTCATTCGAAGCGATAATGGCACTGAGTTCAAAATAGTCTCTTTGTTGACTTTTGCATGGAGCATGGCATAGAACATCAATTCTCTGCTCCGCGGGTTCCTCAACAGAATGGTGTTGTTGAGAGGAAGAACCGCACTTTGGTTGAGATGGCTAGGACGATGCTTGATGAGCATAGGACTCCTAGAAAATTCTGGGCTGAGGCCATGAACACTGCTTGCTACATCTCAAACCAAATTTTCTTGCGCTCAATTTTAAACTTGACATCTTATGAGCTGCGTTTTGGGAGACAGCCCAAGGTTACTCATCTTCGAGTTTTTGGGTGTCGCTGCTTTATCCTAAAACGTGGTAACTTGGATAAATTTGAGTCGCGATCTTCTGACGGGATCTTTTTGGGTTATACTACTCATGGTCATTCTTATCGTGTTTATAATTTGGAAACTAACACTGTCATCGAGTCATGTGATGTGACTTTTGATGAGTCAACCCCCTCTGTTAGTTCTGCTTTTGAACAGGCAAATGAACACGACATGGAACAGACCTTATTTGAAGAAGAAGATCTCGGAGAATTCGAGGATGAACCCCTACTACCCTCGACGTCAACCCCCGAAGCTGACCCCGCTTCAACTACTTCGGCACGAGGTCCCGAAGCGACTACCTCAACATCGGTCATCTTGGACCACTCCAACGCACAAGTTGAGGGGGAGACTGCATCCCGCCGCAGGTGAACCTGGGTCAAGCGGGAGGCTTGATGCCAGGGGAGCGGGGAGCTCCGTCACGGTGGCTGCGAAGGTGGTCCGGGTCGGTCCTCGGGTCGAGGTGTGCCAGGTGAAGGAAGAGAGTGTGGAGCGTGGCTCCGGGTGAAGGTACTCCGAGACAAAGTCCTCGGAGGTGAGGCACTTCGAAGGTACTTCGGATGGAGTGACTTCGGAGTTGGTGGATCAAGTCCTCTGCGGAGGCATGGAATTCGAAGTGTGCTCCGGAGGGAGACATTCGAAGGTGCCCAACGAAGGTCTCAGAAGTCGAGGCGCATCGAAGGCATGGTCCGGGTGAGGCTCGTCGAGGAGTGTGCTCGGAGTGAGACACTGCGACGAAGTGCTCATGGAATGCTTCATGCGGAGGCCTTGGACGAAGGAGGGACTTCGAAGGGTGGTACTCCGAAGGTGGGGCTTCGGAGGGTGGAAGGCTTCGAAGCAAGGCTAGCTCCGGAGGAAGGTTGACTTGAGGTGCTTCGGCCTGCATGGCTTCGGTACACGGACTGACGGAGTTCGAGTTGGGTGAAGCTGCGAAGCCGTGGTGGTCCACTCCGGAGGTGTTGGTGCGAAGGCCCAAGGGCTTTGACGGCTTCGGCTCAAAACCGTCACTGTATCGGAGGCTGACTTCGGTGAAGCGAAGGCCAACAGGCTTCAGGCTTCTCACCGAAGCTACCGCACCCTCGCGTGCGAAGGGAGGATTCCAGAAGGTCAAAAGACTGCAAAGGCTGACACTGTCTGTTCTGTAAAAGGCTGACACTGTCCCCTCTGCAAAGCTGACAGAGAAGCCTCCAGAATAAAGGTGGACTACCTTTTGTACCCCTTAGTTCTGTAGAGTCAAATCTTTTGTAAACCCTAGGGGTGAAGTAGTCACTTCCTTTGGGTGAACTGTGGGCTATAAATATGGGGGCTCGGTAGGTAACATTTAACACTTTGAGCATTTACTGTTGAGCTCCTGTAGCCACACTTCGATTGTAATTCATCCAGAGAGTTCATTTTTCTGTGTTCCTTGTTCAAGCGGCGATGCCCTGTTTCTTGTGCTTTTGCTTGAGCTCGCTTTGCATACCTCGCCTGTAGTAGTGCACCGAAGCCTGTTGAGGCGAAGGTTGTTTTTCGTGCGAGGTGTGTTTTGTCAGTGTGCATTCGCTCTGTGTAACAGGAGGCGTGACCTCGCTGCTTACTAGCGAAGCCCTGATTGTTGCCCGTTTTGCTTCTTGTGTCGAAGCCCCTAGTGTAGTCTGTTTGTGTGCGTGCAGACCTTCGTGTACGAAGCTCAGCACCAGTTGCTGCTGCCAAGTACTTGGTCGAAGTCCTCAGAGGGCTGTCCACTCTTGCGAAGGGTGAAGTGTCAAGCCTGCTCGAAGCACCCTGTGTGCGGAGCCTGCACTGACTAAGCAGAGTAGATTTCCGAGGGTTGTAAGTGGAGCGAAGTCTTCTTGGCTTTGAACTTTTGCTCCTCCGAAGCCTGTGTTCGAAGGTGTTGAAGTACCTCCGAACCAGACCTTCGAAGGTAGTGTTCGAAGCCTGTTCCGCAGAAGACAGAACTGAAACCGAAGGCTAGTTTTTAGCCCGAAATTTTAAAAGCTCCCATTCACCCCCCCTCTGGTCGCCGTTTCCGGTCCAACAAATAGTCAGAAGTACGTTTCTATCGATATGTGCGTAGGTGTCTTTCATGTAATTGGAAAGAAACAGCCTCTAAGCTATTTTTCTAATTTATATTATGATAATGGATCTATGATTCAATACGACACTATGCTGATTTTTTGGGGAAATTAAGGCTACTTTAATTTCTTTCTCCTAGAATATAGCAAAAGTTTTAGCCTTAATTATATATATTAAAGAGATAAATGGAAAGGTTATATTATTCCTGAGTACGGGTCAAGTGTGGTTGGGGAGAATTTTATGGTGTCCCCAAATTCTATGGACCATTCAATCTATACGATCCAACGACATAAATTTAATATTGATGATCTATTACCTCCTAGAGGTAATAGGTCATATAACATTCTTTTAATATATGCGGGCCCATATACATGCAACAGTTAATTACTCCCTCCTTCCCATTATCTCCATCATCTAACAACTCGACGCGATATGATAACTAAGGCGAGAGATGTGGAGCTTAAATTCCCTTCGCATTTCGTGTCTATTGCTTCATTTTCCACACCCTCAACTTGCATGTGCATGTGGCCATGCGGAGTACTAGTAAAAGAAGAAACAAAAGCGGAAGCCAAAGCCATGCATGTGGACTTTAAATCAATTCGCACATAATCCAATGTGTAGTTTATATGGCTCAACTATTAGACGATGTAGATTGTGGAAAAACTGAAAACGCTTAGATGATGGAGATAATGGAAATGAGGGAGTACTTTCTTTACATGCTAGCAGATTAATTGTTGCATGCACTAGATAAAAGGAAATTGTTGATACAAAAATGTATCCCCGCACTTGGGTCAGTTAGACGATCCAAAAGTGTGCGGATACTTAGGAACCAGCCTAAGCGTAACACAACACTAATATCGTGTTCCGACTACCCTTAACAGAGGCAAGGGGGTGGAGTCGCTAGGTAATCAGATCACACAAAAATACTCCAATTAGCCGAAAAGAAATATATAAAATAAAATAAACCAATTAGCTGAATGGAGCTTGACTTGGTTCGAAGTGTACCGTGCGAAGGGTTCACCGAAGGGTTCGACGTCTGGTGCGAAGGGTTCCACCAAAGGTAGACTTCGGCATTCGGATCGATCTGGTCGAAGATAGGATCCAAACATATCTCGACGAGAAATCACCTCCGAACAACAGGGTTCGGTACGAAGTCTCTGACACGACAAAAATACTCCAACACAATGCTCTGGCGCGACTTCGTTTGGCGCGAAGTATAGGCGTGACGAAGCCTGGTGCGACGAAGCCTACTGCGGAATTCTCTAGTGTGCGGACCTGACCAGACCGACAACAGAGTGATGGATCCGGCACGGGCAGTCGAAGCAAGGATCTCACCGAAGGGTGTTCTCAGCAGCCTCCAAAACCAATTCCTGGGTTTGGACACCTTCGGCGAAGGGGCTCCGAGCGTGAAAACCTGCAACAGAACAGAGATCAACTGCCAATTTTGCCTGGAGACTGAATCTTCTAAGTGGTGTAGTAGGGAAACGAAGGTAGCAATCTGTTATGTAGATTAACAGATACTTCACAAGCAAAGTAACAAGGCTTACCACCGTTTCTAAGTGGACGGCGAAGGGCTTCCAGGAAAACCCACGAAGGTAGTACAGGAAAATAAATGAAAGTAAAGATACGGTTCAAACTAGGGTTTTAAGTTGATTAATGTTTGGGGGGTCTAATGAACCGACCTCACGCCTATATCTATAGGGGTAGTCTTCTTATATCTAAGGATAATCTGGTAGGATTCGGCCTAATCAATTTTAGGGATAAAAACAGCCAAAATTAGACTCAAACTCTATCTCTAAAAACAGCCTGAAGTGGGCCTTCGGCAGGGCCTGCCGAAGCCTGCTCCTCGGGCCGAATCTTTGGCGAGGCAGGCCTTCGAAGGCCTTCGGGCCGAAGGTAGCAGGCTTCTAGAAGGCTTCTGAAGCCTAATGTTCGATGGGCCTTCGGCCGTGTAAGGCTTCGGCCTAATCCAAGACTTGTGTAGTTTTGGCCCAAATTACCAAAATTGATATTTTTGACAATCTTAACCATTTAATGTCATTTTCTTCTATCAACACATGCCCCCTGCCTTTTAGTGAACTAAGTGAACTAAAAACATAATATCCTAAGGGCGATACCTTCCATATCGACCTTTCGACACTTTCAAGCGCTTTGCCACACACTTGGGAAGTACCTTTTTAAGTACCTGCCATTCAAAGCTCTTCGAAACCGCTTTCCTTGTAGATATTCTAACATGTATGCATTACCTGGAGCTATTTTGGCTATTTTGAAAGGGCCTTCCCAACTAGGCGACCATTTACTGAATTTGGGGCTCTTAGTGCCTAAGGGCAAAATCGTCTTCCAAACCAACCAACTTGAAACGATTTTGGTTTAACCTTTTTATCGTAGGCTCTAGCTATTATTCGCTTGTCTTTCTCTATAGCTTCTAAAGCCCTCAACCTATTATCGGTCACTTCTTCCAAATTATCTTTTAAAGGAGTTTCATATTCGTCGACCGATAAGCCATCTTGTTTAAGAAATCTTAAAGAGCCAAGATCCACCTCTACTGGTAGGACGACTTCTTGTCCATATACTAACTCATATGGACTAACTTTGGTAGCATCGTGCTTTGCAACTCTACAAGCCCACAATCCTTCTAAAAGCACTTCATGCCACCTTTAAGGGTACTCTTCAATTTTCTTTTTAATGAGTTTAATCACAGTTTTATTACTAGACTAGGCTTGACCATTGGCCTTAGCATAGTATGGTGAAGAGTTTATCAATTTAATACCATAAAATTCAGCAAAGTTTCTCACTTCCATCAGTTACCTCATTATGAGTTATATTCTTGAGAGGCATGGCTTCGGTCCATTTGGTGAAGTAGTATGTCACCATCAACACGAACTGATGCCCTTTCGAAGAGGGAGTATGAATTTGGCCGATGAAGTCTAAACTCCAACCTCGGAACGACCATGGTTTGACAATAGGATTAAGTAGCGATGCAGGAGCTAACTGAATATTACCAAACTTTTGACATGCTTCGCACCCTCTATAGTATTTAAAACAATCCTCAGTCATAGTCGGCCAGTAAAAACCTACTCTTTTGAGCATCCAACTCATTTTTTGGGCTGACTGATGAGTGCTGCAAAGTCCATCATGGACCTCTCCTATAGCTACTTTAGATTGATTGGTATCTAAGCACTTTAAGATTACTCCATCAATAGTTCGACGGTATAATACATCATGTAGCAACATGAATTTAAACGCTTGTCGCTGAACTTTCCGATCACCCCTTTGATTGGGATCTCTTAAATACTATACGATTGGAATTCTCCAATCATCCTTATGGACATCTGGAGGATTTGCTAACTCCTTTCCTAGAATAATGTCTAATTTGCTAACTTCGGAATGCCCCTCGGACCTCTCCTCTTCTGCCGAAGGCTGACTAGATCGGTTGTATGGAGTCGATCAGACTGAAGCCTTCCACCAGAAGGCTTCGGCGCAAGGGCTCCGGCACGCAGGAGCCTTCGGCGGATGAAGGGCTCCGGCACAAGGGCTCTAGTACGCAACACCCTTCGGTGGCCGGAGGGGTCCAACCCAAAGGGCTCGACAGACCTCACGCCTGCCTGGTGTTTTTGGCTTCGGTAGTGAGACAAAGCATTAGCTTTTCCTGTACAGAAAAGTTTCCTCTCCTGACCTGATAGTTGGATGCTTGTTGAGCCAAATCATTTGCAATTGAGTTGTCTTCTCTTGACACGTGAGAAATTTTAAAGTCGTCGAAAGTAGCAACTATGTCTAAACATTTATCCAAGTAACTATTTAGCAAGCCATTAAAACATTGAGCACTTTTAGCTACTTGTTGTACCACTAACATAGAATCACCATGCGCATGAACATGTTTAGCACCTATGGATTCTAGCAATTCAAGTCCTAGCAACAAAGCTTCATATTCAGCTTGGTTATTAGTAGAAGGAAATTATAAACGAGCCGAGGTTTCATAGTGCATGCCACTTGGTGATATGAGCACTACCCCGATACCTTGGCCGTTCTCACAAGCCGAACCATCAAAATAAAGTTTCCATGGAACTACTTCAACTAGAGCAATATCATTACCCCAATTGACATCTACGTGGTGATCAACTATAAAATCGGCGACAATTTGGCCTCTCATAGCTCTTAGTGGTTCATAGGACAAATCGTATTCAATTAAAGTGTAAGCCTACTTTCCGATTCTTCCACTTAGAATCGGCTTTTGCAACATGTACTTTATGACATCGGTTTGACAAGCGACAATACATGTGCTAGGGAGAAGATAGTGACGTAATTTGGTACATGCGTAATAAAGTGATAAACACAAATGCTCCAAAAACACGTACCTTGTTTCGGTGTATAGTAGGCAGCGGCTCAAGAATGTGATGATGTACTCTTTCCCATCCACATCCTGAGTTAGCACGGCTCCTATCACGCTATCTTCCACATCAATGTACAGTTGAAACGGAATTTTCGCCTTTAGTGCTCTCACCACGGACGGTGATGATAAGCACTCTTTGATCTTTTCAAAGGCACTTTGCTGACTTTCCCCCCAAGTGAACTCGTCTTCATTATTTAGCTGGAGTATAGGGACAAAAGCACTGATTTTGCTAGACAAGTTGGATATAAAGCGACGTAAATAATTCATCTTGCCTAGGAGCTTTTGCACATCTCTTTTGCATGTTGGCACTTCAAAGTTTCTAATATTTTCAAGCCTCTTAGGATCAATTTCAATACCCCTTTCATGAATCATAAATCCTAAGAACTTGCCTGCTGACACGCCGAAAGCACATTTGAGCGGATTCATTTTTAAGCCATATTGGCGCATCCTATCAAAAGCAACCATCAAATTGGCTAAGTGTTTTCCCATTGCATCCGATTTGACCACAATGTCATCTATGTATACTTGTAACATAACTCCTAGCAAGTCATGAAAGATCAAATTCATGGCACATTGATATGTAATGCTAGCATTCTTTAAACCAAAGGTCATAACGACCCACTCAAACAAACCGACAAAACCAGGGCATCGAAAGGTTGTCTTGTAGACGTCCTCTTCGGCCATAAAAATTTGATTATAACCAGTTTTGCCAACAAGAAAACTTAGTACCTTGTGTCCTGAAGCATCATTGATTAATATATCGGCTATTGGCATGGGATACTCATCCTTCAGAGTGGCTTTGTTCAGATCCCTAAAATCAATACAAACTCATATTTTGCCACTCCCCTTCTTCTCTACAGGCACAATGTTAGCGACCCATTCAGCATACCTGCATGGCCTAATAAACTTTGCTTTGAGTAATCGCTCTATCTCCTCTTTAACTCGGTCATAGACGACTGAGTTAAAGTGATGAGGGGGTTGTTTATAAGGCCTAAACCCGGGTTTAATAGGTAGCCGGTGCTCCACGAGCTCGCGGCTTAATCCGGGCATCTTGCTATACTTCCACGTGAAACAATCAACGTATGACCGAAGCAACTTTATTACTTCGACCTTCTCATCAACCTGTAAATTTTGGTTTACAAAAGTTGGCCTTGGAACGTTACCATTTCCTATATCGACTTCTTCTAAGGGATCGGCCGATGGAAAACCTTGTCCTAATTTTTCTACTTCGCTAAAGTCCTTAATGGCTTCGGCAATACCATCTTTGGAATATCGATATTGCTCTACACGAAACTTTAGCCAATCAAGATTACGTCTACTAGACATAGCTACTAATTTAGAAATATTTGTGCTACACCAGCCACCGGCTTTACACACACGGGTACAAAACGTCCTCCGGATATGCTGACGAAGTCATAATCCGAGAGGTCTCTACCTAATAGACATTGTACTTTGTCATGGACGGCATCAATGGCTACATCAACCAATGCTACTTGGGCCAAAATATCTATTGGTACGACCCCCACATCATCGCCGTCCCATTGTATTAGGCATTGGTGCAAAGTAGAAGGAATGCAGCAGTTTACGTGAATCTAGTCACGCCCAAGCAGCACACTGTATTTACCTTGCACATCAACGATGAAGAATGTTGTAGGTAGAGTCTTCTTGCCTACTGTCAACTCTAGGGAAAGCACGCCTTTTGCCACAAAACTCTCTCTATTGAAGTCGTTGAGCATTAGGTTAGTTTTCTTCAGGTCCTCCTTGCCTCTAAAAGCTTCTTCAAAAGGGAGTAAGGCATTAAGTTGACAGTGGCGCCACCGTCGACGAGCATTCTGGAGATCGGCTTCCCGTCAATGTGACCCCTGACGTAGAGAGGCTTTAGGTGGCGAGTCGAATCCTTAGGTTTTCGAAAATGGCATCTCGTGGGCCGAGGCTCCACTGGGCGACCTTGGCCTCGTCTTGTGGTAGAGCCAACTCGGCAGGAAGCATGACGATGTTGACGTCCATCGCCTGAGGTGCCTGAGGTACGGGCCCCTCGGAGACAGGTGTGTAGTCATCGTCGAGCATGTCGTCATCATCGTCGCTCGAAATGGGAGCCGGGTTCTTTGTCTCCATTGGTTTAGGCCTCCACACCTTTTTCACAATTGGCCGAGGGAGGATTTCTTCAAAAATGGTGTCTCGCTCGTCCTCGGCCTTCTTTTCGCGCATCTCCTGTGATCACAGGCGTTGTAGGCATTTTTCTGTGATTTGGACATGCCAGAGGTGCCCAAGATGGTTGTGGCTTGGTACCAGGCGCCGCCACCTTGCTTCTATGATCTTGGGCCTAAGGGATGTTACTCGAGTTGGCCTCGCGTGTCTTATGCTTGGTAGACACCTCGCTGCGAACCCTGTCAGCCGGATCGGGCTCGTTTGTCCGATCGGACCAGGCTTCGACACTAGCTTCGGCCGGACTGGGGGACTTACCTCCGACAGGCTTCGGCGAGGGGCCATTGGGATTGGGACTTCCTGAGACCCTACCCTCACCGTGGTGGCTTTGGACTCCCTCTCCTTCGCCTCCTTGCGTCCACCTTCCTTGGCTCTGTCTTGTGGGAGTCGATTCGGAGGTACTACAGACATCCTATGGAAGACGTCTCCCTTTGTCGTGTCTGTTTATCCCTGCCAATTATATACTCCGAAGGAAAACACGGGGCAATGTCATACTGCGAAGGGTACTCAGAGGACGAGGTGTGTGGAGCCCATGGGGTCCCTGCCCAATTGTATGGCGGAGGCATTGGGGCTCCAGCGGCTTTGCCTACTATGAGCCAAACCCATTGCCCGGAAGGAGGCTTGGCCATGTCAAAGGTATTTCGGACCATATTAGCGAAGGGTCCTGCTAGGCCGGGTATGTTTGGCCATTGTGGGTCGAAGCCCCACCAGAGGGTTCGCCAAGAGCGGAGCTGATTTCGGCCATTGGGGTCCGAGCTCGTTTGTGGAGGTTTAGTCCACTCGGGTCCAAACCCATTATGCGGAGGGTTTGGGCATTGGGGTCCGAACTCACTGTGCGGAGGGTTTGGCCATGGGGTCCGAACTCACTATGCGGAGTGTTGGACCGGAAACGGCGACCAGAGGGGGGGTGAATGGGAGCTTTTAAAATTTCGGGCTAAAACTTAGCCTTCGGTTCTGTTCTGTCTTCTGCGGAACAGGCTTCGAACACTACCTTCGAAGGTCTGGTTCGGAGGTACTCGACAGCTCGAACACAGGCTTCGCAGGAGCAAAAGTTCGAAGCCAAGAAGACTTCGCTCCACGAACAACCCTCGAAAATCTACTCTGCTAGTCAGTGCAGGCTCCGCACACGAGGTGCTTCGAGCAGGCTTCGCACTTCACCCTTCGCAAGAGTGGACAGCCCTCTGAGGACTTCGACCAAGTACTTGGCGACAGCAACTGGTGCCGGGCTTGTACGCAAAGGTCTATACGCACACAAAAAGGACCACGCTAAGGGCTTCGACACAAGAAGCACTACGGGAAAAGATCAGGGCTTCGCTAGTAAGCAGCGAGGTCTTGCCTCGAGTTACACAGAGCGACAGCACAGTAAAACACACTTCGTGAGAAAAACACCCTTCGCCAAAAAAGCTTCGGTGCACTAAGACTAGCGAGGTGCTATGCGAGTTCAAGCAAAAGCACACAGAAGCAGGGCTTCACCGCTTGAACAAGGAACACTGAAATAAAATGAACTCAGAATGAATACAGCGAGGTTTGTCTACAGGAGCTCAACAGTAAATGCTCAAAGTGTTAAATGTTACCTACCGAGCCCCCATATTTATAGCCCACGGCTTCATCCTAAGGAAGTGACTACTTTACCCCTAGGGTTTACATTCATTTTGTCTCTTCAGAACTAAGGGGTACAAAAGGTAGTCCACCTTTATTTTTGGAGGCTTCTCTGTCAGCTGCAGAGGGGACAGTGTCAGCCTTTTCAGAAACAGACAGTGTCAGCCTTTACAGAGTTGACTTCTGGAACCTCCCTTCGCACGGAGGGTGCGGTAGCTTCGGCGAGAAGCCTGCAGCCTGTTGGCCTTCGCTCCGCCGAAGAAGTCCTTCGATACAATGACGGTTTTGAGCCGAAGCCGTCAAAGCCCCTTGGGTCTTCGCACCACCACCTTCGGAGTGGACTTCCACGGCTTCGCAGCTCCGAGCTCAACCACCGTCCGTCGTGTACCGAAGCCATGCATGGCCGAAGCACCACAAGTCATCCTCTCTCCGAAGCCCCACCTTCGGAGTACCACCCTTCGAAGTCCCTCCTTCGTCCAAGGCCTCCGCATGAAGCATTCCATGAGCACTTCGTCGCAATGTCTCACTCCGAGCACACTTCTCGACGAGCCTCACCCCGGACCATGCCTTCGATGCGCCTCGACTTCTGAGACCTTCGTCGGGTACCTTCGAGTGTCTCCTCCGGAGCACACTTCGAACACCTTGCCTCCGCAGAGGATGATCCACCAACTCCGAAGTCACTCCATTCGGAGTACCTTCGAAGTGCCTCATGTCCGAGGACTTTGTCTCGGAGTACCTTCAGCCGGAGCCACGCTCCGCACTCTGCCTTCACCTGGCACGCCTCGACCGAGGATCGACCCGACCACCTTCGCAGCCACCGTGACGGAGCTCCCCGCTCCCCTGGCATCAAGCCACCCGCTTGACCCAGGTTCACCCGGCTCGAACCCTGTCCGTTGCCTCGAAGTCCTGCGCACCACTGACAAGCAAACAAGTGTATCCAGTACTCCGGAGACCTTCCGGGTTAGCAACCTCGGTACACACTCCGGTGTACGCCCAAAGTACCGAAGCCTTCGGTACGAACCCAGTCATCGCGTACTGTCGGACCCTCCGACGAGCACACTCCGCTGCACAGCTGCAGCAAACAACACAACACCCTTCGGTGAAACACCTCCGAACACCCTTCGGAGGTACCATCCGAAGCCCTTCGGAGGTACCTTCGAACAGAGGATAAAATCCAGTCAATCACTCACAAACACCGAAACCAACCTTGGTTTCTCAATCTCCCCTTGATGAGTGCATTGACAACTAAATCAAAGTTCAAGAAAATTTTTAAAAAAATTTCAGCACACAAGTGACCATAAAAACTCAGAAAAGAGCCAAAGCATGTCACTTGATAAAAGAATTTTTCTCCCTCTTTGTAACAGAGTAAAAAGCCCCTTTGGCAATCTCCCCTTGATAAAAAAACTCCCCCTGAGTTGCAAATTTCCCCTTTATGTCAAAAATCTCTCCCCTTTTTCGAAATTATGCCTTCTTGCGGCAGAGAACATAGCAAATCTCCCGGAATTTCTCCCCCTTTGGCAATGCAAGCATCAAGGAGCAGTCAAAAGATGCAAAGCTTCAAAATGAATAGAATTGCAGGACATATAATGCAAAAATATGCCAAAATTAACACAAATGATCATGTGCTCAGCTCAATTTAACAATCTGTGAAACAAGATGATGGCATGTGATTTTGTCATTTTGAAGTAAGAGCATCACCACGTATCACAGCAGCTAGCCAAGAGAAGGCAAGACTGCGCAAAGCTAACAATTTCTACCCTAGACAGACAATTCTTGTTCAAAAGGAGCTTTGAAAGTAAACTTGATGAGCCATTAAATTTGTTGTTCTTTTCTTAATGCCAGGGGTTATTGTTTGTCCACCTTATACTTTCCAATCAGGCCAAGCCTAGGCATGAAAGCCATTTGAAGCTTAAGGCGGTGATTTGGCATACACTACACTCTATCCCAGTTCAGACCAATGTGCAATGGTAAGCAGTCTAGAATAGAGTAGTGCGACAAACAAACCCTCCTGGCTTTTCATTGAAACCAGGAAAATCATGGATTTTTTGATTTTGATTTTGATGAATTAAATATTGATGAGTATCCATGAATAAAGAACACATTTTTCAAGTTCCATATTTAGCATCCAAAGAACAGTGTTGCTGTCAAGTAGATAAAAGATAGCTAAAAGCAGTCCAGTCTAAACAAGCTAGATGCAAGATTGTGTGGTGAGCAAGTTTTTAGTTAGAAATAAACATCATGCACAATCAATGTCCAGAAATTTCATAGAGCTGAGCTGTCATGATTCTTTGAATTAAAAGCAGGCATATAATAGCAAAAAGATGTAGGTGCAATTCCACACATAATGAGCATATGCAGTCAATTAAAATCAGCTCCCCCTCACAAAATGTCCGTAAGGGT
>JAAALK010000282.1:27383354-27526239 GCA_019279435.1 Zizania palustris
GGGTAACTAACGTCAACTGTCACTAAAGAGCAATAACCGGTGAGCCGATTGGGGTGAGGTTGATCCTTTAGTAACTGGTGTTTACTCATCATTATTGATGTCACATTACTAACACAATAAGAGTGACGAGAGACTTGTCTATCACTAATTATGGTTATCATCCATCACTAAAGTGTTTTTCTGTGGTAGTGCAGAGGAAATCCCTATCAGTGATGTGTCCAAATAGCTACGTGCCTACATTGGAGGCGTCGAAGCATAGAGAGGGAGGGGGCTATATCCTGGTGGCGATAGGAAGGGGTTGTAGCCTGGTGGTGGCGGGGGAGGCTGGGAGGGAGTCGATTGGGGCGGAGCGGTACGAGGGGCACCGAAGACAGGGTTGTGGTGGCGCATAGGCAAAGGTTGTATCCTACAGTCGTAGGGGAGGGTGGGCAACAGGGGCGAAGGATCCTATGGCACCCACCAGAGAAGGGGGAGTGTGTGTGTGGTGGCACCAAAAGCGAGGAGCGGTGTGTCGATCATTGTGGAGATTGGTGGCATGTGCGTGGTGCATTTGTGGCATTGTGGATATGAGGGATAGGGGATGGGTGCTGGGAGGGTTTAGGTCTTACAGTTTCTTAATTTCACTTATATGTGTGTGTGTGATGAGGGCACATATGTTAGACTCTATTATTTGGCTCCCTGATGGGTATCGGGCATGGAGAACCTTTCATGGCCTTGTCCCCGCCTGCCCAAATGGGGATTGGTTTTTGTCCATGAACAAACCATGTGATGATAAAAAAATTAGACCCATCATGTAATAGGTGAATTCACCGTTGGGGTATCAGTTATTGGATGGTATCAGTTATTGGATCTTCATTGTCATCCCTAGTTGTATCTACACGGTTATATATATGTTTTCATCAAGAATGTAGTGAGATTATGTATTTACCGCTAGACTCTGTCTATTTGAGAGTACATTAAGGGAACAATAGTGAGAAACCAAGGGTTGGTTTCGGTGTTTTGTGATGAGTGATTGACAGACTTTTTACCCTCTGTTCGAAGGGTACCTCCGAAGGGTGTTCGGAGGTTGGACCTCCGAAGTGTGTTCGGAGGTGGTGTCACCGAAGTGTGTTCGGTGTTTGCTTGCTGCAGCTGTGCAGCGGAGTGTGCTCGTCGGAGGGGTCCGACAGTACGTAATGACTGGGCTCGTACCGAAGGGTTCGGTACTTTGGGCGGTACACCGGAGTGTGTACCGGAGGTTGCTAACCCGGAGAGGTCTCCGGAGTACTGGATACACTTGTCTGTTTGTCTGTGGTACGCAGGGACTTCGGAGGCGACGGACAAGGTTCGCAGCAGGTGAACCTGGGTCAAGCGGGAGGCTTGATGCCAGGGGAGCGGGGAGCTCCATCACGGTGGCTGCGAAGGTGGTCCGGGTCGGTCCTCGGGTCGAGGTGTGCCAGGTGAAGGCAGAGAGTGCGGAGCGTGGCTCCGGGTGAAGGTACTCCGAGACAAAGTCCTCGGAGGTGAGGCACTTCGAAGGTACTCCGGATGGAGTGACTTCGGAGTTGGTGGATCAAGTCCTCTGCGGAGGCATGGAATTCGAAGTGTGCTCCGGAGGGAGACATTCGAAGGTGCCCAACGAAGGTCTCAGAAGTCGAGGCGCACCGAAGGCATGGTCCGGGTGAGGCTCGTCGAGGAGTGTGCTCGGAGTGAGACACTGCGACGAAGTGCTCATGGAATGCTTCATGCGGAGGCCTTGGACGAAGGAGGGACTTCGAAGGGTGGTACTCCGAAGGTGGGGCTTCGGAGGGTGGAAGACTTCGGAGCAAGGCTAGCTCCAGAGGAAGGTTGACTTGAGGTGCTTCGGCCTGCATGGCTTCGGTACACGGACTGACGGAGTTCGAGTTGGGTGAAGCTGCGAAGCCGTGGTGGTCCACTCCGGAGGTGTTGGTGCGAAGGCTCAAGGGCTTTGACGGCTTCGGCTCAAAACCGTCACTGTATCGGAGGCTGACTTCGGTGAAGCGAAGGCCAACAGGCTTCAGGCTTCTCACCGAAGCTACCGCACCCTCGCGTGCGAAGGGAGGATTCCAGAAGGTCAAAAGACTGCAAAGGCTGACACTGTCTGTTCTGTAAAAGGCTGACAATGTCCCCTCTGCAAAGCTGACAGAGAAGCCTCCAGAATAAAGGTGGACTACCTTTTGTACCCCTTAGTTCTGTAGAGTCAAATCTTTTGTAAACCCAGGGGTGAAGTAGTCACTTCCTTTGGGTGAACTGTGGGCTATAAATATGGGGGCTCGGTAGGTAACATTTAACACTTTGAGCATTTACTGTTGAGCTCCTATAGCCACACTTCGATTGTAATTCATCGAGAGAGTTCATTTTTCTGTGTTCCTTGTTCAAGCGGCGAAGCCCTGTTTCTTGTGCTTTTGCTTGAGCTCGCTTTGCATACCTCGCCTGTAGTAGTGCACCGAAGCCTGTTGAGGCGAAGGTTGTTTTTCGTGCGAGGTGTGTTTTGTCAGTGTGCATTCGCTCTGTGTAACAGGAGGCGTGACATCGCTGCTTACTAGCGAAGCCCTGATTGTTGCCCGTTTTGCTTCTTGTGTCGAAGCCCCTAGTGTAGTCTGTTTGTGTGCGTGCAGACCTTCGTGTACGAAGCTCAGCACCAGTTGCTGCTGCCAAGTACTTGGTCGAAGTCCTCAGAGGGCTGTCCACTCTTGCGAAGGGTGAAGTGCGAAGCCTGCTCAAAGCACCCTGTGTGCGGAGCCTGCACTGACTAAGCAGAGTAGATTTCCGAGGGTTGTAAGTGGAGCGAAGTCTTCTTGGCTTCGAACTTTTGCTCCTCCGAAGCCTGTGTTCGAAGGTGTCGAAGTACCTCCGAACCAGACCTTCGAAGGTAGTGTTCGAAGCCTGTTCCGCAGAAGACAGAACTGAAACCGAAGGCTAGTTTTTAGCCCGAAATTTTAAAAGCTCCCATTCACCCCCCCTCTGGTCGCCGTTTCCGGTCCAACAATTGGTATCAGAGCGGGTTAAGATCACCAGTTGACCTTAACCGGTTTTGTGATCTGTTGGCGACATGGATAGAGGCAGTAAAATTCCTCTGTTCGATGGGACAGACTTTGCATACTGGAAGGTGCGCATGGAGGCTTACTTGTTAAGCCAAGGAAATGCAATTTGGGAGATTGTGGAATCACAATACTCCATCCCTGAGACTCGCACCTCTCAAACAGAGAAGGATCAGTATAATGCCAATTCCAAGGCAAGAAATATACTGTTCATCGGTTTGAGCCGGAGTGAGTTCGATAGGGTGCAGCACCTTAGGACTGCTAGGGAGATTTGGACAACGCTCACTGTCTTTCATGAGGGCTCTACTCAGATTAAGGGCAGGCGCCAAAGCATCTACAATCAACAGTATCAGCTGTTTGTGCAGGCACCTGGTGAATCTATAGATGCCATGTTTTCTCGCTTTGACGCGATAGTGAGTAACTTGCGGTCCAACGGGACGCTTGCTTACAGTGATCACGATAGGGCTATCAAGCTTCTCTATGCTCTTGACCGTAGCATATGGGAAGTGAAGATATCCAGCATTGAGGAGTCCACAGGCTATGACACTCTAACCTGTGATGAACTCTTTAGCAAGCTAAAGTCCACAGAGATTGCCAAGGCATCTCTTGCTGTGCACAGAAGCTCTTTGCCACAGCCATTGGCATTGGTTTCTAGCACTAGCCGTGGCACCACTGCAGAACCAAGCACATCAGGCACTTGTGTTCTTGCAGATGGTTTTGCTTTGTCCTCCCTGGTCTCCGTCATAAGGGAGCAGGTGGACACTCTAGCTGATGATGAGCTTGCTCTCATTGCCCGGAGGTTCACCCGCTTTCATCATGAGAGACGGGATCAGAGGAGAAGTGGTTTTAGTGGTTGCTATGAATGTGGCGACACCTCTCATATTAACGCCAATTGCCCCAAGATCAAGAAGAGAGATGAGAGTGACCGCTCCAAATACCACAAAAAGGAGAGGAAGCCCTTTGTGAAGGGCAAGCGCGGCAAGATGGCTAAGAAAGTAGCCAAGGCCGCTTCTAGAGCTTTTGTTGCTGCTCTCAGCGACATCGACACGTCCTCAACTGAGGAGTCGAGCTCTGAGGAGGAGGAGTCCCCAAGGAAGGAGGACAAGAAGGACAAGAAGGGACGTGACTTCACCGGCCTTTGCTTCATGGCCGACAGCGATCACAGCGACGATGAGCTTGACTCATCTGAGGTAAACCTATCATCTGACCAGCTTCTAATTAAATTAGATGAGCTGAATGAAGTAGTGCTTGGTCAGGATAGATTACTTGTGCAAGCCGCTAGAGAAAGAAAAGACCTTAGACTTAGGCTAGAAAATATTTCTACTGAATATGCCATGCTTAAGTCTAAGTTTGATGATGCTGAATGTGAGTCCTGTTCTGTTGTCATGAGTGAGCTTGCTCAGTTGCGTTCTGTTCATGCTCAAACTCTTTCTGAGCTTGAGAATGCACAGAAGCAGCTTTTGGAGGTGGATTCTAGACCTCATGATATTATTGATTGCATGAACTGCTCTTTATTACGCGATAGCATTAATTTACGTGATAAGCATGTTCATGATTTGGAGGCTAGATTGGAGAGGGCCGGTAGTTCTAAGGATGTGCAGCCTGTGTGTGACACATGCATTACCCTTAAGGACCAGCTAGGCACTGTTAGAGAGCGAGCTGAAAACCTCATGTCCGAAAATGAATACCTTCTTTCCGTGGTTAATAAATGCACTGAGGGAAAGGGGAGGATGGATTTGCTCTTGGCCAAAACCAAGTTGTGTGCTGACAGAGCAGGGGTAGCTCTAGGTTTGGGTTTTGAGAGGATACCTTCAGACAGTAAGACCAAAACTGTTTTTACCTCTCCCACCACCCTAGAGAAAGAGAGAGCTCTGTTGGACACCCCATCAGCCAAAAAGCCTACCCATCCTCCAAAGAAAACCACTCCTCCTGCCAAGAAAAATCCTCCCAAGAAAACCACACAGAAGAAACCCAAGGAGCCTGTGAGAGTTGCTCCTGTGACCCATGAGAGTGCCCCTAGGAGAGTGTTCCATTGTTCTTATTGTCAGCGGGTGGGTCATTTGGTTGGATTTTGTTTTCGTCGCATCAAGGATGAGCGACGCTCTCAGGCGATGAGTTACCAGGACATGCATTACCCATCTTTAGGTATGCATGAGTCTGAGATGTACTATCGTCCTGCTTTTGAGGCTCCTCGTGCTTCTCGAAGAGGTTTTGCTCCTCGAGGTCTTCACTATGTTCCATATGGTGGTAGACCTCGGGCTAGCAGATTTGTACCTCGTCAGAGTAGGAGACCTCGACATGTTGTTCTTTCACAGCATGTAGGTAGACCTCGCACTTTGCATCATTCTGATTATTATGTGCGTAGACCGTCTACTTTTACTGCGCCTACTACTCGTGTCACTCAGTGCTGGATGCCTCGTCATTATTTCACTCACCCCAGCACTGAGCGATCGAGGCGTTCTTATCATGTGTACGCGACAGGTCGAGGCTTGGAGGGCACGTGGATCATGGACTCCGGTTGTTCTCGCCACATGACCGGAGATGCAGCTTGGTTCTCCAGCCTCACCACAACCAAGCAAAGGGAACATATCACCTTCGGAAACAATCGAAGGAGTAGAGTGAAAGGTAAAGGTGTGGTAAGAATTAATTCGAACTTCACTCTCAAAGATGTTGCTTTGGTTGAAAACCTGGGATACAATTTGTTGTCTGTATCTCAGTTGCTTGATGAGGGCTTCGAAGTGCGATTTCATCGCGATACTTCGCAAGTGCTCAATTCTGATGGCGTTGTGGTGTGTAAGATCTTTAGAGTTGGGAGAGTTTTTGGAGCTGATTTTTCAGAGTCGTCTGGTTCTTCTCATTGTCTTGTTGCACATTCGACTTCTGAGCTTTGGAAGTGGCATAGGAGACTAGGGCATATGAGCTTTTAATTGCTTGCTCGTCTGAGCGCCCTAGGTCTGATCCGAGGATTGCCCAAGCTCAAGTTTGAGAAGAATTTAGTTTGCGCTCCTTGTCGACATGGAAAAATGATTGCCGCTTCGCATTCGCCAGTCACCACAGTGATGACTGAACAACCCGGAGAACTTCTCCATATGGACACTGTAGGTCCTTCTCGGGTTAGTTCTTTAGGCGGGAAGTGGTATGTTCTAGTAATTGTCGACGATTTCTCTCGCTACTCTTGGGTCTTCTTTCTTGCCAGCAAGGATGAAGTGTTTGCACACTTTCGGAGCTTGGCTTTGAGACTTTTCACTGAACTCCCTGGTGCATTAAAATTCATTCGAAGCGATAATGGCACTGAGTTCAAAAATAGTCTCTTTGTTGACTTTTGCATGGAGCATGGCATAGAACATCAATTCTCTGCTCTGCGGGTTCCTCAACAGAATGGTGTTGTTGAGAGGAAGAACCGCACTTTGGTTGAGATGGCTAGGACGATGCTTGATGAGCATAGGACTCCTAGAAAATTCTGGGCTGAGGCCATGAACACTGCTTGCTACATCTCAAACCGAATTTTCTTGCGCTCAATTTTAAACTTGACATCTTATGAGCTGCGTTTTGGGAGACAGCCCAAGGTTACTCATCTTCGACTTTTTGGGTGTCGCTGCTTTATCCTAAAACGTGGTAACTTGGATAAATTTGAGTCGCGATCTTCTGACGGGATCTTTTTGGGTTATAATACTCATGGTCATTCTTATCGTGTTTATAATTTGGAAACTAACACTGTCATCGAGTCATGTGATGTGACTTTTGATGAGTCAACCCCCTCTGTTAGTTCTGCTTTTGAACAGGCAAATGAACACGACATGGAACAGACCTTATTTGAAGAAGAAGATCCCGGAGAATTCGAGGATGAACCCCTACTACCCTCGACGTCAACCCCCGAAGCTGACCCCGCTTCAACTACTTCGGCACGAGGTCCCGAAGCGACTACCTCAACATCGGTCATATTGGACCACTCCAACGCACAAGTTGAGGGGGAGACTGCATCCCGCCGCGAGGCTCCACATCATGTCCAAAGGATGCACCCTCCCGAGCAGATCATTGGTGAGCTTGATCAAAGGGTAACACGTTCTCACGCTCATTTCACTAATGCTGCTTTTGTTGCTTCTTTCGAGCCCTTAGATGTTAGTCATGCACTTTCTGATTCTAGTTGGATCAATGCCATGAATGAAGAGCTTAAAAATTTTGAGAGAAACCAAGTCTGGACTTTAGTTGATCCTCCACCTAATGTTCATTTCATTGGAACAAAATGGATTTTCAAAAATAAACAAGGGGAGGATGGGACTATAGTTAGAAACAAGGCTAGACTTGTAGCTCAGGGCTTTTCTCAACTAGAAGGGATTGATTTTACTGAAACTTTTGCACCTGTTGCTCGCCTTGAGGCCATTAGGATTTTGCTTGCCTTTGCGACATCCCGGGGATTCAAACTCTATCAAATGGATGTCAAAAGTGCTTTTCTTAATGGCTTCATAGGTGAAGATGTTTATGTAAAACAACCCCCTGGTTTTGAAAACCCCAAGTACCCACATAAAGTCCTTAAACTTCATAAGGCTCTTTATGGACTCAAGCAGGCCCCTCGGGCATGGTATGATAGACTTAAGTCTTTTCTGCTCGAGTGAGGGTATTTGATGGGCTCTGTTGATAAAACTTTGTTTACTCTCAAGCATGACAAAGATTTCCTCCTAGTTCAGATTTATGTGGATGATATCATCTTTGGTGGCTCTTCTCATGCTTTGGTTGCCGAGTTTGCAGATACCATGAGCAGGGAATTTGAAATGTCGATGATGGGTGAACTCACCTTCTTCTTTGGTTTGCAAATCAAGCAAAGCAAACAAGGTACTTTTGTCCACCAGACAAAGTACACCAAGGACCTGCTCAAAAAGTTCGACATGTCCGATGCGAAGCCCCTCGCCACTCCAATGGCTACATCTGTAGCATTGGACCCTGATGAAGATGGAGAAGCCGTAGATCAGAAGGAGTTCCGGAGCATGATCGTCTCCCTCCTCTACTTGACTGCCACGAGGCCGGACATACACTTCGCAGTGTGTCTGTGCGCTCGTTTTTAGGCTTCACCACGAGCTTCGCACCGCCAAGCGGTTAAGCGCATTCTAAGGTATCTCAAACACACCCTTGAATTTGGCATATGGTATTCAGCGTCTTAATCTTTATGTCTTCGAGGTTATTCCGATGCGGATTTTGCTGGATGTAGAATTGATAGGAAGAGTACCTCTGGTACTTGTCATTTTCTGGGTACATCTCTGGTTTGCTGGTCTTCCCGCAAACAGTCTAGTGTTGCACAATCGACAGCTGAGGCCGAATATGTTGCTGCAGCTAGCTGTTGCTCTCAGATTTTGTGGATGGTTTCCACTTTGCGGGATTTCGGGTTAGATTATAAGAGTGTTCCACTTTTCTGTGATAACACTAGTGCTATTTGTATTGCAAACAACCCGGTTCAGCACTCCAGAACCAAACACATTGATGTACGGTATCACTTTCTCAGAGATCACAATGAGAAGGGTGATATTGAACTTCAATATGTTGATACCCAACACCAGCTTACCGACATTTTTACAAAACCCCTCGATGCTTCTCGATTTGCTTACTTGCGTGGGGAACTTGGCATTTGTCACCCTTACGGCATTTTGTGAGGGGGAGCTGTTTTAGATGGATGTGCCTGTGTCTAATTGTGTTGAAATTGCATTTACATATTTTGCACTTATATGCCTGCTTACAATTCATGAAATCATGTCAGCTCAGCTCTTGTTAATTCATCTGGAACATTCATGTGCATGATGTTTTAGTTTCAAAATCAAATCGTGTTCACTGCTTAGTCTTGAATCTAGCATGTTTAGGCAGGACTGCTTTTAGCTATCTTTTATCTGCTTGATAGCAAGACACTGTTCATTGGATGCTCAAGATTGCAACTTGAAAAATTGTTCTCATCTTCATGGATACTCATAAATGCCAAACAATTGGTTCACTTGATTAAAATCAAAAACTCCATGATTTGCATGCCTTAAGTGAAAAGATCCAGGTGGGTTTGTTTGTCGCACTACTCTATTCTAGACTGCTTACCATTGCACATCGGTCTGAACTGGAATAGTGTAGTGTATACCAAAATTTTTGCCTTAAGCTTCTTATGGCTTTCATGCCTAGGCTTGGCCGGATTGGAAAGTATAAGGTGGACAAACAAATAACCCCTGGCACTTAGAAAAGAACAACCAAATTCATTGATTATCAAGTTTACTTTTCAAGCTCCATTTGAACTGGACTTGTCTGTCTAGAGTAGAAATTGACTAGCTTTGTGCATTCCTTGCTCTTACTTGTCTAGTTTCCTTGACTAAGTGGTGATGCTTTTATTCCAAAAATGATAAATTCACATGCTTCATCATGTTTTTAGAGAATATTAATTTGAGCTGAGCACATGGTCATTGGTATTAATGTTGGCATATTTTTGCTTTCTATGTCTTTGCAATTCTGCTCATTTCGAAGCTTTGCATCTTTTACATGCTCCTTGATGCTTGCATTGCCAAAGGGGGAGAGATTTGCTTCGTTCTCTGCCGCAAGGGTGTATAATTTTCGTATAATTTTCAAAGAGGGAGAAAATTTGACATAAAGGGGGAGAAGATTTTTTATTGCCAAAGGGAAAATTTAACTCAGGGGGAGAGATTTTTTATTGCCAAAGGGAAAATTTAACTCAGGGGGAGTTTTCATTGCCGAAGGGGCTTTTTACTCTTTTGAGAAAGGGGGAGGAAAATTCTTCTGTCAAGTGACATGATTTGGCTCTTTTCTGAGTTTTTATGGTCACTTGTGTGCTGAAAGTTTTTATATTTTCTTGAACTTCGATTTGGTTGTCAATGCACTCATCAAGGGGGAGATTGAGAAACCAAGGGTTGGTTTCGGTGTTTTGTGATGAGTGATTGACAGACTTTTTACCCTCTGTTCGAAGGGTACCTCCGAAGGGTGTTCGGAGGTTGGACCTCCGAAGTGTGTTCGGAGGTGGTGTCACCGAAGTGTGTTTGGTGTTTGCTTGCTGCAGCTGTGCAGCGGAGTGTGCTCGTCGGAGGGGTCCGACAGTACGCAATGACTGGGCTCGTACCGAAGGGTTCGGTACTTTGGGCGGTACACCGGAGTGTGTACCGGAGGTTGCTAACCCAGAGAGGTCTCCGGAGTACTGGATACACTTGTCTGTTTGTCTGTGGTACGCAGGGACTTCGGAGGCGACGGACAAGGTTCGCAGCAGGTGAACCTGGGTCAAGCGGGAGGCTTGATGCCAGGGGAGCAGGGAGCTCCGTCACGGTGGCTGCGAAGGTGGTCCGGGTCGGTCCTCGGGTCGAGGTGTGCCAGGTGAAGGCAGAGAGTGCGGAGTGTGGCTCCGGGTGAAGGTACTCTGAGACAAAGTCCTCGGAGGTGAGGCACTTCGAAGGTACTCCGGATGGAGTGACTTCGGAGTTGGTGGATCAAGTCCTCTGCGGAGGCATGGAATTCGAAGTGTGCTCCGGAGGGAGACATTCGAAGGTGCCCAACGAAGGTCTCAGAAGTCGAGGCGCATCGAAGGCATGGTCCGGGTGAGGCTCGTCGAGGAGTGTGCTCGGAGTGAGACACTGCGACGAAGTGCTCATGGAATGCTTCATGCGGAGGCCTTGGACGAAGGAGGGACTTCGAAGGGTGGTACTCCGAAGGTGGGGCTTCGGAGGGTGGAAGACTTCGGAGCAAGGCTAGCTCCAGAGGAAGGTTGACTTGAGGTGCTTCGGCCTGCATGGCTTCGGTACACGGACTGACGGAGTTCGAGTTGGGTGAAGCTGCGAAGCCGTGGTGGTCCACTCCGGAGGTGTTGGTGCGAAGGCCCAAGGGCTTTGACGGCTTCGGCTCAAAACCGTCACTGTATCGGAGGCTGACTTCGGTGAAGCGAAGGCCAACAGGCTTCAGGCTTCTCACCGAAGCTACCGCACCCTCGCGTGCGAAGGGAGGATTACAGAAGGTCAAAAGACTGCAAAGGCTGACACTGTCTGTTCTGTAAAAGGCTGACAATGTCCCCTCTGCAAAGCTGACAGAGAAGCCTCCAGAATAAAGGTGGACTACCTTTTGTACCCCTTAGTTCTGTAGAGTCAAATCTTTTGTAAACCCTAGGGGTGAAGTAGTCACTTCCTTTGGGTGAACTGTGGGCTATAAATATGGGGGCTCGGTAGGTAACATTTAACACTTTGAGCATTTACTGTTGAGCTCCTGTAGCCACACTTCGATTGTAATTCATCCAGAGAGTTCATTTTTCTGTGTTCCTTGTTCAAGCGGCGAAGCCCTGTTTCTTGTGCTTTTGCTTGAGCTCGCTTTGCATACCTCGCCTGTAGTAGTGCACCGAAGCCTGTTGAGGCGAAGGTTGTTTTTCGTGCGAGGTGTGTTTTGTCAGTGTGCATTCGCTCTGTGTAACAGGAGGCGTGACCTCGCTACTTACTAGCGAAGCCCTGATTGTTGCCCGTTTTGCTTCTTGTGTCGAAGCCCCTAGTGTAGTCTGTTTGTGTGCGTGCAGACCTTCGTGTACGAAGCTCAGCACCAGTTGCTGCTGCCAAGTACTTGGTCGAAGTCCTCAGAGGGCTATCCACTCTTGCGAAGGGTGAAGTGCGAAGCCTGCTCGAAGCACCCTATGTGCGGAGCCTGCACTGACTAAGCAGAGTAGATTTCCGAGGGTTGTAAGTGGAGCGAAGTCTTCTTGGCTTCGAACTTTTGCTCCTCCGAAGCCTGTGTTCGAAGGTGTCGAAGTACCTCCGAACCAGACCTTCGAAGGTAGTGTTCGAAGCCTGTTCCGCAGAAGACAGAACTGAAACCGAAGGCTAGTTTTTAGCCCGAAATTTTAAAAGCTCCCATTCACCCCCCTCTGGTCGCCGTTTCCGGTCCAACAATTGGTATCAGAGCGGGTTAAGATCACCAGTTGACCTTAACCGGTTTTGTGATCTGTTGGCGACATGGATAGAGGCAGTAAAATTCCTCTGTTCGATGGGACAGACTTTGCATACTGGAAGGTGCGCATGGAGGCTTACTTGTTAAGCCAAGGAAATGCAATTTGGGAGATTGTGGAATCACAATACTCCATCCCTGAGACTCGCACCTCTCAAACAGAGAAGGATCAGTATAATGCCAATTCCAAGGCAAGAAATATACTGTTCATCGGTTTGAGCCGGAGTGAGTTCGATAGGGTGCAGCACCTTAGGACTGCTAGGGAGATTTGGACAACGCTCACTGTCTTTCATGAGGGCTCTACTCAGATTAAGGCTAGGCGCCAAAGCACCTACAATCAACAGTATCAGTTGTTTGTGCAGGCACCTGGTGAATCTATAGATGCCATGTTTTCTCGCTTTGACGCGATAGTGAGTAACTTGCGGTCCAACGGGACGCTTGCTTACAGTGATCACGATAGGGCTATCAAGCTTCTCTATGCTCTTGACCGTAGCATATGGGAAGTGAAGATATCCAGCATTGAGGAGTCCACAGGCTATGACACTCTAACCTGTGATGAACTCTTTAGCAAGCTGAAGTCCACAGAGATTGCCAAGGCATCTCTTGCTGTGCACAGAAGCTCTTTGCCACAGCCATTGGCATTGGTTTCTAGCACTAGCCGTGGCACCACTGCAGAACCAAGCACATCAGGCACTTGTGTTCTTGCAGATGGTTTTGCTTTGTCCTCCCTGGTCTCCGTCACAAGGGAGCAGGTGGACACTCTAGCTGATGATGAGCTTGCTCTCATTGCCCGGAGGTTCACCCGCTTTCATCATGAGAGACAGGATCAGAGGAGAAGTGGTTTTAGTGGTTGCTATGAATGTGGCGACACCTCTCATATTAAGGCCAATTGCCCCAAGATCAAGAAGAGAGATGAGAGTGACCGCTCCAAATACCACAAAAAGGAGAGGAAGCCCTTTGTGAAGGGCAAGCGCGACAAGATGGCTAAGAAAGTAGCCAAGGCCGCTTCCAGAGCTTTTGTTGCTGCTCTCAGCGACATCGACACGTCCTCAACTGAGGAGTCGAGCTCTGAGGAGGAGGAGTCCCCAAGGAAGGAGGACAAGAAGGACAAGAAGGGACGTGACTTCACCGGCCTTTGCTTCATGGCCGACAGCGATCACAGCGGCGATGAGCTTGACTCATCTGAGGTAAACCTATCATCTGACCAGCTTCTAATTAAATTAGATGAGCTGAATGAAGTAGTGCTTGGTCAGGATAGATTACTTGTGCAAGCCGCTAGAGAAAGAAAAGACCTTAGACTTAGGCTAGAAAATATTTCTACTGAATATGCTATGCTTAAGTCTAAGTTTGATGATGCTGAATGTGAGTCTTGTTCTGTTGTCATGAGTGAGCTTGCTCAGTTGCGTTCTGTTCATGCTCAAACTCTTTCTGAGCTTGAGACTGCACAGAAGCAGCTTTTGGAGGTGGATTCTAGACCTCATGATATTATTGATTGCATGAACTGCTCTTTATTACGCGATAGCATTAATTTACGTGATAAGCATGTTCATGATTTGGAGGCTAGATTGGAGAGGGCCGGTAGTTCTAAGGATGTGCAGCCTGTGTGTGACACATGCATTACCCTTAAGGACCAGCTAGGCACTGTTAGAGAGCGAGCTGAAAACCTCATGTCCGAAAATGAATACCTTCTTTCCGTGGTTAATAAATGCACTGAGGGAAAGGGGAGGATGGATTTGCTCTTGGCCAAAACCAAGTTGTGTGCTGACAGAGCAGGGGTAGCTCTAGGTTTGGGTTTTGAGAGGATACCTTCAGACAGTAAGACCAAAACTGTTTTTACCTCTCCCACCACCCTAGAGAAAGAGAGAGCTCTGTTGGACACCCCATCAGCCAAAAAGCCTACCCATCCTCCAAAGAAAACCACTCCTCCTGCCAAGAAAAATCCTCCCAAGAAAACCACACAGAAGAAACCCAAGGAGCCTGTGAGAGTTGCTCCTGTGACCCATGAGAGTGCCCCTAGGAGAGTGTTCCATTGTTCTTATTGTCAGCGGGCGGGTCATTTGGTTGGATTTTGTTTTCGTCGCATCAAGGATGAGCGACGCTCTCAGGCGATGAGTTACCAGGACATGCATTACCCATCTTTAGGTATGCATGAGTCTGAGATGTACTATCGTCCTGCTTTTGAGGCTCCTCGTGCTTCTCGGAGAGGTTTTGCTCCTCGAGGTCTTCACTATGTTCCATATGGTGGTAGACCTCGGGCTAGCAGATTTGTACCTCGTCAGAGTAGGAGACCTCGACATGTTGTTCTTTCACAGCATGTAGGTAGACCTCGCACTTTGCATCATTCTGATTATTATGTGCGTAGACCGTCTACTTTTACTGCGCCTACTACTCGTGTCACTCAGTGCTGGATGCCTCGTCATTATTTCACTCACCCCAGCACTGAGCGATCGAGGCGTTCTTATCATGTGTAGGCGACAGGTCGAGGCTTGGAGGGCACGTGGATCATGGACTCCGGTTGTTCTCGCCACATGACCGGAGATGCAGCTTGGTTCTCCAGCCTCACCACAACCAAGCAAAGGGAACATATCACCTTCGGAAACAATCGAAGGAGTAGAGTGAAAGGTAAAGGTGTGGTAAGAATTAATTCGAACTTCACTCTCAAAGATGTTGCTTTGGTTGAAAACCTGGGATACAATTTGCTGTCTGTATCTCAGTTCCTTGATGAGGGCTTCGAAGTGCGATTTCATCGCGATACTTCGCAAGTGCTCAATTCTGATGGCGTTGTGGTGTGTAAGATCTTTAGAGTTGGGAGAGTTTTTGGAGCTGATTTTTCAGAGTTGCCTGGTTCTTCTCATTGTCTTGTTGCACATTCGACTTCTGAGCTTTGGAAGTGGCATAGGAGACTAGGGCATATGAGCTTTGAATTGCTTGCTCGTCTGAGCGCCCTAGGTCTGATCCGAGGATTGCCCAAGCTCAAGTTTGAGAAGAATTTAGTTTGCGCTCCTTGTCGACATGGAAAAATGATTGCCGCTTCGCATTCGCCAGTCACCACAGTGATGACTGAACAACCCGGAGAACTTCTCCATATGGACACTGTAGGTCCTTCTCGGGTTAGTTCTTTAGGCGGGAAGTGGTATGTTCTAGTAATTGTCGACGATTTCTCTCGCTACTCTTGGGTCTTCTTTCTTGCCAGCAAGGATGAAGTGTTTGCACACTTTCGGAGCTTGGCTTTGAGACTTTTCACTGAACTCCCTGGTGCATTAAAATTCATTCGAAGCGATAATGGCACTGAGTTCAAAAATAGTCTCTTTGTTGACTTTTGCATGGAGCATGGCATAGAACATCAATTCTCTGCTCCGCGGGTTCCTCAACAGAATGGTGTTGTTGAGAGGAAGAACCACACTTTGGTTGAGATGGCTAGGACGATGCTTGATGAGCATAGGACTCCTAGAAAATTCTGGGCTGAGGCCATGAACACTGCTTGCTACATCTCAAACCGAATTTTCTTGCGCTCAATTTTAAACTTGACATCTTATGAGCTGCGTTTTGGGAGACAGCCCAAGGTTACTCATCTTCGAGTTTTTGGGTGTCGCTGCTTTATCCTAAAACGTGGTAACTTGGATAAATTTGAGTCGCGATCTTCTGACGGGATCTTTTTGGGTTATAATACTCATGGTCATTCTTATCGTGTTTATAATTTGGAAACTAACACTGTCATCGAGTCATGTGATGTGACTTTTGATGAGTCAACCCCCTCTGTTAGTTCTGCTTTTGAACAGGCAAATGAACACGACATGGAACAGACCTTATTTGAAGAAGAAGATCCCGGAGAATTCGAGGATGAACCCCTACTACCCTCGACGTCAACCCCCGAAGCTGACCCCGCTTCAACTACTTCGGCACGAGGTCCCGAAGCGACTACCTCAACATCGGTCATATTGGACCACTCCAACACACAAGTTGAGGGGGAGACTGCATCCCGCCGCAGGTGAACCTGGGTCAAGCGGGAGGCTTGATGCCAGGGGAGCGGGGAGCTCCGTCACGGTGGCTGCGAAGGTGGTCCGGGTCGGTCCTCGGGTCGAGGTGTGCCAGGTGAAGGTAGAGAGTGCGGAGCATGGCTCCGGGTGAAGGTACTTCGAGACAAAGTCCTCGGAGGTGAGGCACTTCGAAGGTACTCCGGATGGAGTGACTTCGGAGTTGGTGGATCAAGTCCTCTGCGGAGGCATGGAATTCGAAGTGTGCTCCGGAGGGAGACATTCGAAGGTGCCCAACGAAGGTCTCAGAAGTCGAGGCGCATCGAAGGCATGGTCCGGGTGAGGCTCGTCGAGGAGTGTGCTCGGAGTGAGACACTGCGACGAAGTGCTCATGGAATGCTTCATGCGAAGGCCTTGGACGAAGGAGGGACTTCGAAGGGTGGTACTCCGAAGGTGGGGCTTCGGAGGGTGGAAGGCTTCGGAGCAAGGCTAGCTCCGGAGGAAGGTTGACTTGAGGTGCTTCGGCCTGCATGGCTTCGGTACACGGACTGACGGAGTTCGAATTGGGTGAAGCTGCGAAGCCGTGGTGGTCCACTCCGGAGGTGTTGGTGCGAAGGCCCAAGGGCTTTGACGGCTTCGGCTCAAAACCGTCACTGTATCAGAGGCTGACTTCGGTGAAGCGAAGGCCAACAGGCTTCAGGCTTCTCACCGAAGCTACCGCACCCTCGCGTGCGAAGGGAGGATTCCAGAAGGTCAAAAGACTGCAAAGGCTGACACTGTCTGTTCTGTAAAAGGCTGACACTGTCCCCTCTGCAAAGCTGACAGAGAAGCCTCCAGAATAAAGGTGGACTACCTTTTGTACCCTTTAGTTCTGTAGAGTCAAATCTTTTGTAAACCCTAGGGGTGAAGTAGTCACTTCCTTTGGGTGAACTGTGGGCTATAAATATGGGGGCTCGGTAGGTAACATTTAACACTTTGAGCATTTACTGTTGAGCTCCTGTAGCCACACTTCAATTGTAATTCATCCAGAGAGTTCATTTTTCTGTGTTCCTTGTTCAAGCGGCGAAGCCCTGTTTCTTGTGCTTTTGCTTGAGCTCGCTTTGCATACCTCGCCTGTAGTTAGTGCACCGAAGCCTGTTGAGGCGAAGGTTGTTTTTCGTGCGAGGTGTGTTTTGTCAGTGTGCATTCGCTCTGTGTAACAGGAGGCGTGACCTCGCTGCTTACTAGCGAAGCCCTGATTGTTGCCCGTTTTGCTTCTTGTGTCAAAGCCCCTAGTGTAGTCTGTTTGTGTGCGTGCAGACCTTCGTGTACGAAGCTCAGCACCAGTTGCTGCTGCCAAGTACTTGGTCGAAGTCCTCAGAGGGCTGTCCACTCTTGCGAAGGGTGAAGTGTGAAGCCTGTTCGAAGCACCCTGTGTGCGGAGCCTGCACTGACTAAGCAGAGTAGATTTCCGAGGGTTGTAAGTGGAGCGAAGTCTTCTTGGCTTCGAACTTTTGCTCCTCCGAAGCCTGTGTTCGAAGGTGTCGAAGTACCTCCGAACCAGACCTTCGAAGGTAGTGTTCGAAGCCTGTTCCGCAGAAGACAGAACTGAAACCGAAGGCTAGTTTTTAGCCCGAAATTTTAAAAGCTCCTATTCACCCCTCCTCTGGTCGCCGTTTCCGGTCCAACAAATAGTCAGAAGTACGTTTCTATCGATATGTGCGTAGGTGTCTTTCATGTAATTGGAAAGAAACAGCCTCTAAGCTATTTTTCTAATTTATATTATGATAATGGATCTATGATTCAATACGACACTATGCTGATTTTTTTGGGGAAATTAAGGCTACTTTAATTTCTTTCTCCTAGAATATAGCAAAAGTTTTAGCCTTAATTATATATATTAAAGAGATAAATGGAAAGGTTATATTATTCCTGAGTACGGGTCAAGTGTGGTTGGGGAGAATTTTATGGTGTCCCCAAATTCTATGGACCATTCAATCTATACGATCCAACGACATAAATTTAATATTGATGATCTATTACCTCCTAGAGGTAATAGGTCATATAACATTCTTTTAATATATGCGGGCCCATATACATGCAACAGTTAATTACTCCCTCCTTCACATTATCTCCATCATCTAACAACTCGACGCGATATGATAACTAAGGCGAGAGATGTGGAGCTTAAATTCCCTTCGCATTTCGTGTCTATTGCTTCATTTTTCCACACCCTCAACTTGCATGTGCATGTGGCCATGCGGAGTACTAGTAAAAGAAGAAACAAAAGCGGAAGCCAAAGCCATGCATGTGGACTTTAAATCAATTCGCACATAATCCAATGTGTAGTTTATATGGCTCAACTATTAGACGATGTAGATTGTGGAAAAACTGAAAACGCTTAGATGATGGAGATAATGGAAATGAGGGAGTACTTTCTTTACATGCTAGCAGATTAATTGTTGCATGCACTAGATAAAAGGAAATTGTTGATACAAAAATGTATCCCCGCACTTGGGTCAGTTAGACGATCCAAAAGTGTGCGGATACTTAGGAACCAGCCTAAGCGTAACACAACACTAATATCGCGTTCCGACTACCCTTAACAGTGGCAAGGGGGTGGAGTCGCTAGGTAATCAGATCACACAGAAATACTCCAATTAGCCGAAAAGAAATATATAAAATAAAATAAACCAATTAGCCGAATGGAGCTTGACTTGGTTCGAAGTGTACCGTGCGAAGGGTTCACCGAAGGGTTCGACGTCTGGTGCGAAGGGTTCCACCAAAGGTAGACTTCGGCATTCGGATCGATCTGGTCGAAGATAGGATCCGAACATATCTCGACGAGAAATCACCTCCGAACAACAGGGTTCGGTACGAAGTCTCTGACACGGCAAAAATACTCCAACACAATGCTCTGGCGCGACTTCGTTTGGCGCAAAGTATAGGCGTGACGAAGCCTGGTGCGACGAAGCCTACTGCGGAATTCTCTAGTGTGCGGACCTGACCAGACCGACAACAGAGTGATGGATCCGGCACGGGCAGTCGAAGCAAGGATCTCACCGAAGGGTGTTATCAGCAGCCTCCAAAACCAATTCCTGGGTTTGGACACCTTCGGCGAAGGGGCTCCGAGCGTGAAAACCTGCAACAGAACAGAGATCAACTGCCAATTTTGCCTGGAGACTGAATCTTCTAAGTGGTGTAGTAGGGAAACGAAGGTAGCAATCTGTTATGTAGATTAACAGATACTTCACAAGCAAAGTAATAAGGCTTACCACCGTTTCGAAGTGGACGGCGAAGGGCTTCCAGGAAAACCCACGAAGGTAGTACAGGAAAATAAATGAAAGTAAAGATACGGTTCAAACTAGGGTTTTAAGTTGATTAATGTTTGGGGGGTCTAATGAACCGACCTCACGCCTATATCTATAGGGGTAGTCTTCTTATATCTAAGGATAATCTGGTAGGATTCGGCCTAATCAATTTTAGGGATAAAAACAGCCAAAATTAGACTCAAACTCTATCTCTAAAAATAGCCTGAAGTGGGCCTTCGACAGGGCCTGCCGAAGCCTGCTCCTCGGGCCGAATCTTTGGCGAGGCAGGCCTTCGAAGGCCTTCGGGCCGAAGGTAGCAGGCTTCTAGAAGGCTTCTGAAGCCTAATGTTCGATGGGCCTTCGGCCGTGTAAGGCTTCGGCCTAATCCAAGACTTGTGTAGTTTTGGCCCAAATTACCAAAATTGATATTTTTGACAATCTTAACCATTTAATGTCATTTTCTTCTATCAACACATGCCCCCTGCCTTGTAGTGAACTAAGTGAACTAAAAACACAATATCCTAAGGGCGATACCTTCCATATCGACCTTTCGACACTTTCAAGCGCTTTGCCACACACTTGGGAAGTACCTTTTTAAGTACCTGCCATTCAAAGCTCTTCGAAACCGCTTTCCTTGTAGATATTCTAACATGTATGCATTACCTGGAGCTATTTGGCTATTTTGAAAGGGCCTTCCCAACTAGGCGACCATTTACTGAATTTGGGGCTCTTAGTGCCTAAGGGCAAAATCGTCTTCCAAACCAACCAACTTGAAACGATTTTGGTTTAACCTTTTTATCGTAGGCTCTAGCTATTATTCGCTTGTCTTTCTCTATAGCTTCTAAAGCCCTCAACCTATTATCGGTCACTTCTTCCAAATTATCTTTTAAAGGAGTTTCATATTCGTCGACCGATAAGCCATCTTGTTTAAGAAATCTTAAAGAGCCAAGATCCACCTCTACTGGTAGGACGACTTCTTGTCCATATACTAACTCATATGGACTAACTTTGGTAGCATCGTGCTTTGCAACTCTACAAGCCCACAATCCTTCTAAAAGCACTTCATGCCACCTTTAAGGGTACTCTTCAATTTTCTTTTAATGAGTTTAATCACAGTTTTATTACTAGACTAGGCCTGACCATTGGCCTTAGCATAGTATGGTGAAGAGTTTATCAATTTAATACCATAAAATTCAGCAAAGTTTCTCACTTCCATCAGTTACCTCATTATGAGTTATATTCTTGAGAGGCATGGCTTCAGTCCATTTGGTGAAGTAGTATGTCACCATCAACACGAACTGATGCCCTTTCGAAGAGGGAGTATGAATTTGGCCGATGAAGTCTAAACTCCAACCTCGGAACGACCATGGTTTGACAATAGGATTAAGTAGCAATGCAGGAGCTAACTGAATATTACCAAACTTTTGACATGCTTCGCACCCTCTATAGTATTTAAAACAATCCTCAGTCATAGTCGGCCAGTAAAAACCTACTCTTTTGAGCATCCAACTCATTTTTTGGGCCGACTGATGAGTGCTGCAAAGTCCATCATGGACCTCTCCTATAGCTACTTTAGATTGATTGGTATCTAAGCACTTTAAGATTACTCCATCAATAGTTCGACGGTATAATACATCATGTAGCAACATGAATTTAAACGCTTGTCGTTGAACTTTCCGATCACCCCTTTGATTGGGATCTCTTAAATACTATACGATTGGAATTCTCCAATCATCCTTATGGACATCTGGAGGATTTGCTAACTCCTTTCCTAGAATAATGTCTAATTTGCTAACTTCGGAATGCCCCTCGGGCCTCTCCTCTTCTGCCGAAGGCTGACTAGATCGGTTGTATGGAGTCGATCAGACTGAAGCCTTCCACCAGAAGGCTTCGGCGCAAGGGCTCCGGCACGCAGGAGCCTTCGGCGAATGAAGGGCTCCGGCACAAGGGCTCTAGTATGCAACACCCTTCGGTGGCCGGAGGGGTCCAACCCAAAGGGCTCGACAGACCTCACGCCTGCCTGGTGTTTTTGGCTTCGGTAGTGAGACAAAGCATTAGCTTTCCTGTACAGAAAAGTTTCCTCTCCTGACCTGATAGTTGGATGCTTGTTGAGCCAAATCATTTGCAATTGAGTTGTCTTCTCTTGACACGTGAGAAATTTTAAAGTCGTCGAAAGTAGCAACTATGTCTAAACATTTATCCAAGTAACTATTTAGCAAGCCATTAAAACATTGAGCACTTTTAGCTACTTGTTGTACCACTAACATAGAATCACCATGCGCATGAACATGTTTAGCACCTATGGATTCTAGCAATTCAAGTCCTAGCAACAAAGCTTCATATTCAGCTTGGTTATTAGTAGAAGGAAATTATAAACGAGCCGAGGTTTCATAGTGCATGCCACTTGGTGATATGAGCACTACCCCGATACCTTGGCCGTTCTCACAAGCCGAACCATCAAAATAAAGTTTCCATGGAACTACTTCAACTAGAGCAATATCATTACCCCAATTGACATCTACGTGGTGATCAACTATAAAATCGGCGACAATTTGGCCTCTCATAGCTCTTAGTGGTTCATAGGACAAATCGTATTCAATTAAAGTGTAAGCCTACTTTCCGATTCTTCCACTTAGAATCGGCTTTTGCAACATGTACTTTATGACATCGGTTTGACAAGCGACAATACATGTGCTAGGGAGAAGATAGTGACGTAATTTGGTACATGCGTAATAAAGTGATAAACACAAATGCTCCAAAAACACGTACCTTGTTTCGGTGTATAGTAGGCAGCGGCTCAAGAATGTGATGATGTACTCTTTCCCATCCACATCCTGAGTTAGCACGGCTCCTATCACGCTATCTTCCACATCAATGTACAGTTGAAACGGAATTTCGCCTTTAGTGCTCTCACCACGGACGGTGATGATAAGCACTCTTTGATCTTTCAAAGGCACTTTGCTGACTTTCCCCCAAGTGAACTCGTCTTCATTATTTAGCTGGAGTATAGGGACAAAAGCACTGATTTTGCTAGACAAGTTGGATATAAAGCGACGTAAATAATTCATCTTGCCTAGGAGCTTTTGCACATCTCTTTTGCATGTTGGCACTTCAAAGTTTCTAATATTTTCAAGCCTCTTAGGATCAATTTCAATACCCTTTCATGAATCATAAATCCTAAGAACTTGCCTGCTGACACGCCGAAAGCACATTTGAGCGGATTCATTTTTAAGCCATATTGGCGCATCCTATCAAAAGCAACCATCAAATTGGCTAAGTGTTTTCCCATTGCATCCGATTTGACCACAATGTCATCTATGTATACTTGTAACATAACTCCTAGCAAGTCATGAAAGATCAAATTCATGGCACATTGATATGTAATGCTAGCATTCTTTAAACCAAAGGTCATAACGACCCACTCAAACAAACCGACAAAACCAGGGCATCGAAAGGTTGTCTTGTAGACGTCCTCTTCGGCCATAAAAATTTAATTATAACCAGTTTTGCCAACAAGAAAACATAGTACCTTGTGTCCTGAAGCATCGTTGATTAATATATCGGCTATTGGCATGGGATACTCATCCTTCGGAGTGGCTTTGTTCAGATCCCTAAAATCAATACAAACTCATATTTTGCCACTCCCCTTCTTCTCTACAGGCACAATGTTAGCGACCCATTCAGCATACCTGCATGGCCTAATAAACTTTGCTTTGAGTAATCGCTCTATCTCCTCTTTAACTCGGTCATAGACGACTGAGTTAAAGTGATGAGGGGGTTGTTTATAAGGCCTAAACCCGGGTTTAATAGGTAGCCGGTGCTCCACGAGCTCGCGGCTTAATCCGGGCATCTTGCTATACTTCCACGTGAAACAATCAACGTATGACCGAAGCAACTTTATTACTTCGACCTTCTCATCAACCTGTAAATTTTGGTTTACAAAAGTTGGCCTTGGAACGTTACCATTTCCTATATCGACTTCTTCTAAGGGATCGGCCGATGGAAAACCTTGTCCTAATTTTTCTACTTCGCTAAAGTCCTTAATGGCTTCGGCAATACCATCTTTGGAATATCGATATTGCTCTACACAAAACTTTAGCCAATCAAGATTACGTCTACTAGACATAGCTACTAATTTAGAAATATTTGTGCTACACCAGCCACCGGCTTTACACACACGGGTACAAAACGTCCTCCGGATATGCTGACGAAGTCATAATCCGAGAGGTCTCTACCTAATAGACATTGTACTTTGTCATGGACGGCATCAATGGCTACATCAACCAATGCTACTTGGGCCAAAATATCTATTGGTACGACCCCCACATCATCGCCGTCCCATTGTATTAGGCATTGGTGCAAAGTAGAAGGAATGCAGCAGTTTACGTGAATCTAGTCACGCCCAAGCAGCACACTGTATTTACCTTGCACATCAACGATGAAGAATGTTGTAGGTAGAGTCTTCTTGCCTACTGTCAACTCTAGGGAAAGCACGCCTTTTGCCACAAAACTCTCTCTATTGAAGTCGTTGAGCATTAGGTTAGTTTTCTTCAGGTCCTCCTTGCCTCTAAAAAGCTTCTTCAAAAGGGAGTAAGGCATTAAGTTGACAGTGGCGCCACCGTCGACGAGCATTCTGGAGATCGGCTTCCCGTCAATGTGACCCCTGACGTAGAGAGGCTTTAGGTGGCGAGTCGAATCCTTAGGTTTTTCGAAAATGGCATCTCGTGGGCCGAGGCTCCACTGGGCGACCTTGGCCTCGTCTTGTGGTAGAGCCAACTCGGCAGGAAGCATGACGATGTTGACGTCCATCGCCTGAGGTGCCTGAGGTACGGGCCCCTCGGAGACAGGTGTGTAGTCATCGTCGAGCATGTCGTCATCATCGTCGCTCGAAATGGGAGCCGGGTTCTTTGTCTCCATTGGTTTAGGCCTCCACACCTTTTTCACAATTGGCCGAGGGAGGATTTCTTCAAAAATGGTGTCTCGCTCGTCCTCGGCCTTCTTTTCGCGCATCTCCTGTGATCACAGGCGTTGTAGGCATCTTTTCTGTGATTTGGACATGCCAGAGGTGCCCAAGATGGTTGTGGCTTGGTACCAGGCGCCGCCACCTTGCTTCTATGATCTTGGGCCTAAGGGATGTTACTCGAGTTGGCCTCGCGTGTCTTATGCTTGGTAGACACCTCGCTGCGAACCCTGTCAGCCGGATCGGGCTCGTTTGTCCGATCGGACCAGGCTTCGACACTAGCTTCGGCCGGACTGGGGGACTTACCTCCGACAGGCTTCGGCGAGGGGCCATTGGGATTGGGACTTCCTGAGACCCTACCCTCACCGTGGTGGCTTTGGACTCCCTCTCCTTCGCCTCCTTGCGTCCACCTTCCTTGGCTCTGTCTTGTGGGAGTCGATTCGGAGGTACTACAGACATCCTATGGAAGACGTCTCCCTTTGTCGTGTCTGTTTATCCCTGCCAATTATAATACTCCGAAGGAAAACACGGGGCAATGTCATACTGCGAAGGGTACTCAGAGGACGAGGTGTGTGGAGCCCATGGGGTCCCTGCCCAATTGTATGGCGGAGGCATTGGTGGCTCCAGCGGCTTTGCCTACTATGAGCCAAACCCATTGCCCGGAAGGAGGCTTGGCCATGTCAAAGGTATTTCGGACCATATTAGCGAAGGGTCCTGCTAGGCCGGAGGTATGTTTGGCCATTGTGGGTCGAAGCCTCCCACCAGAGGGTTCGCCAAGAGCGGAGCTGATTTCGGCCATTGGGGTCCGAGCTCGTTGTGTGGAGGTTTAGTCCACTCGGGTCCAAACCCATTATGCGGAGGGTTTGGGCATTGGGGTCCGAACTCACTGTGCGGAGGGTTTGGCCACTGGGGTCCGAACTCACTATGCGGAGTGTTGGACCGGAAACGGCGACCAGAGGGGGGGTGAATGGGAGCTTTTAAAATTTCGGGCTAAAACTTAGCCTTCGGTTCTGTTCTGTCTTCTGCGGAACAGGCTTCGAACACTACCTTCGAAGGTCTGGTTCGGAGGTACTTCGACAGCTCGAACACAGGCTTCGCAGGAGCAAAAGTTCGAAGCCAAGAAGACTTCGCTCCACGAACAACCCTCGAAAATCTACTCTGCTAAGTCAGTGCAGGCTCCGCACACGAGGTGCTTCGAGCAGGCTTCGCACTTCACCCTTCGCAAGAGTGGACAGCCCTCTGAGGACTTCGACCAAGTACTTGGCGACAGCAACTGGTGCCGGGCTTCGTACGCAAAGGTCTATACGCACACAAAACGGACCACGCTAAGGGCTTCGACACAAGAAGCACTACGGGAAAAGATCAGGGCTTCGCTAGTAAGCAGCGAGGTCTTGCCTCGAGTTACACAGAGCGACAGCACACTGTAAAACACACTTCGTGAGAAAAACACCCTTCGCCAAAACAAGCTTCGGTGCACTAAGACTAGCGAGGTATGCTATGCGAGTTCAAGCAAAAGCACACAGAAGCAGGGCTTCACCGCTTGAACAAGGAACACTGAAATAAAATGAACTCAGAATGAATACAGCGAGGTTTGTCTACAGGAGCTCAACAGTAAATGCTCAAAGTGTTAAATGTTACCTACCGAGCCCCCATATTTATAGCCCACGGCTTCATCCTAAGGAAGTGACTACTTTACCCCTAGGGTTTACATTCATTTTGTCTCTTCAGAACTAAGGGGTACAAAAGGTAGTCCACCTTTATTTTTGGAGGCTTCTCTGTCAGCTGCAGAGGGGACAGTGTCAGCCTTTTTCAGAACAGACAGTGTCAGCCTTTACAGAGTTGACTTCTGGAACCTCCCTTCGCACCGGAGGGTGCGGTAGCTTCGGCGAGAAGCCTGCAGCCTGTTGGCCTTCGCTCCGCCGAAGAAGTCCTTCGATACAATGACGGTTTTGAGCCGAAGCCGTCAAAGCCCCTTGGGTCTTCGCACCACCACCTTCGGAGTGGACTTCCACGGCTTCGCAGCTACTCCGAGCTCAACCACCGTCCGTCCGTGTACCGAAGCCATGCATGGCCGAAGCACCACAAGTCATCCTCTCTCCGAAGCCCCACCTTCGGAGTACCACCCTTCGAAGTCCCTCCTTCGTCCAAGGCCTCCGCATGAAGCATTCCATGAGCACTTCGTCGCAATGTCTCACTCCGAGCACACTTCTCGACGAGCCTCACCCGGACCATGCCTTCGATGCGCCTCGACTTCTGAGACCTTCGTCGGGTACCTTCGAGTGTCTCCCTCCGGAGCACACTTCGAACACCTTGCCTCCGCAGAGGACTTGATCCACCAACTCCGAAGTCACTCCATTCGGAGTACCTTCGAAGTGCCTCATGTCCGAGGACTTTGTCTCGGAGTACCTTCAGCCGGAGCCACGCTCCGCACTCTCTGCCTTCACCTGGCACGCCTCGACCCGAGGATCGACCCGGACCACCTTCGCAGCCACCGTGACGGAGCTCCCCGCTCCCCTGGCATCAAGCCACCCGCTTGACCCAGGTTCACCCGGCTCGAACCCTGTCCGTTGCCTCCGAAGTCCCTGCGCACCACTGACAAGCAAACAAGTGTATCCAGTACTCCGGAGACCTCTCCGGGTTAGCAACCTCCGGTACACACTCCGGTGTACCGCCCAAAGTACCGAAGCCTTCGGTACGAACCCAGTCATCGCGTACTGTCGGACCCCTCCGACGAGCACACTCCGCTGCACAGCTGCAGCAAGCAAACACCGAACACCCTTCGGTGAAACACCTCCGAACACCCTTCGGAGGTACCACCTCCGAAGCCCCTTCGGAGGTACCCTTCGAACAGAGGATAAAATCCAGTCAATCACTCATCACAAACACCGAAACCAACCTTGGTTTCTCAATCTCCCCCTTGATGAGTGCATTGACAACTAAATCAAAGTTCAAGAAAATTTTTAAAAAAATTTCAGCACACAAGTGACCATAAAAACTCAGAAAAGAGCCAAAGCATGTCACTTGATAAAAGAATTTTTCTCCCTCTTTGTAACAGAGTAAAAAGCCCCTTTGGCAAATCTCCCCTTGATAAAAAACTCCCCCTGAGTTGCAAATTTTCTCCCCCTTTATGTCAAAAATCTCTCCCCTTTTTCGAAATTATGCCTTCTTGCGGCAGAGAACATAGCAAATCTCTCCGGAATTTCTCCCCCTTTGGCAATGCAAGCATCAAGGAGCAGTCAAAAGATGCAAAGCTTCAAAATGAATAGAATTGCAAGGACATATAATGCAAAAATATGCCAAAATTAACACAAATGATCATGTGCTCAGCTCAATTTAACAATCTGTGAAACAAGATGATGGCATGTGATTTTGTCATTTTGAAGTAAGAGCATCACCACGTAATCACAGCAGCTAGCCAAGAGAAGGCAAAGACTGCGCAAAGCTAACAATTTCTACCCTAGACAGACAATTCTTGTTCAAAAGGAGCTTTGAAAGTAAACTTGATGAGCCATTAAATTTGTTGTTCTTTTCTTAATGCCAGGGGTTATTTGTTTGTCCACCTTATACTTTCCAATCAGGCCAAGCCTAGGCATGAAAGCCATTTGAAGCTTAAGGCGGTGATTTTGGCATACACTACACTATCCCAGTTCAGACCAATGTGCAATGGTAAGCAGTCTAGAATAGAGTAGTGCGACAAACAAACCCTCCTGGATCTTTTCATTGAAACCAGGAAAATCATGGATTTTTTGATTTTGATTTTGATGAATTAAATATTTTGATGAGTATCCATGAATAAAGAACACATTTTTCAAGTTCCATATTTTAGCATCCAAAGAACAGTGTCTTGCTGTCAAGTAGATAAAAGATAGCTAAAAGCAGTCCAGTCTAAACAAGCTAGATGCAAGATTGTGCGGTGAGCAAGTTTTTAGTTTAGAAAATAAAACATCATGCACAATCAATGTTCCAGACATATTTCATAGAGCTGAGCTGTCATGATTTCTTTGAATTAAAAGCAGGCATATAATAGCAAAAGATGTAGGTGCAATTCCACACATAATGAGCATATGCAAGTCAATTAAAATCAGCTCCCCCTCACAAAATGCCGTAAGGGTGACAAATGCCAAGTTCCCCACGCAAGTAAGCAAATCGAGAAGCATCGAGGGGTTTTGTAAAAATGTCGGCAAGCTGGTGTTGGGTATCAACATATTGAAGTTCAATATCACCCTTCTCATTGTGATCTCTGAGAAAATGATACCGTACATCAATGTGTTTGGTTCTGGAGTGCTGAACCGGGTTGTTTGCAATACAAATAGCACTAGTGTTATCACAGAAAAGTGGAACACTCTTATAATCTAACCCGAAATCCCGCAAAGTGGAAACCATCCACAAAATCTGAGAGCAACAGCTAGCTGCAGCAACATATTCGGCCTCAGCCGTCGATTGTGCAACACTAGACTGTTTGCGGGAAGACCAGCAAACCAGAGACGTACCCAGAAAATGACAAGTACCAGAGGTACTCTTCCTATCAATTCTACACCCAGCAAAATCCGCATCTGAATAACCTCTAAGACATAAAGATGAAGACGATGAATACCATATGCCAAATTCAAGGGTGTGTTTGAGATACCTTAGAATGCGCTTAACCGCTTGGCGGTGCGAAGCTCGTGGTGAAGCCTGAAAACGAGCGCACAGACACACTGCGAAGTGTATGTCCGGCCTCGTGGCAGTCAAGTAGAGGAGGGAGCCGATCATGCTCCGGAACTCCTTCTGATCTACGGCTTCTCCATCTTCGTCAGGGTCCAATGCTACAGATGTAGCCATTGGAGTGGCGAGGGGCTTCGCATCGGACATGTCGAACTTCTTGAGCAGGTCCTTGGTGTACTTTGTCTGGTGGACAAAAGTACCTTGTTTGCTTTGCTTGATTTGCAAACCAAGGAAAAAGGTGAGTTCACCCATCATCGACATTTCAAACTCCCTGCTCATGGTATCTGCAAACTCGGCAACCAAAGCATGAGAAGAGTCACCAAAGATGATATCATCCACATAAATCTGCACTAGGAGGAAATCTTTGCCATGCTTGAGAGTAAACAAAGTTTTATCAACAGAGCCCATCAAATACCCTCGCTCAAGCAGAAAAGACTTAAGTCTATCATACCACGCCCGAGGGGCCTGCTTGAGTCCATAAAGAGCCTTATGAAGTTTAAGGACTTTATGTGGGTACTTGGGGTTTTCAAAACCAGGGGGTTGTTTTACATACACATCTTCACCTATGAAGCCATTAAGAAAAGCACTTTTGACATCCATTTGATAGAGTTTGAATCCCCGGGATGTCGCAAAGGCAAGCAAAATCCTAATGGCCTCAAGACGAGCAACAGGTGCAAAAGTTTCAGTAAAATCAATCCCTTCTAGTTGAGAAAAGCCCTGAGCTACAAGTCTAGCCTTATTTCTAACAATTGTCCCATCCTCCCCTTGTTTATTTTTAAAAATCCATTTTGTTCCAATGAAATGAACATTTGGTGGAGGATCAACTAAAGTCCAGACTTGGTTTCTTTCAAAATTCTCAAGCTCTTCATGCATGGCATTGATCCAACTAGAATCAGAAAGTACATGACTAACATCTAAGGGCTCGAAAGAAGCAACAAAAGCAGCATTAGTAAAATGAGCGTGAGAACGTGTTACCCTTTGATCAAGCTCACCAATGATCTGCTCGGGAGGGTGCATCCTTTGAACATGATGTGGAGCCTCGCGGCGGGATGCAGTCTCCCCCTCAACTTGTGCGTTGGAGTGGTCCAAGATGACCGATGTTGAGGTAGTCGCTTCGGGACCTCGTGCCGAAGTAGTTGAAGCGGGGTCAGCTTCGGGGGATGATGTCGAGGGTAGTAGGGGATCATCCTCGAATTCTCCGGGATCTTCTTCTTCGAACAAAGTCTGTTCCATGTCGTGTTCATTTGCCTGTTCAAGAGTAGAACTAACAGAGGGGGTTGATTCATCAAAAGTCACATCACATGACTCGATGACAGTGTTAGTTTCTAAGTTATAAACACGATAAGAATGACCATGAGTAGTATAACCCAAAAAGATCCCGTCAGAAGATCGCGACTCAAATTTATCCAAGTTACCACGTTTTAGGATAAAGCAGCGACAGCCAAAAACTCGAAGATGAGTAACCTTGGGCTGTCTCCCAAAACGCAGCTCATAAGATGTCAAGTTTAAAATTGAGCGCAAGAAGATTCGGTTTGAGATGTAACATGCAGTGTTCATGGCCTCAGCCCAGAATTTTCTAGGAGTCCTATGCTCGTCAAGCATCGTCCTAGCCATCTCAACCAAAGTGCGGTTTTTCCTCTCAACAACACCGTTCTGTTGAGGAACCCGCGGAGCAGAGAATTGATGTTCTATGCCATGCTCCATGCAAAAGTCAACAAAGAGACTGTTTTTGAACTCGGTGCCATTATCGCTTCGAATGAATTTTAATGCACCAGGGAGTTCTGTGAAAAGTCTCAAAGCCAAGCTCCGAAAGTGTGAAAACACTTCATCCTTGCTGGCAAGAAAGAAGACCCAAGAGTAGCGAGAGAAATCGTCGACAATAACTAAAACATACCACTTGCCGCCTAGAGAACTAACCCGAGAAGGACCTACGGTGTCCATATGGAGAAGTTCTCCGGGCTGTTCAGTCATCACTGTGGTGACTAGCGAATGCGAAGCGGCAATCATTTTACCATGTCGACAAGGAGCGCAAACTAAATTCTTCTCAAACTTGAGCTTGGGCAATCCTCGGATCAAACCTAGGGCGCTCAAACGAGCGAGCAACTCAAAGCTCATATGCCCTAGTCTCCTATGCCACTTCCAAAGCTCAGAAGTCGAATGTGCAACAAGGCAATGAGAAGAACCAGACGACTCTGAAAAATCAGCTCCAAAAACTCTCCCAACTCTAAAGATCTTACACACCACAACGCCATCAGAATTGAGCACTTGCGAAGTATCGCGATGAAATCGCACTTCGAAGCCCTCATCAAGCAACTGAGATACCGACAGCAAATTGTATCCCAGGTTTTCAACCAAAGCAACATCTTTGAGAGTGAAGTTCGCGTTAATTCTTACCACACCTTTACCTTTCACTCTACTCCTTCGATTGTTTCCGAAGGTGATATGTTCCCTTTGCTTGGTTGTGGTGAGGCTGGAGAACCAAGCTGCATCTCCGGTCATGTGGCGGCGAACAACCGGAGTCCATTATCCACGTGCCCTCCAAGCCTCGACCTGTCGCCTACACATGATGAAAACGTCTCGCTCGCTCAGTGCTGGGGTGAGTGAAATAATGACGAGGCATCCAGCACTGAGTGACACGAGTAGTAGGCACAGTAAAAGCAGACGGTCTACGCACATGAAAATCAGAATGATGCAAAGTGCGAGGTCTACCTACATGCGAAGAACGCAAAGCATGACGAGGTCTCCTACTCTGACGAGGTACAAAGCTACTCGCCCGAGGTCTACCACCATATGGAACATGGTGAACACCTCGAGGAGCAAAACCTCTCCGAGAAGCACGAGGAGCCTCGAAAACAGGACGAGAGTAAAACTCAGACTCATGCATACCTAAAGATGGGTAATGCATGTCCTGATAGCTCATCGCCTGAGCACGTCGCTCATCCTTGATGCGACGAAAACAGAAACCAATCAAATGACCCGCCCGCTGACAGTAAGAACAATGAAACACTCTCCTGGGGGCACTCTCATGGGTCACAGGAGCAACTCTCACAGGCTCCTTGGGTTTCTTTTGAGTGGTTTTCTTGGGAGGATTTTTCTTGATAGGAGGAGTGGTTTTCTTTGGTGGATGGGTAGGCTTTTTGGCTGATGGGGTGTCCAACAGAGCTCTCTCTTTCTCTAGGGTGGTGGGAGAGGTAAAAACAGTTTTGGTCTTACTGTCTGAAGCTATCCTCTCAAAACCCAAACCTAGAGCTACCCCGGCTCTGTCAGCACACAACTTGGTCTTGGCCAAGAGCAAATCCATCCTACCCTTTCCCTCAGTGCATTTGTTTACCACAGAAAGAAGGTATTCATTTTCTGACATGAGGTTTTCAGCTCGCTCTCTAACAGTGCCTAGCTGGTCCTTAAGGGTAATGCAAGTGTCACAAGCAGGTTGCACATCCTTAGAACTACCGGCCCTCTCCAATCTAGCCTCCAAGTCATGAACATGCTTATCGCGTAAAGAAATGCTATCGCGTAATAAAGAGCAGTTCATGCAATCAATAATATCATGAGGTCTAGAATCCACCTCCAAAAGCTGCTTCTGTGCAGTCTCAAGCTCAGAGAGTGTTTGAGCATGTACAGAACGCAACTGAGCAAGCTCACTCATGACAACAGAACATGATTCACATTCAGCATCATCATACTTAGACTTAAGCATGGCATATTCAGTAGATACATTTTCTAGCCTAAGTCTAAGGTCTTTTCTTTCTCTAGCGGCTTGCACAAGTAATCTATCCTGACCTAGCACTACTTCATTCAGCTCATCTAATTTAATTAGTAGCTGGTCAGATGATAGGTTTACCTCAGATGAGTCAAGCTCATCGCCGCTGTGATCGCTGTCGGCCATGAAGCAAAGGCCGGTGAAGTCACGTCTCTTCTTGTCCTTCTTGTCCTCCTTCCTTGGGGACTCCTCCTCCTCAGAGCTCGACTCCTCAGTTGAGGAAGTGTCGATGTCGCTGAGAGCAGCAACAAAAGCTCTGGAAGCGGCCTTGGCTACTTTCTTAGCCATTTTGCCGCGCTTGCCCTTCACAAAGGGCTTCCTCTCCTTTTGTGGAATTTGGGGCGGTCACTCTCATCTCTCTTCTTGACCTTGGGGCAATTTGCCTTAATGTGAGAGGTGTCGCCACATTCATAGCAGCCACTAAAACCACTTCTCCGCTGATCCCGTCTCTCATGATGAAAGCGGGTGAACCTCCGGGCAATGAGAGCAAGCTCATCATCAGCTAGAGTGTCCACCTGCTCCTTTGTGACGGAGACCAGGGAGGACAAAGCAAAACCATCTGCAAGAACACAAGTGCCTGATGTGCTTGGTTCTGCAGTGGTGCCACGGCTTGTGCTAGAAACCAATGCCAATGGCTGTGGCAAAGAGCTTCTGTGCACAGCAAGAGATGCCTTAGCAATCTCTGTGGACTTCAGCTTGCTAAAGAGTTCATCACAGGTTAGAGTGTCATAGCCTGTGGACTCCTCAATGCTGGATATCTTCACCTCCCATATGCTACGGTCAAGAGCATAGAGAAGCTTGATAGCCCTATCGTGATCACTGTAAGCAAGCGTCCCGTTGGATCGCAAGTTACTCACTATCGCGTCAAAGCGAGAAAACATGGCATCTACAGATTCACCAGGTGCCTGCACAAACAGCTGATACTGTTGATTGTAGGTGCTTTGGCGCCTGGCCTTAATCTGAGCAGAGCCCTCATGAAAGACAGTGAGAGTTGTCCAAATTTCCCTAGCAGTCCTAAGGTGCTGCACCCTATCAAACTCACTCCGACTCAGACCAATGAACAGTATGTTCCTTGCCTTCGAGTTGGCAATGTACTGATCCTTTTCGGTTTGAGTGGTGCGGGTATCAGGGATGGAGTATTGTGAGTCCACAATCTCCCAAATTGCATTTCCTTGGCTTAACAAATAAGCCTCCATGCGCACCTTCCAGTATGCAAAATCTGTCCCATCGAACAGAGGAATTTTACTGCCTCTATCCATGTCGCCAACAGATCACAAAACCGGTTAAGGTCAACTGGTGATCTTAACCTGCTCTGATACCAATTGTTGGACCGGAAACGGCGACCAGAGGGGGGGTGAATGGGAGCTTTTAAAATTTCGGGCTAAAACTTAGCCTTCGGTTCTGTTCTGTCTTCTACGGAACAGGCTTCGAACACTACCTTCGAAGGTCTGGTTCGGAGGTACTTCGACAGCTCCGAACACAGGCTTCGCAGGAGCAAAAGTTCGAAGCCAAGAAGACTTCGCTCCACGAACAACCCTCGAAAATCTACTCTGCTAAGTCAGTGCAGGCTCCGCACACGAGGTGCTTCGAGCAGGCTTCGCACTTCACCCTTCGCAAGAGTGGACAGCCCTCTGAGGACTTCGACCAAGTACTTGGCGACAGCAACTGGTGCCGGGCTTCGTACGCAAAGGTCTATACGCACACAAAACGGACCACGCTAAGGGCTTCGACACAAGAAGCACTACGGGAAAAGATCAGGGCTTCGCTAGTAAGCAGCGAGGTCTTGCCTCGAGTTACACAGAGCGACAGCACACTGTAAAACACACTTCGTGAGAAAAACACCCTTCGCCAAAACAAGCTTCGGTGCACTAAGACTAGCGAGGTATGCTATGCGAGTTCAAGCAAAAGCACACAGAAGCAGGGCTTCGCCGCTTGAACAAGGAACACTGAAATAAAATGAACTCAGAATGAATACAGCGAGGTCTGTCTACAGGAGCTCAACAGTAAATGCTCAAAGTGTTAAATGTTACCTACCGAGCCCCCATATTTATAGCCCACGGCTTCATCCTAAGGAAGTGACTACTTTACCCCTAGGGTTTACATTCATTTTGTCTCTTCAGAACTAAGGGGTACAAAAGGTAGTCCACCTTTATTTTTGGAGGCTTCTCTGTCAGCTGCAGAGGGGACAGTGTCAGCCTTTTTCAGAACAGACAGTGTCAGCCTTTACAGAGTTGACTTCTGGAACCTCCCTTCGCACCGGAGGGTGCGGTAGCTTCGGCGAGAAGCCTGCAGCCTGTTGGCCTTCGCTCCGCCGAAGAAGTCCTTCGATACAATGACGGTTTTGAGTCGAAGCCGTCAAAGCCCCTTGGGTCTTCGCACCACCACCTTCGGAGTGGACTTCCACGGCTTCGCAGCTACTCCGAGCTCAACCACCGTCCGTCCGTGTACCGAAGCCATGCATGGCCGAAGCACCACAAGTCATCCTCTCTCTGAAGCCCCACCTTCGGAGTACGACCCTTCGAAGTCCCTCCTTCGTCCAAGGCCTCCGCATGAAGCATTCCATGAGCACTTCGTCGCAATGTCTCACTCCGAGCACACTTCTCGACGAGCCTCACCCGGACCATGCCTTCGATGCGCCTCGACTTCTGAGACCTTCGTCGGGTACCTTCGAGTGTCTCCCTCCGGAGCACACTTCGAACACCTTGCCTCCGCAGAGGACTTGATCCACCAACTCCGAAGTCACTCCATTCGGAGTACCTTCGAAGTGCCTCATGTCCGAGGACTTTGTCTCGGAGTACCTTCAGCCGGAGCCACGCTCCGCACTCTCTGCCTTCACCTGGCACGCCTCGACCCGAGGATCGACCCGGACCACCTTCGCAGCCACCGTGACGGAGCTCCCCGCTCCCCTGGCATCAAGCCACCCGCTTGACCCAGGTTCACCCGGCTCGAACCCTGTCCGTTGCCTCCGAAGTCCCTGCGCACCACTGACAAGCAAACAAGTGTATCCAGTACTCCGGAGACCTCTCCGGGTTAGCAACCTCCGGTACACACTCCGGTGTACCGCCCAAAGTACCGAAGCCTTCGGTACGAACCCAGTCATCGCGTACTGTCGGACCCCTCCGACGAGCACACTCCGCTGCACAGCTGCAGCAAGCAAACACCGAACACCCTTCGGTGAAACACCTCCGAACACCCTTCGGAGGTACCACCTCCGAAGCCCCTTCGGAGGTACCCTTCGAACAGAGGATAAAATCCAGTCAATCACTCATCACAAACACCGAAACCAACCTTGGTTTCTCACGGAGGGTTCGGCCACTACGGTCCGAAGCTACTATGCGGAGGGTTCGACCACTGGGGTCCGAAGCCATCCTTCGATTGCTTTGTCCCCTTCGATTGTCTTAGTTTTTTTGGATAGGGGCCTGTTTCCTTAGCTCTCCTCTGGTGTTTGTTTAGCAGCATTTGGTATGTCACCTTTGGTTTTTTGCGAGTCTTAGCCGAGGGAGACGTGTTGACATTCCTTTTCCACACTCCTACTTCAAGGTTATTTGGCACGAGTGTGCGTGTGCGTGATTCTCCAAAGCGCTTGATGTACTCGGAGACACCCTCGCTAGATTTCTGCCTAACCGATGTCATATGTGAAAGCCTAAGTTCTGTCTCGCCTATATAAAAATAGTCATGGAACTTTTGTTCCAATTCGGCCCACGTATGGACAGAGTTCGGCGGGAGCGCCGAAAACCAAGTGAAAGCGGTGCCGGATAGCGAGAGAGAAAATAGTCTAAGTTTTAAAGCATCCGACCCACTAGCTTCCCTACACTGTGCTAAGAACTAGCTGACATGCTCTAGTGTGGTTTTCTTGCCCTCACCATCGAACTTGGTGAATTCGGGGACTCTATAGCCACGAGGGTATGGTATAGTGTCAAAATGGTCGGGGTACGGCTTCCGGTAAACCCTAGTCTGACCCCAAGGTACGAAATCGGTGCACTCCCTAAACAGTGTGTGGATCCGCTCCTCAATGTCGTCTTGGCCTCCTACCTGCGTGCGTCTCTCCTGCCGGGGTGCGACACATGGCGGTATGTCGGCGTGTCGGCCGCGGGGGTCTTCCTCACGTGTTGGCTCTGGGTATATGACGTGTTCGGGCCTATGCGTTTGTGCATGTGATGTGGGCAACGTGGGAAAAACTGGCACAGGTGTAGGTGGTGTGCAATAAACAGGGTTAGCTTGGTAATGACTCGTCTCGGTTGTATATGTTGAGGCTGGAGATACGATGGTCTTGACAGTAATACCATCGGTTTTGCTATAGATACAATTCACCAGGGGTACACTAGCGATTGGAGTTAGGAGAACGGCCTCGGTAAAGCCGAACCTTCTAAGTGTCACCTCTACTTGATAGCTAACTGTCGAATCTAAATGGTTGGCTAGCGACGCACTAACAGCATGATCTACTGATGCAGCTATTTTTTGCTCAATTTTTAAAGAAGACAAAGGAGGCAATACTGGTGTTACCTAGGTCTGAGCGAGGTCGGGGACGTTGATGTCGCGCTTGATGAAGCCTGCGCGTGTCTTGACGTAGCTCCCAAGCATGAGGTCTTGTAGCGCTTTCATCTTTGCCTCGATCTCTGTCCGGTCTTCTTCGGGGATATCTTCAAGGGTAGGCATCATGATGTTGCGGTTGTCGATATTTGTGCCCCCCATGGTATCCATCGACGATGTAGACGTAGTAGTCATCGTAGACGTACCGGCGGCCGATGTAGATGTAGTCGTCATGTTGGCGTAGCCTTCCCTAGCGGAGTCGCCAAAAAATGTGTTGACACGAAAACGTGCCCCCACACTTTGGTCAGTTCGACGATCCAAAAGTGTGCGGATACTTAGGAATCAGCCTAAGTGTAACACAACACTGACGTCGCGTTCTGACTACCCTTAACAATGGCAAGGGGGTGGAGTCGCTAGGTAATCAGATCACACAGAAATAATTCAATTATCCAAAAAGAAATATATAAAATAAAATAAACCAGTCAGCCGAATGGAGCTTGACTTGGTTTGAAGTGTACTGTGCGAAGGGTTCACCGAAGAGGGCCTTCAGCGTTTGGATCGATCTGGCCGAAGACAGGCTCCGAACAAATCTCGACGCGAAATCACCTCCGAACAGCAGGGTTCGGTGCGAAGTCTCTGACACGACAAAAATACTCCAAGGCAACGCGTTGGCATGACTTCGTTCAACGCGAAGTGTAGGCGTGACGAAGCCTGGTGCGATGAAGCCTGCTGCGGAATTCTCTGGCGTGCGGACCTGACCAGACCGACACCAGAGTGATGGATCCGGCACGGGTAGTCGAAGCAGGGATCTCGCCGAAGGGTGTTCTCAGCAGCCTCCGAAACCAGTCTCTTGGCTCCTAACACCTTCGGCGAAGGGGCTCCGAGCGTGAAAACCTGCAACAGAATAGAGATCAAGTGCCAATTTGGCCTGGAGACCGAATCTGCTAAGTGGTGCAGTAGGGAAACGAAGGTAGCAATCTGTTACGTAGATTAATGGATACTTCACATGCGAAGTAACAAGGCTTACTACCATGTGGTCGGTGGAGGGCTTCCAAGAAAACCCACGAAGGTAGTACATGAAAATAAATGAAAGTAAAGGTACGGTTCAAACTAGGGTTTGAAGTTGATTTGTGTTGGGGGTCTAATGAACCGGCCTCACCCCTATATTTATAGGGGTTGATCTTCGTATCTCTAAGGCTAATCTGGTAAGATTCAACCTAATCAAGTTTAGGGATAAAAACAGTCAGAATCAGACTCAAACTCTATCTGTGAAAATGGTCCGAAGTGGGCCTTTGGCAGGGCCTGCCGAAGCATGCTCTTCGGGCCGAAGCTTCGGCGAGGCAGCCTTTGAAGGCCTTCGGGCCGAAGGTAGCAGGCCGCTAGAAGGCTTCCGAAGCCTAATGTTCGATGGGCCTTCGGTACTGTAAGGCTTTGGCCTAATCCAGGATTTGTGTAGTTTTGGCCTAAATTACCAAAATTTATATTTTGACAATTTTGACCATTTAATGTCATTTTCTGCTATCAACAGAAATAATAAATAATTTTTTCACACGGGTGACATACATGCAGATTATTTTTCATAATTAAGTTAGTTAGCCCATTTATTTTTTAATTAATTATTTTAAACGTATTTAATCAACCCGTCCATACTTATTTTAACTATTACTTTCTACGGAGGTAATGCGCCGGGAGCACCGTAAATGCACCCGTGGTTGGGTGACATGATCGAGCTCGATCGCCTCCATCACCACTTCAGTACGTGAATAGAGTTCGGCATTTATTGGTTAGCTCGCCGGAGCAGCGGAGCAAGATGCATGCAAACCGGCCGAGCATTATATGTATAGACTTACATAGCTCTGACATGATCTATACAACTATAAGTACCAACTAATTAGTTCCAGTTCAGTTTTTGAACCGTCGTCGCTAATGACGATTATATTTTGAACCGCCACTTACATACGTACGTAGATTCTTGTGTGATATGGACGAACAAATGAGATAACGATATTCAGACGTGACTGCACTGCAGGCTGCAGCATCATGCATTGCATTGCATGCCACACGACGGTTAGATATATCGATGCATGACATGGTTTAGTCTTACCCGAGAACCTGATAGATTTCAATATGTGTGTATGTGTGTGTGTACACATGAACTGATCATGATCTGGTTTTTGCAATCAGAATCAATGCATTCATGGCTGCATGGAGATGTGATTGCCGTTTACCGTATATATATGCTCTTTGTGTTACATGTTCATGGTGAGCAGAGGACAAGATGGATTGCCCTCTTCACCTGAGCAATGCTGCTCTTCCTCCTCCCGCGCGCCTCCTTCACCTGCAGCAACCAACACGTCCAAGATTCAGTTCAAAGTTCAGACAACCGAGAAAAGAATGGCGAATTCTTGAGAGCAAGAAGCAAGCAGCTTCATTGCGTAGTTTGCATGTCCATCTTTCCATGGCATTGTACAACGACGAGTCTGACCTTGGCGCGGAGCTCGGCGACCAGCACGCCGTCGGCCGACGAGGCATGCACGGTGGTGACCTCGAGCTGGAGCTCCTGCAGCGCCTGCATCACCCGGAGCAGCAGGCCGTCCCGGCACCCGCACCGCAGCTCCAGCAGCGCGTCGCTCTCGATGATGGACACCTGCACCTCCATTTCGACGCCGGCGACGGCGGCAGCGCTGCTGCAGCTGCCTTCCGCCGCTCGCCCCCTCCGCTTCCGGGCCGCCGTGGTCGTGGTCGCCGTCCGAGATCGGGACTCGAGGTCCTGTATGCGCTTCCTTAGCTGCTTCACATACTCGATTGTGTCACCAAGTATTGAGGTCTTGTCCATCTGCACACAAACCAAACAAGATTGTTTCTGCCATTCTCTGAGCTTGTAGTAACAGTCAGCAGTAACCGGCCTTTGAATGCAAAATTTTGGATTGAAACATCAAACATGTAATTTGGTATTGTTCAGTAGTCAAAAAAATTATCTCAAAACTATGTAATTCATGGTAGCTAGGTTACCATGAAAAGATGACTGAATTTGGTTCTTGTTTTATGGGTCCTTAATTACCTTTGTCATGAAAGGCACCAAAGATCTCAGAATTATGAACTTCTCGTTAAGCTTCTCTCTTCTTTTTCTTTCCTTCAGCACATGATTGGCACTGAAATCCCCTTGGAGAGTGCCGATTTTGCGCAACCCGTTTGCGCCTTTCCCGCCCCTTGATTCGGGTGTTTGGGCTTCCCTGTAACTGCAGTACTGACTACTGGGAGCATTCATCAGGATACTCTTGAGCATTCTCTGTGGGGTACCTTGAGTGATCATGCCCTGACTATCAGCAATTCCTTTATGGTTCCATCTGGAGAATGATGATTTCTCTGAAACTGGCAGGTAGTTCTTGATGTTTAATTCTGTTTGTCGCCGCGCATTGAACTGTAGGATTGTCAAGAGCGTTTGTGGGTAGTGTGAATTTTCAGGTGATGTCACTTGTTCTTCAGCACCTGTGGTACAAGGGAAATATGGAGGAGAGTTCAGAAATCTGGACATCTCCAAACAAATGGCAGTTCATGTACAAGTATTAAAGAATCTATATTTTAGAACAAAAGTATATTGAGATGTTATCTTCTATTCTTCTCTCAAATATAATAGCACTTATGCATGTTCCATGTTTCAGTGCTTTATTGAAGTATGTGTTCTTCACATCCTCCATTATCATCAGTTTATCATAGAGTGATCTCTTTTATCTTAAAATCTAATTTGAGTACCAAACATTCAAATTAACCATATATTTATAATCTATACCATAATATGTTGTGCCAAGAGAAAGATGGTTAACTGTCAAATTGAAGTAATGAACTTGTAGGGGAAAATTACTACTGTGCAGTTCCAAAATACCTGGCTGCATGGCAACCATTCTGTAGCTCTTCATAAAGAAAATGCCAAGAGTGACAGGGCTCATCTGGCCCCTGCAAATTGAATTGGCCATTACTGTTCTGGCAGTCCATCAGCATTTGGATTTCTTCCTCCAGATTGTTTGAGCAGCCATCTCTCACAACCTCTGACGTGTCACACTGCATCAGTTCACTGGTACCTGCATTTGGCGTTGTCCGGCCATTGCTCACCATGTTCAGTAGTGGGGTTTGCACCTGCACCTGCACCTGGCTTGAGTTCCTGGCAGTGTCAGTGTAATAAGTGTCTGAACCTGATATGCCCTCGTCGTCGTTCTCCGTCTCGTCGTCCTCGTCTTCTGGGTTGAGCTCGTCTGAATCCATCTTTGTCTGGCCGGTGCATTTCTGCATCTGCATCTGCACCTGGCACGATTCTTGATCCATGTGTGCTACCGGGTTGGATGTGGAATGTTCAGAGAGGGTAGGCTTCATGTGTATGCCATGCTGATCCATGAAGATGCTCCTTGCATACTCAACTAATCCTGCATCTTCCTCCACCTTGAAAATACACTGATTAGTTAGATCCTTTTTTTTGCAATTTATCATTACAGAGTTTAGAGGATTATTATCTTCGTAATCAAATATATTAAGGAGTTTACTCAATTCTCAGTCTCTTTGCAAGCATCCTCAAGTAACCATACTAACATAAGCCACTTTATAACCGTACCACTACCACAAAAGCCTATAGTGATGAATAATAACCTAACGGACATGTCTCTCGTTACTTTTATCGCATCAGTAAAGTCTAGTCATTATTGACGTGTCATAATATCAACCTGTCACTAACTTATTATAACCGTCATTAACTAATTATAAAGTGTAGATATGTTGATTTATACTAAATTATTTGGCCCGGATTAGATTGTCAACTGATGATAAATGAATTCACCCGGGGATATTATGTATTGTCATCTTCCATGATCTCAAAAGATAAATGAAGTCACCTTTTCTGTAGTTCCGATTTCCAGGACACCATCGACGATAGGAATACACACGACTGTCTGCAGCACACCATTCAAGTACACAATGCATGGACGTTAGCTGAGCTCTGCGTTCTCTAGAAATCCGTCATGATAAATTAAAGTAGCTAATTTATACCTGGATTCCAGCACTCTGCCATCCATCAATTGGATTTATTATGCATCACCACGTCGAAAGGAGAATTAGTATTCCATATAATCAGGAAAAAAGTAATATACTCGTGTTTTATCAATAATTATCATCAGGTGGATCCATAATTTTAGGTCAACGATGCCGGACAAATATAATGAGGTTGCCGGACAATTCATATACCATATGTGATCATTAATGCTGAATCAGAGAATGATCCTTAGGTCAACAATTGGTAATCATAGTGGAAAAAATCGGACCGGACAATTGCTTAAACCGAAAAAACAGAACCATACACTTAACAAGGTTAGTTTTAATAAATGACTCTTATGCAATCGAACCGGTAAAAACCGGAAGAATCGGCTTGTTTTTTATTGAACCGATGAACCGGTGGACCGGTGCCTGTTTTAAAGAATTGGATGGTTTAGTGTTAGCAAAAAAATATTAGTTTAAGAGGGATTCAATGTTTGGAGTTTTTATTTATCTGTGATCATCACTACAGCACATATTTAGCATGTAATAATTAACAAAATAATTATTTATATAGTAAGAACTAAATGTAGATCATACTGACATTGACAAAAAAGGAAATGATGGGATTTCTAAACTGAAAATGTATCACCTAGCTGAAGCATCTCAGTTTATACTCGTTTTAGTGGAGATGCATGTCAGATAATCAAAAGAAACAAATAATGATGAATGAAATATTCTTGCTGATTGGAATTTTCTTATATGTATATATAGTAGGAGCATTTATGGTCAACTTGTGTGTTGTACTAGACTTGTATCGACTAAGAAATTGTTTTCTTACAACATCTCTAGTTTGTTTTATATTGTTATGAATCCTAAATAATAGACTTTGTTTAAAATGTTTATATTATTATTATGATATTTGTAGGTTGTGACATTATGTATATAGTTATAACTCCTCATCTCTAAAACATAATATTATAATATAATTATAATCTCAGATGTAAAATTATATTTTAATATCTAATTATACATATTTCTCATTAACTTATATTATTTTTATATTTATATTAAAATAATACAAAACATAATATAATATGGATAAAAAACGACAGTTCAACCGAGGATGAACCGACAACTTGATCGGTTTGGTTCGGTTTTTTCCACTATATATGCCCCTAGCTAATATTGTTGTACTGTGATTTATTGACGTGCAAATTAGGGTTCTTGTGCTTATTAATTATTTGTAGCTCCAATCATTTCTGTGTATTATTTCCTGTAGCTAGCTGCAGGAAAATAAATCTGTTCTTTTCGTATTTTGTTTCATTTTGCCAATCTGCAGTTAGTTCGAGAACAGTGACCCGACGTCTACGCACGCTTATTGCGCAAACTGTTGACATTCGGAGCCAAAAAGAGCGAGGAGAATTGAAGTTGATAGCAGCCGGCTTATATTACATACCTTTGCAAGGATTGCTCTTAGAAATACTTTGCTGTCAACTTCATTTGCTCCGGTGAGCCATACATGCCCTCCCCTTGCAAATGCCCTTCCAGGTAACCTGAAAGCAGCATCAACAACACACACACATCAATATAAAGTTAACAACTTCTCTTGATATGACAATGTGAAAAGTATATATGTGCAAAGCGAGATAGAGAGATCGTGAGGCGAAAGGGCATGCATGAAACCTACCAGTTATATATGGTGCTCAAGTGTTAATAAGAAACGACCTATGGATCAAAGCATGCATGCATGGGTCAAAGATCGATCCATAGCAAGGGCGGATCTACCGTACATACTGGTGCACATTACACATGTATATTTTCATTTTTACATACTAAACCTCGTGTATATATATACACTTGGGACACCCATTGCATTGACATATAATTAATGGGACACCCGGAAGAACTTAGGTATATACATTACTATATATTGAACTTACTAATAACAATTAAAAACTTAAAAATTTTGACTATATTTTGTTCAAGAGAGGTAGGTCATATATTTTTTTATTAGAGAGTATATATTACTATTAAATATAATATTGCTTGATAGTGAGAGTATTATATATATAGATTTAATTTATGATATAGTACTGATAAATATGGTATACCGGGTCATTTTTTTCTGGGTTCTCCCTGTCATGATCAACAGGGCGGTTAGCTAGGGTTTACTGTCATTATTGGTCAATTATATTTAAGAGGGTCTTTTTCTTATTGAAAAGCTACTGATAATCATTCCCCTACCAGCCGAGTTTTAGAGATAGATAAAGAGAGATGAATATGGCGCATTGAAGTTGCACGCACTCTCAGCTACTAAAATTATTAGTCCACGTCTTGTATTTTTTCCATATAATTAAGAGACTAGTATATTTATTTACACTAGCTACTAACTCAAATAATGGTAGTGGAATTATGCAGCCTTAATTGTCCGATAAAAATATATAGGGTGTGAGATCGAGGATAAAACTTGACTCAATCTTTGGCCAGCTCTATGAAATTAAATAAACGTGTAAGGGAAGAATGACCAAAGTATAAATTTAAGAAAAATATTGTTTACCCTTACAAATCGACGGCCAGTATTATATTGTACTACAATAATTTATATAAACCAAAATTATATGTATAACTTGGGGGTTATACTAAAATTTCTTACCTAATATATAATGTGCCTTTTAAGATCATCTCATAATTTACTCCTCCAGTCTTGAAATCATGTTGTTATGAACATGTTTCAAGCAAGACATTAAATCCTTAAACATAAATACTTTTAAAAATATTTAGATTTTATGTGTGAAAATCATGTTTATAATTTTTCAGGTTTTTAAAATATGTTTTATATAATAAATAATATTGGTCAAAGTTGTATCTTGAAAACTATATCAATATTGTTGCAAACTATGTACCGGCTGCACACTACTACAAATCGCAATTGTAGTGGCGTTGACGATTTTACTGTAGTGTCATGCCTAGAAGTTTAAAAAATAAAACAAGTTTAATTTGAGCTATTCGGAGAAACCTGATACATGTAAATAATGATGTATACGTATGTAGTCGATCCATATATGCAAAAAAAATGGATTATTAATCCTCAATCTCGATCGGATGCATGCATGCATTTGTTTAACTTATTAGCTTGCTGCAGCACGAAATTAAAATATTTGTTTAACGTGCTTATGCGTAGATTTTATTTGGCGTTCCGTTGCCGTTCGTTGCAGCAAAAAAATAATTTGGAATCAAACATTTTCTCCCAGCAAATTAAACAGTTAAATTTGGTCCTAGTCGATGCATGCATGCACAGAGTATACACTACAAACACCGATTAGGTAAAACAAAATGATGGACTGTTCATAAGTTAGATCTATGTTTTTTCGGTGTATAATTAATTAAGTCGAGTTTAGACTTTAGACTAAATTTTTGTGGAGTGGTTTATATATATATGTATAGTATACAAATGTTCTTAAATATTTTGAGAGTTTTTCATTTGAGTGGTATTCAATTAGAGACACGAGTGGCGTTCATCGAGAGAGATCAAAAGTGTTTTCCGTTTATCCGTTAATATTTATATATATATACCCGACGCCGGAAGGGAAGGAGTAGGAGGCCGACATGAGGAAGAACCACTCGGTCTCCGTCAGGTCCTCCGGCGACAGCGCCGCGCTCGGGCGCCTGCTGCTGGCGGCCGCCTGCAACACGCCGCCGCCGCTCCCCGTTGGTGTTCCTCCGGCGCCTCCGCCAGCGGCTGCCTCCCCCGCCAGCCAGTCGTAGAGCTCCCGCAGCTGCCGGCTCCTGTGGCGCGCTGCGTGGTCGGCAGAGTCCTCCTCCGCCCCCGCCCCCGCCGCCGCCGCCGCCGCCGGAGGCTGCACCGTCTTGCGCGTTTTTACGGCGCCGTTGTAGTGCCCCTCCGCCCACACCAGCGAGCTCCTCCTGCATGCATCCATCCGATGAGACAAATTCACAACTGTTACAGCATCAGGTTAACCTGCAGCAGCTAGCTCGAGCGTGATGAACGACTACGAGCTCGATCCGCCATGGCCATCCACTATCTAACACCGTATCACGTACCCTTGGTGCGGGCAGAGGTGCCAGAGGAGGCTGTACGTCCAGCGGAGGCCCTGCACCACCGCCTGCAGAGCCACCTGAGCCTCACCGCCGGCCATGGCATGCATGCTGCGCGCTTTCCGATCGAGCAAGCTAGCTAGGTAGGTACAGGTCGCCGACGACGGGTGCATGCGATGCGTGCGAGAGAAAGAGAGAGCGTTAATGGAAGAGGAGGGAGGCTTTAATCAACGAAGGTGCAATGGCGCGTGGTGGTGGTGGTTTTGACTGGTGGCTGCACCGGACGCCTCATGGCGAGGTCGCTCACCACTCCACTCACGTGCACTCCCTCATTTTATATATAATATAATATATACATTACAACGCTTAGCTGTAATGTAAAAACAAGACAGTATATATGATGCAATCTGATTATGTATATTAAGCTTGAGTTTCTCAGCTCAAAAAACAAGAGAGTACGTACGAAAATCTCTCTGATTATATATATACACAAATACACAAATACACAAATGATATCCTACACCACGGATGTAAAATAACTATTCTACCAAAAAATCTACTACTGAGAAAAAACTAGTACTCAATTGTTATTCTACTGAAAAAATATACTACTGAAAGTAGTCAATATATAATAGCTATTCTACACACGTGGTGTAAAATAGTTATTCTATTGAGAAAAAAATATTACTCAATTGATATTCTACTGAGAAAATCTACTACTGAAAGTAGTAATCCTGTGGTCAGTGTAGAATAGTTATTCTACACACGTGAAGTAGAATAGAGCTCTCGTATATGTACGTATGTGTGTATATATATCTCTACTATTATAAAGCGGTGACTTGCTCGTCCGTCCGCATCGCGCGCAGCGCGCCTCCCTTCCCGCCACGGCCCAATAAGCATGCACGCCGCCTCGGCCCATTACGCGCCCGCTCCCCTCCCGCAGCCCTAGCTACCACTAGCCCTAGCTTCTGCAGCCGCCGCTTACGCCGACGCCGCTACACCCGCCAGCTAAGAGAAGGAGGGCGCCGGATTCTTACCGCTGTCCTCGCCACCGCGCCGCTGCTCGCCGGAGGCCGGGAAGAAGCTGGTGACCCCTCGGATCCCTCGGATTTTTTTGGCCACCACGAGCTAGCTCGACGGAGCCCTGCTCACCCTCGGGTGAGCGTGACGCTCCGGCCAGCTAGCCGGTGGCGGCGGTCCGCCGATCGCCATCGCCGTCGCCGTCGCGTGCTCCGCCGCGGACTTGCCGCTCCCCGCGCGCCGCCGCTTGCTCGCTGTCGGGTGGGGGGAGGGGAGAAGTTTAGGGTTAGGGTTCAGCGGGGGAGAGTGTGGCCCTTTATACGGCCGCAACTTACGCCTGGCCGTCGGATCAGATCCGACGGCCAGGATTTGACGGACCAACTTTAGGCCCAGGCGGGGGGGCGAAAATCCGGCCCAGGCCCAGGTTGCGCGCGCGCGTCACATTCCTGGCCTAGGCCCATGACTCAGCCGGCCTACTGCTTTGCACTGTTGGGCCGGGCCAATTCAATTTTTTGGCTCAATTTCGTTTTCCTTTTTTCTCAGAATTAAGAAATTGTTTTCTGTTTTATTTATTCCTGGAAATTAAGAAAAATCCCAAAAATAAGATAAAATTAAGTTTAATGTGGGGAAAATTTTAGTAAACTTCATCATGTATTGTTTTGAACAATAATATATTATTTTGTTTCTTATCATCGCAATATTACTAAATAAATGTGTTCGGCAAATATATCATGTTCTAAATATATTACCGTTAAAATTATACATCCGTTGCAACGCACGGACCTCTCACTAGTATATATATATATATATATATATATATATATATATATATAAGTGGTTTGTGTAGAGTGTTGTTGGCACTCGTAAAACCCTAAAAATGAAGTATTTACCGACTATTGTATTTGTGAAAAACACTCGTTAAATCTAACATCAAGAGAAAGGTTATCAAGTATATATATTTTATCGAGCACTCACAAACCGTTGGAACCTTAATTAGACACACTTGCAATTTTCTTGTTTTCCGTAGTGTTGGCGCAACTCCGTCCGTACAAATCGTATATGTGCATGCATTGATATCAGTATTGTGTCACGGTACTTTAATATTTTTGGAGATTGTTTTGTTACACCCACTTAATATATATAATATTTTCAGAGGTAACAAACACCCTCGTGAACACACACAGTGCCAAGTGCCAGAGTTAAAAAAAAAACTAAAGTGTTGCATCATTTTAAACGGTACACCATATTGAGTTCAGAATACATAAAGAGTAAAAATTTACTAATAATAACTAAAAAAAAATTAAACCAAGTTCTAAAACCCCTCGCCACTGTAGCTCCGCCCCTGCACACATACCTACGTATATAGTACATACGTACTCACCGATAGTTAGGGGTGTTTGGTTCCACGGACTAAAATTTAGTTCATGTCATATTGTATATTTAGACATCAATTTGAATGATTAAATTTAAATTTATTATAAAAATAATTACAGAATCGAAGGATTATTCATGAGACAAATTTTTTAAGCCTAATTAATCCATGATTAGCAAATGTTTACTGTAGTATCACATTATCAAATCATGGCGTAATTAGGCTTATTAGATTCGTATCGCGAATAATTCACTGATTATAAATGAGTTTTATAAATAGTCTATATTTAATACTACAAAATAATATCTAAACATTTGATGTGACGAAACTAAATTTTTATTTTTAGACTAAAGGAAATAAACATATACTTATTGTCCGTAGTGGATGCATGTAAAGTTACTACGAAAATTCAGAGCTCGATTAATGGAGCTAGCTTTGGGCTATTATATTATATTCTCTTCCCTGTAACATCATTAATAAATCGGTCGTCGTTTGTTTGAATGTAAGGTACCATTTTATTGGACAAATACGTACGCTACTTGCAGTCTCTCCATCATATCTAACCATAAATAATTGTGTCCTTCTGTCCCTTTTTCATGGTAACAGTTGCAACGTTTTGATTGTGATTGGGATGTCACACTAGCATATAAATAATTAAATAAGCAGGGCTCTTGGTCTTTTTTAAATCCACTTGTTTCCATAGGTTCTATTTTTGTGTAACCACTAACCGTATATATGCTTTTACACATACCATTGATAATAAAAGTTTTGAGCAAACCTCAATACAAATTACATGTGTGGATATGGGAGTACAAAATACTAGGAGCCAAGGAGGCAAAAGTAAAAGCTCCCCACAAATAAAGGCAAAGAGCTCTTAACAACTTGCAGCAGATCGAGGTGGAGCGTGGTAGGCTTTGGGTAACTTCAATTCTATTGATCATACATATCTCTAAATCTATAACATATGCATCCTCTAGCTTACAAATTACTCTATAAAATTATAGACAGAATTTTAGCTTCGTCGTTAGCTTGTGGTACCCTAAGTAGCAAAGAGAGGATTGATTTGTGCCACAACCAGCCTTGGTGCCTTCTAGATATGGTGCTGCACAGAGTAAAAGGGACAGCATTCATTATCATGCCCATCTTGCTGGATTGGGACAAAGAGAATTTCAGAGTTACACCACTAGATTCTAGCCCTTGGCAGATTCCACAGAATTCCATTTCTGTCAGGCAAACAACTGGTAGCTTCTGAAGCTAGGCCTTGTGCTGAAATTGAAACCATGCAACTCATACCTGTATAACAATTTGACTATTGTGCCTGGAACTTTGGAACTGGGTGGTTGGGAAATCACAGCAGTTTTCACTTGGCAGGATGTCCTTGGAGGACTTACTGTAGTATATTCTGTGACATGGTAAAAGGTTTGTGATGAACATGCAGGCATGTCCATCACACTCTGACAAAATAAGGCATGTATAAGCTTGGCCTTGCTGTTTACAGCAGCCACCTAGTAAAATGATGAAGCAGTCCATGAAGCAGGTATTGACGACGGGGGACTTGGGATATCAGATCCCATAATAAGCTAACTCAATATCCACACAGCTTACAGCAACAGTGTTGGTAGCAACAACACTTTGATAACATTGCAGCATCAGACACCATAACACAAACAAAATTAATGTGAACGCCACGAGCAACAGCCAGGCGGGTGATTCTAGGAATGAGTCCAGAAACAGTCAAATCATTTGGCAATACAATGATCTGTTCTCAAAATGTCAAAATCTACAAATACTACTGATGTATTGTCCTTGGTTCGCAAATTCCTAGCTTCACTTAGTACACGATTGGCTACTTTGTGTGCTGAGGCGCTTTCACCACTGTTTCTCTCCTTACCCTGCAATATATTGACCAGCATGAGACTACAAATTAAAAGAATATTGCAACACAAAAAAAACAGTGTTCTTTCACCTCAACAACAAGCTGCACTGCCCTTTTAGTACTAATAACATCCCAGAGCCCATCACTGCAAGCACACAAACAATCACTGGAATGTCATGACAGGATGCATTACTCCCTCCATAAAAAATATATAAGTTTAGTACTATGCACATTACGTATCTAGATTCATATTTAAAAGTACTTTCATATGATATAAAGTTTGTTGCTATTGATAATATATATTGAATAAAATTAATGATCAAGTCCTACATTGAAGACCATGTCAAAAACTTATAAATGTCTTATATATTTTGGGCTAAGGAAGTGCCGAAGTGGGTTACCAGTAAGCAGTACTTTGCTAGCATTGAGAAATCATGTTACCTAGCAATAACTGCAAAAGCTGTGCATGCTTTTGTAATGTGAACAGCTTGGCTCACATATGGTTCTGAGCTGAAGCGTGAATCTTGTTCTTTCAGAAACTTATCTCCAAACATCCTGGCAAGATTAAGTCCTGGAGAAATAAAAGTTAACATTAACACAGCTTTCACCATTTATTAACTCAGGGTTCCACTCAAAATGGGAAAAGTAGCACACCGTTAAGCCGGACTTCACCAGCTCTCAAAGCCTGTCCAGTTCTTGCTATCCTAGCTCGTTCAGTTGCACTAGCTACTCGATGATCTTCAGTCATTTCAATCATCTTCCCATTGACACTGATAAAAATAGTCCCGTTACTTTAGCAAACTTCAGTATATACAGAAGATGCTAGCAAAATTGAAGCTTGTAGTCAACAGAATGAAAGACTATGAAACTAGTAACAAAATGATGTTTACCTCATAACACAAGCTGAGTCACCAAGATTGGCACATTGGGCAAAACAATCTTTGTTTTGATCAAACCAAACCAGCAGGACTGTTGCTGTACACCCCTGAAAATTACAAACAAATATCATAAACCACAGCAGTTGTTAACAGACAGATAATTAAAGAGAAAAGGCACAAACCTACTGATGGGGAAATAATATAAATAATGTGAAACCTATTCATACTGCAAAATAAATTTGACTGCAGAATTCCAGGAGAAACAATTGTTGCTAACTATGTTAGGCTAGGTTTCAACCAAAATAAAATAAAAGAAAAATATTCTGGAAATATTTTTGGCATTCTAGCTAGAAAACTACCTAGTGTATATAAATTTCTGCACAATATTTGCAACAAGATCTAAATTGGATCAAAGCAATTATAATCTACATCATGGGGATGGGATCAGAAACTAGATTAGTAAATAAAAATATTTTCTGGATGAAGTTAGCAAGGAGATCTAAAGTTCAGGAACAAAACTTCCTAAATCCGAACCATCCTATGGGTGGGATTAGTGATGAGAATAGTAGTTAGGCATACTGCTCACAAATTGATAGAATGAGGTAAGAATAGCTTGTATTGATTGATCTGAAAACAGTACATATTTATAGACATGAGGAGATGATGTAGCTGTCAAGGGATGTAACATAATCCCTAACAGAATCTCTAACAGCATCCCCACACACATCTAGAAGTCTCTACACAGCTGTCTAACACGCCCCCGCAGTCGCAACGTCGGTAGACCGAACGTTGAGACTGGATCGAAACTCCAAGAAGATGGATGTGGGTAACCCTTTGGTGAAAATGTCGGCGAACTGCGATGTTGTGGGAACATGCAGAACTCGAATTTCACCAAGAGCAACACGCTCCCGAACAAAATGTAGATCAATCTCAACATGTTTGGTGCGCTGATGCTGAACAGGGTTGGAGGTCATGTAGATGGCACTGACGTTGTCACAATACACCAAAGTAGTTTTGTGCAACGGAGTGTGGAGCTCGGCTAGTAGTTGGCGTAGCCAGGAGGCCTCTGCAACGGCATTGGCAATAGCTCGGTATTCAGCAAGACTGCGGAAATCAGTCGGATCTGACACGGGATCACCAGTAGTGGAGAGCTTAGGACTGAGATCAACAGGTGTGGAGCAGGGTTTGCAGTCAGACATGCCTGCTCGGGCAAGAATGTCAAGCATATATTGTCGTTGAGACAAAAAAAGACCTCTGTCTTTGTGTTGAACTAGCATTCCAAGAAAATTGTGAAGAATACCAAGATCCTTCAAAGGAAATTCCTGCTGAAGAGCCTGAATAGTATAGCGAAGCAAGGCAGGTGAGGAAGCTGTCAACACAATGTCATCAACGTAAAGGAGAAGATAAACTGTGTCTGCTCCACGGTGGTAGATGAATAGAGATGTGTCTGTTTTGGCTGCAACAAAGCCAAGCTGATGAAGATGTGAAGCAAAACGGCTATGCCAAGCGTGTGGTGCTTGCTTGAGACCATAAAGAGAACAGTTTAGGCGGCACACATAATCTGGATGAGAAGAGTCCTCGAACCCTAAAGGCTGTGCACAATAAACTATCTCAGATAAGGTTCCATGAAGAAAAGCATTATCCACATCGAGATGATGAATAGGCCAAGACCTAGAGATGGCTAAAGAAAGAACAGTCCGGACAGTAGCTGGTTTGACAACTGGACTGAATGTCTCAGAAAAATCCACCCCTGGTCGTTGGGAAAAGCCTCGAAGAACCCGACGTGCCTTGTATCTCTTAAAGGAGCCATCACCATTGAACTTATGTTTGAACACCCACTTTCCAGTGACCACATTGGAGTGGGGTGGTCGAGGAAGAAGATCCCACGTGTGATTGGAGAGCAAAGCGAAGTACTCAACATCCATAGCAGCTCGCCAATTGGAATCGGCAAGAGCAGCCCTATAAGTCTTCGGGATTGGAGACAATGGTGTGGCAGCAAGCAGAACTGGCTGTCGAAAACCAAGTTTCCCACAGGTAACCATAGCATGTTGGTTGACCACAGGAGTAACTGGTAGAGCACCAGTGGGTAAATCTGGGGACACTGAAGCAGGTGGTATTGAGGCCGCAGGACGCCAAGTGTAGACAACACCAAACCGCCGAGGAGGTGTGGTTGGTGGAGTCGTCGTGCCTAGTGGAGAAGACTCAGTCAGAGCCGCACATGGCTATGCAGGAACACCAGGGGCCGCACATGGTTGTGCGGGAACACCAGTAGGTCCTGCAGAAAACAGAGGTGAAGTAAAAGGAACTGACACATTAGTAGGAATATCATCCAAGAAATCAAAGGAGGCCGAAGTGGGAGGTGAGGAATCCTCAGAGTAAGGAAATGAGGATTCGTCAAAAACCACATGGCGGGAAATGATGATTTGGTTGGAGAGGCGATCAAGACAAAGATAACCCTTGTGATGAAGAGAGTAGCCAAGGAAAACACACAAGGTAGAACGAGGAGCTAATTTGTGTGCAGCAGTAGCAGAAAGATTTGGATAACACCTGCAACCAAATACATGAAGATGTGTATAGGAAGTGTTCCAAATAAAGCAAAATGAGGAGTGGAAAAATTCAGGGTTTTTGTGGGAAGGATGTTGAGGAGATAGGTGGCAGTACTAAGCACGACAGCCCAGAAGGTGGGAGGTATACTAGCCTGAAACAGCAGAGAGCGAACGACATTATTAATAGTGCGAATAATGCGTTCAGCTTTGCCGTTCTGAGGCGAAGTGTAGGGGCAAGACATACGAAGATGTACGCCATGTGACAGTAGAAACGATCGGGTGGTGGAGTTATCAAACTCACGACCATTGTCCCACTGTATCTCCTGGATAGTGGTGCCGAATTGGGTGCGAACATGAGCAAAAAAATAAGAAAGAGTGGAGAAAGTGTTCGACTTCTGGCGAAGTGGAAATATCCAAAGATAGTGAGAACAATCATCAAGAATAACCAAGTAATACTTGTGACCTGATACACTAACAACAGGAGAAGTCCATAGATCACAATGTACTAACTGGAAAATATGATTTGCTCTAGAAAAAGAAGAGTAGAAGGGTAACCGAATGTGACGACTCAGTTGACAAACATGACAAATAGTATTCGAATCTCTATGACAAGGATGACCCTTAGAAACAGGGAACGCGGAACGTGCCTCCGTCCCCTGTTCCGGGAACTTCGTTCCGGAACGCGGAACGGAACGAGCCGGCGGGGACGTAGGGGACGGAGGCGGAACATCGTTCCGATCTGGGAAAAACTTGCTAATGGGACTTCGATCCGGCGCACGGGCGGTTCTTGAGGGAACGAGTGTCCCTCCCAGCAGCGGAACGCTTTGATGCTTCGTTTTCCAGCCGCTGGTTCGATTTCCCATCTCTTCCTTCGTTTTTCTAGCTGATGCTTCGTTTTCCCATGAGTTCCTTCATTTTCCTCATCTGTTCCTTCGTTTTCCCAGCTCCTGCCTCTAAGTTTTCCATTGATGCTTCGTGTTCCCAGCTTTCTAGCAGCCCAGCATGCCTCCCAGCCTATTTCTACAATCCACCAGACCATCTCTTCTCCACTTCTCCACTTCATCCATTCAAACCTGCGGCTTCTATCAAGGACAACACAAAGCTACAAGAAGGGGCCACATGCTAAATGGGATATTGATCCCGAAGATTCTTCTATCTAGAAGTTTATAGAATTTATTTCGTTGTTGTTGTTATATAATTATTAGTTGTTCCTTCAAGAAAAGATACTATTATCAATTATTATCTAATATCTAATTTGGGTTAAAGTGTTATGTTTGCATATATAACCACTATTTTGTTAATCATAAGTTGGGAACGCGTTCCTCGTTCCAGGGACATCGTTCCCTACAATCGTTCCATATCTGTTTGGAACGATGGTGAGCAGTATACCCCCACTCGTTCCATGTTTTTGATGTTGGCGTACCCCGTTCCTCGTTCCCGTACCTCGTTCCAGTCGTTCTGGGAACATTGTAACTAAGGGATGACCAACAAATTGAGATAACTTGGAGAGAGCTTCAGAGCCCGGATGACCAAGACGTTGGTGCCAAATGGAAGATGTTGCTGCATGGAAGGTGGAGGCGGAGAGCTGCAACGGGTAAAGAGGTCCGGAGCTATCACACTTGACGATCTCTCTCCGAGATGGAAGAGCCTTCACAGAGCAACCAAAAGGGTCAAATTCCAGAACAATTATTGTCGGTAGTAAACTGGCGTACTGAAATAAGGTTCTTAATAAGGTTCGGGGAGACCAGAACATTATTAAGACAAAGATTATGAGGTAAATGAGTAACGCCAGTAGAGACAATGGGCAATAAATGACCGTTACCGACAATAATAGGGGATGGAAAAGGAGTGGAAGATGTGGAATGAAGAATACCAGCGTCAGATGTCATATTGTGAGTAGCACCCGTATCAAAGTACCACTTGGATGTGGAAGGCTGCTGAAGTGACGTGGTCTGAAAATTTGACGCAAGAGTGTGCTGATCCTAGCCAGATTGCATCCCACCAGAAGGAATTGGCCCAGAACTGTTAATGGGTGGAATGCTCCACTGGCCAGCCCATTGACCAGCCCAAGGACCTTGGGATCCAGTAAAAAAGGCATGTGGCTGAGGTGTTGGCCCAACCGGTGGTGAACTCCTTGGTCCGGGCCACATTTGAATGGACCCAGACCAGGGATTATAGAAGCTAGGCCAGTGAGCTCCTGGTCACGGCCAAGAACCAGGACCCAGCCCTCCACCGAAGGAAAACCCCGGTCCGTGAGTGCCTTCCCCGAAACCAGAGCTAGGGTTCTGCCCGAGCCCTCCACCAGAACCAGGAGCGCCGCCGCCATTCCCTCCGCCGCCTCCACGTTTGCCTCCACGCTTGCCACGTTTCCCTCCGCCAGATCCAGCAGGCGTCGACTGCTGGGGCTTCAGTGGAACCGTAGAAGGAGCAGACGCCGAGCCACCAGAGTCCGCGGCGAGGGCTACGACTGGTGCAGAGGAAGTCTTGGCCATGGTGAGTTCTTCAAGTTGAAGATCATCCCTCACTTGGAGGAAGGTGGGAAGAGGATTGCTCCGGCGGAGATGAAGACCCAGGATGGTGAAGCGCTCATTGAGGCCGCGGATAATGTTCAAGACAAGGGTGCGGTCGGAGATGGGCTCGCCGAGATCACGGAGGTCCTCTGCCATCCTCTTGTAGCGCCGACAGTACTCGGAGACTAAGAGTTCTCCTTGAGAGAAGGAGCGAAACTCTTGATCTGCGAAGAGGGCGCGAGTTGTGCGATTGCCTAGAAACTATGATTCGATGGCAAGCCATGTGGCTCAGGCCGTAGTATCACGTTCGGCAATAGCATCAGCGAGATCGTCGGAGATGACGCCGAGGAGCCAAGTCTTCACAACACAGTCCATGCGGACCCAATCGGGAGAATGGGGCAGGACTGTATCGGAGAGGACATGCTCCTGCAGAGAGAACTTGCCGATGGTGAGGAGGAAGGACTCTCACCAACGTGCGAAGAAGACGGAGTTGATGTCGAGGATGAGGGGCACAAGGGCGCGAATGTTGTGGACTGCAACCGCTTGGGCGTGCAAGTTGAGCAACATAGCAGCCTCGTGTTGAAGAAGAGTGGTGAGAAGAGGGGGGTCGTCGACGGGAGTAGTGGTGGCAGCAGCAGCCGGAGAAGGCGCAATCGTTGTGCGCTCACGAGCAGCACGGGCGAGGGCAGCCTGAAGTCGGGCGTCAGCAGCATCACGGTTCTGCTGGGCGAGAGAAACATCCTGCTCGGCTTGTTGGAGGCGAGCAAGAGCAGCATCACGGGAGTCAGAGGGAGAGTTGTCGACAATGGTGGCGTCATCGGTGGCGTCAAGCGCCATGATGCAGTAGCAGCGCCAGGAAGAGGGCGTGTGCAAGCAGCAGCGAAAGAAGGATCTATACTACTGATACCATGATAGAATGAGGTAAGAATAGCTTGTATTGATTGATCTGAAAACAGTACATATTTATAGACATGAGGAGATGATGTAGTTGTCAAGGGATGTAACATAATCCCTAACAGAATCTCTAACAGCATCTCCACACACATCTAGAAGTCTCTACACACAGCTGTCTAACACAAATGACTGTTTGAGTCTGCAACTGACAGTAGGAAATACTAATAGCATATTCATTGTTGTTCTCATCAAAGATGGATTTATTACTCAATGCAGACATTTGAATTAGCACAGTGGGATATATTTTACTCATTTCCTTGATTATTTGTAAAATATGGGACAGTTAAAATTTCAGCCAGCATGGCACTACATAAAGTGGTTTAGAAATCATATGGTTGCTTCCCAAAAACCACTTTTAGACACCCACCCAAAAAAACACATGCACACACAAAGAATGGAAGTAGGAAATCATCGAAAGTGATGCATGTTTAGTAGTTTTAGTGTTTACAAATTGTCCGATTAGTCGCGATTAATCGCAATTAATCAGCCTAGTCAGTTTTGTGGACACGACTAGACACTCCGACCCGATCAGCACGCCCAGAAACTTGGTCGTTCGATTAGTCGACGATTAGGGGCGATTAGTCGGCCGATTAGGGAGAAAATAGTGACCAGTCGACCAGGTTCACATTTGTGATTTTAGTGGGCCTGTTCTTGTTCTGGTGGGCTTTTTACCTAGCCTGTTAGGGTTAGGGTTATTTCTGTTTTTGACCTAGCTGCAGTCTCCTGATCTCCTCCCTTGTGCGCCGCCTAGGTCTCACGCCGCCTGCACACTTGTCCAGCTGACGCCGCACGCACGCCGGGCAAAGCTCTAGCCGACGCCGCGTGCACGTCAAGCGAAGCTCCAGCCCACACTGTGCACTGCCCAACCTATTCCCCTTGTGCGCCACCTAGCCTCTCACGCCGTGTGTCCAGCCGACGCTGGCGCGCACGCACGCTTTGTCCAGTGGCCGAAGCTCCTGCCATCCAGCGGCCAGCTAGCCAACGCTCCAGCAGTGCACGGCCGGCGCTCCAACCGTCCAACGGCCAATGCTCCACCACTCCAGCGGCGTGCAGCCATGCTCCAGTGGCGTGTGCATGCTCCGGTGGCCAGCATGTGCTCAAGTGCACGCGTGCTCTAGGCCAAGCCATCCACAACGCTCATGTTCCGGTGCCGGTTCTAGCCCTCTAGCCATCAAGACTCAAGATCCTCCTCCTAAGGTGAGTGATTCTTTTCAGCTAGAACCTAGGACTGACTAGATGACTAATCGGCCCTGGTTGACGACTAATCGCGATTAGTCACCTAGTCGGTCCCATGACGACTAGGTTCGACTAGGCGACTTGTAAACATTGTAAGTTCAGCTAGAGACATGTCAAAACATTCAAATGACACCAGTTGGTCACATCCATAAATGAACTTTGGAAGATTGTGGTAGTGCAGCCCCTCATCACATTCGGGAGTCTTGCTTATTAACAACTAGGCAACTACAGAGCAAATAAACTTTATTTACACTATGCTAATGCAAGTCCACGTCCAAGCTCAATTCATGGAAGACTTAAGTGTGCATTTATACTTCATCCACAGAAAAAGACTTGATTGCGCTTCATTCATAGAAGTAGGCATATGACAATTGACAAGAAAAAGGTCTCATGTTCTTGATTCTTCTGGTAATGATAAATCTAGCTTAGTAGTGAACACTGAACAGTATAACAACATAAAAATAATAGTAAAGGATGGTTAAAAAATTTTAAACGTCACTGCAATGCAAACACTTGAACCAGCCTTGTAATACAAATTATATCACTACAGAAGCAAGAAGATGTTTAGACCAAAAACTACTTTGACAATATCATCTCATAGAACAAAATTATTCAGATAAAAAGAGAACCAACCTCATACTCATGATCAATCACAGCTTCTGTCATACTGAAAGCATATCTAAGAACATCAGAAGCATCAGAGCATGAAAGAACTTTTTCTTTTGTCTCATGATGGGATAAAAGATTTGCCACATTTTCTGGAAGAAGCCTAGAAATTAAGAAGGGAGAAAACATTAGTTTTTAACTTGATTGTGATGATAAAGATGATTAGATTACAAATACAAGAGCCATTGGATAAAAGCTAGTACATAAGTCCCCATACGTTAGAATAAAATCTATGCATGCTCTGAAATAAATATCAGATGGGCATGAAAGACTAACTTGCTGACAGCGATGGCAGCTCCATCGCCACCATGTCCATCAAAAATTCCAAGGAGCCCAAACTGCAAAACTAGTTGGTATCAGAAACAGGCATATACATTTATGAGATACAGAGAGAGTGGTCACTACCTGTTGAACACCCTGCAGAGGGCATTGGCAAAAGCTTACATCCTCCATTTGAATCTTCTTCCCACTTCGACGGAACATTGGATCAGATGCCATACCAATTCCAGCAGGAACTTGCTGATTTTGCAGCGAGATCTGGACCTTCAGTGAGGCAACGTAAATTATTTAAAAAACAATGCTACCAAAGAAGAGTAAATAGAAAATTTAACATAAAAGGCAATATGTTGTAGAACAACTTGAACTATGAATTTGATTAATACAATGAACATAGTTCAGCATATGAATTGGAGTACTTGGACAAGAAGAAAAGAATACTTGTGATGGCTGGAGTTGTGGAGCATTCTGCAAAAATCCCAATTTCCAGAACAAGGCTTGATTAAATTTTGAGATAAGACATAAGAGCAGTGTCACAGTGAGTCAGCTTTTAGTTTCAGGAAGATTGTTAATTGAATTGTTAAACTAGGAGACTGAAGCAAGAAAATATTCAGCAAGGAGGACCACTTAACTCGGTAAAGGCCAAAGGGGCTTGGTCATGCTACACGCTTACTTATCTGGTGTCGTAAATCAATGCAGCTTTACCAAATGGAGTAACTAATTTTTTTTATTTTGTTGACAATAGATTGATGAAATAAAGTTATGGCATGCTCCCATCTCCAATCAAAACATTTTAGCTCATCTTTATGTAAGGTGTGTTGAGGGTTCATACCCTTTTTTGATTTGATTAAGATCGAATATAAGGAAATTATGCTTGTGATAGGCAGATATATGACTCAAAAGACAGGCTTAGAACAGAAGAGAACACTGGTAAAAACGAAAAGAAGTATGTTCCATGTAAGCATTTAGGCATAAAAGTTGGATCAACATATTGGCACAAGTAGTGCAACAACAGGTGCAGATAGAAATTCATTAGATTAAGCATTCTTCTTCTAGGTTCATGGAAGCAGGAGAGTGTAGCTTTGTTCCAGGAGAGCGGTATGCCCCAACAAAAGTTAGAACTCAAAAATATATAGTAGGGCAGAGGACAGAAAATTAATCTTTTCATTTTGAAACATGGATAGAAGCTTTATTTATGTAAAAATAAAAAAAATATGAGCAGTTTGAGATTACGGACAGTTAAGATAACAAGTGTAGGGTTTAGGGTTCAGGACTTATATTTTGTGAGACAAATTCTAGAAGATGTGCCATCTCTTGATCAATTATGAAAGATTTATTTCAGACAATGTAAAAAACCTAAACAGAAAGTTAGTACACTGTACACTAGCCCAATTATGCCTCAAAAGAAAGTGGGAGTTCAAAATATTTCAGCAAACTTGGGAGAAACAAGAAGAGGTGCTGCAATCATATGAAAACTTACAGATAGTTTTGATGAAGTCCCTAGAGTTATAATGTCACCATCTGCTAGTTCAGCAGGCTGACCCCAGTGCCTGGACCCAACATCTGGATGGTGAACTGCCCGGGAGTTTAAGAATGTCCCATTCAAACTGCCCATGTCCACAATTTCCCATTTCATTGTCTGCATAAGAATGATCACTTCAGCTTTAGGAAACGCGTGCAAGATTGGTAGATTTAGTTATAACACATAACTAACCATAATACTAGTTAGCCTTCTGTTGTACAATTTCCTACTTGACATGCTTAAGAATACTTTTTCATGATTACAACCAAGGAAAAAAAGTAGCATAACAAACCTTCTTGCAGAAACAGATTCTCATTACGATTCAAGAAACAGATGAAAATATTTAGCATCAAGTACTGTATAAATAAAGAAACATTCAAAACTAATTTCTTCTCTAAAAGCACGATTTCAGGAGATTGTCGCATTAGGTTAGACATACCACTCTGGCATCTCAATTTTCTCAGCACTGATCAGTCAAGGATAAAATTAAGTCAGCTAGGTTCTCATCAAATAAAAACTGCATCTTACCATTGAACATTGAACAAAAGCATATATTTGACCCCAAAAAAATCACACAAACATCAGTACTCCAATTTCCTTACAAGTCTGGGGAACAACTAACCAAATAGCATTAAGTCAAAGGCACAAGAGATGAATAGATAAACCTGAACAACTTGCCTTTGCATTCCAGTTTATTCTAGCATGTTTCCCTGACACTTCAGAGTCCTTCAACACCAAATCACTTGGGGGGACCCTTCCAAGAGTTATCAGGATTGTGGGACTACTTGACTGTCGGGAACAACTTATTCCACGAGATGGCCCAGCTATGACCTCTACATCTAGGTTGCTTCCTGCATTTCTAGCAAAAGATTGGATTAGATGGGCATACAAATGCAAACCTTTGCAAGGCATGGGTACTAAAGCATTTTAATCAGGTTGGAGATATATGTTACGGTATGTATTATCCTTTAGAGAAATGTTTCCGTTTCGATTATCCTCTCCAGAACCCCTTCGTTTGTGTTTTTGGCCAGGTGTTGACCAACTCGTCTGTGTTGTACACTTCAGTGTGTTTCCCAAATGGAACTCTTCAGAAGTATCATTTGTAACATCAATCACATGAGTTTCTCCTACAAAATTCATAGTAATTTCTGTAACTGAAAAAATGGCATTGGTAAATGGTAGTCGATGTGAATATACCTGTGATGAGCAACGAAATAAAGACGAGAGAAAGTGAGAAACCGAAGAGAGTTGAATTTATATGTAGGTTACAAGATGGTTGGGTATGTTATACAAACCTTGTGTAGCACAGGGTTCAGCAGGATACACCCTGACAGAATCAGTTATTCCATGACTTGGTGAAGTACTCCTGTTTGTTTCAACCTTTGAAGATTCTCCAACAACATTTCCAGGGAAATTGTTACTCTGGCTAGAGTGATCATCCAGATTTTCAAGGAGAGGCCTATTTAGGTCCTCATTCTGCAAATGAAGAGCATAAATCATCAAACAAAAATTACACGGATGTTCACACTGCAATCAGTGGAACAAAGAGTTTGATGCACATCATGCAGTGGGAACTTATCAACAAACAATTAATGTAGAATTGGATTTTAGCAGAACCAGTTTTAGAAGATTAAACAAAATGTGGAACTCCATCCTATTCAGCATCTTGGCATGCATTAATACAACATACTCAGTGAAGTTTTTGGCCAGTCTAGATTCTAGAATAATTACTTAAGCAAGTTCACAGCAAAATGAAATGCTTCAGTGAGTGAATCTGGAAGGTTCATGAAATTGAATATATCATTTAACTTCTGTTCAAATTTGCAAGAGAGAGAACAATGCAACTCAATATAGTATTGAGTATGGGATACACTGTACATCTTTTGACACATCCCTAGCATATTACAACAGCTTCATATCTCTACTACGTGGGGAAAAACCACGAGAATAAGTGAAACTATAAAACTTACAAATGTCATTGTAGCTCGACTCTGATCTACTATACAAGTAAGAAAGACAAACTATTGCAGAGTGCAGATAACTGCAGAAAATCTCATCTAGATTAAAAAATGATGATACAAGTTTTCTTCTCAAGGAACAAGGAATCAACCAAAAACAGTAGAATCAACCTTCCAAAAATTGGTTTGCACATCCAATAGTTTGGATGCCGTGGGTATCGGTGCCACTAGACACCTAACTGACCCTATCATTTCGAAAAATCAAGATAGGCAAAAAATTGACCAACATAGCAGGGAGGTGCCATATCCAGCTCACCGGTGTTTGCTCCATCTTCTTTGGTATGCGGAGCGCTTCCATGAGCTTGCCAGGCAGAGATGAGGAAAGGATGGCAAAGGGATGAAATACTACCTAGAGGAAACTGAACAGAGCGCAGAACTGCAGATAGTCCGGAGGAAAAATGGGACTGCAGATAGACTGCAGGAAAGATGGGACTGCAGATAGAGGAGTGCAGCAGCGGTGCTTATGGATGGAAACTGTTGATCGAGGAAGATGGAAACAAAATATAAGCAGCAGATGGATGCACCGGGAGGGGTGAGAGGGTGCCCATCTCATGGAGTAGCGGTGTGGGGAAGACGTCAAAGTCACCCTCCCTCCTTTCCCCCCTTTTCTGTGTGCCTTTTTATTCTTTTCCTTGTCGTGGCGTGTTCTTTCTAGAATTTTCCATAACAAATAAAGAGAATTTATCCAAATTTTCCGTTAAAAGTAGAAACAACACTTGCTATCCTCAGAAATTAATGCATTAAGCTTCTTCCACGGTAGTTTGTTACTGTAAAGAATTGATTTACACAATTTACAAACTAAGGAATTCATAATAACCGTTTACATGATGCCACCCAGTATCCAACATGGATGCACTCAGAAGCGAAGTTGGCACAAACCTGAGACCCACTGTTCAGAACCTTAGAAGGGCTTTGAATGAAATTCTAAGATACACTTGTTCGGATTACTCCGAAATTTCCTAATTTCCTTTTTCAAAAAACATGGTCCTCAGAATATTTGTAGAACGCAGTGCATTTGTTTCCTCATTTTCCTAATAACTACATCAATGTGTTAACTAAAATCATAACAAAAATAAAGTAGAATTGATGTCTCTCTACTAATGCTTGTTTCTCTACCGAAACTAATTTAATTGAACTATTCCATCCATGCTTGTTTCCTGCATTCGCAATTGCATAAATGGTAGAAAACCAAAGAGAAGCATATGCACTTCCTCAAGGATTGCCATAGCACCCATTCCACGAATTGCCAGCAATCAGAGTCTAAAAGAAACAACTTAAATGGCAAAGAACAATAGTGCGTCCGCCATATCCCATAGAAACGAAGAACAAATAGCGAAATTTGCAAGAACAAGCCGCACGGGACCACGCCCAAATGCTGAGCGCAATACACCACGAACGCGTCGATTCGCGTCAATCAAGCAACACGTTGATTCCGCCGCCCGCCCGCCCGCCCGGTGGCGACTCTGTCCCGGATCAGGCGACAGAAGAACAGGGAGAAGGAGCGAGAAAACCTGGATATTAACCTGGCTGGGGACCGGAGGAGCGACACACGGCGGCGCCTCGACCACGCGGCGGCGCAGCCGCGACCGCCGCCGCCACCACCGCCGGCAGGCGAAGACGATGGGGATGAGGATGACGAGGGAGGCTATTGCGCCGGCGATGAGGAGCGGCACGGGAAGGGCAGCCATCGAGGGGAGGGGAGGGGAGGAAGCGAGGCTAGGATGGCTGCCTCGCCATCGCCATTTCTCCCCCTCGCGGCGTTCGCGTTTTAGCTTCGGGTTAATTCCCGGGGAGGAAACCCTATTTTTTGGGACACATGTGAATTGTATGTTAATCCTTTTTTTCACTTTCAGATTACTTACTGCTCATGGTTTTAACAATTACTAATGATATTAATAGACTTTTGTGGAAAAAAATAATTATCAATGTTGAGAAGAAAGTGTGTGACAAAAATAATATCATATTTTGTTTACATTTAATTGGTTGTCATTGTAAGACAAAAATATAGGTTTTTTTCAGTTTTGCTAGTAGGTTATATATTCACTTTATGTACTAAGCAAACTGCAAAAGGCAATTGTGTGTTATGGCATGTTGTGAATTCTCAAGCATTTACAATGTATTAAGCAATTAGTGTTTTCCTTGAGCAAATTTTGCTAAAACTTAAGCCCACCTCACAAGCTTTCCTTAGTTTTTTTATTTTGTAGTCAAATGATTTGTTTCAAAAAGGCATCAACAATGTTTTCTAGTTTAGCTATTGTATAAATTTTATACACAATTTTTCAATCATTTTTGTAAGAGACATGTTATGTTCTAATATATTAAAAACATTGGTCGGCCATATTAGCTATGTCAAAGGCTAGCTAGTGGATTTAACGTATAGCTATTGTCATCTATATTTTATTAGTTGTATAAGTAGGCTATTTGGTAGACCCAACTTGTAACTATAGTAACATACATGTTATACATGTATACCACATCAACTCTTCTACTAAGATGGCAATGGTCAATGGATCCAACTTATAGATCTAGTGACAAAATCACCGCTATCTTCCATTGGTTGTATTAGTAGAGTAGACAATGGATCCAACCTATAATTACGCTGGTATGTATACTATCTCTCGTTGGCCATATCTATAGGCTAGACAATGGTCTTAACCTATATCAATAGTGACATGCTCACTATCTGCCAACATCCTACATTGGTCGGTGGACCCAACTTATAGGTACAATTAGGTGTCCATTATTTGTAGATGGTTACATCAACTTTGCAGGGAGGCTAATACTGGACTCAATCCATAGCTACAATGACATACATGTTGGCCAATGGTCTCATTCTACAGCATTAATGATATTAAGGTTGAATGCAAAATGAATATAACTCAGTGTGCCATGCATAAAAATACATCACAACTAAATCTCTCTTACTATATTGTTGATGCCGAGATTTGGTAAGGCCCAGAAGCCTACTATGAATTGCCGCACGGTCAACAAAAGGTCAAGAAAGATCCCGGTTAAAGAAAGTCAAAGAAGTCCGTCCGCAACAACTGCATGACCAGAAGGGGGCCAATGGAGATAAGAGCAACAAATGGTTACAGATTCATCCGAAATCGACTGGATAAGTTACTTGGACGGCAAGTATATGGACTATAAATATGTATCCCTTAGGTTAGAAATAGTTTAACTCTCATTCAATCAACAATCGGCGCATCGCCACCATTATGCCCCAAGGTTATCCGGCGGGACTCGGGCTCTCGAAGCTGGGATGCATCAGCTTGATCTCCGGTGAAGAGGTGAGTCCCGCCACCCCCGACGTCCGTGCCAACTAGGTTAGTATTCTCACGGCTACATCGGTTCGGTCCGACCTCTTGAGGAGAACGGTGAAACAGCACGATCACAATTGTTCTTAGTGTATTTGGCTAGGTATAAGGTTGCATCAGTTAGGTTTGATCTCTTAGATTGAAGTGATCTGGGTTTGATAGCTTGAGGCTTCATCTGTTAAGTCTGACATCTCTTGTTGTTGTATCTTTTTCATGCCGTATATTGTTTATCTAAATAAAGTTTGCCCGATTCGTTGATATATTGTTTAGGTCATCGTGACTAGCTACTGTCTCAGTTAGGTCTCATCTAGTTATTGTGATGATTTTCATTATATAGATATGTTATCTAGCATGCTTCATTTATTTCTATCAAAGTATAAGCTGATAGGTTATCTTTAATTCATCTCCATATCATGTTCACCGTCGAAGGGTGCCCATCGGCCTATACGCATATCATGTCTTCTCCATCGACCTATGGTGTGCTCGCTCAACTAGGCCAACTCAGGCTATCGGCCGTATGGCCGATCGACACACTGGTTCACGGTTTTATCTTTTATGCCACAGTCATCGGCTTTCCAACCCATCGGTTATGCTACTAACGTCTATATTGCCCGATCCCTTATTAGTTGTAGGGTCAAACTGATTGACACGCCATGAACCCTTTTCTAAGGTGTAGGACCTGCACTGGAGTCAAGTAAATCTCTCAGGCCATGCATGTATCAGTATGTAACCAAAAAGCACGCCAACACGCTTTTTGGCGCGCCTGGTGGGACCGTCTCCAACATTTTGCCATAGCGGGCGAGCTCAGTGAGGAAAACTGAAGGTTATGCCCAAGAAAATTCAATGGACTGGAAGTTCCGATAGGTAGTATCGGAAGTTCTAGTTAATTTCTGGTCTCGATATAGAGAGCAATCGTTGCTTCGAAAGTTCCGATATGGTATCGGAAGTTCCGACGAGCCAAAAGTTCCGAATCAGAATTGGGGAATTTTGTACTGATCGGGAGTTCCGATATGGTATCGGAAGTTCCGAGGTGAGTGATAACAGATTGAATCTGTTGTGTGTCGTACTGAATCAGGAGACCTAAAATACCCTGTTGGAAGTTTCGATACAGGATCGGAAGTTCCGATGTGGGCAAACAAATTTGATCTGTTATGGTTTTTAGGGTTTTGGGAAAAGCACGACCCAAGGGTTCTCATCCCTATATAAGGAGAGGAGGAGGACGTCTTGGGACAAGCAATAAGCTTAGATTAGACATAGCCACCCAAGAGTTATCTCCTTCCTTTCTTGATCTCAAACGTTGAGGTCAAGGATCCCCGTCTCTCACGTGTGGTTCTAGCACGCTTTCGTGGGAGGTACTCCATCCCTGTACGTGTGGACTCCGTGGAAGCGTTGCTCCAATAGCGACGCTCGTGAACATCTACATGTGAATGACAACGTCGTCTTCATCGATCGGATCGGCAAAGGTCGGCAAGGACGAAGCGAGGAGAGGCTAGACGTGTTGCTCCAACATCTTCTTCCACTGCACCTAGCGCGTCTTGTGTTAGAAGGTACCGATCTATGATCTCACACGCGCATGAGCCTAGGGCCATAGGGCGAAAATTTTGAATTTGCCGGCTAGCGTAGCTCCCCTATTCCCCAACAGTGGTATCAGAGCCTACGTGCGTAGTGTTCGATTTGGATCCCTCATGTATGGAGATACATGGTGGAAAAACAGATTAGATATGTTTATGTCTGCGGTAGGTCGGAAGATCTGATGTCGAATAATGATTCGATACAGAAGGCAATTGTTGTGATGTGAGATTCTGATATTGATCGAAAGTTCCGAGAGATCGGAAGTTCCGATGCCATATCGGAAGTTTTGACCCATGCGATTTTGAAAAAATGAGCTTGCTGACCCGGGTTTTTCAGATCCAGAATCCAGTCATTTGTAGATTGCTCGTCTAACTTTTTTTGCAGAGAATGTCATGACTGGCATGGCCTTAGTTAAATGTTATGTATGAGGTGCATGCAATGAATGTAAATTAAATATGGCATACATGTCATGGTTATTTACAGCCCAAGGCTGATGTAAAATTCATTACGGCTTACATGTCGTTTCTGTGGTGCTTCGGCCCATATAATTAGTATAACCTACGCAAGATGGACTGGTACTCTTCATGGAAGTTGGGAGCATGCACTCAATGACGGGAGCCATGGAGATGGAGATCGCGCATGTGAAGAAGGTCATGCTATGTCACAGTTAATATTATTGTCTGTGATGCTTTCTTATGTTCCTGTTATTCTATTCTTGCATGTTTCATGTGCGCTAGGGACGTTACAATGCTAGAGTAGTTTTCCCTCAGAAAATTAAGTGTTGATGCTCTTCCCAATAGTTGCACCCACCAGGGTTCGTGCTCATCGATAATGGGTCTACTAAAGCAGGGTGCTATATTTTATCTCTACCAGTTGGGGCGGAAGTCGGACTTCTACACGCATAGTGTTGGTTTACTTGACAAGGCTGTCAAAACGGTTTTGGGCCTTGGAGCATAGGAGTTGGGGTCGAGCATTTGATGCTTCTCCAATGACAAGAGTCACATACGATGTGATTAGCAAGGAGTTGCTTACCTATGTCAACTAGCTTCTAGCAGTGATGCCAAAGCTCACTAGGAGATAGCGTGACCATGGATCTTGCGCCACTATTAGTCATGAGAGGGAAAGTGACTGGTTTAGATAGTGGAACATCTTTTATTTGATAGAATATAAACATTGCAAAGTGCTAAACCTCGCATTTAATCTTTTATAGATCATGGCACCTACTACGTCTACTGTTAAGAGCACTCCGGTTTTTAATTTGCGATCTATTCTTGAACGAGATAAATTGTCTGGAACGAACTTTATGGATTGGTATCGAAACTTGAGAATTGTTCTCAAGCAAGAGAAAAAGGATTATGTTCTAGAGGAACCTCACCCTGATGAACTAGGAGAGGATGCTTCTGTAGTAGATAAGTGTGCTTATGAGAAGCATGCTAGTGATTCTGTAGATGTCAACTGCCTGATGCTTGCCTGCATGTTCTCTAATTTTCAAAAATAGTATGAGGAACATGATGCTTACGATATGATCTTAGGGCTTAAGGACATGTTTCAGCACCGAGCAAGGGCAGAAAGATACAATGTGTCTAAATGCTTGTTTGATTGTAGGTTGGCTGAAGGGAGCCCAGTGAGCTCTCACGTGATCAAGATGATTGGTTGAGTAGAGACTCTAGAAATACTAGGCACTCCACTAGATCCTTACCTCGCTATTGATGTCATTCTCCAGTCGCTCCCACTGAGCTTTGAGCCGTTCATCATAAACTACAACATGGTTGGACTAGAAAAGACACTAGCTGAGTTGCATGGGATGCTGAAATCTGCTGAGGAGAGTATCAGGAAGGCTCCAAATCATGTGATGGTTGTTCAGAATGAGGGCAAGAAGAGGAGGAGGAAGAAGGCTAAGACTACAGATGTGATCTCTAGTGCGAAGTCTAAACCGACTAGAAAGTCCAGGTCTGGTCCTGCCAACTCTGATGTGTGCCACCATTGCCACAAGTCTGGGCATTGGAAGCACAACTACAAGGTGTACCTAGAAGAGCAAAAAAACAAGAAGGGAAGTAAGACTTCCGCTTCAGGTATTAATGTTATTGAAATTAATCTTGCTACTCGTCCAAATGATTCATGGGTATTTGATACCGAATCGATGATTCATACTTACAAATCGTTGTAGGGGCTGAGTAGAGTAAGAAAGTGTGCATGTGGTGAGCTGGATATCCGCGTCGGGAATGGTGCAAAGGTTGCAGCGTTGGCCGTCGGCGTCTATTCACTATCGCTACCGTCAGTATTAGTTTTGGAGTTAAATAATTTTTGTTTTATTCCCACCTTAGACAGAAACATTATCTCTTCTTCATGTTTAGAGGAAGATGGTTTTGAATTTTTAATAAAGAACAAGAGTTGTTCAATATTTTCGAATGGCATGCTCTATGGCGTTTGTCCATTAGTGAATGAACTGTATATTCTAAGTCGTGATGATGCACACGTTTATAACATTAGTACTAAGAAACAGCGACTCAATGATTTGAATCCCACCTACATCTGGCATTGTCGATTGTGTCATATAAATGAGAAGCGTGTACAAAAGCTCCATAGTGATGGACTTTTGGAGCCATTTAATTTTCAATCATACGACACATGCGAGTCTTGTTTACTTGGCAAAATGACAAAGACGCCTTTCACTGGACAGAGTGAGAAGGCGAGTGAGCTTTTGGCCATAGTACATACTGATGTGTGTGGTCCAATGAGTCACACAGCTAGGAAAGGATTTCAGTACTTTATTACTTTTACCGACGACTTTAGTAGATATGACTATGTCTATTTGATGAGGCATAAGTGGAAATCCTTCGAAAAGTTCAAGGAGTTCCAGAATGAGGTACAAAATCATACGGGAAAGACGATTAAATTTCTACGATCGGATCGTGGTGGTGAATATTTGAGCCACGAGTTTAGTGATCATCTGAAGTAGTGTGGAATTGTTCCACAGTTGATTCCACCCGACATGCCTCAGTGAAATGGGGTGTCCGAGCGGAGAAACCACACTTTGTTGGACATGGTGCGGTCCATGATGAGCCACATTGATCTTCCATTATCCTTTTGGGGTGACGCTCTAGAAACCACAACTTTCATGATTAATAGAGTTCCATCTAAGTCAGTAGAGAAGATGCCATATGAGATGTGGTCTGGGAGTCATCACAGTTTGTATTTTCTAAAGATTTGGGGATGTGAGGCGTATGTAAAATGTATGACGTCTGACAAGTGCTTCTTTGTGGGGTATCCTAGGGAAACCAATGGATACTATTTCTATAATAGAGAGGAGGGCAAAGTGTTTGTCGCTCGAAATGGTATGTTCCTTGAGAAAGAGTTTCTCTCAAAAGGAGTTAGTGGGAGGACTGTGCATGTCGAAGAGGTTTGAGAGCCACTGAAAATTGTTCCAGATCCCACTGAGCCAGAGTAGGAGGTGCAAGATGTTGCAGACCCTATTATAGATGTGTCAGCCTCACGGAGGTCTGGGAGAGTAGTCCATACGCTAGAGAGGTACATGTTATTGACCACTAGGCATCGTGACATGTTGTTGTTGGACAACGATGAGCCCAAGACCTATGCAGAAGCAGTGATGGGACCAGACTCTAAGAAATGGCTTGGATCCATTGGATCCGAGTTAGAGTCCATACATGTTAATAAAGATTGGAACTTGGTTGATCCACCCGATGGTGTAAAAACTATTGAGTGTAAATGGATCTTCAAGAAAAAGATAGATATTGATAGAAATGTTCACATCTATAAGACACGATTGGTGGTTTAAGGTTTCAGATAGATTCAAGATGTTGATTATGATGAAACGTTTTCGCCCATCGCTATGCTTAAGTCTATTTGGATAATCCTAGCTATTGTGATTATGAGATATGGCATATGGATGTCAAGATGACTTTCCTAAATGGAAAACTAAGTGGGGATGTGTACATGACACATCCTGAAAGTCTTGACGGTCCGGAGAATGCTGGGAAAGTTTGTAAGTTGCTAAAGTCGATTTATGGATTGAAGCAAGCTTCTCAGAGTTGAAATCTTCGTTTTGATGAGGTAGTCAAAGGGCTTGGCTTCATCAAGAACGAAGAAGAGCCTTGTGTTTACAAAAAGTCTAGTGGGAGCTCACTTGTGTTTTTGGTCCTATATATGGATGACATATTGTTGATCGGAAACGACATTCCTTTGTTGAATGTTGTCAATATTTCACTGAAAAATAGTTTTTCAATGAAAGATCTTAGAGAGGCAGCATACATTTTGGGTATAAAGATCTATAGAGATAGATTGAAACTGCTAATTAGATTAAACCAAGGTATGTACATTTAAGATTTTGAAATGGTTCAAAATGCAGAATTCTAAGAAGGGTTTTCTGCCAATGTCACATGGTATTTCTCTTAGTAAGACTCAGTGTGTTGTGACACCTGATGAGCCAGAGAAGATGAGTGTGATCCCGTATGCCTCCGTAATTGGATCCATCATGTATGCCATGTTGTGTACACGCCCAGATGTGTCATATGCTCTAAGTGTTATGAGCAGGTACTAATCGAACCCGGGTGAAAGTCATTGGGCTATAGTAAAGAGTATCCTCAAGTACTTGAGAAGGACTGAGGAAATGTTCCTGGTATACGGTGGTGAAGAGGAGCTCATTATAAGTGGTTACACGATGCTAGCTTTCAGATCGATAAAGATGATTCTCGATCGCAATCTAGTTTTGTGTTCTGCCTCAATGGAGGCATAGTGAGTTGGAAGAGTTCCAAGCAAGAGACGGTGGCTGATTCTACAATGGAAGCTGAATATATCGCTGCTTCAAAAGCGGCGAAGGAGGCCATTTGGATCAGGAAGTTTGTTTCTGAGCTAGGTGTTGTTCCTAGTGCGTCTAATCCAGTGGACCTCTATTGTGATAATAGTGGTGCCATTGCGCAAGCCAAGGAGTCTAGATCACACCAGAAATCCAAACATATACTTTAAGGATATCACCTGATCCGCGAGATCATTGAGAGAGGTGATGTGAAGATTTGCAAGGTGCACATGGATTTGAACATGGCAGATCCATTGACGAAGCCTCTTTCACAGCCCACACATGAGGCGCATATGAGCTCCATGGGTATTAGATACTTGCGTGAGTGAGTCATGTGTTTGTGGAAGATACTAGCAGAGTCTATGCTAATGTATGAGGATAATTGTTATCTTGTTCCTTGAATAAATATCGTTTGCATTTAATTAATGAGTACGACTTGTTATTTGAAACCTTTTGCTTTATGACGATGTTGTTCAAAAGGGTGCCTAATCTTGTCATCATGTGGGACAATGATGATACATGGATTAGTACATGCGACTGATTGATGATTGTGTTTCACAGATCATAGACATAGAGATGCCAAATTAGTGATGTGGACACATGTTAGTGAACATGGTGTTGGACAGACCCACTTGAGGTACTACTGAGATTGTTATGTGCCGACAGTTGTCAACTCAAATGGTGTACCTGTAGAGTCCTTGGACCTGAGATCGTAGTGACACACTTAGATGCTTCCTAACGCTATTCCGTAACAGGGTAGTAATAATTGTTGTTTTTAGGTGTGTTATGAAACATGTCTTGGGATGTGAGCGGTCAAGATGAAATTTACCCCTCATAATAACAAGGGAGTCGTCTCTGGGCCCCTCGAGGTATTGGATTGGAAAAGTGCATGGTCATGCCACTATGACTAAGGAGTTAGTCATGATTTGAATCTGATACTTGATCGAGTGAAATGTCAAGTTAACCAACAAGTGTGGCATGTATCTCGCCTTGAGTTTGACTGACGGCGCATGGTAAAGGGACAAGTGCTTGCGTATATAAAGGTTCATGAAAATTTGATTTTGTATGCTTTTGGGGGTCAATATATGCTACTAGGTACCGCTATTGATCAGTGAGTCGGAAATGGTTTCCGGTGAACAACCGTTAGTGTATGAACCTATCAGGTCACACACTTGGGATGGATTAAAAATATGCAAATAATTGGTTCTTGTGCAAGTGGAAGATTGAAGGTTATGTCCAAGAAAATTCAATGGATCGAAAGTTCCGATAGGTAGTATCGGAAGTTCTGGTTAATTTCTGGTCTTGATACAGAGAGCAATTATTGCTTCGGAAGTTCCGACGAGCCATAAGTTCCGATTCGGAATCAGGGAATTTTGTACTGATCGGAAGTTCCGATATGGTATCGGAAGTTCCAAGGTGGGCGATAACAGATTAGATCTATTTCTTGTCGTACTGAATCAGGAGACCTAAAATACACTGTCGGAAGTTCCGATACAGGATTGGAAGTTCCGACGTGGACAAACAGATTGGATCTTTTACGGTTTTTAGGGTTTCGGGAAAAGCACGACCCAAGGGCTCTCATCCCTATATAAGGAGATGAGGAGGACGTCTTGGGGCAAGCAATAATCCTATATTAGACCTAGTCACCAAGAGTGTTGGACCGGAAACGGCGACCAGAGGGGGGGTGAATGGGAGCTTTTAAAATTTCGGGCTAAAAACTTAGCCTTCGGTTCGGTTCTGTCTTCTGCGGAACAGGCTTCGAACACTACCTTCGAAGGTCTGGTTCGGAGGTACTTCGACACCTTCGAACACAGGCTTCGGAGGAGCAAAAGTTCGAAGCCAAGAAGACTTCGCTCCACTTACTACCCTCGAAAGTCTACTCTGCTAAGTCAGTGCAGGCTCCGCACACAGGTGCTTCGAGCAGGCTTCGCACTTCACCCTTCGCAAGAGTGGACAGCCCTCTGAGGACTTCGACCAAGTACTTGGCGACAGCAACGGGTGCTGGGCTTCGTACCCGAAGGTCTACACGCACACGCAAAAGGACTACGCTAAGGGCTTCGACACAAGAAGCACTACGGGAAAAGAACAGGGCTTCGCTAGTAAGCAGCGAGGTCTTGCCTCGTGTTACACAGAGCGACAGCACACTGTAAAACACACTTCGCGATAAAAACACCCTTCGCCAAGACAGGCTTCGGTGAACTAAAAGTAGCGAGGTATGCAATACGAGCTCAAGCAAAAGCACACAGAAGCAGGGCTTCGCCGCTTGAACAAGGAACACAAAATAAATTGAACTCAGAATGAATACAGTGAGGTCTGTCTACAGGAGCTCAACAGTAAATGCTCAAAGTGTTAAATGTTACCTACCGAGCCCCCATATTTATAGCCCACGGCTTCATCCTAAGGAAGTGACTACTTTACCCCTAGGGTTTACAACAGATTTGTCTCTATAGAACTAAGGGGTACAAAAGGTAGTCCACCTTTATTTTGGAGGCTTCTCTGTCAGCTGCAGAGGGGACAGTGTCAGCCTTTTTCAGAACAGACAGTGTCAGCCTTTACAGTGTTGACTTCTGGAACCTCCCTTCGCACCCGAGGGGTGCGGAAGCTTCGGCGAGAAGCCTGCAGCCTGTTGGCCTTCGCTCCGCCGAAGAAGACCTTCGATACAGTGACGGTTTTGAGCCGAAGCCGTCAAAGCCCTTGGGCCTTCGCACCACCACCTCCGGAGTGGATCACCACGGCTTCGCAGCTACTCCGAGCTCGAACACCGTCCGTCCGTGTACCGAAGCCATGCATGGCCGAAGCACCACAAGTCATCCTCACTCCGAAGCCATACCTTCGGAGTACCACCCTTCGAAGTCCCTCCTTCGTCCAAGGCCTCCGCATGAAGCATTCCATGAGCACTCCGTCGCAGTGCCTCTCCCCGAGCACACTCCTCGACGAGCCTCACCCGGACCATGCCTTCGATGCGCCTCGACTTCTGAGACCTTCGTTGGGCCACCTTCGAGTGTCTCCCTCCGGAGCACACTTCGAACTCCTTGCCTCCGCAGAGGACTTGGTCCACCAACTTCGAAATCACTCCATCCGGAGTACCTTCGAAGTGCCTCACCTCCGAGGACTTTGTCTCGGAGTACCTTCAGCCGGAGCCACGCTCCGCACTCTCTGCCTTCACCTGGCACGCCTCGACCTGAGGACCGACCCGGACCACCTTCGCAGCCACCGTGACGAAGCTCCCTTGGCATCAAACCACCCGCTTGACCCAAGTTCACCTGGCTCGAACCCTGTCCGTCGCCTCCGAAGTCCCTGCGCACCATAGACAAGCAAACAAGTGTATCCAGTACTCCGGAGACCTCTCCGGGTTAACAACCTCCGGCACACACTCCGGTGTACCGCCCAAAGTACCGAACCCATCGGTACGAACCCAGTCATCGCGTACTGTCGGACCCCTCCGACAGGTACACTCCGCTGCACAGCTGCAGCAAGCAAACACCGAACACACTCCGGTGACACACCTCCGAACACCCTTCGGAGGTACCACCTCCGAAGCCCCTTCGGAGGTACCCTTCGAACAGAGGGTAAATAATCCTGTCAATCACTCATCACAAACACCGAAACCACCCTTGGTTTCTCAATCTCCCCCTTGATGAGTGCATTGACAACCAAATTGAAGTTCAAGAAAATGTAAAAATTTCAGCACACAAGTGACCATAAAAACTCAAAAAGAGCCAAGCATGTCACTTGATAAAAGAAATTTTTCTCCCCCTTTCTCAAAAGAGTAAAAGCCCCTTCGGCAATAAAACTCCCCTTTGATAAAAACTCCCCCTGAGTTAAGCAAATTTTTCTCCCCCTTTATGTCAAAAATCTCTCCCCCTTTAGAAATAATGCCTTCTTGCAGCAGAGAACATAGCAAAATCTCTCCCCCTTTGGCAATGCAAGCATCAAGGAGCATTCAAAAGATGCAAAGCTGCGAAATGAATAGAATTGCAAAGACATATAATGCAAAAATATGCCAAAATTAACACAAATGATCATGTGCTCAGCTCAATTTAACAATCTGTGAAACAAGATGATGGCATGTGATTTTGTCATTTTGAAGTAAAAGCATCACCACTTAATCACAGTAGCTAGACATGAGAAGGCAAGGACTGCGCAAAGCTAACAATTTCTACTCTAGACAGACAAGTCTTGTTCAAAAGGAGCTGTGAAAGCAAACTTGATGAGCAATTAATTTTGTTGTTCTTTTTCTCAATGCCAGGGGTTATTTGTTTGTCCACCTTATACTTTCCAATCAGGCCAAGCCTAGGCATGAAAGCCATCTGAAGCTTAAGGCGGTGATTTTGGCATACACTACACTATTCCAGTTCAGACCAAAGTGCAATGGTAAGCAGTCTAGAATAGAGTAGTGCGACAAACAAACCCTCCTGGATCTTTTCATTGAAACCAGGCAAATCATGGATTTTTTTTTTGATTTTGATGAATTTAATATTTTGATGAATATCCATGAATAAAGAACACAAGTTTTCAAGTTGCAAATTTTAGCATCCAAGGAACAGTGTCTTGCTGTCAAGTAGATAAAAGATAGCTAAAAGCAGTCCTGCCTAATCAAGCTAGATACAAGATTGTGCGATGAGCAAATTTTGATTTTTAGAAAATAAACATCATGCACAATCAATGTTCCAGACATATTTCATAGAGCTGAGCTGACATGATTTCTTTGAATTAAAAGCAGGCATATAATAGCAAAAGATGTAAGTGCAATTCCACACATAATGAGCATATGCAAGACAATTAAAATCAGCTCCCCCTCACAAAATGCCGTAGGGATGACAAATACCAAGTTCCCCACGCAAGTAAGCAAACCGAGAAGCATCGAGGGGTTTTGTAAAAATATCGGCAAGCTGGTGTTGGGTATCAACATATTGAAGTTCAATATCACCCTTCTCATTGTGATCTCTGAGAAAATGATACCGTACATCAATGTGTTTGGTTCTGGAGTGCTGAACCGGGTTGTTTGCAATACAAATAGCACTAGTGTTATCACAGAAAAGTGGAACACTCTTATAATCTAACCCGAAATCCCGCAAAGTGGAAACCATCCACAAAATCTGAGAGCAACAGCTAGCTGCAGCAACATATTCGGCCTCAGCCGTTGATTGTGCAACACTAGACTGTTTGCGGGAAGACCAGCAAACCAGAGACGTACCCAGAAAATGACAAGTACCAGAGGTACTCTTCCTATCAATTCTACACCCAGCAAAATCCGCATCAGAATAGCCTCTAAGACATAAGGATGAAGATGATGAATACCATATGCCAAATTCAAGGGTGTGTTTGAGATACCTTAGAATGCGCTTAACCGCTTGGCGGTGCGAAGCTCGTGGTGAAGCCTGAAAACGAGCGCACAGACATACTGCGAAGTGTATGTCCGGCCTCGTGGCAGTCAAGTAGAGGAGGGAGCCGATCATGCTTCGGAACTCCTTCTGATCTACGGCTTCTCCATCTTCGTCAGGGTCCAATGCTACGGATGTAGCCATTGGAGTGGCGAGGGGCTTCGCATCGGACATGTCGAACTTCTTGAGCAGGTCCTTGGTGTACTTTGTCTGGTGGACAAAAGTACCTTGTTTGCTTTGCTTGATTTGCAAACCAAGGAAAAAGGTGAGTTCACCCATCATCGACATTTCAAACTCCCTGCTCATGGTATCTGCAAACTCGGCAACCAAAGCATGAGAAGAGCCACCAAAGATGATATCATCCACATAAATCTGTACTAGGAGGAAATCTTTGCCATGCTTGAGAGTAAACAAAGTTTTATCAACAGAGCCCATCAAATACCCTCGCTCAAGCAGAAAAGACTTAAGTCTATCATACCATGCCCGAGGGGCCTGCTTGAGTCCATAAAGAGCCTTATGAAGTTTAAGGACTTTATGTGGGTACTTGGGGTTTTCAAAACCAGGGGGTTGTTTTACATACACATCTTCACCTATGAAGCCATTAAGAAAAGCACTTTTGACATCCATTTGATAGAGTTTGAATCCCCGGGATGTCGCAAAGGCAAGCAAAATCCTAATGGCCTCAAGGCGAGCAACAGGTGCAAAAGTTTCAGTAAAATCAATCCCTTCTAGTTGAGAAAAGCCCTGAGCTACTAGTCTAGCCTTATTTCTAACAATTGTTCCATCCTCCCCTTGTTTATTTTTGAAAATCCATTTTGTTCCTATGAAATGAACATTAGGTGGAGGATCAACTAAAGTCCAGACTTGGTTTCTTTCAAAATTCTCAAGCTCTTCATGCATGGCATTGATCCAACTAGAATCAGAAAGTGCATGACTAACATCTAAAGGCTCGAAAGAAGCAACAAAAGCAGCATTAGTGAAATGAGCGTGAGAACGTGTTACCCTTTGATCAAGCTCACCAATGATCTGCTCGGGAGGATGCATCCTTTGGACATGATGTGGAGCCTCGCGGCGGGATGCAGTCTCCCCCTCAACTTGTGCGTTGGAGTGGTCCACGATGACTGATGTCGAGGTAGTCGCTTCGGGACCTTGTGCCGAAGTAGTAGAAGCGGGGTCAGCTTCTGGGGTTGATGTCGAGGGTAGTAGGGGATCATCCTCGAATTCTCCGGGATCTTCGTCTTCGAATAAGGTCTGTTCCATGTCGTGTTCATTTGCCTGTTCAAGAGCAGAACTAACAGAGGGGGTTGATTCATCAAAAGTCACATCACATGACTCGATGACAGTGTTAGTCTCTAAATTATAAACACGATAAGAATGACCATGAGTAGTATAACCCAAAAAGATCCCGTCAGAAGATCGCGACTCAAATTTATCTAAATTTCCACGTTTTAGAATGAAGCAGCGACAGCCAAAAACTCGAAGATGAGTAACCTTGGGCTGTCTCCCAAAACGTAGTTCATAAGATGTCAAGTTTAAAATTGAGCGCAAGAAAATTCGGTTTGAGATGTAACATGCTGTGTTCATGGCCTCAGCCCAGAATTTTCTAGGAGTCCTATGCTCATCAAGCATCGTCCTAGCCATCTCAACCAAAGTGCGGTTTTTCCTCTCAACAACACCGTTCTGTTGAGGAACCCGCGGAGCAGAGAATTGATGTTCTATGCCATGCTCCATGCAAAAGTCAACAAAGAGACTATTTTTGAACTCGGTGCCATTATCACTTCGAATGAATTTTAATGCACCTGGGAGTTCAGTGAACAGTCTCAAAGCCAAGCTCCGAAAGTGTGAAAACACTTCATCCTTGCTGGCAAGAAAGAAGACCCAAGAGTAGCGAGAGAAATCGTCGACAATAACAAGTACATACCACTTGCCACCTAAAGAACTAACCCGAGAAGGACCTACCGTGTCCATATGGAGAAGTTCTCCGGGCTGTTCAGTCATCACTGTGGTGACTGGCGAATGCGAAGCAGCAATCATTTTTCCATGTCGACAAGGAGCGCAAACTAAATTCTTCTCAAACTTGAGCTTGGGCAATCCTCGGATCAAACCTAGGGCGCTCAAACGAGCGAGCAACTCAAAGCTCATATGCCCTAGTCTCCTATGCCACTTCCAAAGCTCAGAAGTCGAATGTGCAACAAGACAATGAGAAGAACCAGCCGACTCTGAAAAATCAGCTCCAAAAACTCTCCCAACCCTAAAGATCTTACACACCACAACGCCATCAGAATTGAGCACTTGCGAAGTATCGCGATGAAATCGCACTTCGAAGCCCTCATCAAGCAACTGAGATACAGACAGCAAATTGTATCCCAGATTCTCAACCAAAGCAACATCTTTGAGAGTGAAGTTAGAATTAATTCTTACCACACCTTTACCTTTCACTCTACTCCTTCGATTGTTTCCGAAGGTGATATGTTCCCTTTGCTTGGTTGTGGTGAGGCTGGAGAACCAAGCTGCATCTCCGGTCATGTGGCGCGAACAACCGGAGTCCATGATCCACGTGCCCTCCAAGCCTCGACCTGTCGCCTACACATGATAAGAACGCCTCGATCGCTCAGTGCTGGGGTGAGTAAAATAATGACGAGGCATCCAGCACTGAGTGACACGAGTAGTAGGCACAGTAAAAGCAGACGGTCTACGCACATAATAATCAGAATGATGCAAAGTGCGAGGTCTACCTACATGCAAAGAACGCAAAGCATGACGAGGTCTCCTACTCTGACGAGGTACAAAACTACTCGCCCGAGGTCTACCACCATATGAAACATGGTGAACACCTCGAGGAGCAAAACCTCTCCGAGAAGCACGAGGAGCCTCGAAAACAGGACGAGAGTAATACTCAGACTCATGCATACCTAAAGATGGGTAATGCATGTCCTGATAGCTCATCGCCTGTGCACGTCGCTCATCCTTGATGCGACGGAAACAGAAACCAATCAGATGACCCGCCCGCTGACAATAAGAACAGTGAAACACTCTCCTGGGGGCACTCTCATGGGTCACAGGAGCAACTCTCACAGGCTCCTTGGGTTTCTTCTGAGTGGTTTTCTTGGGAGGATTTTTCTTGATAGGAGGTGTGGTTTTCTTTGTTGGATGGGTAGGCTTTTTGGCTGATGGGGTGTCCAACAGAGCTCTCTCTTTCTCTAGGGTGGTGGGAGAGGTAAAAACAGTTTTGGCCTTACTGTCTGAAGCTATCCTCTCAAAACCCAAACCTAGAGCTACCCCGGCTCTGTCAGCACACAACTTGGTCTTGGCCAAGAGCAAATCCATCCTACCCTTCCCCTCAGTGCATTTGTTCACCACAGAAAGAAGGTATTCATTTTCGGACATGAGGTTTTCAGCTCGCTCTCTGACAGTGCCTAGCTGGTCCTTAAGGGTAATGCAAGTGTCACAAACAGGTTGCACATCCTTAGAACTACCGGCCCTCTCCAATCTAGCCTCTAAATCATGAACATGCTTATCACGTAGATTAATGCTATCGCGCAATAAAGAGCAGTTCATGCAATCAATAATATCACGAGGTCTAGAATCCACCTCCAAAAGCTGCTTCTGTGCAGTCTCAAGCTCAGAAAGAGTTTGAGCATGTACAGAACGCAACTGAGCAAGCTCACTCATGACAACAGAACATGATTCACATTCAGCATCATCAAACTTAGACTTAAGCATGGCATATTCAGTAGAAACATTTTCTAGCCTAAGTCTAAGGTCTTTTCTTTCTCTAGCGGCTTGCACAAGTAATCTATCCTGACCTAGCACTACTTCATTCAGCTCATCTAATTTAATTAGAAGCTGGTCAGATGATAGGTTTACCTCAGATGAGTCAAGCTCATCGCCGCTGTGATCGCTGTCGGCCATGAAGCAAAGGCCGGTGAAGTCACGTCCCTTCTTATCCTTCTTGTCCTCCTTCCTTGGGGACTCCTCCTCCTCAGAGCTCGACTCCTCAGTTGAGGATGTGTCGATGTCGATGAGAGCAGCAACAAAGGCTCTGGAAGCGGCCTTGGCTACTTTCTTAGCCATCTTGCCGCGCTTGCCCTTCACAGAGGGCTTCCTCTCTTTTTTGTGGAATTTGGGGCGGTCACTCTCATCTCTCTTTTTGACCTTGGGGCAATTGGCCTTGATGTGAGAGGTGTCGCCACATTCATAGCAGCCACTAAAACCACTTCTCCTCTGATCCCGTCTCTCATGATGAAACCGGGTGAACCTCCGGGCAATGAGAGCAAGCTCGTCATCAGCTAGAGTGTCCACCTGCTCCTTTGTGACGGAGACCAGGGAGGACAAAGCAAAACCATCTGCTAGAACACAAGTGCCTGATGTGCTTGGTTCTGCAGTGGTGCCACGGCTAGTGCTAGAAACCAATGCCAATGGCTGTGGCAAAGAGCTTCTGTGCACCGCAAGAGATGCCTTGGCAATCTCTGTGGACTTTAGCTTGCTAAAGAGTTCATCACAGGTTAGAGTGTCATAGCCTGTGGACTCCTCAATGCTGGATATCTTTACCTCCCATATGCTACGGTCAAGAGCATAGAGAAGCTTGATAGCCCTATCATGATCACTGTAAGCAAGCGTCCCGTTGGATCGCAAGTTACTCACTATCGCGTCAAAGCGAGAAAACATGGCATCTACAGATTCACCAGGTGCCTGCACAAACAGCTGATACTGTTGATTGTAGGTGCTTTGGCGCCTGGCCTTAATCTGAGCAGAGCCCTCATGAAAGACAGTGAGTGTTGTCCAAATCTCCCTAGCAGTCCTAAGGTGCTGCACCCTATCAAACTCACTCCGACTCAAACCAATGAACAATATGTTCCTTGCCTTCGAGTTGGCAATGTACTGATCTTTTTCGGTTTGAGTGGTGCGGGTATCAGGGATGGAGTATTGTGAGTCCACAATCTCCCAAATTGCATTTCCTTGGCTTAACAAGTAAGCCTCCATGCGCACCTTCCAGTATGCAAAATCTGTCCCATCGAACAGAGGAATTTTACTGCCTCTATCCATGTCGCCAATAGATCACAAAACCGGTTAAGGTCAACTGGTGATCTTAACCCGCTCTGATACCAATTGTTGGACCGGAAACGGCGACCAGAGGGGGGGGTGAATGGGAGCTTTTAAAATTTCGGGCTAAAAACTTAGCCTTCGGTTCGGTTCTGTCTTCTGCGGAACAGGCTTCGAACACTACCTTCGAAGGTCTGGTTCGGAGGTACTTCGACACCTTCGAACACAGGCTTCGGAGGAGCAAAAGTTCGAAGCCAAGAAGACTTCGCTCCACTTACTACCCTCGAAAGTCTACTCTGCTAAGTCAGTGCAGGCTCCGCACACAGGTGCTTCGAGCAGGCTTCGCACTTCACCCTTCGCAAGAGTGGACAGCCCTCTGAGGACTTCGACCAAGTACTTGGCGGCAGCAACGGGTGCTGGGCTTCGTACCCGAAGGTCTACACGCACACGCAAAAGGACTACGCTAAGGGCTTCGACACAAGAAGCACTACGGGAAAAGAACAGGGCTTCGCTAGTAAGCAGCGAGGTCTTGCCTCGTGTTACACAGAGCGACAGCACACTGTAAAACACACTTCGCGATAAAAACACCCTTCGCCAAGACAGGCTTCGGTGAACTAAAAGTAGCGAGGTATGCAATACGAGCTCAAGCAAAAGCACACAGAAGCAGGGCTTCGCCGCTTGAACAAGGAACACAAAATAAATTGAACTCAGAATGAATACAGTGAGGTCTGTCTACAGGAGCTCAACAGTAAATGCTCAAAGTGTTAAATGTTACCTACCGAGCCCCCATATTTATAGCCCACGACTTCATCCTAAGGAAGTGACTACTTTACCCCTAGGGTTTACAACAGATTTGTCTCTATAGAACTAAGGGGTACAAAAGGTAGTCCACCTTTATTTTGGAGGCTTCTCTGTCAGCTGCAGAGGGGACAGTGTCAGCCTTTTTCAGAACAGACAGTGTCAGCCTTTACAGTGTTGACTTCTGGAACCTCCCTTCGCACCCGAGGGGTGCGGAAGCTTCGGCGAGAAGCCTGCAGCCTGTTGGCCTTCGCTCCGCCGAAGAAGACCTTCGATACAGTGACGGTTTTGAGCCGAAGCCGTCAAAGCCCTTGGGCCTTCGCACCACCACCTCCGGAGTGGATCACCACGGCTTCGCAGCTACTCCGAGCTCGAACACCGTCCGTCCGTGTACCGAAGCCATGCATGGCCGAAGCACCACAAGTCATCCTCACTCCGAAGCCATACCTTCGGAGTACCACCCTTCGAAGTCCCTCCTTCGTCCAAGGCCTCCGCATGAAGCATTCCATGAGCACTCCGTCGCAGTGCCTCTCCCCGAGCACACTCCTCGACGAGCCTCACCCGGACCATGCCTTCGATGCGCCTCGACTTCTGAGACCTTCGTTGGGCCACCTTCGAGTGTCTCCCTCCGGAGCACACTTCGAACTCCTTGCCTCCGCAGAGGACTTGGTCCACCAACTTCGAAATCACTCCATCCGGAGTACCTTCGAAGTGCCTCACCTCCGAGGACTTTGTCTCGGAGTACCTTCAGCCGGAGCCACGCTCCGCACTCTCTGCCTTCACCTGGCACGCCTCGACCTGAGGACCGACCCGGACCACCTTCGCAGCCACCGTGACGAAGCTCCCTTGGCATCAAACCACCCGCTTGACCCAAGTTCACCTGGCTCGAACCCTGTCCGTCGCCTCCGAAGTCCCTGCGCACCATAGACAAGCAAACAAGTGTATCCAGTACTCCGGAGACCTCTCCGGGTTAACAACCTCCGGCACACACTCCGGTGTACCGCCCAAAGTACCGAACCCATCGGTACGAACCCAGTCATCGCGTACTGTCGGACCCCTCCGACAGGTACACTCCGCTGCACAGCTGCAGCAAGCAAACACCGAACACACTCCGGTGACACACCTCCGAACACCCTTCGGAGGTACCACCTCCGAAGCCCCTTCGGAGGTACCCTTCGAACAGAGGGTAAATAATCCTGTCAATCACTCATCACAAACACCGAAACCACCCTTGGTTTCTCAAAGAGTTATCTCCTTCCTTTCTTGATCTCAAACGTTGAGGTCAAGGATCCCTGTCTCTTACGTGCGGTGCTAGCACACTACCGTGGAAGGTACTCCATCCCTGTACGTGTGGACTCCGTGGAGGAGTTGCTCCAATAGCGATGCTCGTGAACGTCTACATGTGAACGACTACGTCGTCTTCATCGATCGGATCAGTGAAGGACGACAAGGACAAAGCGAGGAGAGGCTAGATGCGCTGCTCCAACATCTTTTTCCGCTACACCTACCGCGTCTCGTGCTAGAAGATACTGATCTATGATCTCACATGCGCATGAGCCTAGGGCCAAAGGGCGGAAATTTGGAATTTGCCGTCTAGCGTTGCTCCCCTATTCCCCAACAAAAACATCACCACGATCACCATGGACGCTCTGTTTGAGGAATAGAGGACGAAAGTGCAACAACACATGGAGGAGTTCTGGAAGTCATGCCTACAGGTCTATGGCATGAATCGGTTGGATCCCGTTCAGAAGTCCCTGCTTCCAACGCTAGTGCTGACCATAGAGGGTGGTTAGCCAATGGATAATTCTCTGGCCAAGCCTTCAAGAAGTCGTCGACCAGGCGATCCTCTAGTCGCTAGTCAGCCAATCAAGGATGCTGGCCAAGACCATTCAAGGATTGATCAAGGAGGCCATCGGGGGCATAGTGGTTCGCGAGGCACCGCAAGGTCTAGCGTACCCCCCAATGACCCATTAAGGTTACTACAGCACACTAGACTAGCGTCACTCCAGCAAGGGTTGATTAGGCTAGACCAGCTGAGTTCTTCACTCGGCTACGAAGGTGACAAGATGACCTAGCCATCAGCGCCCTCGCATAGTCCACCTCAGGGCACACTAGGCGGGGCCGATAAGAATGCACAAGCATCATTCCCGGTGTCCGATCCAAGGGTTCTAGGGCAAGGTATGCCGCAAGTGACATATGACATCGCAAGAGACCCCTGGCAGACCTCATTCTACCAAGGGGGGCACCCGATATCATCCCTCCTAGATATCATTGGACGACGCACTATGGAGCAGTGCCCTACAACGATGCAGGGAAATACAGATATGACACTGCTCAGTGGGACCAGTACAAACAGGCGCCAATGTCTGCCCAACGTCCATCGTTGGGTCAGTAGGAAGACGAGTGGGTGAATTGGATCACAGAGCTCATCAAAGATCAATTCGGGTTTGTTGACACGGAAACGTGCCCCCACACTTTGGTCAGTCCGACGATCCAAAAGTGCACGGATACTTAGGGACAAGCCTAAGCGTGACGTGGCACCGACGTCGCGTTCCGACTACCCTTAATAGTGATAAGGGGGGTGGAGTCACCAGGCAACCAGATTACACAAAATAATCCAATTAGCCAAAAGAGATAGATTAAAACAGAATAAAATCGACAAACCAGTCGGAGCCCATCTGGTTTGAAGTCTGGTGCAGAGGGGTCACCGAAGTATACCATCGGCGTTCGACGCGAAGTACTCCGCCGAAGGGTGCTTCGACGTTCGGACTGATCCGGCCGAAGGTGGACTCCGACCGGATCTGGACGCGGTGATCACCTCCGAACAACGGGGTTCGGCATAAGATCTCCGATACAGCAAACTACGGAACAGTGACTCGAGGGCCACGCGCGAACGCAACTTCATCCGGTGCGGAGTATGATCGTGGCGAAGCCCGTTGCGACGAAGTATGCTGGCGAAGCCTATTTCTAGAGCCTGCAGTCCCGCCGAAGGGTGTCCTGGGGACCTCTGAAACCGATCTTTCAGCTTCGTACAGCTCCGACGAAGTGGCTCCGAACGTGCGAACCTGCAACAGAAGAGTGCGAAGTACCAATTCGGCCTGAGGACCGAATTTTTCTAAGTGTTGCACTAGTAGTGAAGGTAGCAATCTATTACGCAGATTAGCGGATACTTCACACGCGAAGTAACAAGGCGATAGCAATCTATTACGTAGATTAACAGATACTTCACAGACGAAGTAACAAGGCGATAGCAATCTATTACGTAGATTAACGGATACTTCACAAGCGAAGTAACAAGGATTACCACTGTTCCGTAGTGGCTGGCGGAGGGCTTCCAGGCAAACCCACGAAGAGGTACAGGAAAATAAGGTAAAGTAAATACGATCAAAGCATGAGGCTTTGGTTTGGTTTGAGTTGGGGGGCTTCTCACGCCGGCCTTGCCTCTCTATTTATAGGGGTTTAATTCCTAATATAATCTGCTATTAATCCGGCCAGATAGAGATAAAGATTGAGCTGGAAACGCATCCAATTCTATCTCTGCCAAAGTGGGCTTCGGCCAGGCTCGTCGAGGCCTGCTCCTTGGGCCGAAGCTTCGGTAGCATGGGCTTCGGCTAGGCCCATCGAGGCTTGCTCCTTGGGCCGAAGCTTCGATAGCGTGGGCCTCCGAAGGCTTCCCGGCCGAAGCCCATGGGTTGGCTAGAGGCTTTCGGAGCCCATAGCTCAATGGACTTCGGCCCTGTAGGGCTTCGGACGGACCCTGGACACGTGTATTTTCGGCCCAAATCATCAAAATTGATATTTTGACGATCTTGCCATTAATGCCACTTTTTTCTATCAACAGGTTGAATCCCAAAGAGCAAACATATATGTACCGGCGGCCGTATCCCGAGTAGTTTGACCAAGTATCGCTACTGAACCGGTACAAGGTGCCAGATTTCACCAAATTCTCGGGACAAGACTCGATCTCCACAATCGACCACATTAGCCGGTTCCCCGCCTAGTGTGGGGAGGCATCGGCTGACGAGGCGCTAAAGGTTCGGCTATTCACGCTATCCCTGTCAAGATCGGCCTTCGCGTGGTTTTCTTCGCTACCGGTGGATTCCATCAGAGGATAGGCAGATCTGGAGAAGAAATTTGACAAGTACTTATTCGCCAACATCCAGGAGATGAAGCTGACCGACTTGACGTCCATGAAACAAAGGATGAACGAGTCGGTACCCAACTATATACAGAGGTTCCTAGACATGCGAAGCAGATGCTACAACGTTAACCTCACTGACAGTCAATTGGCTGAGCTAGCGTTTAAAGGACTCTTGAGTCCTATTAGGGAGAAGTTTTCATCGCATGAGTTCAAGAGCCTCTCGCAACTACTGCAAAGGATATCGGCCTATAAGAGCCAATTTTAAGAGGTCGGGCAGGACAAGTACCAAAAGAAGGTTGCATACACCCAAGTGTACCACGCAGACTCCGACGAGGATGATGACTTTGATGCAGAGGTCGGGATGGCCGAGTGGTCTAAGAACAAGAAGCAGGTCACATGTCCATGGATAAAATCGACCGAGAAGGAAGAGAGGTATGACTTCGATATTAACAAGGCCGAAAAAATATTTGACCTGTTGCTAAGAGAAAAGCAAATCCACCTGTCACCTGGCCATGTGATACCATCTGCCGAAGAGCTGAAGAAGAAGTACTACAAGTGGCACAACTCCCAATCGCACCATACTAACGAGTGCAAAGTCTTCAGGCAGCAGATCCAGTCGGCCGTAGAGTAAGGTCAAATCAAGTTTGATGATGAGAAAAGTCGATGAACGTCGGGGATCACACATTCCCGGTCAACAAAGTGCACGCACTCTATGACGACAATCGGCATACGCACAGAGAGGAAACCGATCGGCTACAAAGGGTGGAAGTCAAGTGACATCTAGAGGGAAATACCGATTGGGAAGACGATGAAGGAGCAGGGAACCTGCATGGACCAAGGTCATGTCTACCAATGAGCCACGACAATGTAGCCATCGGATTGGAGGACCGACTGAGGCCAATCGTTGCGGGTAACCATATTCCCAGTGGGACAACGACAAGTTAAAGACTACTACGTCGGGAAATTTTGGAAGGCTGAACGGTCACCTAAAAGGGACATCTCCTAATCGTTCGGACGAGGTATACAACAGATACCCATGGTATCGCCTCAATATGGCCGATGTGGAGGCATCGCCCAGATCCCAACAACACAAGCAAGAAGATTCATAAAGAAATCAAAAGTGATCAAGCCAGATGAATATAATGTTTAAGGTACACAGTTAGAGATTCAACAGGAAAAGGTTCAAGATAAACGCGGCGGATTCCCTCGATCTCCCCCACCTAAATGGTGTCCACATTACGGAGAACATCACGATCATCCACATCCAAACTAGGAACGTCCTAAAGGGCTCGATGCCAACACTGCACAAGATGAACCTCCTCGGTTAGCCAGCACTTCTAGGCTTCAATCCGATCCGTGAGAGAGGCCAGGGCACCTTCCTAGACGGTGATTTCCGCCCGTATCTCGTCCAATCGGGCAGTTAGGACCGCTTCTTCTGACTGAAGCGAGTCTAGATTTTGCGGGATGACCGACGACTCACCCTGGAGATGGTCTAGAAGAGAGCCCTCAACCAATGCCACTGCATTGAGTGTCTTGACCTCTGCCCATTGAGACGCATGACCGGCACGGTCGGCCATCTGATGCAGCGCCCGCTGTACGAACGACCGGTGAAACTCCAAGTGGGCAGCTGGCATAAGGACATCCACCAGCCCTGGAGAAAGGAAGTTCAGGATGTCGTTGAGATGCTCGCGTATCAGCCCTGAGTCATTGACTAGGACTTCCACGGGGTCTTCCAGATGACGTAACATATCCCACAAACTATCCTTGACTTCCGGGGGAGCAGAGCGGCGACCGGTGCAGAGTGTAGCACCCGTAATTCAACAATTCCTGACTTTATTAAAATTCCAAGGAAAATCAATAATCACGAGATGTTCATAACACGACAACGTGCATATAACAAGCATTCATGGTTCGCAGACCACATTATTACACAAGTGTTAATATAAAAGAAACTAAGAAAATAATAATCTAGTTGAACATCTCCTCTAGGATTGCGTCCTTTACTAGGTCGCTACTCGAGACCATTCTCGTCATAGTATGTCGTCTCTGAAGTGGGTTTTCCAACGGGTATAAATATAAAAGTACTCAACAAGCCACCAAGAAATACAATAATAATGCAAGGTAATAACAAGGAGAGATAATGGTTTAAAGTATGAAAAAGTAATTTTTATTTTGCAGCCTTTAATGTTAGTCAAGTTTAATCATATAGAGTAATTAAATCATGGATGATGAAACATCTCATAACTCGAGGAGTACAGTTAGCCCTCCTCTCTCAACGATTCTTACATGACCAATCAACATGCAACACTTCTCAAACATATACTAACTGTGGGATGTTATGCAACCCACCCTTGACCATGGGCTCGAATTTTCAAAAAGATTTAGACTCTGACCAGAGGTGTACTACTGTACCCACAAGGCACTCATTCCCGCACAACGCAGTGTGTCCAAATGACCCAAGTCACAAGAATTCATGCCAAAACCTTTAACATGAGGCGCTCCAACCCAATGACACACACTATAGGTTTCGCCGGCGCGCCAGCGCGCTGGACTAACGTCGTGCCCCCTTTTATGCCACATAGTATGGTACAAGTCACTCGCAAGTGCTACTTGCCCCTCTCCATGTAGTGCCTCGAGTTGGAACGTCTCGTACCTCCAGTTAGGACTTACCCACTAGATTTGTGGTTGGTAGGGAAGTGTATTGCAACGGATCCCACAGACCGGTCCTTGTAGTGCCCCAGGTGCAACTAACCAATGCTCTCGCTTGCACCCGGAACCCACCATGTTAATTTGAACAATCAAAACTCCATCACTAATAGAATTCTAGGGAAGAGAAAATCACGGGGATCATATAATAGAACCAAAGTATCTACGACTCGTTTTTAATCCTATAGCAGTTGTGTCGATACATTGGACACTTCTAATATAGTAAGTATCATGGTGACAAGGAGTTCAGGATCAATAGCATGGCTTGAGTTTGCACATCAAGGTCAGGGATCTGATAAATATATTGTAGGGCATTTGATTGGACTAATGTAATTATAACCTATGGATTTTAGCAATATTTAATTAAAAATTGGGTTCAATATGCTCAAAAATGGGGGTGGTGACTTGCCTTGTTCTGCAAATGATGAAGGGGAACCTCGGGGAAATACTCGGGCTCCTCGACGAGGTCGTATTCTTCTAGGTACGTAAAACGAGAAGAATAAACAATTAAAAACAATAGAACAAACAGTACAATCATACAAATTTTATTGTCTGAACATGTAGAGAATAAAAACATAAACTTTCTGAAATTGGAATGGCCAAATTTAGGGTTAATTCAAAGAAGTTATGAATTTTTGAAGTTTAAAATTGTGGGATCGGAATGACGACTAGAGGGGAGGTGAATAGGCGCCTCGATAAATTCTTGCGAATATGATGGCCTTTTCAAATCACCCAACGCACCTCTAAATGAACAAGCGGAAGCATATGTAGTAAAGACTCCGATGAAAACAAATGCTATCACCCTCCTATCTGATATTATATCAAATGATAGATTGAGGGATCACTAGTACTGAATTTGCATACACAAAAGACTGCACTTTAAAATAGCTCCGAAACTTTTTCTGTTCTATACAAAAGACTCATATAAAAAACAATTTCAGAATGAACTTGGTGGAACATGTGCTCGGCAGTACATGCAGCTGTTAATGGTGAAAAGCATCACTGCATACGGCAGCACATGATCGGCAAGCTAGGAAAGAAAAAGAAGGGAGAATAATGTTTCTAGATTCAACTTTCAGCCTTCAAGATTTTCAACAAATGACCACCTTCCAGAATTTTTATAGCATATAGATGAGCCAAAAACTATATGTAGCTGTGTTCAGAACCTTATGCAAACTTCAAACATGGAACCCTTGTGAGTTGGACAACGAGAGTTATGTAGAACTCAGGTCTAAAAATAGAACCAAAACAGATCAAAAATCATCTCAAAGATTGAATCAAGACTAAAAACAGAGAACTGTACTCAGCTAAAATCTCAATTTTTCAAAATCAGTTAAGCACTTTGTTGGACAGAAAAATATATGTAGCAGTGGTCAAAAACTCTTGCAAATTCCCAAAATGGAACCCTGGAAACTTGATCTTCAAAGGCTATGAAGAGCTTGGATCCAAAAATAGTACCAAAACAGATCAAACATTTCATCAAACATGTAGAGGGCTAAACCAAAAACTGAAACAATTGATCCAGAAAATTTTTCAGAACTATGATGCCTTGTTTGATCAGCAAAAGAATTAAGAAGAAATCACAGAAAACACTTGCAACTTTCAAAAATGGATCATTCAAAACATCCTCAACAAAAGATGTATAAACATCTAACACAAGTTCTGCAGTAGATTCACCAGAAAATGCATCACAAAAATTGAATCTACACTGATTTACCTCATGCGCCCAGATTGTTTCTTCCCTGGTACTATTCCTTTTTGGATGATGAATAGTGCGTCGAAAATCAATCCAACAGGAGAATAAAAACTAATTTGTATGAAATTGATATTTGGTTCAGCCAAAAAAACAACCAAAAATCCTCCACCTGCCCATGGATATGGTCCTCTATTTATAGGCCAACCATGGGGGTATTTTCGAAAAAGAACACTCTAGAATTAAAATATTAAGAATATATTTTCAGAATTAAGAAATTCTGAAAAATATACCAAAGGAGTACAATTACTCTAGACTCTCAACTATTTATTACACATTGACTCAAAGTAAAAAGGACTCCAAACTATAAAAATCAACAAAACTAGATTTGTGACAGTTTTCAACAAAAACCGACGAAGCCTCTCAACCCTTCGACTCGAGACACCGCTTTGCGACTCTGAGAGCCAGAAAGCCACTTTCGCTCTCGATCCCCTCGAGCCGCCTGAATGCTTATCCTGGCCTCTCTCTCGCAGACCCAGTCGTCACGCTGTCGCTTTCATCCGTCCGTCCAAGTCTTGCTCGATCTCTTCGTGCACTCTTGAGATCTTCTCTAACTTCGCATGGCCTCCCTGATCCTCCAGCATCGAGCTCCCCGCTTGACCCTTGATCACTCGCCGTCGACAGTCGGTCAGCATCTCCACCCTGCACATCAAAGACAATCCAAAACAAGAACGCGACGCACCGCCGAAACCCTCGACACACAATTACTCCATTTTACATCGAACACATTGATGCACTCAACCTGACACACAACCAATCGCTCAACCACTCGATCGCTCAAATGCTCATCCTTGTCAATCACTCATCATCCAGACCGAAACCACCCTTGGTTTCACAATCTCCCCCTTGATCAGTGCATTGAAAACCCCAAGCAAAGACATGATGAGGATTGCAAGTTAAGCGCACAAGTGACCATAAAAACTCATAAAAGAGCAAAACATGTCACTTGGTAAAAGATCTCCCCTCTTGGGAAAAAACCTTATGCAAGGCAAGGCATCAAAAACCCAATTACCCCCCTTAAACAAGCAATCATCCAAAATAAAAGCATCATGTAGACCATTTCTCCCCCTTTGACAATGTAGGCATCAAGGAGATAAAAAGATGCAAAGAGGGGAATGAGGGTAAAGCAGAGATGTGAGCTTCTGAACCATGAGCAACTGCAATTACAGTACAAACAAGCATTTGCCTTGATTATTGTCTAAAAGTACCGAATGACAACCTCAGATGAATACCATCTAAACAAAAGGCATGAGCAAGTTTTTTCAGATTTTAGCAAATAAAAGCATCACCACTCATACTAGTATACTAGACATGTCAAGGCATGAGATGCAAAAGCTAATCAAGCACACACCAGATAAGCATATCCCACAACAAGGAGCTTCAGCAAACATGATATGCAATGAATTTTAACTTTTCATTTTTGTGCCAAGGGTTATTTGCATGTCAACCTTATGCTAACCGACCAAGCCAAACCTAAAGTCAAGCAAAAGACCATAGGAAGCTTAAAGCATTGATCTCGGTATACACTTCAATGTCCCAGTTCATACCAAAGTGCTATGGTAAGCCGTCCAGAACAAAGTAGTGCGACAAAGTAAACTCACGTGGATCTTTTCAATTTTTAGCACACAACAGCATGAATGTCATTCATTTTCATTTTCATTCATTTTCATTTTCATTTTCATTTTCATTTTCATTTATTTTCATTTTCATTCATTTTTAATGATATCAAGTTGCGTATTAGCATCCAAGTAGAAAGGACCTAGCTATGAGGTGTGTAAAAGATAGCAAAGCACTCAACTCATTCAAGCTAGTTTCTAGACTAAGCAGTGATCGTTTTCAAATTTTCACAAATAAAATCCATGCTCATGACAAGTATCACATGAAGACATGTCAAGTAGTCAACAATATTAAAGACAATACTACAAAGGCATAACAAAGCATGTACTTGTAAAAGCAATTAAACATATGATAAAAGCTCATGCAATGCTACAAAACTCCCGCTCAAAACATGCTAGAATATCTTAGATGCTCAGTGAAATGGTGAGTTAAAAACTATTTTGTAATCTAGCATCGCAAAACTCGAGAACTAGGCAAAGTAGTAGACTGATCATGCACAGGATAAGAACCATGATAAAAAGTGTGTGGTCTACCTACAAAGCATGAACCTGAAAAACGACGAGGTCTCCCAACATGTCGAGCATCAAAGCCTCTTACACGTGGTCTATCACCATATGAAACATGGTGTACACCACGAGGGGCAAAATCACTCATAAAGTCATGTGGGGCCTCAAAATCAGGATAAGAGCGAAAAGCAGACTCATGCATACCTAAAAATGGGTAATGCATGTCCTGAAAGATCATAGCAAAAGATCATCGCTCATCCCTGATACGACGAAAGCAAAACCCAACCAAGTGACCCACCCGATGACAATAGGAGCAGTGATACACTCTCTTGGGTGTGTGAGCATGGGTCTCAGGCGCAAATCTCACAGTTTTTCTGGGTTTTTGCTGAGGAGGTTCATCTGGTGAATGAAGAGCTTTCTTCATAGGTTGAGTAAAATTCTTGGCTTTTTGATCTGATGTCTAACTGGACTCTCTCTTTCTCAAGGGTAGTGGGAGGAGTGAACACAGTTTCGCTGAAAGTGTTTGGAGTAGTTCTCTCATATCCCAACCCGAGAGCTAACCCTGCCCTATCAGCACACATTTTAGATTTAGCCAAAAGCAGATCCATCCTACCCTTTACTTCAGTGCATTTTTCCACTACGGAGAGAAGGTAGTCATTCTCACATTTCAATTTTTCCGCTTGCTCTCTAGCAAAGCTGAGTTGATCCTTAAGGGTGATGCAGGTGGGACACGCCGGCTGCACATCCTTAGAACACTCAGCAGTCTCCAATCTAGCCTTAAGTTCATCAACATGCCTATCTCTCAAATTAATGCTTTCAACAAGTAAAGGACAGTTCAGGCAGTCGTTAATGACCGCGGGACTAGACTCCACCACTAAAAGATGCTTTTCAGTTAATTAAAGTTTTTCAACAGTTTGATCATGTATAAAACACAGCTGAGCAAGCTCATACATGACAGTAAGACATGACTCACAATCGGCATCATCAGACTTAGATTTCAAAATTGCAAGTTCAGTGGAAAGAGTTTCAAGTTTGAATTTTAATTCTTTTTGTTCTTTAGCAGCAAGTTTAAGTAATCTATCCTAAGAATAAACAAGCATCATGCAATTCATTATTTTGAACAAGAATCTGATCACGGGATAGATATACCTCAGAAGTGTAGAGCTCGTCGCTGCTGTCGTTGCCATCGACCGCGAAGCAAAGGTCGGTGAGGCCCGTCGTCTTCTTCTCCTTCTTATCCTTCTTCTCTTTCTTGGGAGGCTCCTCTTCCTCCGAGCTTGGCTCCTCGCTTGACGTGTTGTCGATGTTGCTAAGGACGGCCAAAAAATCTCTGGCTACTCTCTTAGCCAATTTTCCTCGCTTCCCTCTGAAATAGGGTTTCTTGTTCCACTTTTGGTGCTTATGCTCATTCTCATTTTTCATTTTTCAATTTAGGGCAATTTGCTTTTATGTGAGAAAGATCTCCACATTCAAAACATCCCTGCGACCCTCCTCTACTTTGGTCTTGTCTATCATTGTAAAAGCGAGTGAACTTCTTAACAATGAGAGCTAGCTCCTCATCATCTAGAGTGTCCACTTGTTCTTTTGTGACAGAGACAAGGGAGGACAAGTCAAAATCACCAGAATAAGCACAAACTCTAGAAACGCCAGCAAAATTACCTCCAGATGAGGTACCACTGCTAGGACTGGAAACTAAAGCAATCAAAGGCAACAAAGCTTTTCTAGCTCCTAGTCAAGATGCCTTGGCAATCTCGGTGGACTTAAGCTACTAAAGAGTTCGTCGCAAGTCAGAGTGTCAAAGCTTGCCTACTCTTCAATACTAGAGATCTTCACCTCCAATATGCTACGATCAAGAGCATAGAGAAGTTTGATCGCCCTATCGTGGTCAAAGTAAGCCAAAGTCCTAGTGGAGCGGAAATTACTCACAATTCCATCAAAACACGCAAACATGGCATCTACAGATTCGCTAGGGCCTTGCACAAACATTGGTATTCTTGATTATAAGTGCTTTGCCTCCTAGCCTTAATCTGGGTAGTGCCCTGATGAAATTTTTTCAAAGTGGTCCAAATTTCACGCGCAGTTCGTAGGTGCTGGACCCTGTCAAACTCTTTGCGACTCAGACTGATGAATAGTATGTTTCTTGCTTTGCTATTGCATTCGTACTGTGATTTTTCAGTCTCTGAGGTTCGAGTTTCAAGGATCACATATTGGGAATCGACGATATCCCAAATAGCACTTCCTTGGCTTAGAAAGTAAACCTCCATGCGCACCTTCCAATAAGCAAAATCATGACCATCAAACATCGGGATTTTCGAGTTTCTTTCCATGTCGCTAAAACAAGGATCACAAACCGGTTAAGGTCAACTGGTGATCTAACCGGCTCTAATACCAATTGTGGGATTGGATTGGTGACTAGAGGGGGGTGAATAGGCGCCTTGACAAATTCTCGCGAATATGATGACCTTTTCAAAACACCCAACGCACCCCTAAAAACTACAACAAAGATTACAAATTAAATCAGTGCAATTGTATACACCAAGTAATGACAAAACAATGAAGAATAATGAGTATTCTTCATGTGCACAATATTGTCTGTTGTGATTACCAGGAATGTTCTAGAAGATTTCACACAGAATATTGATTGAACTTTAGTTAAAACAGAGAATAAATCAGAGGTATTTTTCTCCTGTAGCGGAACAAAAATATTCCTGCATATTAACTTTGTCGGCAAAACTACACGAGAAAACACAATATAGGAACAAAAATTACCAACAAATTCAACAATAATCTGAAAAATATTCAGAACAAGAATTTTTGTGCATCTTTGAATAACAAAAGTGAAATCTGAGTAGATTACTTTTAGTTACCTAATGGAATAATCTAGAAGATGCACAACACATGCAGTCTCCAAAAACTATGTATGCACACAACCAGTCGGTACTTTAGAATAGCGAGGCAAGAACAACAGTAGTAGATTAGAAACGCTGGTGATCAGAACAAAAAAGCAATGCATGCGGCTTGGAAGAACCAACTAGAAAAACGGTAGACAAACTAAAAACTAATACACTCACAGAAAAATAACTAGAAACAACTTCAGGAAACACATCCTGCTAAACAGTGCCAAGTGTGCAAAATATGCAAACAAAATCAAGCAAAAACACCAGCAATGCTAAAACAGGACTCGAATGGCATTGTCTGAGCTTCGCCTTGGATGCATACGTGCCTCCAATTAGTGACTCCCATAATCCCATTGCATTAGGCAGCGCTCCTTGCTTGTTCCATGGCTGACGCACACAATCACTTCCTTGGGTGGCAATCAGAGAAACAAGAAGTAACAGTCGGCTCAAAAACCAGCAATGAAAATCAAATAGAATCACGGTGGTCACATAGAATATGAGTAGATGTGTTAGCACTTTGCACGGTCACAAGGAAGAACACTACATGTAACAAGTGACTAGTAATTTCAGTAAAAAATGTTCAGAAAAATCATGCTTGATGGCCTTCTGCTGCTGAATAAAAACTGAAGAAATTACAGCCTCCAATCAGAAGACATATCAGAAAAAAATGTCTGGTAAACACATATTGCAAAGCTGAGGTAATCCATGGCAAAAATCATATACATCCAACTGAGTTCATAGCTATGACAACCTGCTATAATTTTGTAGCACAAAATGAACTAGAGCTGGACAAATGATCATGAATAGGATGACCTCAAGAGTAACATCAAAAATTTGTGCTGAAACTTCAGAAAGACTTCAACCAAGAAAGAAACTGAACACACAATTTCTAAAACTTGACAAGCTACAGTTCCTGGTAATCCTGGCAATCTGATGATGATCAAATGTCAGTAAGAAACAAGTTTCACACGAATTCTGATAGCAATCAGGAAACCACAGAGAGAATTCTGGTGCTGGAAATGAAAACTTTGCATATACAGACAACGAAGAACAGAAGCTTCTAGATGTAATAGAAATTAATCCCACACTCGACAGCCCAAAATAACTTGTTCATCCTTCAACCAAGATATTACTCAAGAAACAATCCAATAATCAGCCAAGATGCTAATGAACAATTGAAGCAACATTTCTATCAAACATATAGCATGCTAAACAAAAACTGAAACAATTTATCCAGGGTATTTTTCAGAACTGTGATGCCTTGTTTGATCAGCAAAAGAATTAAGAAGGAATCACAGAAACTAGTTGCAACATTCGAAAATGGAACATTCAAAACATCCTCAACAAAAGATGTATAAACATATAACACAAGTTCTGCAGTAGATTCACCAGAAACGAGCTCACAAAATCAAATTCACAGCTAAAAGCATACCTCGCCCAGACTATCCCTTGCTAGATTGTGAACAGTGACGCTGGATTGAATCAAATCAGCAAGAAACCAACAGAAATTTGATGGAATTGATATTTTGGTTCAGCCAAAAGAACAGCCAAAAAAATCACCACCTGCCCATGGATATGGTCCAGGCCAACCATGGGGGGTATTTTCTGAAAAGAACCCTCTAGAATTAAGAAATTACACAAAGGTCCTATTCCTTGTAATATATTTTCAGAATTAATAAATTCTGAAAAATATACCAAAGGAGTACAATTACTCTAGACACTTACTAAAAATAAACCTAGTTTATTACACAAATACTCAACACTAAAAAGGACTCATAACTATTGAAATTAACAAAACTCGATTTGTCACGATTTTCAGCAAAAAACCGACAAAGCCTCTCAACCCTTTAACTCGTGACACCGCTTTGCGACTCCGAGCGCCAACAAGCCACTTCCGCTCTCGATCCCCTCGAGCCGCCTGAATGCTTGCCCTGGCCTCCCTCTCGCAGACCCGATCGTCACACCGTGCTTTCATCCATCCATCCAAGTCTTGCTCGGTCTCTTCGTGCACTCTAGAGATCTTCTCCAACTTCGCCCGGCCTCCCTGATCCTCCAGCATCGAGCTCCCCGCTTGACCCTTGATCACTTGCCGTCGACAGTTGGTCAGCATCTCTACCCTACACGTCCAAGACAAGCCAAAACAAGAATGCGACGCACCACCGAATCCCTCGGCAACCAATCCTCTTTTTACATCGAACCTCTCGATGCACTCAACCTGACACATAACCAATCGCTCAACCACTCGATCGCTCAAAAGCTCATCCTTGTCAATCACTCATCATCCAGACCGAAATCACCCTTGGTTTCACAAAATGAAATCGGACGGCTGAGAGCGCTCGGTACTGATTCGATCAGATGGATGGCCCGGATTGAATCCGTGTGGGTTATAATCTCGGTCGTCGCGCCTGAGTGAACGGTGGTGATTGAATCCAACACGGCACGGGTAATTACCCGTGCCGGTCGTCTTCTCCGATGACGGTAGAGGGGTGGCTGTGGGCTAGCATCGACGGTGAAGGCTAAGACTACTTAATGACACCGGAAATGGAATCAGGGCAGTGAGAATAACTCGATGGTATCGGTGCGGTGGCTCAGGGTCGACGGGTCATGGCCGGTGACGAGCGACGATGGCGAAGTGTTTCGGGTCGTCGGCGGGCATAGTGTTCCAGCAGTCTTCAGCGAGGACAGAGGGGTGGCCGGTGTCGGGAAGGCAACGATGGTCACAATGAGGTCGACGGCGAGGTAGATGGTGGACTCCGGCGACAGCGAGCGGCTACTAGAGGGCGAGCAGGGTGGTGGCGCAAAAACGCAATGTGGGGGCTCTGATCGTGTGGGGCTTACGCAAGTGCGAGGATTGAACGCAGTTGCCAGAGGGGGTTTATATAGGGCGTCGGTGGGGTGAACGGTGGCGCAAAAGGGGGAAACCAGTGGGTAACTCTCATTCACGTTGGGGAGGTTTAATGCGGGTAATTACGACATCGTGGGACTTAATGTGAGGGGATCCGAGGGGGAATCGATCATTGGCGTTAAGGTGAATAAAGATCGGGCATCAATTCGAGGGGAGGGGGCAGGCGAAGGCGGATTCAGGAGTTAGGGCGGTGGCCGAGGATATCGAGGGTGCGAGGTCGTGGGAAAGATGAAGCTGATAGGTGGGCTCCACTGGTCAATGACGGTAGAGAGGGCGAGGGTGCAACGGTCGCCACCAACAAGTGGGCTAGGACGCACGCGAAGAGGAGGGGAGGAGGCTGATAGGTGGGCCAGGGCTCGGGCGAGTGGCTGAGTGCGTTGATAGGCAGGGTCCACATGTTAGAGAGAGGGCTGCGGGGTGAATGGGTTGGGCCGTCCGGAGAGAGACAAAGGAAGGGGGGGCCCAATACTGTTTAAATTCATTTCCGAATAAAAATAATTGCTAAAAATAGTTTAAAAATTATGAGAGTTCTAAAAATCCGTAAAAGTTCTCAAAAATATATCTTGGTCTTATGATCATAATAAAATTTTCTCAGACCTTGGTTTGAACTATTTCTCTAGATATTTATTTATTTGGACATTTTTAGCTTTAAAGAAAATAAAAAATAATCCTTTTTCCAAAAAAGTATATGTATAAATTTTATTTTTACCTTTGGAAATTTTGGTTGTGACACATAGGCCTCCTCGGCTTCGTCATCGGCCCCGAGATAGGAGTCGAAATCGATGGGAAATTGCAAGGAAAGAGTGGAGAAAGGGATTAGGCACTGCTCAGCAAATGCGACAACCGCGAGAGAAGAAACTCACATCAACAGAGTCAGGAGAGGCGGCTGATCGCGGGGTACCCTCGGCAGGAAAGGCCTCATCATCATCTACGACCACTGGAGGGGAGCGAGAGATGCCTTCTATAGTGCTTCCTTGGGGGGCAGTCGAACCTGTGGCGCCTGACATCGGCTGCATTTAAGGCCGATGTGAGTAATACGATGGAAAAAAGACGAAGCACATACCCACGGAAGAGTGTTAACCTGGGGAACCTCGGCATCAACTTTGGCGGTCGCCGACCCTTCTTCCGGTGCATCGTACCTAGCCGGTGCAGATTCGACAGTCGCGTCAGCCGATGCGGCTGGGCCAGCAGTCATGTCCCCTAGAGTGTCAGCCCTAGCGGTAGGATTCACGGCGGTGTTCTCGGGAGTGGGAGTTGGCTGAACACCGACCGAATCACTTGACGCGTGATCCGACGCCACGATGGGAATGAGCTAAAAGAAAGGACGAAAAGGCAATAAGTGGTGAAGGAAGCAAAACAAGTACCACACAATGAAGGTATACATACTGGTGCCAGTGGGAGAGCATTGGCGGCAATAGACTCCACTATAGCTGGGGACGTGGGCGGCATCAACTGAGAAGAGAAGGGTGTCACCAAACAAGGAATGAATAAATCACAGGAGGGAGGCGAAGATCTACAAGGACAAGATGATTACTTGTGTAGTACGGGCCCTGGTGGAGTGACGCGTCGTTACGGTCGGTGCTTTGCGCTTCGCGTTAGGGTCTTGACTCGTTTCTTGGCGAGCCACTCTGAAGGGGTAGGGGCCCCACTGGCCAGATTGGTAGTGGCCGATGGCAACCCATAATGGATCATCCTACTGCTTCGGATCACTAATAGAGCGTCAATGTCCTACTCCCGCAAAAGAAAAGTCAGAAAGAGTACAAGAGGAACCAAAACTAAAACAAACCAAGCCACGAGAATCAAAGCCAACCTCGGGGTCGATGTCAGTGAATGATGGATCTAGCGAGAGGCAGAAGCACTGGGTACGGCGGTTGAAGACGTGCTGACTCATCTCAGATCACCATTCGCTTGAAGGAGACCAATGCCACCCCACACGCGACCCATGAAGGGAATTCCCCAAGGAGAATAACATCGGTCATGGAAAACAGCCGATCGAACTTCATGCGCCTCGTGACTTCTCCATGAACCTAGATCCGACCGACGAAGAAAAGATCAATCAGTAGCTGACCAAAGCCAAGTTGTCGAGCACAAATCGTCGGATGGTAAAATTCATATGACGACTTGCACGAAAAAGAGGTGAAATTAGTAGGAAGCAGACAAGGGGAGATACAAGCAAGGAAGACAACCTCGTTCTCCGGTGTCACTAGCACATCGGCTAGAGACAACGAGTGAGGGTATTCATAATCGGGTAAAGACTCATAGGCATACCACACTACAGATTCATTCACGAAGCCGCAGTAAAAAGCCTTGAACCAACAGGCCAAGACATCAGCGAACATCTTGGCCCCGGGCCAACAAGCGGCAACCTCGCCCAAGGATAAACATGGGCGAGTGGTTGGACGCTCGGACTCACAATGGTCTAATGGAAAACGGAGAGTGTCAAAGGAGGGGTCAGGAGAAGACTTGGCTATATATACATTTAGCCATAACTAGAGGAACCATCAGGGACCTCCAAGGTGACCCACTACATCACCAGTCGACAATCGGGCCGATACCTAATGAAGGGGGAAGTAAAGAGAGCCAAGGAGGTATTGGCCAAGGGGGGCCACAACTCCAGCAGCTAATTGTTCGGCTAAAAACTGAAGGTGGCAGGTGGGCCTGAGGGTGGACCCACAAAAGAGAAACCTCTCGAGCTAGGGGTTAAGGAAGGCAACGTGCTCCCGGTCGCTGACGATGCAAGTTTGTTTGTTGTGAATGGATGCGTATTTGGCCCAACCGTCGATAGACTTGGTATCAAGGCGATGGGAAGCTTTGGAGAGAAAATGGAAGGGGTTGGCCATGAAAGTGATGTTAAGGGAGGTCAGATCCACTATGTTAAGAAGGGTAGGGCTCATTGGCCCATGGCCAAAAAGGAATACGTTCAATGCATCGGACTAGAAGTAGTAGGAGGACGCTAGCATCGGCTCATTTTTGAAAGGAAGAGCGAGAGAGAGGCTGATGTAGTGTGCTGATCCCGGTGTACACCTAAACACCCCAGTTTTGACGTAGTGACCCGAAGAAACCAGTTGTGCCACCTAGAAAGCAGAGAAGGAATGCCCTAAAACTTTGGTGCTAATCGGAAAGAAGAATTTTAATGTTTGAAAGGGATACACTAGGTTTGGCGTTGATGAAATCGGTGGGATCAGGATCACCGCACGGGCCCAGAAAGAAACAAGATGGGTATTTGGCTGGAGGGATCAAGATTTGGTTTTTCAGATTCTGCAGAAATGGAAAAGGGGAAATGATAAGAAAAAGGCGGAAGAACCAAGAAAATCGACAAGTAATAAGAAATGAAGGATAGAAGAGCCAATGACTTACCTCTGGGACGGAATCGTTGGTTGCCATCGGAGGCTGATGAAGAAAGAGACCAGCGGAGAAGACGATGAGCACAGGGAACACAGAACAATGCTGAGCTTGAGGAAAGGGAAACGTTGTGCTGAAAGCCATAAAAGAAAAGGAGAGGTGCTCGGCAGTTCTTATAGAGTGGGAAGCAGTTCCTCAATGGTCGAGTCAAAGTGATTCCCACCGATTTGGTGGGGACGTTCCCAATGTTAGGCAGAAGGTAATCATATGTAGGTTTTTAAATAGGCCGAAAATCGTTGCAAGATCAGGGGAAAACAAGACCTTTGATTTAAAAAACACCAGTGCTAGACTATGTGGGCTAAAGCCTGGTCCGACGCCACCATAGAAAAGTAGACGAGTCAAACCAAAGCGACATCCATAACAGTCGTTCATGGAAAAATAAAGAAGAAAGGTACAAGGAAGAAGATAAAGTGGGGCCAACACCCTTGCAACATATATGAAGCATTGGAAGATGAAGGGTTTTCGGCTATTGGAAATAAATTGGAAAGGACATTTAGAAAGACATGCTGGCAGGGGTGATTATGATTGATAATTTTGAAGAATCAATTATCCCTTAGCGCTTCCGAACTGGGGGGGCATGTATTGACGCCGAGATTTGGTAAGGCCCAGAAGCCTACTACGAATTGTCGAACGGTCAACAAAAGGTCAAGGAAGATTTCAGTCAAAGAAAGTCAAAGAAGTCCGTCCGCAACAACTGCATGACCGGAAGGGGGCCGATGGAGATAAGAGCAACATGTGGTTACAGATTCATCCGGAATCGGCTGGATAAGTTATTTGGATGACAAGTCTATGGACTATAAATATGTATTCCTTAGGTTAGCAATAGTTTAACTCTCATTCAATCAACAATCGACGCATCGCCACCCTTGTGCCCAAAGGTTATCTGGCGGGACTCAGGCTCTCGGAGCTGTGCTGCATCAGTTTGATCTCCGACGAAGAGGTGAGTCCTGCCACCCCCGACATTTGTGCCAACTAGGTTAGTATCCTCACGGCAGCATCGGTTCGGTCCGACTTCTTGAGGAGAACGGTGAAACAGCACGGTCGCCGATTATTCTCAGTGTATTTGGCTAGGTCTAAGGCTACATCAATTAGGTTTGATCTCTTAGATTGAAGTGATCTGGGTTTGGTAGCTTAAGGCTTCATCGGTTAAGTCCGACATCTCTTGCTATTGTATCTTTTTCATGTCATATACTGTTCATCTAAATAAAGTTTGCCCGATTCGTTGATATATTGTTCAGGTCATCATGACTAGCTACTATCTTGGTTAGGTCCGATCTAGTTATTGTGATTATTTCCATAATATAGATTTGTTATCTGGCATGTTTTATTTATTTCTATCATAGTACAAGTTGATAGGTTATCTTTAATTCATCTCCGTATTATGTTCACTGTTGAAGGGTGCCCATCGGCCTGTACGCATATCTTGTCTTTTCCATCGGCCGATGGCGTGCTCGCTCGACTGGGCCAACTCATGCTATCGGCCATATGGCCGATCGGCACGCTGGTTCACGGTTTTATCTTTTACGCCACAGTCATCGTCTTGTCAGCCGATCGGCTATGCTACTAACATCTATATTGTATGATTCCTAATCAGTTACAGGGTCAAACTGATTGGTATGCCCTGAACCCTTTTCTAAGACGTAGGACCTACACTGGAGTCAAGCAGATCTCCTAGGCCACAGGTGTATTAGTGTGTGACCAAAAAACACGCCAACATATATGTATCAAACAATTTTATATTTAATAGTGACTTTTATTGTAGTAATTATAGTGCTTATCAAAATAAAGATTCATGTTTTTCAGTCAGTAGCAATTGAAGCAAAAGTGGACATATGGTAAAATGCATACGAACAATGACAATTGCCAACAAAATACAATGTTCATTCATAATAGCTTTTGGCTGCAATGAGAAAATATTAGAGAGCATTCTATCCGTAACAGTAATAATTAAGTGCATTGAAGTAAATATAATATATTTTAGTCTTTCAATATTAGACCCTTTGTGATTTTCGAAATGCTTGATTACAACATCATTGGTTACTTTGTCCTATTTCACCTTTTTCATATAGAAAATAATACTATTACTCGAGTTCAAGTACATGTCACCCATGCAATTGTGTAAATATGTTTTAACAATCTTCATGGTTGAAAAGCATCTCTCTATCGTGGCACTACAATAGGTAAACATAATGATAGCTTAATATAGTTAATGGATAGCAAATTAAATAGGTTTCCTTATTTGTAATTGTTAATAGAGTCAACATAAGATATAAATAGAAGATAAAATCAAATAACTAGAAATAAACTAGAAGCTCAAATGTTTGGCTTCTATTGAGCATCTTGATAAACTTTAGGAGCAAATCAACCAAACTCTTAAGAGTTTTGTAGTGTGAACTCCATCGAGTATCACTATAGCCTTTGAAGTTTAGCTCTTGATCTAAACATGTCCTAGTGTTAAGTAGATCACAACTTATGGTTTTATTCCCAAGTTATTTATTTATATCTCGAATCATATCCCTTTGTTCAGGAAGAAGCACCCACCACATTCAATAGAATATAAATGATATAAAGATTTACCCATACATTAATGCTTATTGATAACAACCACAATAATTAATTGTAGCTTGTGAGCAAAACAATGGATATAATATGTTGAGTTATTTTCTTTCATAATTAATATTGAAAACTATTAAATTGACCCCACATATTATTAGCACCATCTTATCATTGGCCTCCATATAAGTTTCTTTAAGATTATATTTCACGAATAAAATATCCATAGAAGATTTGAGGTATGCTAGAGTTATCGCTTTGACATGATCAAGACCAACAAACCTCTTTTAATAATTGCATGATTATTTACATATCGCAGAACCACTGCCATTTGTTATTTGCAAGACTAGCAAGCAAAATATATCATGCCCAATTTCTTAAAATATATAAGAAATATGCTAGATATAACATAATGAATAATATATCCTTTTAATCTTTGAGCCACCATCACATTCTTACTCTGAGCATTGTGGACTAAAACCTTGTATAATGATGGATTTTGTTGGGTTGTATAAACATGAAATTCCTTGAAATTTCATTTTGTTCATGGATTATTTAGACTCATTGTGAGTCTAAAAGGGCAATATTTGTTTCAATAACAATCTAGCAGCATCAACTAAGCCATTTAATCAAAATGATAAGTAATCTTATCAGCATCACATTGTCTGTTTAGTACAACATAAATGTGATGGTCTTTAGACAACAAGGCATCAAAATCTTTCTCTGCTTGGTTATGATCACTATTTTCACTATTTACATCTTCCACATGATTCTTTAACCCAAACTTCTTATCCCAACTAGATCATCTAGATACAACAAATGCATCATACCTAGTTGCCTTCTTGTTAGGGTCCCTAAATAAGAAACAACAAAAGTAAAAGTAATATGTTTTATCTTTGAATTCATTGTATTCAAGTCAACTACTAAATTCTTCATACATTTAAGATTAAACATTATATCTAAGTATTTTCTTCTTATCATATCTAAATAATTTTTCCTATTTCACCTTTTTCATGTAACACCAAAAATATAATTGGATTTTTCAAAATGTAAGCAAGGTTAGAAAGACCCGCTATCTAAATATTTTCTTATTACCATATCCTTTTAATTAGGAGTGTATTCTAGGATCATGATTAATATCCTCATCCCAGTTGATATCATCATGAAATGGATTCACTGTGTCATTATTCTAACCACGAGAAAGAACATGAGCATCACTCTGATTATGAGTTGGGGAATTATTTTCTACATGTAGTGGTACTTTATGTTAAGAAACATCTTCATAAATTGCCCCGATATTTAAAAAAAATGAATATTCCATTATAAACTTGAATAATATAGTAATGGAAACATTTATGCCACGATATTTGGCATTATGTTTTTCCTCAAAATTATGCCACCTAATTGTCACTTGGTTTAAATTGAATCATCAAATTGGAAACCCTTAACCTATTAAATTAAATTGAATATACCTTCAATTTGAAGATAAAGTGAGGCATTACAAATAAATTGAATATACCTTCAATTTTGGTGCTTAATCCATGCCTTACTCAAGCAAAACATGAAGATGGTGAGAAGCGCTTTGATCGATCAAACCTCATGTCTTCACCTTAGCCATCTAGGTAGAATGGGTCCTGTCTACTGGCACCTCCTTCCTCCATCCTAGTAGCCATAGTACCAAGTCCAAATGAGTGCAGTTCTTTTCTTCCTTATTAGACTAGACACCCACACATTGAGCCTTGCGTGGGCTAATGCCTACTATAGGCCAACGAGTGTTGGGGTTTTGGGTGTCTCATTTTTGGGGCTAGAGTTTTTTCTATTACAACTATTTGGGTTCTACTAATGAAAATATCAGGTACTTCCTAGTTGCAGTCTTTTAGATGAACCATGCAACCAATCTAATTGTAGAGTCCATCGTCCTATAGAAGAACCGATATTTAGGTCAATTTGTTTAAATGCATTTGTTATCATCGTCCAAAGGAATTTTCTCTTTGAACTTACATCATTGTTATATTTATGTAATACTTTGAGAAAATTTCATATTGTACTTTAAGTTTACGGTCTTATGAAATTTTGAAGTATGGAGGAGTAACGCCCAAAGGAAAAATTCCTAGAGCCACCACTCCATAAATTTGTATTTGTATTTATGTATGTTTGCAAAATCATGTACAAGAATGAATGATCAATCACAAAGAGTTAAGAAGTGCATTATATGTGTATTTACCTATTATTTATTAGGTTCTATTTGACACAACTATATATCAATGTTCACGTAAGCACTAGCCAAGTAGTGACCTAGCGTCTAGCGGCGCCTAGGCGATGCATAGGTCTGCTTCTTTTTCCTTGGTATGGTTTCTTTTTTCCTTGGTTCTAGTTCCCAGGTATGCATAGCCGCCTAGTCTGCTTTTTTTCCTTGGTTTGGTTCCCAGGCATGCATGGTGGCCTGGTCTGCTTTTTTTCCTTGTTCTGGTTCCTAGACGTGTGTTGGCGTAAAAGATTACGCTAACAGGTTTCTGTGAAAAAGAAACTAACAAACGAAGTGTTTGTGAAGCAAACTGTTCTAAGCCTCCGAAAGGATAATAACTTAGAATAGTTCGAATGTGTGTATTGAATAACTTGTATTCGGTCCCTATTACAGGGTGAAATGGGGGGTATTTATAGGCCCAAACATTAAGGAAAAGACCTATTTACCCCTCTATTACAACCGACATAGTGGAAACTATTCGGTTCCTTAATAGGGCTAAAATAGTAAAAGACTAATCTAATGAGAAAGAAGATTAGTCTTCCATCTTAGCTGGCAGAAAAGATCTTGGAGGGCCTTAGTTCGAAGATGTACTCCGAACCAATGCCTATCTTCGTACTTCGAACTTGGTTCCGGGTATCTTCGAAGATGATCGTCTGGGAACCTTCGAATCAGCTGTCTGCCTTTATGTTGCTTCGGCAATAACCCCGAAGATGAGATATTTTCCCCCAATAGTAGCCCCTCGAATACGCTTCTCCATTTGACCTGTAACGTTAGGAGAGCAGTATACGGAAGGAAAAGATAACCAAACATAGGGTTATTGGTTTTTATTTTATCTCCGAAATGCATGAAGATATGAACTTCGAATCAGTCTTAAGGTAATTGCTTTTCGAACTATCTTAGAACGACTCAAGAAGTTCGAAAGTCTTTTAGACTTAGAGAAAATAGCCGTTAAGTTTCTGTTTCTAACGGAAACTGTAGTAAGCGTTAATCTCGGGGAAAAGTAACGGCAGGAATGCGAAACGACCACGAACTAACGGTAAAAAAGTGAAATCTAGGCTATAAATAGAAGGCCTAGAAGTTACCCGGTTACCTTTTCACTGCATTCTAGCAATCAAAAACTTTTTAGCCCTTCGGTTCTTGAGCCTAGCCTCCATTTCCTCAAAGCAATTCAGCAGCCGCAATGGTGAAGACTAAGGGATCTGCGCCTCCGTCGGCCTTGGCTCGGCAGCAGGCGGCTGCAGCAGCAGCTGCGGCAGTGTTGGCGGCGAGATCTTCGATACCGGCGGGGACATCCATGGCGGCAGAAGGGAGAAATCCCCAAATCACCGATGGCCAAGGTCTGTGCCCACCGTCACAAAGTATTGGATCAGTCCTTCCAGTTAGGGTCTTCTACCTGCAAAAGAGAGTCACTGGCAATTGCAGCGGGAGGAAAAATCAGTAATGGAGTTATGATTCGGAAGCCAGGCAAAGAGATGATTCCAACGCCAAGACCCGGAGAAGTAGTGGTATTCGAAGCTTTCTTCGAAGCTGGCTTGGGCCTCCCTGCAGTGGACTTTCTAGCGGAGGTACTTGATCTGTTCCATGTAACCCTCCCCCAACTATCTCCGAATGCGGTAGCTAGATTAGCTATCTTCGAATGGGCGCTGAGAGCCGAAGGTTGTGAGGGGAGGGCAGAAATCTTCGCTGCACTACATAGAGCAACTTGCCAACCAAAAACCTTCGTAGGCTCTGGAGGTGAAAAAGTAGTGGTATCCTTCGGCAGTATCAACTTCAGGCTTCGAGATGAATACGCCCTTCAGTTTCCTGCCAAAGCCATCAATGCTAGATGGTACACTAATTGGATTCTGAGATGGTTCTATGCCGAAGTTGGGGCAAGCAGTCCTATGGCTGGGCCCCTTAAAGAAATTCAATTCCGGAAGGAAGCTTTGGTGCAACCCAACGAAGGTCAGCTCGAGGCCCGTCTTAACCTGCTTCAAAAAGTTAGCCGAAGGTTAAGCATGCGAGACTTAGCCGAAGAATTCCTCGGACTGCAAATTTCTCCGCTGATGGCCAACTGGCCTATCGTCTTCGAGGATGATTCAGAAGGTGGTCTCCGCAAGATCAACTTAACTTCGAGCCCTGCAGGTAACTTCGAAACCAACATGCATTATACATATTTACTTCGAAGAAAGACTAATTTGATTTATTTTTTAGCTTCTTCAGCCCCTATTACTTCAGAGCAAATTGTGAGGGCTTCGGAGAAGATTTGGGTGCCCCAACTCCGACTGAAAAAGAATGGAGAGTTAAATTGGTCGGGAGTTGGGAGAGGTTTAACAGAGTATGGGGAATGTTGGAGTTGACTCCGCCCCCTCTGATGGACTGGGTGCCTTCGGAGAAAGGACCCAAGAAGAGGATAGCTAAAGCTGGAGCTTCGAGCTCCGGAAAGACTCCGGTGAAGAAGGTGGCTCGGAAGCCGAAAAATCTCGCACCTTCGAATCCTGCGCCTTCGAGCTCAAGAACCTCAATCTCCGGTTCTAAAGAAGATGAAGGTATATTATTAGTGAGATTGATTGATGAAGATGCAGCTCAACAAAATATTCACATTGAAGATACTGCAGGTATGCCGGAGCCTCAAGCTAATATTGAAGAAGTGAGAGCTCCGGATGCTCAAGAAGAAGAGCAAATCGAAGCCCCTATGGGCGAAGATGAAGATGAAGTTACAACTTCAGTTGTGGATGAAGGGAGGACTGCTCACGGAGATACTCCAGCAGCTGAAATTTTAACTGTGGATTCAGACGAAGACCTCACCTTCGATCCTCCGAGCAGTCTGGTGCTCGAATGCCCCCAAAATGTCGAAGGTAAACTTCGCATAATTCTCTTATTATTTTCTGCAAAATTATACAATGTTTAATACCTTTGCTTTTGCAGAGTCTCCTTCGGAAGAAGTACATCACGAAGACACAATTCAAAGGCCTTCGACAACTTCGGAGCCGCACCCAGAGGTCACTCAACAGGGCCTGGAAGGGGTAAAAGACACATAGAGCCTCTCCCTACTCAAGGATCAACTTCGTCTGAGTCAACAGATGAAGGTGAATCAACTGAGGGGGGGCCATCTTCCGAAGTTCCAAGGACCTCAGGAGAACGCTCCGGACCTTCGCCAAGCAGGGATGACCAAAAGGCTTCGGCAATGCTCCCTCTCTTAACTCCTTTCTTGGAGCAAACTGGGCTTCAGACTCTGCTTGAGAAACCAAGGGTTGGTTTCGGTGTTTTGTGATGAGTGATTGACAGGCTTTTTACCCTCTGTTCGAAGGGTACCTCCGAAGGGGCTTCGGAAGGGGTACCTCCGGAGGGGTTTCGGAGGTTGGACCTCCGAAGGGTGTTCGGAGGTGGTCTCACCGAAGTGTGTTCGGTGTTTGGTGGCTGCAGCTGTTGCAGCGGAGTGTGCCTGTCGGAGGGGTCCGACAGTATACAATGACCGGGTGTGTACCGAAGGGGCTTCGGTACTTTGGGCGGTACACCGGAGGGTGTGCCGGAGGTTGCTAACCCGGAGAGGTCTCCGGAGTACTGGATACACTTGTCTGTTTGTCTGTGGTGCGCAGGGACTTCGGAGGCGACGGACAAGGTTCGCAGCAGGTGAACCTGGGTCAAGCGGGAGGCTTGATGCCAGGGGAGCGGGGAGCTCCGTCACGGTGGCTGCGAAGGTGGTCCGGGTCGGTCCTCGGGTCGAGGCGTGCCAGGTGAAGGCAGAGAGTGCGGAGCGTGGCTCCGGCTGAAGGTACTCCGAGACAAAGTCCTCGGAGGTGAGGCACTTCGAAGGTACTCCGAATGGAGTGACTTCGGAGTTGGATGGAACAAGTCCTCTGTGGAGGCAAGGAATTCGAAGTGTGCTCCGGAGGGAGACATTCGAAGGTGCCCAACGTAGGTCTCAGAAGTCGAGGCGCATCGAAGGCATGGTCTGGGTGAGGCTCGTCGAGGAGTGTGCTCGGGGAGAGACACTGCGTCGAAGTGCTCATGGAATGCTTCATGCGGAGGCCTTGGACGAAGGAGGGACTTCGAAGGGTGGTACTCCGAAGGTGGGGCTTCGGAGGGAGGAAGGCTTCGGAGCGAGGCTAGCTCCGGAGTGAGGATGACTTGAGGTGCTTCGGCCTGCATGGCTTCGGTATACGGACTGACGGAGTTCGAGCTGGGTGTAGCTGCGAAGCTGTGGTGGTCCACTCCGGAGGTGTTGGTGCGAAGGCCCAAGGGCTTTGACGGCTTCAGCTCAAAACCGTCAGTGTATCGGAGACTGACTTCGGTGGAGGCGAAGGCCATCTGGCTTCAGGCTTCTCACCGAAGCTACCGCACCCTCGCGTGCGAAGGGAGGATTCCAGAAGGTCAAAGACTGCAAAGGCTGACACTGTCTGTTCTGTAAAGGCTGACACTGTCCCCTCTGCAAAGCTGACCGAGAAGCCTCCAGAATAAAGGTGGACTACCTTTTGTACCCCTTAGTTCTGTAGAGTCAAAATCAATGTAAACCCTAGGGGTAGTGTAGTCATTTCCTTTGGGTGAACTGTGGGCTATAAATATGGGGGCTCGGTAGGTAACATTTAACACTTTGAGCATTTACTGTTGAGCTCCTGTAGCCACATACCTCGCTGTATTCATCTAGAGTTCAATTCTTTTTGTGTTCCTTGTTCAAGCGGCGAAGCCCTACTTCTGTGTGCTTTTTTCTTGAGCTCGCGGTACATACCTCGCTAGTATAGTGCACCGAAGCCTGTCTAGGTGAAGGGTGTTTTGTGCGAAGTGTGTTTTTCAGTGTGCTGTCGCTCTGTGTAACTTGAGGCCAGACCTCACAGCTTACTAGCGAAGCCCTGATCGAGGCCCGTTTTTCTTCTTGTGACGAAGCCCTTAGCGTAGTCTGTTTGTGTGTGTGTAGACCTTCGTGTACGAAGCCCAGCACCAGTTGCTGCCGCCAAGTACTTGGTCGAAGTCCTCAGAGGGCTGTCCACTCTTGCGAAGGGTGAAGTGCGAAGCCTGCTCGAAGCACCCCGTGTGCGGAGCCTGCACTGACTTAGCAGAGTAGATTTCCGAGGGTTGTAAGTGGAGCGAAGTCTTCTTGGCTTCTAATTTTTGCTCCTGCGAAGCCTGTGTTCGGAGCTGTCGAAGTACCTCCGAACCAGACCTTCGAAGGTAGTGTTCGAAGTCTGTTCCGCAGAAGACAGAACTGAACCGAAGGCTAAGTTTTTAGCCCGAAATTTTAAAAGCTCCCATTCACCCCCCTCTGGTCGCCGTTTCCGGTCCAACAATTGGTATCAGAGCAGGTTAAGATCACCAGTTGACCTTAACCGGTTTTGTGATCTGTTGGCGACATGGATAGAGGCAGTAAAATTCCTCTGTTCGATGGGACAGACTTTGCATACTGGAAGGTGCGCATGGAGGCTTACTTGTTAAGCCAAGGAAATGCAATTTGGGAGATTGTGGACTCACAATACTCCATCCCTGAGACTCGCACCTCTCAGACTGAGAAGGATCAGTATAATGCCAATTCCAAGGCAAGAAATATACTGTTCATCGGTTTGAGTAGAAGTGAGTTCGATAGGGTGCAGCACCTTAGGACTGCTAGGGACATTTGGACAACACTCACTGTTTTTCATGAGGGCTCTACTCAGATCAAGGCCAGGCGCCAAAGCACATACAACCAATAGTACCAGCTGTTTGTGCAGGCACCTGGTGAATCTATAGATGCCATGTTTTCGCGCTTTGATGCTATAGTGAGTAACTTGCGATCCAACGGGACGCTTGCTTACAGTGATCACGACAGGGCTATCAAGCTTCTCTATGCTCTTGACCGTAGCATATGGGAAGTAAAGATATCCAGCATTGAGGAGTCCGCAGGATATGACACTTTGACCTGCGATGAACTCTTTAGCAAGCTGAAGTCCACAGAGATTGCCAAGGCATCTCTTGCTGTGCACAAAAGCTCTTTGCCACAGCCATTGGCATTGGTTTCTAGCACTAGCCGTGGCACCACTGTAGAACCAAGCACATCTGGTACTTGTGTTTTTGCAGATGGTTTTGCTTTGTCCTCCCTGGTCTCCGTCACAAAGGAGCAGGTGGACACTCTAGCTGATGATGAGCTTGCTCTCATTGCCCGGAGGTTCACCCGCTTTCATCATGAGAGACGGGATCAGAGGAGAAGTGGTTTTAGTGGTTGCTATGAATGTGGCGACACCTCTCATATTAAGGCCAATTGCCCTAAGCTCAAGAAGAGAGATGAGAGTGAGCGCCCTAAATACCACAAGAAGGAGAGGAAACCCTTTGTGAAGGGCAAGCGCAGCAAGATGGCTAAGAAAGTAGCCAAGGCCGCTTCCAGAGCTTTTGTTGCTGCTCTGAGCGACATCGACACGTCCTCAACTAAGGAGTCGAGCTCTGAGGAGGAGAGTCCCCAAGGAAGGAGGACAAGAAGGACAAGAAGGGACGAGACTTCACCGGCCTTTGCTTCATGGCCGACAGCGATCACAGCGGCGATGAGCTTGACTCATCAGAGGTAACTCTATCATCTGACCAGCTTTTGATTAAACTAGATGAGCTGAATGAAGTAGTACTTGGTCAGGATAGATTACTTGTGCAAGCCGCTAGAGAAAGAAAAGACCTTAGACTTAGGCTAGAAAATGTTTCTACTGAATATGCCATGCTTAAGTCTAAATTTGATGATGCTGAATGTGAGTCTTGTTCTGTTGTCATGAGTGAGCTTGCTCAGTTGCGTTCTGTTCATGCTCAAACTCTTTCTGAGCTTGAGACTGCACAGAAGCAGCTTTTGGAGGTGGATTCTAGACCTCATGATATTATTGATTGCATGAACTGCTCTTTATTACGCGATAGCATTAATTTACGTGATAAGCATGTTCATGATTTAGAGGCTAGATTGGAGAGGGCCGGTAGTTCTAAGGATGTGCAACCTGTTTGTGACACTTGCATTACCCTTAAGGACCAGCTAGGCACTGTTAGAGAGCGAGCTGAAAACCTCATGTCAGAAAATGAATACCTTCTTTCCGTGGTAAACAAATGCACTGAGGGAAAGGGTAGGATGGATTTGCTCTTGGCCAAGACCAAGTTGTGTGCTGACAGAGCAGGGGTAGCTCTAGGTTTGGGTTTTGAGAGGATACCTTCAGACAGTAAGACCAAAACTGTTTTACCTCTCCCACTACCCTAGAGAAAGAGAGAGCTCTGTTGGACACCCCATCAGCCAAAAAGCCTACCCATCCACCAAAGAAAACCACCCCTCCTGCCAAGAAAAATACTTCCAAGACTGAGCGATCGAGACATTCTTATCATGTGTAGGCGACAGACCGAGACTTGGAGGGCACGTGGATCATGGACTCCGGTTGTTCGCGCCACATGACCGGAGATGCAGCTGGTTCTCCAGCCTCACCACAACCAAGCAAAAGGAACATATCACCTTCGGAAACAATCGAAGGAGTAGAGTGAAAGGTAAAGGTGTGGTAAGAATTAACTCGAATTTCACTCTCAAAGATGTTGCTTTGGTTGAAAACCTGGGATACAATTTGCTGTCTGTATCTCAGTTGCTTGATGAGGGCTTCGAAGTGCGATTCCATCGCGATACTTCGCAAGTGCTCAATTCTGATGGTGTTGTGGTGTGTAAGATCTTTAGGGTTGGGAGAGTTTTTGGAGCTGATTTTTCAGAGTCGTCTGGTTCTTCTCATTGTCTTGTTGCACATTCGACTTCTGAGCTTTGGAAGTGGCATAGGAGACTAGGGCATATGAGCTTTGAGTTGCTCGCTCGTCTGAGCGCCCTAGGCCTGATCCGAGGATTGCCCAAGCTCAAGTTTGAGAAGAATTTAGTTTGCGCTCCTTGTCGACATGGAAAAATGATTGCTGCTTCGCATTCGCCAGTCACCACAGTGATGACTGAACAACCCGGAGAACTTCTCCATATGGACATTGTAGGTCCTTCTCGGGTTAGTTCTTTAGGCGGCAAGTGGTATGTTCTAGTAATTGTCGACGATTTCTCTCGCTACTCTTGGGTCTTCTTTCTTGCCAGCAAGGATGAAGTGTTTTCACACTTTCGGAGCTTGGCTTTGAGACTTTTTACTGAACTCCCTGGTGCATTAAAATTCATTCGAAGCGATAATGGCACCGAGTTCAAAAACAGTCTCTTTGTTGACTTTTGCATGGAGCATGGCATAGAACATCAATTCTCTGCTCCACGGGTTCCTCAACAAATGGTGTTGTTGAGAGAAAGAACCGCACTTTGGTTGAGATGGCTAGGATGATGCTTGATGAGCATAGGACTCCTAGAAAATTCTGGGCTGAGGCCATGAACACTGCATGTTACATCTCAAACCGAATCTTCTTGCGCTCAATTTTAAATTTGACATCTTATGAGCTGCGTTTTGGGAGACAGCCCAAGGTCACTCATCTTCGAGTTTTTGGTTGTCGCTTCTTTATCCTAAAACGTGGAAATTTGGATAAATTTGAGTCGCGATCTTCTGACGGGATCTTTTTGGGTTATACTACTCATGGTCATTCTTATCGTGTTTATAACTTGGAAACTAACACTGTCATCGAGTCATGTGATGTGACTTTTGATGAATCAACCCCCTCTGTTAAATCTGCTTTTGAACAGGCAAATGAAAACGACATGGAACATACCTTATTTGAAGAAGATCCCGGAGAATTCGAGGATGAACCCCTACTACCCTCGACATCGACCCCCGAAGCTGACCCCGCTTCAACTACTTCGGCACGAGGTCCCGAAGCGACTACCTCGACATCGGTCATTTTGGACCACTCCAACGCCCAAGTTGAGGGGGAGACTGCATCCCGCCGCGAGGCTCCACATCATGTTCAAAGGATGCACCCTCCCGAGCAGATCATTGGTGAGATTGATCAAAGGGTAACACGTTCTCATGCCCATTTCACTAATGCTGCTTTTGTTGCTTCTTTCGAGCCCTTAGATGTTAGTCATGCACTTTCTGATTCTAGTTGGATCAATGCCATGCATGAAGAGCTTGAAAATTTTGAGAGAAATCAAGTCTGGACTTTAGTTGATCCTCCACCAAATGTTCATTTCATTGGAACAAAATGGATTTTCAAAATAAACAAGGGGAGGACGGGACTATAGTTAGAAATAAGGCTAGACTTGTAGCTCAGGGTTTTTCTCAACTAGAAGGGATTGATTTTACTGAAACTTTTGCACCTGTTGCTCGCCTTGAGGCCATTAGGATTTTGCTTGCCTTTGCGACATCCCGAGGATTCAAACTCCATCAAATGGATGTCAAAAGTGCTTTTCTTAATGGATTCATAGGTGAAGATGTTTATGTAAAACAACCCCCTGGTTTTGAAAACCCCAAGTACCCACATAAAGTCCTTAAACTTCATAAGGCTCTTTATGGACTCAAGCAGGCCCCTCGGGCTTGGTATGATAGACTTAAGTCTTTTCTGCTTGAGCGAGGGTATTTGATGGGCTCTGTTGATAAAACATTGTTTACTCTCAAGCATGGCAAAGATTTCCTCCTAGTTCAGATTTATGTGGATGATATCATCTTTGGTGGCTCGTCTCATGCTTTGGTTGCCGAGTTTGCAGATACCATGAGCAGGGAATTTGAAATGTCAATGATGGGTGAACTCACCTTTTTCCTTGGTTTGCAAATCAAGCAAAGCAAACAAGGTACTTTTGTCCACCAGACAAAGTACACCAAGGACCTGCTCAAGAAATTTGACATGTCCGATGCAAAGCCCCTCGCCACTCCAATGGCTACATCTGTAGCATTGGACCCTGATGAAGATGGAGAAGCCGTAGATCAGAAGGAGTTTCGGAGCATGATCGACTCCCTCCTCTACTTGACTGCTACAAGGCCGGACATACACTTCGCAGTGTGTCTGTGCGCTCGTTTTCAGGCTTCACCACGAGCTTCGCACCGCCAAGCGGTAAAGCGCATTCTAAGGTATCTCAAACACACCCTTGAATTTGGCATATGGTATTCAGCGTCTTCATCTTTATGTCTTCGAGGTTATTCCGATGCGGACTTTGCTGGGTGTAGAATTGATAGGAAGAGTACCTCTGGTACGTGTCATTTTCTGGGTACTTCACTGGTTTGCTGGTCTTCCCGCAAACAGTCTAGTGTTGCACAATCAACGGCTGAGGCCGAATATGTTGTTGCAGCTAGCTGTTGCTCTCAGATTTTGTGGATGGTTTCCACTTTGTGGGATTTCGGGTTAGATTATAAGAGTGTTCCACTTTTCTGTGATAACACTAGTGCTATTTGTATTGCAAACAACCCGGTTCAGCACTCCAGAACCAAAACACATTGATGTACAGTATCACTTTCTCAGAGATCACAATGAGAAGGGTGATATTGAACTTCAATATGTTGATACCCAACACCAGCTTGCCGACATTTTTACAAAACCCCTCGATGCTTCTCGATTTGCTTACTTGCGTGGGGAACTTGGCATTTGTCACCCTTACGGCATTTGTGAGGGGGAGCTGTTTTAGATGGATGTGCCTTTGTCTAATTGTGTTGAAATTGCATTTACATATTTTGCACTTATATGCCTGCTTATAATTCATGAAATCATGTCAGCTCAGCTCTTGTTAATTCATCTGGAACATTCATGTGCATGGTGTTTTATTTTCAAAATCAAATCGTGCTCACTGCTTAGTCTTGAATCTAGCATGTTTAGGCAAGACTGCTTTAGCTATCTTTTATCTGCTTGATAGCAAGACACATTTCTTTGGATGCTAAAAATTGCAACTTGAAAAATTGTTCTCAATTTTCATGGATATTCTTAAAGTACCAAACAATTGGTTCACTTAATTAAAATAAAAATTCCATGATTTACATGCTTTAAGTTAAAAGATCCAGGTGGATTTGTTTGTTGCACTACCCTATTCTAGACTGCTTACCATTGCACATTGGTCTGAACTGGAATAGCGTAGTGTATGCCAAAATCTATGTCTTAAGCTTCTTATGGCTTTCATGCCTAGGCTTGACCGGATTGGAAAGTATAAGGTCGACAAACAAATAACCCCTGGCACTAAGAAAAGAACAACAAAATTCATTGATTATCAAGTTTGCTTTTCAAGCTCCATTTGAATTGGACTTGTATGTCTAGAGTAGAAAATGACTAGCTTTGCGCAGTATGAGAAACCAAGGGTTGGTTTCGGTGTTTTGTGATGAGTGATTGACAAGATTTTACCCTCTGTTCGAAGGGTACCTCCGAAGGGGCTTCGGAGGTGGAACCTCCGAAGGGTGTTCGGAGGTGGTTTCACCGAAGGGTGTTCGGTGTTGCTTGCTGCAGCTGTGCAGCGGAGTGTGCTCGTCGGAGGGGGTCCGACTGTACGCAATGACTGGGTTTGTACCGAAGGGTTCGGTACTTTGGGCAGTACACCGGAGTGTGTGCGGGAGGTTGCTAACCCGGAGAGGTCTCCGGAGTACTGGATATACTTGTCTGCTTGTCGGTGGTGCGCAGGGACTTCGGAGGCGACGGACAAGGTTCGCAACAGGTGAACCTGGGTCAAGCGGGAGGCCTGATGCCAGGGGAGCGGGGAGCTCCGTCACCGTGGCTGCGAAGGTGGTCCGGGTCGGTCCTCGGGTCGAGACGTGCCAGGTGAAGGCAGAGAGTGCGGAGCGTGGCTCCGACTGAAGGTACTCCGAGACAAAGTCCTCGGTGGTGAGGCACTTCGAAGGTACTCCGAATGGAGTGACTTCGGAGTTGGTTGGAAGAAGTCCTCTGCGGAGGCAAGGTGTTCGAAGTGTGCTCCGGAGGGAGACACTCGAATGTACCCGACGAAGATCTCAGAAGTCGAGGCGCATCGAAGGCATGGTCCGGGTGAGGCTCGTCGAGGAGTGTGCTCGGGGAGAGACACTGCGACGAAGGGCTCATGGAATGCTTCATGCGGAGGCCTTGGACGAAGGAGGGACTTCGAAGGGTGGTACCCCGAAGGTGGGGCTTCGGAGTGTGAAAGGCTTCGGAGCGAGGCTAGCTCCGGAGTGAGGTTGTCTTGAGGTGCTTCGGCCTGCATGGCTTCGGTACACGGACTGACGGAGTTCGAGCTGGGTGAAGCTGCGAAGCCATGGTGGTCCACTCCGGAGGTGTTGGTGCGAAGGCCCAAGAGCTTTGACGGCTTTGGCTCAAAACCGTCAGTGTATCGGAGACTAACTTCGGTGGAGCGAAGGCCATCTGGCTTCAGGCTTCTCACCGAAGCTACCGCACCCTCGCGTGCGAAGGGAGGATCCCAGAAGGTCAAAGACTGCAAAGGCTGACACTGTCTGTTCTGTAAAAGGCTGACACTGTCCCCTCTGCAAAGCTGACAGAGAAGCCTCCAGAATAAAGGTGGACTACCTTTTGTACCCCTTAGTTCTGTAGAGTCAAATCTTTTGTAAACCCTAGGGGTAAAGTAGTCACTTCCTTTGGGTGAGCTGTGGACTATAAATATGGGGGCTCGGTAGGTAACATTTAACACTTTGAGCATTTACTGTTGAGCTCCTGTAGCCACACACTTCGATTGTAATACATCCAGAGAGTTCATTTTCTGTGTTCCTTGTTCAAGCGGCGAAGCCCTGTTTCCTGTGCTTTTGCTTGAGCTCGCTTTGCATACCTCGCCTGTAGTAGTGCACCGAAGCCTGTTGAGGCGAAGGTTGTTTTTCGTGCGAAGTGTGTTTTGTCAGTGTGCATTCGCTCTGTGTAACAGGAGGCGTGACCTCACTGCTTACTAGCGAAGCCCTGATTGTTGCCCGTCTTGCTTCTTGTGTCGAAGCCCCTAGTGTAGTCTGTTTGTGTGCGTGTAGACCTTCGTGTACGAAGCTCAGCACCAGTTGCTGCTGCCAAGTACTTGGTCGAAGTCCTCAGAGGGCTGTCCACTCTTGCGAAGGGTGAAGTGCGAAGCCTGCTCGAAGCACCCTGTGTGCGGAGCCTGCACTGACTAAGCAGAGTAGATTTTCGAGGGTTGTAAGTGGAGCGAAGTCTTCTTGGCTTCGAACTTTTGCTCCTCCGAAGCCTGTGTTCGAAGGTGTCGAAGTACCTCCGAACCAGACCTTCGAAGGTAGTATTCGAAGCCTGTTCCGCAGAAGACAGAACTGAAACCGAAGGCTAGTTTTTAGCCAGAAATTTTAAAAGCTCCCATTCACCCCCCCTCTGATCGCCGTTTCCGGTCCAACAATTGGTATCAGAGCAGGTTAAGATCACCAGTTGACCTTAACCGGTTTTGTGATCTGTTGGCGACATGGATAGAGGCAGTAAAATTCCTCTGTTCGATGGGACAGACTTTGCATACTGGAAGGTGCGCATGGAGGCTTACTTGTTAAGCCAAGGAAATGCAATTTGGGAGATTGTGGACTCACAATACTCCATCCCTGAAACTCGCACCTCTCAGACTGAGAAGGATCAGTATATTGCCAATTCCAAGGCAAGAAACATACTGTTCATCGGTTTGAGTAGAAGTGAGTTCGATAGGGTGCAGCACCTTAGGACTGCTAGGGAGATTTGGACAACACTCACTGTCTTTCATGAGGGCTCTGCTCAGATTAAGGCCAGGCGCCAAAGCACCTACAATCAACAGTATCAGCTGTTTGTGCAGGCACCTGGTGAATCTGTAGATGCCATGTTTTCTCGCTTTGACGCGATAGTGAGTAACTTGCGATCCAACGGGACGCTTCAGTGATCATGATAGGGCTATCAAGCTTCTCTATGCTCTTGACCGTAGCATATGGGAAGTAAAGATATCCAGCATTGAGGAGTCCACGGGTTATGACACATTGACCTGTGATGAGCTCTTTAGCAAGCTGAAGTCCACAGAGATTGCCAAGGCATCTCTTGCTGTGCACAGAAGCTCTTTGCCACAGCCATTGGCATTGGTTTCTAGCACTAGCCGTGGCACCACTGCAGAACCAAGCACATCTGGTACTTGTGTTTTTGCAGATGGTTTTGCTTTGTCCTCCCTGGTCTCCGTCACAAAGGAGCAGGTGGACACTCTAGCTGATGATGAGCTTGCTCTCATTGCCCGGAGGTTCACCCGTTTTCATCATGAGAGACGAGATCAGAGGAGAAGTGGTTTTGGTGGTTGTTTTGAATGCGGTGACACTTCTCACATCAAGGCCTAATTGCCCTAAGCTCAAAAAGAGAGATGAGAGTGAGCGCCCCAAATACCACAAAAAGGAGAGGAAGCCTTTTGTGAAGGGCAAGCGCGGCAAGATGGCTAAGAAAGTATCCAAGGCCGCTTCCAGAGCCTTTGTTGCTGCTCTCAGTGACATCGACACTTCCTCAACTGAGGAGTCGAGCTCTGAGGAGGAGGAGTCCCCAGGAAGGAGGACAAGAAGGACAAGAAGGGACGTGACTTCACCGGCCTTTGCTTCATGGCCGACAGCGATCACAGCGGCGATGAGCTTGACTCATCTGAGGTAAACCTATCATCTGACCAGCTTCTAATTAAATTAGATGAGATGAATGAAGTAGTGCTTGGTCAGGATAGATTACTTGTGCAAGCCGCTAGAGAAAGAAAAGACCCTTAGACTTAGGCTAGAAACTATTTCTACTGAATATGCCATGCTTAAGTCTAATTTGATGATGCTGAATGTGAGTCCTGTTCCGTTGTCATGAGTGAGCTTGCTCAGTTGCGTTCTGTTCACATGCTCAAACTCCTTTCTGAGCTTTTGAGACTTGCACAGGAAGCAGCTTTTGGAGGTTGCGAATCTAAGGCACTGTTAGAGGAGCGAGCTGAAAACATCATGTCCGAAAAGGAATACCTTCTTTCCGTGGTTAATAAATGCTCTGCGGAAGGGTAGGATGGAATTTGCTCTTGGCAAGACCAAGTTGTGTGCTGACAGAGCAGGGGTTAGACTCTAAGGGTTGGGTTTGTAAGAGGATACCTTCAGCAGTAAGACCCAAAATGTTTTTTTACCTCTCCCACCACCCTAAGGTTAAGAGAGAGCTCTGTTTGGACACCCCATCAGCCCAAAAAGCATACCCATTCCTCCAAAGAAACCAACTCCTCCTGCCAAGAAAAATCCTCCCAAGAAAACCACACAGAAGAAACCAAGGAGCATGGTGAGAGTTGGCTCCTGTGACCCCATGAGGAGTGCCCCTCGGAGAGTGTTCCATTGTTCTTATTGTCAGTGGGGGTCATTTTGGTTGGTTTTTTGTTTTCGTCGCATCAAGGATGAGCGACGCTCTCAGGCGATGAGTTACCAGGACATGCATTACCCATCTTTAGGTATGCATGAGTCTGAGTTTTACTATCGTCCTGTTTTGAGGCTCCTCGTGCTTCTCGGAGAGGTTTTGCTCCTCGAGGTCTTCACCATGTTCCATATGGTGGTAGACCTCGGGCTAGCAGATTTGTACCTCGTCAGAGTAGGAGACCTCGACATGTTGTTCGTTCACAGCATGTAGGTAGACCTCGCACTTTGCATTATTCTGATTATTATGTGCGTAGACCGTCTACTTTTACTGCGCCTACTACTCGTGTCACTCAGTGCTGGATGCCTCGTCATTATTTCACTCACCCCAGCACTGAGCGATCGAGACATTCTTATCGTGTGTAGGCGACAGGTCGAGGCTTGGAGGGCACGTGGATCATGGACTCCGGTTGTTCGCGCCACATGACCGGAGATGCAGCTGGTTCTCCAGCCTCACCACAACCAAGCAAAGGGAACATATCACCTTCGGAAACAATCGAAGGAGTAGAGTGAAAGGTAAAGGTGTGGTAAGAATTAACTCGAATTTCACTCTCAAAGATGTTGCTTTGGTTGAAAAACCTGGGATACAATTTGCTGTTTGTATCTCAGTTGTTTGATGAGGGCTTTCGAAGTGCGATTTCATCGCGATACTTCGCAAGTGCTCAATTCTGATGGCGTTATGGTGTGTAAGATCTTTAGGGTTGGGAGAGTCTTTGGAGCTGATTTTTCAGAGTCATCTGGTTCTTCTCATTGTCTTGTTGCACATTCGACTTCTGAGCTTTGGAAGTGGCATAGGAGACTAGGGCATATGAGCTTTTAGTTGCTCGCTCGTCTGAGCGCCCTAGGTCTGATCCGAGGATTGCCCAAGCTCAAGTTTGAGAAGAATTTAGTTTGCGCTCCCTGTCGACATGGAAAAATGATTGCCGCTTCGCATTCGCCAGTCACCACAGTGATGACTGAACAACCCGGAGAACTTCTCCATATGGACACTGTAGGTCCTTCTCGGGTTAGTTCTTTAGGCGGCAAGTGGTATGTTCTAGTAATTGTCGACGATTTCTCTCGCTACTCTTGGGTCTTCTTTCTTGCCAGCAAGGATGAAGTGTTTTCACACTTTCGGAGCCTGGCTTTGAGACTTTTCACTGAACTCCCTGGTGCATTAAAATTCATTCGAAGCGATAATGGCACCGAGTTCAAAAACAGTCTCTTTGTTGACTTTTGCATGGAGCATGGCATAGAACATCAATTCTCTGCTCCGCGGGTTCCTCAACAGAACGGTGTTGTTGAGAGGAAGAACCGCACTTTGGTTGAGATGGCTAGGACGATGCTTGATGAGCATAGGACTCCTAGAAAATTCTGGGCTGAGGCCATGAACACTGCGTGTTACATCTCAAACCGAATCTTCTTGCGCTCAATTTTAAATTTGACATCGTATGAGCTGCGTTTTGGGAGACAGCCCAAGGTTACTCATCTTCGAGTTTTTGGTTGTCGCTGCTTTATCCTAAAACGTGGTAACTTGGATAAATTTGAGTCGCGATCTTCTGACGGGATCTTTTTGGGTTATACTACTCATGGTCATTCTTATCGTGTTTATAACTTGGAAACTAACACTGTCATCGAGTCATGTGATGTGACTTTTGATGAATCAACCCCCTCTGTTAGTTCTGCTTTTGAACAGGCAAATGAACACGACATGGAACAGACCTTATTCGAAGAAGAAGATCTCGGAGAATTCGAGGATGAACCCCTACTACCCTCGACATCAACCCCCGAAGCTAACCCCGCTTCAACTACTTCGGCACGAGGTCCCGAAGCGACTACCTCAACATCGGTCATCTTGGACCACCTCCAACGCACAAGTTGAGGGGGAGACTGCATCCCGCCGCGAGGCTCCACACCATGTTCAAAGGATGCACCCTCTCGAGCAGATCATTGGTGAGCTTGATCAAAGGATACAATGAGCAGGGAATTTGAAATGTCGATGATGGGTGAACTCACCTTCTTCCTTGGTTTGCAAATCAAGCAAAGCAAACAAGGTACTTTTGTCCACCAGACAAAGTACACCAAGGACCTGCTCAGAAGTTCGACATGCCCGATGCGAAGCCCCTCGCCACTCCAATGGCTACATCTGTAGCATTGGACCCTGACGAAGATGGAGAAGCCGTAGATCAGAAGGAGTTCCAGAGCATGATCGGCTCCGTCCTCTACTTGACTGCCACGAGGCCGGACATACACTTCGTTGTGTGTCTGTGCGCTCCTTTTCAGGCTTCACCACGAGCTTCGCACCGCCAAGCGGTTAAGCGCATCCTAAGGTATCTCAAACACACCCTTGAGTTTGGCATATGGTATTCAGCGTCTTCTTCTTTATGTCTTCGAGGTTATTCTGATGCGGACTTTGCTGGTGTAGAATTGATAGGAAGAGTACCTCTGGTACTTGTCATTTTCTGGGTACCTCTCTGGTTTGCTGGTCTTCCCGCAAACAGTCTAGCGTTGCACAATCAACGGCTGAGGCCGAATATGTTGCTGCAGCTAGCTGTTGCTCTCAGATTTTGTGGATGGTTTCCACTTTGCAGGATTTCGGGTTAGATTATAAGAGTGTTCCACTTTTCTGTGATAACACTAGTGCTATTTGTATTGCAAACAACCCGGTTCAGCACTCCAGAACCAAACACATTGATGTACGGTATCACTTTCTCAGAGATCACAATGAGAAGGGTGATATTGAACTTCAATATGTTGATACCCAACACCAGCTTGCCGACATTTTTACAAAACCCCTCGATGCTTCTCGATTTGCTTACTTGCGTGGGGAACTTGGCATTTGTCACCCTTACGGCATTTTGTGAGGGGGAGCTGTTTTAGATGGATGTGCCTTTGTCTAATTGTGTTGAAATTGCATTTACATATTTTGCACTTATATGCCTGCTTATAATTCATGAAATCATGTCAGCTCAGCTCTTGTTAATTCATCTGGAACATTCATGTGCATGATGTTTTATTTTCAAAATCAAACCGTGCTCACTGCTTAGTCTTGAATCTAGCATGTTTAGGCAGGATTGCTTTGGCTATCTTTTATCTGCTTGATAGCAAGACTCTGTTCATTGGATGCTCAAAAATGCAACTTGGAAAATTGTTCTCATTTTCATGGATACTCATAAGTGCCCAAACATTGGTTCACTTAGCTAAAATCAACAATTCCATGATTTGAATGCTTTTAAGAGAAAAGATCCAGGTGGGTTTGTTTGTCGCACTACTCTATTCTAGACTGCTTACCATTGCACATCGGTCTGAACTGGAATAGTGTAGTGTTATACCAAAATCTTTGCCTTAAACTTCTTATGCCTTTCATGCCTAGGCTTGGCCGGATTGGAAAGAATAAGGTGGACAAACAAATAACCCCTGGCACTAAGAAAAGAACAACAAAATTCATTGTCTATCAAGTTTGCTTTTCAAGCTCCTTTTAAACTGGACTTGTCTGTCTAGAGTAGAGATTGACTAGCTTTGCGCAAGTCCTTGCTCTTACTTGTCTAGTTTCCTTGACTAAGTGGTGATGCTTTTATTCCAAAAATGATAAATTCACATGCTTCATCATGTTTTTAGAGAATATTAATTTGAGCTGAGCACATGGTCATTGGTATTAATATTGGCATATTTTTGCTCCATATGTCTTTGCATTTCTACTCATTTCGAAGCTTTGCATCTTTTACATGCTCCTTGATGCTTGCATTGCCAAAGGGGGAGAGATTTGCTTCGTTCTCTGCCGCAAGGGGTATAATTTCAAAGAGGGAGAAAATTTGACATAAAGGGGGAGAAGATTTTTTATTGTCAAAGGGAAAATTTAACCTGAGGGGGAGTTGTCATTGCCGAAGGGGCTTTTTTACTCTTTTGAGAAAGGGGGAGGAAATTCTTTTATCAAGTGACATGTTTTGGCTCTTTTCTGAGTTTTTATGGTCACTTGTGTGCTGAAAATTTTTTATATTTTCTTGAACTTCGATTTGGTTGTCAATGCACTCATCAAGGGGGAGATTGAGAACCAAGGGTTGGTTTCGGTGTTTTGTGATGAGTGATTGACAGGATTTTACCCTCTGTTCGAAGGGTACCTCCGAAGGGGCTTCGGAGGTGGAACCTCCGAAGGGTGTTCGGAGGTGGTTTCACCGAAGGGTGTTCGGTGTTTGCTTGCTGCAGCTGTGCAGCGGAGTGTGCTCGTCGGAGGGGTCCGACTGTACGCAATGACTGGGTTGTACGAAGGGTTCGGTACTTTGGGCGGTACACCGGAGTGTGTGCCGGAGGTTGCTAACCCGGAGAGGTCTCCGGAGTACTGGATATACTTGTCTGCTTGTCGGTGGTGCGCAGGGACTTCGGAGGCGACGGACAAGGTTCGCAACGGGTGAACCTGGGTCAAGCGGGAGGCCTGATGCCAGGGGAGCGGGGAGCTCCGTCACCGTGCCTGCGAAGGTGGTTCGGGTCGGTCCTCGGGTCGAGACGTGCCAGGTGAAGGCAGAGAGTGCGGAGCGTGGCTCCGACTGAAGGTACTCCAAGACAAAGTCCTCGGTGGTGAGGCACTTCGAAGGTACTCCGAATGGAGTGACTTCGGAGTTGGTTGGAAGAAGTCCTCTGCGGAGGCAAGGTGTTCGAAGTGTGCTCCGGAGGGAGACACTCGAATGTACCCGACGAAGATCTCAGAAGTCGAGGCGCATCGAAGGCATGGTCCGGGTGAGGCTCGTCGAGGAGTGTGCTCGGGGAGAGACACTGCGACGAAGGGCTCATGGAATGCTTCATGCGGAGGCCTTGGACGAAGGAGGGACTTCGAAGGGTGGTACTCCGAAGGTGGGGCTTCGGAGTGTGAAAGGCTTCGGAGCGAGGCTAGCTCCGGAGTGAGGTTGTCTTGAGGTGCTTCGGCCTGCATGGCTTCGGTACACGGACTGACGGAGTTCGAGCTGGGTGAAGCTGCGAAGCCGTGGTGGTCCACTCCGGAGGTGTTGGTGCGAAGGCCCAAGAGCTTTGACGGCTTCGGCTCAAAACCGTCAGTGTATCGGAGACTAACTTCGGTGGAGCGAAGGCCCATCTGGCTTCAGGCTTCTCACCGAAGCTACCGCACCCTCGCGTGCGAAGAGAGGATTCCAGAAGGTCAAAGACTGCAAAGGCTGACACTGTCTGTTCTGTAAAAGGCTGACACTGTCCCCTCTGCAAAGATGACAGAGAAGCCTCCAGAATAAAGGTGGACTACCTTTTGTACCCCTTAGTTCTGTAGAGTCAAATCTTTTGTAAACCCTAGGGGTAAAGTAGTCACTTCCTTTGGGTGAGCTGTGGACTATAAATATGGGGGCTCGGTAGGTAACATTTAACACTTTGAGCATTTACTGTTGAGCTCTTGTAGCCACACACTTCGATTGTAATACATCCAGAGAGTTCATTTTCTGTGTTCCTTGTTCAAGCGACGAAGCCCTGTTTCCTGTGCTTTTGCTTGAGCTCGCTTTGCATACCTCACCTGTAGTAGTGCACCGAAGCCTGTTGAGGCGAAGGTTGTTTTTCGTGCGAAGTGTGTTTTGTCAGTGTGCATTCGCTCTGTGTAACAGGAGGCGTGACCTCACTGCTTACTAGCGAAGCCCTGATTGTTGCCCGTCTTGCTTCTTGTGTCGAAGCCCTAGTGTAGTCTGTTTGTGTGCGTGTAGACCTTCGTGTACGAAGCTCAGCACCAGTTGCTGCTGCCAAGTACTTGGTCGAAGTCCTCAGAGGGCTGTCCACTCTTGCGAAGGGTGAAGTGCGAAGCCTTCTCGAAGCACCCTGTGTGCGGAGCCTGCACTGACTAAGCAGAGTAGATTTTCGAGGGTTGTAAGTGGAGCGAAGTCTTCTTGGCTTCGAACTTTTGCTCCTCCGAAGCCTGTGTTCGAAGGTGTCGAAGTACCTCCGAACCAGACCTTCGAAGGTAGTGTTCGAAGCCTGTTCTGCAGAAGACAGAACTGAAACCGAAGGCTAGTTTTTAGCCAGAAATTTTAAAAGCTCCCATTCACCCCCCCCCCTCTGGTCGCCGTTTTCCGGTCCAACACAGTCCTTGCTCTTACTTGTCTAGTTTCCTTGACTAAGTGGTGATGCTTTTATTTCAAAATGATAATATCACATGCTTCACCATGCTTTAGAGAATATTAATTTGAGCTGAGCCCATGATCATTGGTGTTATAGTTGGCATATTTTTGCTTCATATGTCTTTGCAATTCTGCTCATTTCGAAGCTTTGCATCTTTTACATGCTCCTTGATGCTTGCATTGCCAAAGGGGGAGAAATTCCTCAAAAGGGGGAGACTTGCTTCGTTCTCTGCCACAAGGGGTATAATTTCCAAGGGGGGAGAACATTTGACATAAAGGGGGAGAAGATTCTTTGCTGCCAAAGTGAAAACATAACTCAGGGGGAGTTTTTATTGCCGAAGGAGCTTTTTACTCTTTTGAAAACAGGGGAGGAAAATTCTTTTATCAAGTGACATGATTTGGCTCTTTTCTGAGTTTTATGGTCACTTGTGTGCTGAAAGTTTTTAAATTTTCTTGAACTTGGATTTGGTTGTCAATGCACTCATCAAGGGGGAGATTGAGAAACCAAGGGTTGGTTTCGGTGTTTTGTGATGAGTGATTGACATGCTTTTACCCTCTGTTCGAAGGGTACCTCCGAAGGGTGTTCGGAGGTGGTCTCACCGAAGTATGTTCGGTGTTTGGTGGCTGCAGCTGTTGCAGCGGAGTGTGCCTGTCGGAGGGGTCCGACAGTAACAATGACCGGGTGTGTACCGAAGGGGCTTCGATACTTTGGGCGGTACACCGGAGGGTGTGCCGGAGGTTGCTAACCCGGAGAGGTCTCCGGAGTACTGGATACACTTGTCTGTTTGTCTGTGGTGCGCAGGGACTTCGGAGGCGACGGACAAGGTTCGCAGCAGGTGAACCTGGGTCAAGCGGGAGGCTTGATGCCAGGGGAGCGGGGAGCTCCGTCACGGTGGCTGCGAAGGTGGTCCGGGTCGGTCCTCGGGTCGAGGCGTGCCAGGTGAAGGCAGAGAGTGCGGAGCGTGGCTCCGGCTGAAGGTACTCCGAGACAAAGTCCTCGGAGGTGAGGCACTTCGAAGGTACTCCGGATGGAGTGACTTCGGAGTTGGATGGAACAAGTCCTCTGCGGAGGCAAGGAATTCGAAGTGTGCTCCGGAGGGAGACATTCGAAGGTGCCCAACGTAGGTCTCAGAAGTCGAGGCGCATCGAAGGCATGGTCCGGGTGAGGCTCGTCGAGGAGTGTGCTCGGGGAGAGACACTGCGTTGAAGTGCTCATGGAATGCTTCATGCGGAGGCCTTGGACGAAGGAGGGACTTCGAAGGGTGGTACTCCGAAGGTGGGGCTTCGGAGGGAGGAAGGCTTCGGAGCGAGGCTAGCTCCGGAGTGAGGATGACTTGAGGTGCTTCGGCCTGCATGGCTTCGGTATACGGACTGACGGAGTTCGAGCTGGGTGTAGCTGCGAAGCTGTGGTGGTCCACTCCGGAGGTGTTGGTGCGAAGGCCCAAGGGCTTTGACGGCTTCGGCTCAAAACCGTCAGTGTATCGGAGACTGACTTCGGTGGAGCGAAGGCCATCTGGCTTCAGGCTTCTCACCAAAGCTACCGCACCCTCGCGTGCGAAGGGAGGATTCCAGAAGGTTAAAGACTGCAAAGGCTGACACTGTCTGTTCTGTAAAAGGCTGACACTGTCCCCTCTGCAAAGCTGACCGAGAAGCCTCCAGAATAAAGGTGGACTACCTTTTGTACCCCTTAGTTCTGTAGAGTCAAAATCAATGTAAACCCTAGGGGTAGTGTAGTCATTTCCTTTGGGTGAACTGTGGGCTATAAATATGGGGGCTCGGTAGGTAACATTTAACACTTTGAGCATTTACTGTTGAGCTCCTGTAGCCACATACCTCGCTGTATTCATCCAGAGTTCAATTCTTTTTGTGTTCCTTGTTCAAGTGGCGAAGCCCTACTTCTGTGTGCTTTTTGCTTGAGCTCGCGTTACATACCTCGCTAGTATAGTGCACCGAAGCCTGTCTAGGTGAAGGGTGTTTTGTGCGAAGTGTGTTTTTCAGTGTGCTGTCGCTCTGTGTAACTTGAGGCCAGACCTCACAGCTTACTAGTGAAGCCCTGATCGAGGCCCGTTTTGCTTCTTGTGACGAAGCCCTTAGCGTAGTCTGTTGTGTGCGTGTAGACCTTCGTGTACGAAGCCCAGCACCAGTTGCTGCCGCCAAGTACTTGGTCGAAGTCCTCAGAGGGCTGTCCACTCTTGCGAAGGGTGAAGTGCGAAGCCTGCTCGAAGCACCCCGTGTGCGCTGCACTGACTTAGCAGAGTAGATTTCCGAGGGTTGTAAGTGGAGCGAAGTCTTCTTGGCTTCGAATTTTTGCTCCTGCGAAGCCTGTGTTCGGAGCTGTCGAAGTACCTCCGAACCAGACCTTCGAAGGTAGTGTTCGAAGTCTGTTCCGCAGAAGACAGAACTGAACCGAAGGCTAAGTTTTTAGCCCGAAATTTTAAAAGCTCCCATTCACCCCCCTCTGGTCGCCGTTTCCGGTCCAACACTGCTCAAACCTTTAGGTCGAGTGAGTCGCAAAGTCGGGGAGACAGAGCTGATAGCAAAATTAAGCAGGGCGAAGAGTTCGGAGCTTAACGTTGCCCTGGAACGAGCGGCCTACCAGGTACGGAGCACCTTCTAGCCAATATCTTTAGCGAATTATATTGGGTTCAGAGTACATCTTCGAACCAGTAGCAATTATACATGAATAATTTCTGACTTTAGTTTTTTCTTTTCTCAGCAAGCAGTCTTGGCCCGCGCTGCAACTTTATCAAGCGAGAATGAAATTGCTCAGCTTCGGGAAGAAAATGAAGCTCTTAAACGCAACTTATCTTTCTCCGAAGCTAGAGTACTTCAAATGGATAATGTGATTTCAACGGAGCGTAGGGCCAGACAGGGCTTGGAGGCTGCTAATAAGGAGCTCGAAGCAGAAAGAATCGTGCTTCGGACTGAAATTGAAAAAGTGCGGTTGGAGCATGCTAGTGCTGGGTCCGAACTTGTAAGGCTCCAAGAGGAAGCTAGCCAACTCCTAAACCAGAAAAATATTTTAACTACGGAGAATGCTAGGATTTCCGGAGTTTTGGCAGAAACGACTTCGAGCAAGGATGCACTAATTGAAGAAAAGCTTAAGTCGGAGAAGGTAGCTACGGAGGTCATCGAACAGATGCTAGGTGTTCTGGAGTACTTCGGTACTACTGGATCACTTCCTTCGGATGACAACGTGACTCTGCTGCGCCGGCTAAAAAGGATCCAAGGAGCAGCGAAGCAAATGAAGACGGCAGGCATTCGTTATGGAGAACTCTCCGGACAAGTGTCTGCCCTCGGACTACTTCGTTACTACGAGGATTTGGGCCGAACAATCACTCCGAGCGCAGAGGGCTCCATTACCTTCGACGACGAGCGGCTTTTGAATCCTTCCGAAGGCGTGACTGCCGCCTGGCGAGCCTTTCAAACCTCATGGAGAGCCGAAGGTCGTTCCGCGATCAAGGCTTGGATCAATGAAGGCCAATGCCAGAAGCAAGTTCGGAGCCAAGCTTCGAGCAGTCAGCCTCCTCCGAACCCGCAGGTTTAGGAATTATTTAGGATTTTTGACTATGTAAAGCTCATGCTTGTAAATATTTATCAATGAAAATCTTGTTTGTTATATTTTTAGGCTTTGCCTCTTATGGAAGACATCGAAGTGTTAGAGCTTAACAACGAACTTCGCTCATTATGGAACACCTTCGAACTTCTAAAGAGTTATAAGCGTCCTCGATTTCTTATTCCTCGAGATGACTCCGGCGTAATTGCGCCCGAAGTAATCAAAGACGTATTGTCTTATATTAAAGAGGAAGAAAAAGAGGTTAACGCAAACACCTCGTCTTCTGAAGACACTATTTGGTCTGAAGACGAAGGTGAAGCTCGAAATAAAAGATCTGAAGATCTTAGAAGCTGGGAAAGAAGCCCCGAACGGCTTCGAACTTGGGCCGAGCTTCAACAAGAGTAGAAGGATTTAGAGCTTCGAAGGGGAGGAAGAGAGTTAAACGTAAAGTTCTTAGAACTTCCGATGTTGGAACTAGTCGTTCCACCCCTAGCTCTCGGGACCGAAGAGGTCTCTGATTCCTTCTTGGTATAGATACCAATTTTTCATAGTGTAATCTGTAAACACATTTATTTCAATAATGAATGCCGATTTAAAATTGTCTCCATATTTACTAGCCCCTCTTTGGGTATAAGCAACTTCGAAATGTATTCAAAGATGGTTATGCGCAAAGAAAAAACTTCGGAGTACAATTTTTGGGGGTTCGGAGCCCTATGTCATTAAAGATCTTTTAAAATCTTATGAATGTCTTCGACTATTTGTAGTCAGAAGAATGGTAATTTAGTACCTTGTTTTATGAAAGAAATCAGTTAAGATAACTTTCAGGACACTTTAGTGTCTTAAAAAATTTGTCACTTTGGACTATGTAACAGACCATTCGAAGCTCATGGCTCAAATGCTGTTTTGCCTTTAGCCACCTTCGGCTTATTTTTGCGATCTCTGACGAACCAATGGTTCGGAGTTTGCAATGGTCTCTTTGGACTCTTTTACGGATGTCTACCAGCCAATGGCTTGGACTCCGTATAATGTGGCCACCTTCGGCTCTTTTTGCAGAAGTCTACCAGCCAATGGCTTGGACTTCGCAGATTTTGGCCACCTTCGGCTCTTTTTGCAGAAGTCTACCAGCCAATGGCTTGGACTTCGCAGATTTTGGCCACCTTCGGCTCTTTTGGCAGAAGTCTACCAGCCAATGGCTTGGACTTCGCAGATTTTGGCCACCTTCGGCTCTATTTTTGCAGAAGTCTACCAGCCAATGGCTTTGGACTTCGCAGATTTTGGCCACCTTCGGCTCTTTTACGGAAGTCTACCAGCTGCAGCCTGGACTCCGTAGGGTTTTGGCCACCTTCGGCTCTTTTTACGGAAGTCTACCAGCCAATGGCTTGGACTCCGTAGGGTGTGGTTTGGGCTCTTTTACGGATGCTACAAGCCGGTGGCCTGGGCTCCGGATTATGTCAGCCCTCACGTCGGATGCTTCGAACTTTATGGGTTCGAAGTCCGAAAATACAACCCAGCTTAATGACACTTCCCTCTCGGTCGACCACAGCGGTTCTAGTGCGTCCACTCGGAAGCTGGAAGTCTATGAGGGGAAGGCAACTATCAGGGTCATATGCTTATTAATTTAGAAGATGATTACAAGCGAATTACAAGGAGCCCTTATGCGAAGTAATCGCTTTAGGTGCTCCGCATGCCAAGTATGTGCTAACTCTTCACCTTCTAAATTAGCTAATTTAAATGAACCAGGGCGCCCTGAGCGGACAATTAGGTATGGACCTTCCCATTTATTGCCTAACTTCCCTGGTGCTATAATGCTTCGTAGAACAAGATGACCCGGTCTTAGTTCATTGAGCTTAACCTTCGGGTCATACCAAGCCTTCGTCTGCTGATGATACTTTGATAAATTAGCTACAGCTCGAAGTCTTGTTTCTTCTGATAAGTCTAACGAAGCTTGTCTTTCTTCTTCAATGTCCGGTTCGGTGCTGCGAAATGATCCCCCTTTGAGCTCCGTTGGAGTCATAGCTTCATCTCCGAATAGTAGTCTGAACGGAGTAAAACCTGTGGACCTTGTTTGCATAGTCCGAATGGACCACAGAATCTTTGGAAGCTCTTCGGTCCACAGTCCCTTTGCTAATCCTACTATTCTTCGATTTAGCCTTGATAAAATATTTCCATTGGCTCGTTCTACGGCTCCATTCGACTGAGGATGCCTCACTGCAGCAAAACATAGCTGAATGCCTAGATCTTCGCAAAACTTCCTGAAGGGTTCTGCGTCGAACTGTGTTCCATTATCAACTGTGAGGTATCTAGGCACTCCGAACCGGCAAATAATGTTCTTCCAGAAGAATTTCTGCACATTGTTTGAAGTGATAGCTGTTAAGGGTTCTACTTCCACCCACTTAGAAAAATATTCAATAGCTACCACTGCGAACTTCATGTTTCCCTTTGCTAGCGGAAAGGGACCAATTAAATCCATACCCCATCTGGCCATAGGCCATACCGGGGCAATGACTTGAAGAGCTGTTGGTGGGCGATGACTCCGTCGACCATCCACTGGCATCCTTGACAAGTGCGGACGAAGCTCTCCGCATCAGCTGTTATTGTGGGCCAATAAAGCCCCTGGCGAAGTGTTTTTCCTACCAGAGCTCTAGGGGCTAAATGGCTTCCACAAAGGCCTTCGTGAATTTCTCGAGAATTTCTTGGCCTTCGGCTTGAGATATACATCGGAGTAGAGGGGAACATACTCCGGCCTTGTATAATATACCGTTGATTAACTGATAGTTTCTGGCTCTGAGCTTTAATCTTGACAACTGGGGCTCTTCGGGCAAATTTGTTCCTCCTTGCAAGAGTTCTATGATCGAATCTTTCCAATCTGCACTAGGAATGCAAAGAATCTCCGCAGAGGCAATTTGTGGCACCGAAGTATATTGAGCTCCTCATAGAAAGCTTCTTCAGGCACATCCACAGCTCCGGCTGCAGCCTTCGCTAAAATGTCCGCTTGCACGTTTTCCGCTCTTGGTATACTCCGAATGGAAATACCCTTGAAGTGTGCTTCGATTTTGCGGATTTCTTCTAAGTACTTTGCAAGCTGTGGATGCCGAACTTGAAAACTTTTGTCTATGTGCCCTGCTACTATCTGAGAATCTGTTTTTATAATTATTCTTGTAGCCCCTAGAGCACGTGCTTTCGAAGTCCCAATAAATCCCTTCGTACTCCGCTATATTATTGGTAGACTTAAAGTTGAGTCTTGCTGAGTACATTGCTCTTTGCCCTGACGGTGAAATCAACACTGCCCCAATACCTGCTCCGGATGCTTGGAAAGCCCCATCGGAGTAAACAGTCCAAACTCCGTCACTTGATTTCTCCGTAGTCAAATTCGCAGGTGGAGTCCACTCTGCTACGAAGTCTGCTAGGACTTGGGATTTGATAGCTGTCCTTGCCAAGAAAGATATGCCGAAGGGTGCTAGCTCGACTGCCCACTTTCCAATCCTTCCAGTGGAATCTTTGCTTCGGAGCATATCTCCTAAGGGATACGAAGTTGGTACAATTACATTATGAGCCAAAAATAATGTCTTAGCTTCCTCGAAGCCATTATCAGAGCATAAACGAACTTCTCAAGTTCGGAGTATCTTGTCTTCGCTCCTGATAATGCTTCGGATACAAAATAAACAGGATTTTGGACCAACTTCCCATTGAAATCCACTTCTCTGACAAGGACCTGCGCTGACAGCTGAACCTGTAGCTGCAAGGTACAGGAGTAGGGTTTCGTCCGCAGTAGGCATCGTGAGTGTAGCAAGATTACTGAGATAATCTTTAATATCTTCGAAGCTTCTCTGACACTCCGGTGTCCATGCAAAATCTTCGGACCCTTTCAAAGCTTTGAATATTGGCAAGCTCCTCTCCACAGACCTTGATAAAAACCTGCTAAGTGCGGCCAGACGCCTAGTCAGCTTTTGCACTTGCTTTAAATTCTCCGGAGGAGCCATCTTCTGCAGCGCAGTTATTTGAGTAGGGCTAGCTTCAATTCCCCTGCTTGAAACTAAATACCCTAACAATTTTCCAGCCTTAGCTCTGAATATACATTTTTCGGGGTTAAGACGGATCCCACATGCCCGAAGGCTATTGAATGTTTCTGCTAAGTCTAGGCTATGTTGGTGCTTTAAAGCACTCTTTATTACAATATCATCCATATAGGCTCCACATTGCGACCTAGTTGATGACCTAGAGCCTTAGCAACTAATCTTGAAAAGTAGCCCCGGCATTTCTTAGGCCAAAGGGCATTCTTACATAGCAGAAGACTCCGAAGGAGTTACGAAGCTTGTCTTGATTTCATCTTCGCGCTTCAACCATATTTGATGATAACCAGAATACGCGTCGAGGAAGCTTAGTAACTCCGAGCCTGCGGTGGAGTCAACCAGTTGATCAATTCGGGGCATGGGGTAGGGGTCACGTGGGCATGCTTTATTCAAAGATGTGAAATCAATGCACATGCGCCACTTCCCGGAAGACTTCTTTCTGACGAAGACTGGGTTGGCTAACCATTCTGTGTGAGCCACTTCTCTGATAATCCCAGCCTTCAATAATTTTTCAACTTCGTCCTTAGCTAGAGCAGCTCTCTCTGCGGACATCTTCCGGAGTCCTTGTCGAACAGGCCGGGCCTTTGGGTTTACAAGTAAACTGTGTTCAATGATATCCCGATCGACTCCGGTGATATCTTCGTCAGACCAAGCGAAGATATCCAAATTTTCTTCCACCACCTTTTCCAAGGAGGCTGCAACTTCAGGAGGTAAATCTTTACCAAATTGAAAAGTGTACTCTTTACCATCTTTAACAATGACCTTCGTTGCAATCTCTCCTTCAGGACTTGGTCTCGGAAAAGACTTCTTCGAAGCTTCGGAGGAGGCTGAAAAAATTTCTTCATTATTTTGCACATTGTTTACTTGCCTCGGATCAAGAGGGGGACCATGACCATATTCCACCCTCCGAGCAATGGCTTGATCTCCGAAGATTGTAAGGACTCCTGCTTGTGTGGGCATCTTCATGCACAAGTAATTGTGATGCGCCCACAGCTCCGAACTGGTTCAGCATGCCCCTTCCGAAGATGACGTTATAAGCATACGGGGCATCTATCACATCAAAGATAACTTCTTCAGTTCGGGCTAATAAACCTTCTCCGAAGGTAACTTCCAGGCCTATCTGGCCAAGTGCATCAAGCGGGGGTCCTGCGAAGCCTTGCAGAGGACGAGCCGCTGGAAGGAGATGCTTCCTGGAAATGCATAACTGATCGAAGGCTTGAACAAAATGATATCTGCCGAACTACCTCCGTCAATTAGCACCCTTCGGACTTCAGTTCCTGTAATATCAGTAGTGATAACCAATGGATCTGCATGCGGGAACTTAATACCAGCTGCATCCTCCTCTGAGAAAGATATCGGAACGTGAGACCACTCTGGCATTGCAACTGCAGATGACGAAGTCCCAATATGACCTACTTCCCGAACGTACTCTCTTCGCTATCTCTTGGACATGCTTCTGAGGGTACCTCCTCCGGAGATAGGGAGAACTACTCTTTTTCCTCTATCTTGCCCTTCCTCTTGCTTCGGAGGTGGCATAACATTGGCCACCGGAGGGTGTCTTGCAGCATCAAAATTTTCTATCCGCGCCACAGCCTGGACCGGCTCTGGGCGCGTTGCCGCTGTACTTCGGTCGGTACTGCCTCGACCCGAAGTTCTCTCTAAGTACTCTCCCCTCAGGGTAAGTATAGCCTTGCAAGTATCAGTTGCATGGCTTCGATTTTCTCCGTGAATGCAGCAGAAAAGGGTCTGGCCCTTGCCAGCCGTTTTCCCTGGCGGCCTCCAGCCGCTGGCCTTGTTCCCGTAGACTGTGGAGCTCTTGGTGTAAACTTCTGTGGGGGTGCAATATTCATGACTTCAGAACGAGGGTGCTTTTGCCCTCTTCTCCGATCATGTTGCACTTCGAAGACTGGTTCTTGCGGCTGTGCCGAAGTTTTCACTTCTACTTTGACTTCTTGCAATATGGACGAAGTAGCAGCAGTCCTCCGAAGCCAACCCTCTTCTGACCTCGCATACTCCTCGAAGTATGACATCAACTGAGATACCGAGGAGATGCTCTTCCGATGCAGTTTATCCAGAAGGCCTTGATGACTGACGCCTTCCCGAGCTGCATCAACCACTGAAGATGTGGACAGCCCCCGAATTTGCGACTTCGTATGAGCGAAGCGCTTAAAGTACTGCCTCAATGTTTCTCCGGGGAGCTGTTCACCTGAAAAAGGCTTCCTGTTGACATAGGAGGCACGAAGGTGCCCTGAAAGTTGCTTATAAACTTCCTCTTCAACTGCGACCATGAATTGATTGATCCTGGCTTCAAAGACCAGAACCATCTCAATGCCACTCCTTGAAGAGCTAAAGGGAAGCACTTTCGCCATAGTGTCTCTAACTCCGCCGCTAGACTCAATCGCTAGGGCATAAGAGCGAACGAACTCTTCCGGGATCTTCATCTCCGCATACTTACAGAGCTTCAAAGTTTTAAACTTTGGATCAAAGCGAACCTTCTGCAGCTCAGGATGCAACAGAGATTCATTGTCGTAAGAGGCATTCTCCGGGGCTTCAGGATAATCAAGATCGTCGTCTTCGGGCACTTCTGGGATGGTTGGGGTGGCTTGAGAGCGAAGCCTGCTCGCAGCTTTCCTGTCGCCACCTTGCCACTTCAGCTTGAAGGTTGGCCATTTGACTGGCCATATCTCAAAGATTATTTCTATTTCCTCCGGAAGGATCTTCCGGGTCTTGAGAACTGACAGGATCAGTTCGAATTGGGATGGAGGGTGGAGAAGGGACTCCGGGCGGTCGGAGTATAGAAGGGGTTGGCGGAGAAGCTTCGTATGAACGAGGGATGGAAGCCCCTTCCGGAGTGTGTGGAGGGAAAGTCGAAGGCCCTCCGACTTCAACTGTGTCGAAGGGTATCTCTCCGGAGATCCGAGAGGACCTCCGAGTGGGATTACGGGGTGCGCTCCGCTTAGGAGGCATGATGTAAGAAGTTGGTAGAGAACGAAGTTTTTCGGACTAGGTTCCCCACGGACGGCGCCAACTGTTGGCGTAAAGATTACGCTAACAGGTTTCTGTGAAAAAGAAACTAACAAACGAAGTGTTGTGAAGCAAACTGTTCTAAGCCTCCGAAAGGATAATAACTTAGAATAGTTCGAATGTGTGTATTGAATAACTTGTATTCGGTCCCTATTACAGGGTGAAATGGGGGGTATTTATAGGCCCAAACATTAAGGAAAGACCTATTTACCCCTCTATTACAACCGACATAGTGGAAACTATTCGGTTCCCTTAATAGGGCTAAAATGGTAAAAGACTAATCTAATGAGAAAGAAGATTAGTCTTCCATCTTAGCTGGCAGAAACGATCTTGGAGGGCCTTAGTTCGAAGATGTACTCCGAACCAATGCCTATCTTCGTACTTCGAACTTGGTTCCGGGTATCTTCGAAGATGATCGTCTGGGAACCTTCGAATCGCTGTCTGCCTTTATGTTGCTTCGGCAATTAACCCCGAAGATGAGATATTTTCCCCCAACAACGTGCATGGCCACCTAGTCTGCTTTTTCCTTGTTTCCCAGGCATTACATGCATTCTTTTTCTTGGACTACCACATGCTGTTAGCGTCCCAAGCTTTAACTCCACCCACCCTCGCTCCACATTCAGGCGTTCATGCGCATCCGACGAACCCTTATAAGCGGAGAGCCCTCTCCATCCCAAAAGACCGGTCTGAGGGAGGATGGCTACTCTCCCTATAAGGAGCTCGTAGACCCCTTGCGTGGGCGAGGTGGGACTAAAGTTGGCTAGCAACACCCTAGTCTAGACGTCCTAACATTCAACCCCCTAGGAAGCCCCCCAGGTAGGCATGGCGATGCTGCCTCTGATACCAGTGTTAGCGTCCTAGGCTTTAGCTTCACCCACCCTCGCCTCACGTTCAGGCGTTCATGCACATCCGACGCACCCTTATAAGAGGAGAGCCCTCCCATCCCAAAAGACCGGCTTGAAGGAGGATGGCTACTCTCCCGTATAAAGGAGCTCGTAGCCCCCTTGCGTGGGCGAGGTGGGACTAAAGTTGGCTGGCAACACCCTAGTCCAGACGCCCTAACAATGCCTTCATGGAGTCCTAGGCATCCAGTCCCTCGCACACTCCATTTTCTTCTCCCAAGTGAGCATGAGAAGTGAACACAATTGTGGTGAGAGAGAAGCCGGGAGCGTAAGCGACTCAGAGCACTTCGATGGGGCTCGCGTCTACCCTAGCGGTGGTTCCGGATGGCCGTCCTCGTCCTTCGCCGGCTTCCTGCTAGGCGCCTCCCGGGTGCGTCCCCTTCCCCCCTTTCCCTTCCTCTTGTCCCTCCTCGCCCTCGTCCTGATGGGGGCCTCGGATGGCGTTGGTTGAGCTTGAGACCGATCAGGACCTTCGTGAGCTCGTGGCTCCTGGGGATTTCTCCCCGCAGGGACTTCCAGCGGTTCATTCTGGACTCCTTCGCCTCCCCGGTTCATCACCCTTCTTCCTCCCCGGTTGGGTCCTTTCTCCTGTTGGCTGTCTTTCGTCGTTTACTTTCCGCCTCTCTGAGTCCTCGGTCAGCATGGCCCTGCATGCTTGTCTGGGCGGTTCTCCGGGGGTTTCCACGTCGCCTTTCTTCAAGATAGGCACTTCCGGTTCTCTTTCCTCGCGCGCCGTGGGTTTCGAGGTCTGCGTCAGAGCGGGTTATCACTGATCAGTTCGAGTCTACTTCCATCTTTGGCGTGATGGTGGCCCTCGTTGGTCTAAGGACCTTCGGCGGTGGTCTGAGGAGGAGCGTGCTAGCTGGACCTCGGTCCCGCGCCGGCTTCCTTCTTCCTCTAGTCCCCTTCACCCCTTGCGTCCGCGTGGCGCCCGTCGTCTCCTCGTTCCAGGGTTCCAGGCGTTGGTCGACGAGGTTCCGATCACGGGTCCTCGTTGAGTTCACGTCCTGGCCCTGGTCTAACCCCCCACCCTCGTTTCCTTCCCTCTCAGTCCGCTTTGCTCTCCTCGGCTCGTCGCCAGGCCTTCCCGCCAAAGAGTTCGTTCAACAATATTATTTCGTCTTTCCTCCTCCCTCCTTCCTCCTTCGGCCCTAGGGTTGGCTCCTTTCTGTGCCCCCTCCCTCCTCTGGCTCGGCTTGCCCTCCTCCTCGGCAAGCCTCTGCCCCCCTCCTCGCTCCGGCTCTCGTCCCCCAGGTTGCCCCTCTTGGTCCTCGTGCTATTTTCAAATTCAA
>JAAALK010000282.1:27526339-27559643 GCA_019279435.1 Zizania palustris
CACATGACAGATGCGAAGGAGTTATGGGATGCACTGAATGCCAAATTCGGTGCTACTGATGCTAGCAATGACTTGTATGTCATGGAGCAATTTCATGATTACAGGATGGTTAATAACCGTTCTGTGGTGGATCAGGCTCATGATATACAGGCCATTGCTAAAGAACTTGAACTCCTAAAGTGTGCCTTACCCGACACGTTTGTGGCTGCTTGCATTATTGCGAAATTACCTTCTTCATGGAGGAGTTTCGGTACTGCACTCAAACACAAGAGACAGGAATTCTCTGTTGAGAGTTTGATAAGGTCTCTTGATGTTGAGGAGAAATCCAGGGAAAAGGACGTTGCGGCAAAAGGCGAGGGGAAATCGAGCGCCAACATGGTGCATCAACCCTCAGGCAAGAACAGAGGGAAATTTAAAGTTAAACAAACTACCAACTACAAGAAGAAGAAGAGTAACACAGATGCGAAGCCTTGCTTTGTATGTGGAGAAATTGGCCATTGGGCCAAGAAGTGTCCACATCGCAAAGGGATGAAAGCTCCTGCAGGACAGACTTCAAAGTCTGTCAATGTGACCATTGGCAATACTGAAGATGGGAATGGGTATGGTAATTTTCCTACCGTTCTTTCAGTTGATCAATCTACCAATTGGTGGGTTGATACAGGGGCTAATGTACATGTCTGTGCTGATATCTCTTTGTTGTCTTCTTACCAGGTCACTCGGGATTCTTCCGTCCTAATGGGGAATGGGTCGCATGCTTCTGTTCATGGTGTTGGCACGGTAGATCTGAAGTTTACTTCGGGAAAGATCGTGCAGCTGAAGAACGTGCAGCATGTCCCTTCTATCAACAAGAATCTAGTCAGTGGCTCCCGTCTGTGTAGGGATGGGTTTAAATTGGTGTTTGAGTCTAATAAAGTAGTCGTGTCAAAACATGGACTATTTATTGGTAAAGGCTACGAATGTGGTGGCTTGTTCGCTTTTCCCTTTCTGCAATAAATCTGTGAACCATATTTGTGGCAATGTTGGTGATGATGTCAATGTTTGGCACTCACGTTTATGTCATATAAATTTTGGTTTGATGTCTCGGCTTTCTAGTATGAACTTAATTCCAAACATTTCCATTGTTAAAGGTTCTAAGTGCCATAGTTGTGTGCAGTCAAAGCAACCTCGTAAGCCTCACAGGGCAGCCGAGGAGAGAAACTTGGCACCACTAGAACTCGTACATTCAGATCTTTGCGAAATGAATGGCGTGTTAACAAAGGGTGGAAACGATACTTCATGACGCTAATTGATGATGCGACTAGATTTTGTTATGTTTATCTATTAAAAACGAAAGATGAGGCTCTTGACTATTTTAAAATTTATAAGGCAGAAGTTGAAAATCAACTAGAGAGAAAGATCAAAAGACTTAGGTCAGATCGTGGTGGAGAGTATTTTTCAAATGAGTTTGACTTATTTTGTGAGGAACATGGAATTATACATGAGAGAACACCTCCCTATTCACCCGAATCAAATGGGATTGCCGAAAGGAAGAACCGCACCTTGACTGACTTGGTTAATGCCATGTTAGACACTGCGGGATTATCTGAGGCATGGTGGGGGGAGGCGTTACTGACCTCTTGTCATGTATTAAATAGAGTTCCTAACAAGAATAAGGACAAAACCCCATACGAGATGTGGGTTGGAAGAAAACCATCACTTTCTTACTTGCGCACATGGGGCTGCTTGACAAAAGTCAATGTAGCAATAACTAAGAAGCGCAAGCTTGGACCTAAAACTGTGGATTGTGTCTTTCTAGGATATGCTCATTGCAGTATTGCCTATAGATTTTTAGTAGTAAAATCTGAGGTACTAGACATGCATGTTGGTACAATTATGGAGTCTCGAGATGCAACATTTTTTGATAGCATATTTCCAATGAAAGATACTCATAACACTTCTAGTCAAACTCCTGAGATAATTCCCAATTCAATTACACCACCTGAGTTTTCTGAACAAACACATGAAATTGTCCCTGAGGAGGATGACAGTGAAGCTCCTAGGAGGAGCAAGAGACAAAGGATAAATAAATCATTTGGTGATGATTTCACTGTGTACCTTGTGGATGACACTCCCACGTCTTTGTCAGAAGTATATGCATCTCCTGATGCAGACTACTGGAAAGAGGTTTTCGTAGCGAGATGGATTCCATTATTGCTAACAGGACTTGGGAGGTGACAGAACGACCTTATGGTTGCAAACCTGTAGGGTGCAAGTGGGTGTTCAAAAAGAAGCTTAGGACTGATGGTACTATTGAAAAGTATAAGGCTCGACTTGTAGCCAAGGGCTATACTCAGAAAGAAGGCGAAGATTTCTTTGACACTTACTCACATGTTGCTCGATTAACCACTATTCGAGTACTACTTTCTTTGGCTGCCTCACATGGTATTCTCGTTCATCAGATGGACGTTAAGACAGCTTTTCTTAATGGAGAGCTGGATGAGGAAATTTACATGGATCAGCCTGATGGATTTGTAGTAAAAGGTCAAGAAGGCATGGTGTGTAAGCTATTAAAATCTTTGTATGGTCTGAAACAAGCTCCTAAGCAATGGCATGAGAAGTTTGATAAAACTTTAACATCTGCAGGCTTTGCAGTCAATGAGGCAGATAAATGTGTATACTATCGCTATGGTGGGGGTGAGGGAGTTATTATGTGCCTATATGTCGACGACATACTGATCTTTGGGACAAATATTAATGTGATAAATAAGATCAAAACTTTCTTGTCTCAAAACTTTGATATGAAGGATCTGGGAGTAGCTGATGTAATTTTGAACATCAAGCTAATAAGGGATGAGAATGGGATTACACTTTTGCAGTCTCATTATGTGGAAAAGGTCTTAAGCCGCTTTGGCTATATGGACAGTAAGCCTTCTCCAACACCTTATGATCCTAGTTTGTTACTTCGAAATAATAAGAGAGTTGCTAGGAATCAATTGGAATACTCTCAGATTATTGGATCACTCATGTACCTAGCTAGTGCTACTAGGCCTGACATCTCTTTTGCTGTTTGCAAATTGAGCCGATTTACTTCTAATCCGGGAGATGATCATTGGCGTGCGCTTGAGAGAGTCATGCGCTATCTAAGAGGTACTATGAGTTTTGGACTTCACTATACTGGGTACCCTTCGGTACTAGAGGGTTATAGTGATTCAAACTGGATCTCTGATATTGATGAGATCAAAGCCACGAGTGGATATGTGTTCACTCTTGGAGGTGCAACTATTTCATGGAGGTCTTGCAAACAGACCATATTGACGAGGTCAACCATGGAAGCAGAGCTCACGGCACTAGACACAGCTACTGTTGAAGCAGAATGGCTGCGTGATCTATTGATGGATTTACCAGTGGTTAAAAACCAGTGCCAGCTATCCTTATGAACTGTGACAATCAAACGGTCATTGTCAAGGTGAATAGTTCTAAGGATAACATGAAATCGTCTAGACATGTAAAGAGACGATTGAAATCTGTCAGGAAGTTGAGAAACTCCGAAGTTATAACATTGGATTATATCCAAACATCTAAAAACCTGGCAGATCCCTTTACAAAGGGATTATCACGGAATGTGATAGACAATGCATCGAAGGAGATGGGTATGAGACCCATGTGAGTTATACTATGGTAGTAACCCAACCTATGTGATCGGCGATCCCGTGAATTAGGACCTGGGAAGAACAAGCCATCAGTTAACTGAAGAGAGTAATTTTAACCCACTCTAAGTGAAGATGCAATACTCTCAGAAACTGCTAGGCAGGTTGACAACTGTCTTAATGTGTTCTGTTGGCTATATTAGTGAAGATGCTATTCTGCAGAGCATTCTTGAAAGAACACACCTATATGAGCTCGATTGCTGGTCGCAGTCTATGGAGACTTGGGCAGTCTCCTAGTAAGCTCATGAAGAGACCAAGGAGTATGACTTATACACTCCACCCGAGGGGTAGGCTACTGGCAGCCCAGTATCAGTTAAGACTTTAAGTAAAACTTACTTGCACAAAACTTGCAATTCAAGGCATAGTCTATTGTTCAAGTTGTGAGTGAGTGTAGCTTGAAGCTCTAGATGGATGTTCAACCTTAACCGGTCTCCATCAAAACACTGGTATATAAACAACACAAAGAATCAGGCAAATCTCTGTGGGACTTTGAGCTATGGTGGGGGATTGTTGAATAAATGGGCTTGGCCCAAATTTATTTGAAGAATAATTCCTGGAAAAATCTCAAAGACCCACCATGTAGAGGGAGCATGTGAACCTTTAGTCCCACCTTGCTAGTTCTAGGAGAGGAAGACCAACTTATAAGGGATGGTGCTCTCCTTGCAACTAGACCTATGTGGGTGAGAGGAGACTAGAGAAACACACGCGCGCGCTCGCTCGCCTCGCCTCGCCTCGCCGGGCCGGGCTCGGGCACGGGCACGGGCACGGGCCGGGGCCGGGGGGTGCGGGCGCAGGACATGCGCGTAAATGGTCCGCCGAAATCGGCTCCGATTGCTGCCAGACGCGGCTCCCTTTTGCCATTCCGTTTGCTGCTGGTGGAATCTGGAACTGGTTCCGATTCAACTTCAGAGCAGTTACCAGTGGAGAATGAAGAGACGTCCTGATCACACGTCTATATCTCCTCCACCAAGCGACGGATCAGTGCAGTAGAAAAACAGAAGAACACTTGCCAATCTCTCTGTGTTGTGCTGTCATTTGTAGTCTACTCCGTTCCTCTCATCGGCGTGCACCGTTGAGCGGAAGAGCAGGTCTCTGGAACCCATCGCCTTCGAGATCCCGCACCTGGGAGAGGGCGAATAAGGTTTTTGGGAAGCGCTCCGCGCGACTGCTCGCTTTCGTCCACCACGGCTCGTCTTCCTCTTCGCTCGAGTGCTGCTCAGTCGTCGCCGTCGTCTGGTACCGCGCGTCGTCGTCGTGGTACCCATCCGATCTATGACTATTCCAACTGTGAACATCTAGTACGTTTCTGATACTTACATATACAATTTGTTACTCACTTGCACCAACATGTTACTCCTGTTATTCACCTGTACCACCTGATACTCACGTGTATCAACCACAATCTGTTACTCATTTGCACCAACCTGTTACTCCTGTCACTCACCTGTACCACCTGATACTCACGTGTATCAACCTGATACACACCTGTATCATCTGTTACACAGATTGGTTTTACCATGTTCAATACATTATTTTTGTTCATGTGTATAGTATACTGGTCTACCCTGGTTATGCGTATTCATCTGTTTCACGTCATGATTTATTTATGGAATAAGTTAAACCTAATAGTGCTGTTATTTCCAACAGCTGTTGGGCTTGGTTAGGTATTTCATCAGTCGAATATGGCTGACATGGCTAAGTTCGGCCGATAGTCTGTCGACAGGAACCTGATTTTGTAATTTTTGAAATTCATCTTCCAAATTTGATTTTTTTAAAAAAATATTATTAAAAAAATTCCAATTTCTTGTGCAGACCCGAGTGCCCCCGATGCTAAACGGTATGATCTTGTTTTGGATAAATTGATTGGAGATAATATGATATAAGTAGATTATTTGGTTGTATTTATGAGATAATACATGATAATTATCAGTTATGATTAATAACATATATTTATAATTAATTTTTAGCTTGATTCTAGATGAGATGATACAAGTAGATAGATTGTTTGGTTGGATGTATGAGATGATACATGATAATGATTACTTATGGTTAATAACATCTAATTATAATTAACTTTTAGCTAAAAATATTTAGGTCTTGTTTGTTTCAGCTTTGGATTATAACAATGCAACTTATAAAAAAAGTCGGGTTCCACCAATTTATTGGATTGTTATAATCTGCACTACAAATTATAATAAACTGGTAGAATAAGTTATCCCGTTTGTTTCAGCTTGTGAAAAAAAGCTGAATTGTTATAATCCAAAACTGAAATAAATAGGGTCTTAATAACCACTAATCTTAACTAATTATAAATAATTATCATAGTCAATAGAAATTGGATGACGTCGTTCGCTTGTTTTTACTGTACAGAATGATTCAACATCTGAATAGAATATTCTGATAATCTAAACCAACCTAATTTGGAGGGGTTCGTACATTACAGTTAACCAAACAAAGTCATTTTTTAAAGTTGTACCGAACCATCTAGTATGAATTTGAACACTGTCTTACTGAATTATTTTTTATCTCGAAATTAAAGTTGACTAATACCAGTCAAATTATGGGTGAAATTTACGTGTTCGTCGGAAAAACCCGTGAAATAATTCGCACAAGTTTATTCAAAGTAATTTGCAACTGTATTGATAATGCAAGGGTCGCTATGTTACACCGATTTTTTTCGCGTAAAACTGTGTGGCCTTCGCGTACCACTCGATCGGCCGCACTAAAATGGGGCGCCTTCTATGGTTAAGTATACGGCAGCACACGCAAGGGCTTAAATTTAGCTGCCGTACGTAGGGCGCCTTCCGGACCAAGTACAACAGTGTCGGCTACAAAAATTGTCTCCTTAATTAAAAGTCTCCGTACCTGAGTATACAAGTTATCCGTATCTGTAATGTAAAAACTAAGGGTCTATTTGATTGGCAGTCATAATTTATCACATCAGAAGTGTAGTAGCTACACTTGTAGCGAGAAAAATTGTCGCTACACTTTGTCACACTTTAAAATGAGATACTAACTTTAACTTAATTACTCTAACTAACCACTTTCGTTTCAAACCGGGCACTAAAAAAGACAATATATTTTTCTTCCTTATTTTCTTAATATATACGTTGTGCTGTGCTCAGATATCAAACTTATTACATTCTAGAAAAAAATGCAAGCTTTGTTTTATATTATAAGCTATTTTTAACTCTGATTGATTTTATAAAAATATAAAATCTACAGCACCATTGTTTTATTAAATACACCGAAAAATATGTGGTAATAGTGTATTGCTAATATATTTTCCTTTGACTTGTATCAGAGTTAAAAAAACTAACTTAAAAAGGCAGACGATTTATAATATAATATAATATAATATGCCGTTTAAGCATCATTTGACACAGGATGCATATAATTAAAGTTTATGATAATTATTTAAGGGTTCAAACAAATAAATCTAATATTAAAACACTGATAAACAATTCTAATTATTTTTATAATATATATAATTATCGTTTAACGCTTGGGAGATGTATCTGTACTTAACCCATAAACCAAGCTGGAAACAAATGTGAGCTATGGCTTTCAAGAGCAGGTTGCTGAATATTGCAATGCTTAAGCCAAAGTATATTGAGCTTTTAATTCATTAATCCTGTCTTTTCTCTCCGCCTAATCTACCGTCTTCACTGTGCCAGCTAGGTTCGGCTTAGATTTTAAATTTTAGAACGTTTATTTTCTTGCCTACTCTCAATTAATAAGTATACTGAGAAACGCATAGGCTACAATAGTATAAAACAAAACATTTTTACCGTGTACATCGTGATATCTTGTTAAAGAGACCAAAAATCTTACCACTTAATGCACAGAGCGGCAAAAAGATGTTGGAGAACCGAGCCAATCCAACACACGCGTGTGCCGATGTGGTTGGGAGTCGATCAACCTAGTTAGGAGTCTATCGATCCAATCGAAAAGACCACATCCAACCTCTTGTCCTTTGAGCCGATGACACCCGCACAATTTGATGGCTGATGAGCGCAGCAGCGTAGCAACGACTCTATTGGTATCTACAGATTTAGGGATGAAACACTGATTGACCGTGTATTAGCACTCCGGTGAATGACAAGGTAGATGGGCTTAGAGAGGTGACGACTAGGGTTTCCTCGTGGTGGCTAACAAATTAACACGTTTGAAAAAGCACACCATGCATGAGCCACTTGCCCTTATATATATATAGAGAGAGACGTTCTACCTTGGGCTTTCAAACCCAACAATTAAGACTCTACTTGAATCTCTATCTGTTCTATTTAGATCTTTATTCAAATTGAGCTTGATTTCAATTTAATGTTACAACCGTAAATGTGCAACCATCTAGGTTCCGATATGGCTTAGTTAATGTATGAGAACTCATTTTCAGTACTATGTTAATAGCAAGCTCCAGTAAAACATATTAACCCAAATATACATAAATATCATATCGGTTGGATAAGTAATATACTTATGTACAAATCCCTATCCTCTTAATAGTTCAATACTGGATTATAATTTGTGATTAACTCCTTAATCACATCGACATGGTCATGTACTTCCATAATTTGCTACATCGAGTGACCCGAAATATCTCTCCCATAAGAAGGGCAAATTCCATCTTATCACTCGCATCCTACTATATGCTCCATAGCATACATGAACACTACTTTTATAACTACCCACTTACGGAGTAACGTTTAATAGATTTAAAGTAAGCTACCAGGTATGTTAGTAATCATAATGAGGTCTAAGGACTTTACGTAAACATTACTCAGACCGACTAATAACACGTATAATTTCAACGATGGGTCATAGTGGGTTTATGCAATATATGTTCTTTAACATACGTATATGTTATTGATTTAGTATCTTCATACCGTCATACCTATGATCCATTAGACATGATCATTAATCAATACACATGTTGATCTCAGTTATATCTATTCCACATATGACTTACATATAATTAGAGATCATTTAGAAATAGTAATATTATGAGTATCATGGATGAGTTACATATCCGTTCCGCAACTCTAGATGTTTTTTGAGCAACTCAAACCACCTAGCTTAAAAAATCCTAGTTCTTGAGCTGTGAATGAATCAAAGGTATTTAGTTGAACAATATATTTTTTATTTATACTAAAAATTAAATTTTAAAATATTTTATTATACCATACAAACTCCAAATTCAGCATTAATATCCGAGTTAAAATTGCATCAAACAGACCTTTAACACATCAAACAACCTCAATAATTATATTTACCAAATAGTTTAAATTACTGAACCAATAAATTATGTGAACAGCTCAGTACCTCACAATCAGGATTATAACTAACCATTATTTTGATTGGACAAAATGCCTATAAACTCACAACGAACGGCAGCAGCAATGACCCGAGTTCAACGTTCACGCCTTCAGCTCACGGGCCCCACGAGATCACGAGACCAAAAGCCCGACCGCGACGCGTCCTCCCCTCACCGCCACGTGGGGCCCACGGCCCTCCCCATCGTGTCCCTCCACCACCGCAGCGGCCCATGGAGGCCCAAACAAGCCCGTTGTCCTCCCGACCCGGGCCCACCGCGCACTACGTACACACTCCGGCGCGTCCGACTCAGCGCCCACGCCCGCTGACAAGTGGGTCTGCGGACTCACCAACCCACCGACCGGGCAACACCTGTACCCGCCCCTCCGCTCCACGGCTCCACTGAACGGGCTACTTCTACTACTTGTCCTTACACTGGCGCTACCGCCCGCAAACTGCTCCGGGCCCCCCGCCGCTCTCGCCGATCGACACCTACGCACGCTGACACGTGGGTCCCTGCATGGATGTCGTCCACGTGTCGGGAAGCATGGGCGGTTAGGTGGGCCCAATGCCTGGTTGGCCCAACGGGAGAGTGCCACGTGGGAGAAGCGGCGGCTATGCGTACACGGGAAGGGGTACACGGGGATGATGGGTACCAAACCCTAGCCAGCTTTTTTGCCGCTTGCCCCTTTCCGCCTGCTTCGGCTTGCTGCTGCTGAGTGAGTGCTGGCTGCTGATTCCTCGCACCGCCCCGGTAGCCTCACCGCCGGCGACGGGCTATACCCACCGCCACCGTCCGCGCTCTCGTCCTGGTGGTTCGGCCTCCTTCCTGCTCGGGAGCTGCGGGGATCTTGCAGATCTCGCAACCCTTGCCTTGCGTGCGCGCGCGAGCATGGCGTCGTCGTCCGACGAGCAGCCCAAGCCGCCGGAACCGCCTGCGGCGGCGGCAGAGCTGACGGCCGTGGCTGCTGCCGTGGCGCCGACGCATGCCGAGTGGGCCGCCTCGCTGCAGGCGTACTACGCCGCCGCGGGGCACCCTTACGTCTGGCCCGCGCAGGTAGGATTGCCCAATTTTGGGTCACTCCCCAAGGAGGCGAGGTTGGCTTCGGGTTCTGACTCCTATTTGATTTTCTCTGTTTTTTTCCTCGGAAGCAGCATCTGATGGCGGCGGCGGCGGCGGGGGCACCGTACGGCGCGCCGATGCCGTTCCCGATGTACCACCCGGGTGCCGCCGCGGCGTACTACGCGCACGCGTCTATGGCCGCGGTTAGTGCGCAAGCTTCCGCCTTCGTTCGTTTTTCGTAGCCAATTGGGGCAATTGGGCTTGGATTTGGTCTGAATTTGTTGTTCCTGCGCAGGGTATTCCTTACCCGACTGCTGAAGCTGTCGCAGCGGCTGCGTCTGCCGCAACGGTAGCACCAGTGCCGGAAGGGAAGGTGAAGGGGAAGGGGAAGGGTACCGGCGCGTCGCCTGAGAAGGGAGGCTCCACAGCGCCCTCTGGGGATGATGCATCCCGGAGGTACAGTTTTGCACTCAATCAAGTGTATTTTTGGTCTCCTTTTCCCTTTTCTGTTTGAATTTTGTTGCGTGCACAGTTTTGATAGCGGCAGCGAGGAGTCGTCGGAGACGAGAGACGATGACACTGACCATAAGGTACCAAGCAACTTGCTTTGACCCAAGGGACCATTTAAATCGGCATCCTTTACTGTAATAACTATGCTTATGGCCTTGTGTGGTTCAATTTGATTTTCTTCAGGATTCGTCTGCACCTAAGAAGAGGAAATCTGGTAATACATCAGAAGGTGGGTTGTTGGAATGCTTAACTACGTGAGTTTAGCTTGAGTTGTTTTATTTGGGAAGTTGTTCGTGATTTAATATTGGTGTTTTCCAGGTGAGCCATCTCAAGCTGCTGCTGTAACCTATGCTGCTGTTGAGTCACCATATCAGTTGAAGGCGAGGTCTGCGTCAAAGCTTCCAGTTTCTGCGCCTGGGCGTGCGGCAGCTTCCTAATGCCACACCTAACTTGAACATAGGGATAGATCTTTGGACTGCTTCTCCAGCCTTAGCTGTGCCTGTAGGGCAGGGGGAAGCAAGTCCTGGGTTGGCGCTTGCACGGCGCGATGGCTCTGCTCAACTGGTATGTATGGGCTCTTGAGACTTGAGAGTGATTGTACCGAGTGACTTGAAATGTCTCATGGCTCATGATTGACTAGTCACTGATGACATGAGCTTTGTCTTATTATTCATGATTTATCACCATATTTATATCTGGATCTTCTTTTTGGTATATTCTTGTTTTTCAGGATGAGCGTGAATTGAAGAGGGAAAGGCGCAAACAATCTAACAGAGAGTCTGCAAGGAGATCAAGGTTGCGCAAGCAGGTATTGTTCAGAACAATACATTCTCTTGTTTTTATTTGTTGATTCTGCTCATATTATGGTAGTACTAGTGAACCTGGTAACATCTACTTTTGTGGCACTACAAATTAAGATGAAGACAAAACATATGATTTGGCAGTTTTGAGCCAAATTTGCCAGAAATTGTTGCGCACAGGTTGCCCTATTGTTGGCATTACATAGGTTACTCAAGGATCTGTCCAAATGAAACTCTTGGGTTAATTGATGTTAACATAGTTAAAACAGACATAATTAAATAGTGCGGTTGCTTTACCTTTTACTCTGGTAATTTGTTTGAAACAATTCTACTGAAGACTACTGGTTTTATGAAAGAGGAAATTTGCACTTCACTATTGGTATTTTGCCACCTGTTTTCACAAAACCGTGGTGTTAGTAATAATTCCACATAGCCACATATTTTAACTCCTTGTTGCAAAATAACCTAATACGTGTGTATGATTTGAGTCAAGATTGAAATTCGAAACCACAACACTCTGGGCTGTTGACTCCGTTTCGTCACCACTTTGGTAAAATCCACTCCAGCATTGCGATGCAAAGGAGCATGCATGACAGAAGCCCCACTCACGTGTTTGGATAATCTGCAACAAGACAAATCACAAATATGTGTTTATGCGAAACTATTGCAGTATTATTAAACCCAGGGTTTTCTGAAACAAGTGATGACACACTTATGTTAATGCATTTTCTCTCTTAAAAAGGCAGATTTGGAAATTAATGAATGGGCTTCTGACATTCTAACATACCATGTTCATTTTTATTTGTTTTGCAAATTACAAGTCACCAAATGTGGATCAACGAACTGAATTATTAGAAACTGATTCCTTTAACAAGAACTCCTATTTCAGTTCCTCATTTATACGTGAATTCAATAGCATTGAATTCAGGAACAAATAAAGGATTTACCTACATGGTTCCTCTCTTCAGATGGGCATGTGGCTTATTAGGTTTTCTATCATTTTATTATGCTCAGTATTGTCTAAAACAAGTTTCAGCATGCTGCCATGCTGCTCTCTGAATTCTCTAAGCTGCAAGTAGCTTCTGAAACACAAAAGAAAAAAGAACTTTTGGTTCGATATTCACCTAAATAGGGGATGCATAAAAACTCGCAGGGAAGATGATAAAGGCACACATCATATCACACATTCGCCATTTAAAATCACTGTCAAATAAGAGATCTAATAAATACAACCGCAGTAGGAGAAATATTTGTTTGGCAGGAGGGACATAAAAACTCACAGGGAAGATGATAAAGACACACATCATATCACACATTCGCCATTTAAAATCACTGTCAAATAAGAGATCTAATAAATACAACTGCAGTAGGAGAAATATTTGTTTGGCAGGAGGGACATAGAACATTCGTAGATGTCAGAGGGAGGCATTTGGCATGATGTCATCACTTCACCAGATTGCCTTGTTACACATGAATGACCCATACACACCAGAAGCTATGATCTCAAAGAAACCGGCAAACCATTATACAAAAGTGTTCATGCACTCCTTAGTTAATCTTGTGCATTGAGCCATTGAAAATCTGTGGTCCCTAATAAATGTAGAATACTAGAATCTAGAATATGTAATTTGTAATCCCTGTTATGAAAAATGAAAGTGTGAATTGTCTGTCTGTAGCTGTGAGATGACATTTGCTAATTGCCAATAATCTGATGCACTAGATCGATTTTTCTTTTAGCAACCTCACAGTAAACTTTTGCCAGCTAGTTGACATTTGTTGATTAGCCTGCCATGTGAATATATATTTCGTTTTCCCCATACTTTCAAATTTTCACTGATGGGGGTGTGGATCATCTAACCAAGTATAGTTACCTGAAATGTATAGAAGATACAAGAAAAGAAATAGATGCTAAAATTTCTACATCTATGACTTGAATTCACCACATCTGGTCTTGTAAAGCAAGTCTCCTTCCCTTCTCGTCAGGCATCAGCTAACCTCCCTTGCATACTCTCTGCAGTATCGTTTACCCTTTTTTTGCATTTGACACATTTCCTTTTTCCACTGTTTATCAGCAAGAGTGTGAGGAACTAGCCCGGAAGGTAGCTGAGCTGACAACTGAGAACAACACCCTCAGGACAGAGCTCGACCAGCTTAAGAAGGCCTGTGAGGATATGAAAGCAGAGAATACGCGACTGATGGTGAGCACATGGCACTCCACCCATACTTTTCCATTAATAGAGATGGGGGGAATGCTATCTCTTTCTGCACAACACTCATTGTAGCATTATCCAATTCTTACGGATAGTTTTTAACTTTATGAAGGGTGACAAGGCTCAATACCAGGGACCAACTGTGACAACCACTCTGGGCATGAGCATAAACTCATCAAAGACGCAACACCACGACGACAGTGAGGGCCAGCTTCACAAGAACACTAATAATAATACCAACGGAAACTATGTAGGCAGCAGCAAAAAACGGGAGGCTAACTCTAGGTGAGATGATGAGGAAGTGACGATCGACAAGATGAGATGAGGTGTTTTTCTTATCTAACCACAACACCCATCATCAACCAGTGTGTTCTTTTTTAGCAAAAGATGTTGTTTTAGTCCTTCTCACAGCTCACCGGGGCCCTGTAGAGCTGCCCCAATCGCAGCCATGTATTATTTATGGCTCGTTGCCGAGAAGAATGCGTCTGTGTGTGTGGTGTGTGTTTGTGTAAACCGATTGATGTAGCTATTGTAACAAACCTAGCGCTTAGAATTTTTATGTTTGCTAACATTTGATGAGGAATGTAACCGGCCAATTCGGTGGCCTGATCGGTTGATGAAATGGGTAACAAATAGCCTTTACATTCCATCTGTCTGGTTCTTGGCATGGTTACCCCTGGGATCAGGAGAACTATATTCACACTACCTTTGCTAATGTGTTTTAACTCCATCACTTTATGCATGGTTCAAGACGCTAATGCTACCAAATTTTAATTAACGTGACTGTGTTGGCTATAATCAAGATACAAATAAATTATTTAGCACTATTAGAACTTATTTCATTATCACTTATAACTCATGTTATCTTTTTATTTCTATCACTTTACATCCTCTTAGCAAACTACAAATGCACATGCTCATAAAAGGAAACCACCTTGTGTAGCACTGGAAGAGTGTGGATTGTAATGTCATGCCCATTGTTTGAGCATTTCTAAAAAGTATCCAAAAATCTACTCCTAATATTATCATATAGAGAGTTTTTTCAATAAAATTTACTCTCCCTAACAAACTTTTAATACATATTTTCTATATTTTACTCTTGTGGAAGTTATTGTCACCTCTTATTTCTATTTATTTTTTTCTATCTTGTAACACCTGATGGGTTTTCAGAAAAAAATATATTCATATTATTATTGAATTTGAACAATCACTAACTCAAAATATTGCAAAATATAGGTTTTCAGCGCTCGCAATTATGCACCATAGTCCATACTCCCTCTATCCCAAATTCTTTTACCTATTGCATTTTTAGTTTTTTTTTTCAAAAAATTTCTAACTATTTGTAGTTTACCTATACTCAAGTATTAAATGAGCTTTGTTTACGGCGCTAACCATGTGGTTTCATGCATGCAATAATAGTACTATTTATATATATTAAGGTGAATATATGAGAAATTTAATGTAACAGTAGTATTATTTAATGTATCATTGGTCTTGATGTAAAAAGTAATAGATAGAAGATTTTTAGATGGAGAGAAATTACGTAAATGAAGCATAAAAAATCATACAGTCTTGCCAATTGTTTGGGCGTTTAAAAAGAATCGCCTCATTAATTGGTGTTAACAGAGTTCTAGCATTCGCAAATGATTTTTTTTGAGAAAATTCCGCATACGCCACTAGCTTCACCAGTTCCGGTATCGTTGAAAATTTGGTGTTTTATATATGTCATTGTTTTAATTTTCTGTGTACATATATGTCATTACCAATAGTTTTAATGTTAGTTTTTTTAAATGACAAAACTGCCCATAACTTACGAAGCTAAATAGCTAGCTTTGCTTACAACCGGTATTAGTTTGTTGGACCGAAATATGCCACCAGAAGGGGTGAATGAGAGCTTTTAAAATTCTGTTCTATTGGACATGCTTCGAACATACCTTTCGAAGTGTCTGGTTCAGAGGTATCGAACATACTCCGAACACATGTTTCGAATGGGTTAAAAGTTCGAAGTTCAGAACACTTCGCTCGCACTCAGAGACCCAAAAATGCACTGTGCTTCAGAAGAATAGTGCAGGCTCTGCACTCAAGGTGGCTTCGAGCAGGCTTCACACTACTGTGCTTCGCACACGTTCGTTTCCCTCAGAGCTCCGAAGAGATACTTCACACTAGTAACTGGTACTAGGCTTTGCACTTCAGAGGGATGAAAACAGACAAACTGATTGCAAAGACGACTCTGGCTATGAGAAAAGAACATGCCTCGAATGGATGCTTCACAAGGTGCTTCTCTAGTAAACAATGAGGACTTGCCTCCGTTTTACACAGAGCGAACACACGCAAACATTACTCACAGAAATCGCACATACAGAAGACAAACACACTTCGTTGAAAGTGAACCAGGGTAGGAACTTGTTTGACAGAAAACAAAGTGAAACACAGAGAACTCAACTCATGCAGTGTAACACATGGATACAAGTTCAAGCAATAGATGAAAAAAGAATGGAAATTTCATTGATTAGAACAAGGAACACAAAAACTCACAAGTACAGAGAACACTTCATGGCAGTTGGCCAGAGCTACAGGAAAACAGAAGGTTCTAAAATGGAGTGCACAGTGTTACCCTAGCCCCTAGCTTGCCTCTCCTTTTATAGGCACTACTCTGACTTGCAAATAGACTACAATACCCCTAGGGTTTACAGTGATTTTGTCTCTGCCAGACACGGGGGTACAACTGGTAGTCTACTTTATTGGAGGCTTCTTTTGTCAGCTTCGCAGAGGAGACAAGATCGGCTTTTGCAGGGCAGACCCGATCAACTTTTGCAAAGCGGAATCTTCTGGAGCCCCCTTCGCACACGAGGTGTGCAGAGGCTTCGGTGACATGCTTCAAACCCGATGGCCTTCTCTTCACCGAAGTCAGTCTTCGATACAGTGACGGTTTTGAGCCGAAGTCGTCAAAGCTCTTGAGCTTTCACACCATCATCTCCGGAGTGGACCACCATGGCTTCACAGCTACTCCCAGCTCGATCTTCGTCAGTCCGTGTACCGAAGCTATGCATGGCCGAAGTACTTCATCATCAGCCACACTTTGAAGCCCCACCTTCGGAGTACCTTCTCCACCTTCCGAAGTCCCTCCTTCGTCCAAGGCCTCCAGATGAAGCACTTCCATAAGCACTCTGTAGTGTCTCTGCCTAGAGCACACTCTCGAAGAGCCTTACCCGGACCATGCCTTCGATGCACCTTGACTTCTGAAACCTTCGTCAGGTGTACCTTCGAGTGCCTCTATCCGGAGCACACTTCAAACGCCTTGCCTCAATCCTGAGGACTTTGCCCGCCATCCTTCGAAGTCACTCCTTCGGAGTCACCCTTCTAAGTACCTCGCCTTTGAGGACATTGCCTGGAGGTACCTTCAGCTGGAGCCACCCTCCGCACTTTCTGCCTTCGCCTAGCGTACCTTGACCCGAGGACCGACCTTGACTCTACACAGCCTTCGTGACCGAGCTCCCTGCTCGCCTGGCATCAAGCCTCCCGCTTGACTCAGGTTCACCTGCTGCGAATTGTCCGTCGCCTCCGAAGTCACCTGCACACCATCGACAAGCAGGCAAGCATTTTCAGTACCCCGGAGACCTCTCGGGTAATCAACCTTTGGTACATACTCCGGTGTACCGCCCAAAGTACCGAGCCCTTTGGTACATACTTCTCATCATATTATGTTGGACCCCTCCGATAGACATACTCTGCTGCAACAACAAACACCGACATTTTTTTGATATTTAGTGATAGCTGATCACGAAACTTAAATCATCCTTGATATTTAGTGAGCTAATGACAGTTTGGGCATTTAAAAAAAAACTAACGTTGACTAACGGTTGAAACTAACGACAATGGCATATATAGACACAAAAAATTAAAGCAATAATATACATAGAAACAATAAGTTTTCAGTGGCATATATGAGAACCGGTGAACTTATAATGGCATATACAATTTTTTGTCCATTTTTTTGCCCAAATCAGTTAACGTGATGGTTTCCTACTTTCATGGTCACATCTGAAAAAAATAGTTTTCCAAAACACCGGTGATGCATTGGTGTCAACTGTAAAAGATTCTAAAAATATCTAGTCTACCACTATGGCAAACTTCTATCTCTGCCCATTGTTTCGGGAGAGGGGTAAACCACAACCATTTCATTGCAGTAGAAGATTAATATTTACTTAGGTTTGTCTACTGGTTAATCACCTCAAACCTTTAACATGTTATTAGTGTTTGTACGATAAAATAAAATAGTTTAAATTTTTATTTTAGTTTAAAATAAAAACCTTAACTTATATCAAAGATCCATTCTAAACAATCTAAGATTATAGCAGTTTTCTAGAAATCAGATTTAGACGCCCGCTTAGGCAGTAAAAGGCACGGGGCTTCACCCCAAAACCACGCATAGGCGTTAGTTGGCAGGTTGTGTTGGAGAGACACCTAGGAGGGTCAACCGCAACCTGATTAGTTGACTGCAGTGTATAGGTACTCTAGGCGGTGTCGCCTATCTATTTAACACACATGTGACCGACAACTTAGGGGGAAAGTGCAAAACATCCACGCGTGCACAACAACTAGGGTTCTCGAGCAGCTATCGAGCATTGTCGCCGCCATCCACTGTCCGCCACTTGCCGGGATCTGTAACACCCCAAGAAATAAAAACAAATAAAAGAAAAGAAAATATTATTTAAATCATTTCTGGATTTATTAATTAAAGAGAAATCCTAAAAGAACCCAAATAAAGCCAAACAGGGAGAAATATTCAAAATATGGACCTGAAAATTTTATGAGATAAACTAGAGGCCTAAATATAATTTTAGGAATTTTTACAAATTTTTATCAACAGTGATTCAACCCTTAATCAAATATATAAATTACTGGATTTATTTTAAATCAGAAAAGGATTAAAATTCTAAACGGGCCGCAACCTTCAAAGTCCCCGAGCCCAGCCCAGTCCAAATCACCAGTCGCTGACAAGTGGGACCCAGATGTCGGCGCCGCTCCCCTCTTTTCTCTCCCACCCGCGCCCGCCTCGGCCCCACCAGTCAGCCTCAGCCGCGCCCCCTTCCTCCCTCTGGCAGGTGTGGCCCGCCTGTCGGCCCCTTTCCTTTTCCGTTCACACACTGACAGGTGGAGCCCACCTGTCAGATTCATCTTCCTCCTTGGAAGGCGATAGCTCCCTTCCTTCTTCCCGGCGATCCCTTTCTGTTTCCCTCGCCGCCGGCCGCCTGATCTCATCCGATCGCCCCGGATCACCTTCCCCGATCGCCACCGCCTCCATTCCATCCTTAGCCCACGCGGATTAATGAAAATGGCAGTAGATCCGAAGGTTTGGAAACCTCGCCGGAGATGGAAAGGATCCCTCTCGGTTTCCTCCGATAACCTTACCATATCCACCGCCGGCGACCCCTATAAAAGCCCCTCCCCTCACCGCACTCACCCCACGCCAGTAGAGCCATCCTCGAGCGAAAGCAGAGCGCTGTCGCCTTTCTTTCGAGCTTTGGTTCGGTTTCGCCTCCGGTGAGCCATCGCCGTCGACCCCGGCTACTTTAGCCCTAGCCACCGCCACCGTCGGATCCGTCGTCGCTCGCCCATCCCCGGCATCCACTCCGTCGGCCGCGAAGACCGCCGGATCGCCGTCGCCGTCGACCACCCGAACCCCCTTCGCCGTCTACACTCGCCGCCGGTCGCTCCCGGACCACCATCTTCGCCGCCGAAGGTATCATCATGACCCCCATCACCTCCGCGTTCCATTTTTGGCCCTAGCTAGGCACGGAGGCGCCCGCCGCCGCCGCTGCCACCGCGCCCGAGGCCTCGCCGTCGCCGGAGATGAAGGGTACGTACCCCCTTACGACCGTGCCGTGCCGGAAGGCATCGTGGCCGTCCGATCACGATCGGAGGGCTACGATTAAGTCCCTTCGGGATTTAATCAGGGCCCTCGGATCTGATCGAAGAGGTATCGTGCGCTCTCGGCCGTCGATCGTGACTTAAAGCGCTGGAGCGATCTGGTGCGTCCACGCGTACCCCTTCGCTCTGTTTTATCTCAGCCGTTCAATCTCATTTAAACCTCCCGCCTCGCATCTGACCGCCAGATCCAGATCCGACGGCTCTGGATCGGCCGGTCCACGCGCGCAGTGCAGCGGTCCACTGTGAGCCTGGCTCACCGTGGACCAGAGCACATTTTCTGTTTAAATAAAATTCCAGAAAATTGTTTAAACTTTGAAAATTCATAACTTGCTCATTTTAACTCCAAATTTCACCATTCAAATTTTGTTAGAACCAGAAAAATATGCTCTACACATTAATGCCATAAAAACAGTATGTTATCTTAGCACAAAATAAACTTATGGATTAAATAAATAAAAACCCCTTAGGGATAAATTAATAATTCAGGAAAAGAATTAATAAAAACCTCTAAAACTTAACTTTTAATATTATTAAAAGTAACACCAGAATAATAAAGCTCAAATCACATGATTAGATCATAAAATTTGTATGTTTTTGTTTGGTGATGCTTTATTGAATGTGTTGTTTATGTATTTTTCCGTATCGAGAAGACTACGAGTTCATCGAGGAGCAGGAGTTCTACCCCGAGGTTCCTCCATCCCCCTTTGCTGATCAAGGCAAGTCATCGACCACCTCTGTGGAAACAGTTGATCATATTTGAGCCCATGTTTTAATAAAATATCGCTATAACCCATAGGTTAATATTGCATTAGTCAAACATCAAAGCCTTACACTTATATTATTAGATCCCCGTCCTTGTGTGCAAACCCAAGCCATGCTTATTGAGCCTTAACTCCTTGTCACTCTACTATAACAATATTAGCTAGTGCCCAATGTACCGGCACAACTGCTATAGGATATAAAGAATGAGTCGTAGATAGATGGATTCTGGTATATGAAATACCTCGTTATTCTTGTCTCTGGACTCTGTTGGAGTTGGCTAGGTTATAAGTATGGTGGGTTCCGGGTGCAAGCTCGGGCATTGGTTTGTCGCACCCGGGGCACTATAAGGACCGGTCTGCGGGATCTGTTGCAAAGCACTTCCGTACCAACCACAAGTCTAATGGGTAAGTCCTAACTGGAAGTATGGAATACTCCGGCTCGATGCACCATAGAGGAGGGGGCAAGGGGCTAGCCTGCGGGCGACTTGTACCGACGAGGCTCAAGGGGGGTATGGTGGGGCTCCGATGCGTCGGGACACCATATGAAACCTATAAGAGGGTGCTGTTGAGTCGGGGAGGACTATATGGAAGGTTTTGGCACGAGTTCCCGTGAAATGGGTCATCTCGTTGCACTTCGGTGTCGGTGATGAGTGCGTGCCTTGTGGGTACAGTGGTACATCTCTGATCAGAGTAAAATCAATCTTTTCGAAAAGCCGAGCCCACGGTCAAGGGCGGGTTGTGTGACTACTCGCAGTTAGTTTACAATTGTTTGAATGGTTGAGTTATTCATGGCATGTAAGGACTGTTGAGCGAGGTGGGGCTGACTGTACCCCTCGAGTTAGAAGATGATGATGCATACACATGTTTACGTTTCAGTACTAATAAATTGTTCACATTAAATTGCTTTACAAATTACTCGCTTTCGCAAAATTAGCCACTATCTCCCTTGTTATTACCTTGCATAATATTTGCATTCGGTGGCTTGCTGAGTACCCCTGTACTCACCCCGTTGACTTACCACATCAGAGCCCGTCTACTACGAGGAGGATGCAGGTCTGGAGTAGCGACCCAGTCAAGGCGAGACTGGAAGGAGACGTTCATCTAGGACCCTTATTTTATTAGTTTCTCTTCATACACTTTTGTATTAATGCGGTCTACGAACCATGAATTATTGCCCGTATTGTACGTGGTCGCATGATGAACGTCTTGTTTTATTGATTTTCTATGGAATTCAATAAAGTCCTGATTTATTAAATTGGGGCGCGACAGGATCCCACACTCCCGTGTCATGCGCTCGCGGTTTTGCGACTCTCGTCATGCTCTAGCCCCTCGGGCCATGCTCTGGCCCCTCGCACCACGCTCCAATGTCGTGCGCCACGCTCCCGCTTCTTTTTTTTGAGGCAAATCAGTAGGAGAGGCTCCTACCTAGAATTTGATTATTAAAAAACATAGTAACAGCAGAAGACAGAAACAGAGAGGGCCGGAAGTAGAGGAGGATTACAGGGGGAGGTTACAGGTGCCCAGCCAATTCCTCGCAGCCTCCTTGAGCTGAGGCGGGAACCGCTGGGACTAGGCAGAAAACAAAGTGATGAAAAGACCTAACCAACCCCCAACCGTCGAGGGAAGCGAATCGAAAATGCGATTATTCCTAGTTAACCAAAGGGCCCAAGCGGACATGATCACAATTTCCATAAGAAAGGTTTACTAAACCTTCCTTTAGCTTCCGAGAGCTTGTCCTGAATCGTGGAGGCAAGCTGCCAATGAAGGCCCAGCAGGTTCCAGCAGTGACAGCTGAAGGTGCAGTCGAAGAAAAGGTGGGATACCGTTTCTTCAGCACCCGAATGGCAGAGGCAGCAAGATGTATCATCTGCCCAAGCCAGTATGCGCTTACGGTGGAGGATTTCCTTAGTGTTAAGACGATCCACCAGGAGAAGCCAGAAGAAACCTTAAGCTTGCTAGAGCATTTGGACCTCCAAACCCATTTAAAGGAGACGTGGGGTTGCATGAACTTGAATTGGTAGCCGTAGAGAAGTCTAGGGCAGTAAGAGGAGGAATGCCAAATGAAGGACCATTTGTCTGGGGTATCATCATGCAGGTTAATCTCCGACAACAACTGCTGAAGGAGATTGAACTCGAGTAAGGCTTCCAGGGAGAGTGGAAGAAAGAAATTATCCGCTGGATCAGGGAGGGAAAAGAAGTAGTGAACAGAGCAGTCAAGGGCTCTAGCAAAGGTGAAAAGGTGAGGAAGGGCAAGGCGAAGGGGGGGGGGGGGGGCGCACCAGCCATCCTCCCAGAAGGAGACCGTCCGCCCACAGAAGATAGAAGGGGAGGCAACGGCCCGCAACAAGGGAGCCAAGCTGACAATATCCCGCCACCAGAAGGAGGCCCTGGGGTAGGTGAGGTGAGGGGGGAAAGGGGAGGAGGCAAGGTCCAGGCGGACCAGCTCGACCCAGGGAGAATCGTGATGAATTAAGAAATTCCAGAAGTGCTTGAGAAGAAGAGCAGAATTTTGGGTGCGGAGGTCAATCACACCCAGCCCACCTTTGAGTTTTGGCTTGCACACTAAGTGCCAGGCGACCCTGGAGGAGGAACCAGCATTGACTGAATTACCGTGCCAGAGGAAGTTACGGCGAGCCTGGTCAATCCGATGGATAACCTTGACAGGAATTTTGAGGGAGCACATTGCATAAGTAGGGAGGGCCGAGAGAACCGAGTTAACAATTTGAAGCCTACCGGCCATGTTGAGCCAAGGTGAAAGGGAGGAGAGACGGTTCGTAATGTTGAGGATGAGGAACCTGAAGTCAGAGGCTTTGGGTTTAAGAGCCCCAAGAGGAAGGCCAAGGTACTGAAAAGGCAGAGAACCCACCGGGCAGCCGAAGGTGGCGGCAAGAAGGGCAGCCCGCTACTCAGATAAGTTGATAGGAATGATGGAGGACTTAGAGAGATTGACCGAGAGACCAGTAGATTGAGAGAAGGAGTGCAGGAGGCCACGGAGGAAGAACAGATTACGTTGGTCGGCACGAAGGAAAATAATGGTGTCATCTGCATATTGGGCGATTGGGAAATCCAGATGGTCAGGGTGGCACTGAGGACCCTGGATGATCCCAAGACGAGCAGCTTTGTTAATAATGTGCTGGAGAAGGTCAGCAGCAAGGACAAACAGGAGGGGAGAGAGAGGGTCCCCTTGACGCACCCCACGCCGGCAGGGAAAGAATTTCCCAGGACAACCATTGAGAAGGACTGAGGAGAAGCCAGAAGAAAGGATGAGCTGGATCCAAGAAATCCAAGAACTGGGGAAGCCGAGATGCGTCATCATGAGAAGGATGGCAGAATGCTCAATGGTGTCAAAGGCTTTCTCGAAGTCGAGCTTCAGGATGATAGCCTCCTGCCGCGACCTTTTGCACCGATTAGTCATCTCCAGGGCCCAGGCAATGCAGTCCTGAATAGAGTGGCCTTTGATAAACCCATATTGATTTCTGTGGATAAGCGCGGTGAAAACTCCATGAAGCCGATTGGCGAGGGCTTTGGTGAAAATTTTGACACTGAAATTCATGAGGGAAATGGGCCGAAAGTCCCGAACAGAAGTAGCATTGCCAGTTTTGGGGATAAGAGCAATAAAGGACCCGTTGATGGGGTGCAGCTGGGAGGAGTGGCTGGAGAGGGCGGAGGCTAAGTCCAGGAAGTCTTGGCGCACAATGTGCCAGCAGGCTTTAAAAAAAGCCCCGTTGAACCCGTCCGGGCCAGAGGCCTTATCGGGGAGAGCGGACTGGACTACTGAGTCAAGCTCGGAGGCCTCTAAGTCGACCCCCAGGGGATCAAGGCCCGGGACCCTAGGAATGAGGTGGGCCAGATCAAAAGACATTTGAGGGGCCGATAAGAAGCCCATTTTAGAGAGAAAGAAGTCAAGGAAGACCTCAGCCTTGTCCTGGACAGAAGTGGCCCAAGAGCCATCCCCCCGCTGGATGGAGGGGATCGCATTTCTGCGCCGTCTGATAGTAGCAGCAAAGTGAAAGAATTTGGTGTTGGCATCACCGAGTTTGGTCCAGCGGAGGGTGAAGCGCTGCTTCCAATATTTGTGGCGCAGAGAGAGGAGAAAAGCCAGATGGTTCCGGAGAATGGATCTGAACTGTGTTTCCGGCCCAGACAAGGGACGGGGCTCCTCACTTTTATCCAGGAAGCCCAGGATGATGGAGGAATTACGAATCCAAAGCTCGAAGCAACCCCAGCGCCGATGCCACTTAGTGAGCGCTTTCTGCAGGATCCTCAACTTAGAGGCGATGCGAAGGGCAGGATTAGAGGGAAAAGACCCAGAGTTCCAACAAGAGTGAACAAGGTCAAAGAAGCTAGGGAGCTTAAGCCAGAAATTCTCGAACCGGAAGATGGGGGAATGGGGAATGGTGGTACCAATCTTAATCAAGCAAGGACAATGATCCGAACTGGTGTTAGGAAGAGCAGTGAAGGAGGTGTTGGGGTAGGAGGAGGTCCAGTGAGGGGATGAGAGGCACTAGTCGAGAAGAACCAGGATGGGGTTTCTTTGCCTGTTGCTCCAGGAAAACAACCTATTCTGAAGGTGGATATCCTGAAGGCCATGAGTACTAATGATGTTGTTGAAGGTGTCCATGAGATTATTGTTGAGACGCCCCTCATTCTTGTTATGAGGGAAACGGTAAAGATTGAAGTCCCCCACAAACAACCAATCAGAATTCTGGGGGATAACCAAAGAGAGGAACCAGGAGACGAAAGGGGCACGATCAGCGCTCTGGCAAGGGCCGTAGATGTTGGAAAGGGACCAGGAGGCGCCGTTCAGCACAGAGGTGAGAGAGACGGTAAGCTGGAAGGGAGAGGAGGAGAGGGTGACCCCCGAAAAGGTAGCACGGTTCCACCCGATGAAGAGACCCCCGGCCGAACCCAAGGCCGGGACAAAGGAAAATTTGTCCAGACGCCTAGGGCAGAAAGACCGCACCAAGGAGGGCGCGAAGGAGGCCAGCTTGGTCTCTTGGAGACAGACAACATCCGCCTGAACAGAAGAAATGAGGTTGCGAACCGCAAGCCTCTTAGAACAGGAGTTGAGGCCCCGCACGTTCCAGCTAACCACATGCCAAATCCTATCTCGACCCATCCAAAAAAATGTTGAGCCAGTTTGAGGGCCGGCCGTGGACAAGGGCACACCAGCCGAAAGCAAGGGAAAACACGGCAACAAAGGAGCCAACCAAGGAAAAACATAAGCAATGCGGGTAAAAGGAGAAAGACCAACTAGAACGGTGAACGTGGCACAGACAGAACAACCACCAAAACAAGAGTGTGATACAACCCACCTAGGGCCACACATGACACGCAGGCCAGATAGCGGGAGCAAGAGCGTTTGGTAAATTACAGCCCTCCCAGGGCAACAAAAGGCACACAGGCCAGTTAGACTGAATGTGTCGGAATAACATTGAAGGGGGCGTCAGGGGCAGGAGGGACCGCCACGGAGGAAGCCGCGGAGGAGCTGACAGTAGCAGGCGCAGAAGAAGCCGAGGCCTCGTCGGAGTCACTGGAGAGGACGGAGTTGGACACAGAATTAGCGCAAAGGCCACAAAGTTTGATGGCAGAATGTTGGATTTGCTGAATATTTAACTGGGGGAGGGGGTGTCCAACCTGGATAATTCAATGAATTCATCGATTGTGGGCATCGGAGAGAACCGGCCACGAGAGCGACGCGAGGGAGGCTTGAACCCCCTGAGTCGGGCCCTGATCCTGGCGCTCCTTCTCAAGCCCTGGGCCGAGAGCAGGGGAAGCCGCAACGGCGAGGGCGAGGTAGGGGGCGCACGGGGGGCCCCGCCCCTACCACGCCTGGAGTAGACAAGGCGGACCGGGGGCGCCCGGGGGAGACGCGAACCTCCGATCCTGGGAGGTTGATGACAGGCTGCTGGGAGGGGACCGGGACCAAGGCAGACTGAGGCCCAGGGGACAGAGAGGCCGAGACCAACCCAGGGGACCCAGCCAAGGACTGCGGTGTCGGGTGCACTGGGGAAGGGGGGCTGCTCCACGAATGATTCCAATGAGGGCGCATAGGAAACGCCCGAGAGCTCCAAGCTTTCCTCGGGCGCCTGGTCCACCAGGGGATCCACCATCTGGGCATCTGGCAACTCATCGAACCCTTCGAGGACATCGTCCAGGAAGGGTTCAGCTTCTTCCATCGGGGCAACCTCGTCCTGCTCCACCTGGTCGCCCATGTGAGGATGGTTCGGAGGAGCCCACTGGTTGGCCAGATGGCCAAATCTCTGATCATCCGCCCAGTGTTGGACCCAATCCGGTTCCCTGGGCTGGACGGGCCCTAGGAAAGGATGGGGGTTCCCATTATCCGATGGCGGTGGGTCCTCATCCCTAGGCCACTGATCGGCAAGATCGGATTGCAGCAGATACACCGGGAAGGTCCAAGAGCGACCCCCTCCATCCCGGTCGCTGCCATGCTTCAGCGTGATGCTTCTTGGGACGTCCAGGTCGTCCTCGTAGAGCACCTTAACGAGGACGCGGCCAAGGCAAGGATCCGACTCGTGCCAAAACAACATTTGGCCGAAAGAGGCGACGACTGCTGGATGAAGCTCTGGGAACGGCAGTCGAGCGGGTACCCAAGGAACATAACCCAACCAACACGAGCAAAAGTTGATAGCCTGCAGTTCATCGCCGCGTCATGCTTGACGAAGCGGACCAGGCGCCCGTTGACGAAGAAAGGTGGGGAATTGACGAGCGAATCCCGCTCAAACTCAGTCCCCAACTTGTAAATGCCGATGCCAAGGGGGTAGAGGGAGTATCGGTCCACTTGAAGGTGAAGTTCCACGCTGAGGTGGTGCCTGATGTCGATCAAGAGACCCATCTTAGCAGCCTGGGAGAGAGGGCCATCATGCTCCGCGATGGCGTAGCACTCATGGCGCTTGAGAAGCACCCCGGAGAGGGAGACAAGGTTCCGCTGTCGGCGAAGGGGGCCCCCGCCGTCCCGGATCACCCCGCCGTAGGGGAGGAAGGGGAGAGGGTTCAACGGGAAGTTAGCCATGGGGCGGAGAGTGATAGGAGAAAGTGGGCGGATTGCTAGAGGAGAAACAGGCGGGGAGAGAGAAGGAGGTCTAACAGCGGGTGGAACAAAAGGGACAAGGGGAGGGGAGAGCCCAAGCGCCTCAGCAACTGTGCCAGGCGGAAGCGGGGGAGAGGAGCACTCCAAGCGAGGCACAGAGACAGAAGCGGAACCGGCGGGACAGGGGGGGACTAGGCCTAGAGCCCGTCGGCTGACGTGGGCAATTAATGCAGGGTGGCGAAAGGGGCGAGCCACAGGAGGCCGACGGCCGCGACTGCATACTAGAACCAATCCGAAGATCCGATTTGAGGCGCGAGAAGATATGCATAGCCGGAATTGCACTCTGTGCACCCGACCGAGCGGGGGGCCGCTGGAGCTGGCAACCCAAGGAGGGGGGGGAGCGAGGGGGGGGGGACAGGCCCAGGAGCGAAGGGAGGCCACTGTTGAATTTGAAAATAGCACGAGGACCAAGAGGGGCAACCTGGGGACGAGAGCCGGAGCGAGGAGGGGGGCAGGAGGCTTGCCGAGGAAGGAGGGCAAGCCGGAGCCAGAGGAGGGAGGGGGCACAGAAAGGAGCCAACCCTAAGGGCCGAAGGAGGAGAGGAGGGAGGAGGAAAGAACGAAATAATATTGTTGAACGAAACTCTTTTGGCGGGAAGGGCCTGGCGACGAGCCGAGGAGAGCAAAGCGGGACGGAGAGGGGGAAGGAAACGAGGGGTGGGGGGTAGACCAGGGCCAGGACGTGAACTCAACGAGGACCCGTGATCGAGAACCTCGTCGGACCAACGCCGGGGAACCCTGGAACGAGGAGACGACGGGCGCCAGCGCGGACGCAAGGGGTGAAGGGGACTAGAGGAAGAAGGAAGCCGGCGCGGGACCGAGGTCCAGCTAGCACGCTCCTCCTCAGACCACCGCCGAAGGTCCTTAGACCAACGAGGGCCACCATCACGCCAAAGATGGAAGTAGACGTCGAACTGATCAGTGATAACCCGACGCTGACGGCAGACCTCGAAACCCACGCGGCGCGAGGAAACAGAGAACCGGAAGTGCCTATCTTGAAGAAAGGCGACGTGGAAACCCGCCGGAGAACCGCCCAGACAAGCATGCAGGGCCATGCTGACCGAGGACTCAGAGAGGCGGAAAGTAAAACGACGAAAGACAGCCAACAGGAGAAAGGACCCAACCGGGGAGGAAGAAGGGTGATGAACCGGGGAGGCGAAGGAGTCCAGAATGAACCGCTGGAAGTCCCTGCGGGGGAGAAATCCCAAGGAGCCACGAGCTCACGAAGGTCCTGATCGGTCTCAAGCTCAACCAACGCCATCCGAGGCCCCATCAGGACGAGGGCGAGGAGGGAACAGAAGGGAAGGGAAAAGGGGGGAAGGGGACGCACCCGGGAGGCGCCTAGCAGGAAGCCGGCGAAGGACGAGGGACGGCCATCCGGAACCACCGCTAGGGTAGACGCGAGCCCCATCGAAGTGCTCTGAGTCGCTTACGCTCCCGCTTCTCTCTCACCACAATTGTGTTCACTTCTCAGTGCTCACTTGGGAGAAGAAAATGGAGTGTGCGAGGGACTGGATGCTAGGACTCCATGAAGGCATTGTTAGGGCGTCTGGACTAGGGTGTTGCCAGCCAACTTTAGTCCCACCTCGCCCACGCAAGGGGGCTACGAGCTCCTTATACGGGAGAGTAGCCATCCTCCTTCAAGCCGGTCTTTTGGGATGGAGAGGGCTCTCCTCTTATAAGGGTGCGTCGGATGTGCATGAACGCCTGAACGTGAGGCGAGGGTGGGTGAAGCTAAAGCCTAGGACGCTAACAACTGGTATCAGAGGCAGCATCGCCATGCCTACCTGGGGGGCTTCCTAGGGGGTTGAATGTTAGGACGTCTAGACTAGGGTGTTGCTAGCCAACTTTAGTCCCACCTCGCCCACGCAAGGGGTCTACGAGCTCCTTATAAGGGAGAGTAGCCATCCTCCCTCAGACCGGTCCTTTTGGGATGGAGAGGGCTCTCCGCTTATAAGGGTTCGTCGGATGCGCATGAACGCCTGAATGTGGAGCGAGGGTGGGTGGAGTTAAAGCTTGGGACGCTAACAGGCATGTGGTAGTCCAAGAAAAAGAATGCATGTAATGCCTGGGAAACAAGAAAAAAGCAGACTAGGTGGCCATGCACGTTGTTGGGGGAAAATATCTCATCTTCGGGGTTATTGCCGAAGCAACATAAAGGCAGACAGCGGATTCGAAGGTTCCCAGACGATCATCTTCGAAGATACCCGGAACCAAGTTCGAAGTACGAAGATAGGCATTGGTTCGGAGTACATCTTCGAACTAAGGCCCTCCAAGATCTTTTCTGCCAGCTAAGATGGAAGACTAATCTTCTTTCTCATTAGATTAGTCTTTTACCATTTTAGCCCTATTAAGGGAACCGAATAGTTTCCACTATGTCGGTTGTAATAGAGGGGTAAATAGGTCTTTTCCTTAATGTTTGGGCCTATAAATACCCCCCATTTCACCCTGTAATAGGGACCGAATACAAGTTATTCAATACACACATTCGAACTATTCTAAGTTATTATCCTTTCGGAGGCTTAGAACAGTTTGCTTCACAACACTTCGTTTGTTAGTTTCTTTTTCACAGAAACCTGTTAGCGTAATCTTTTACGCCAACAGTTGGCGCCGTCCGTGGGGAACCTAGTCCGAAAACTTCGTTCTCTACCAACTTCTTACATCATGCCTCCTAAGCGGAGCGCACCCCGTAATCCCACTCGGAGGTCCTCTCGGATCTCCGGAGAGATACCCTTCGACACAGTTGAAGTCGGAGGGCCTTCGACTTCCCTCCACACACTCCGGAAGGGGCTTCCATCCCTCGTTCATACGAAGCTTCTCCGCCAACCCCTTCTATACTCCGACCGCCCGGAGTCCCTTCTCCACCCTCCATCCCAATTCGAACTGATCCTGTCAGTTCTCAAGACCCGGAAGATCCTTCCGGAGGAAATAGAAATAATCTTTGAGATATGGCCAGTCAAATGGCCAACCTTCAAGCTGAAGTGGCAAGGTGGCGACAGGAAGCTGCGAGCAGGCTTCGCTCTCAAGCCACCCCAACCATCCCAGAAGTGCCCGAAGACGACGATCTTGATTATCCTGAAGCCCCGGAGAATGCCTCTTACGACAATGAATCTCTGTTGCATCCTGAGCTGCAGAAGGTTCGCTTTGATCCAAAGTTTAAAACTTTGAAGCTCTGTAAGTATGCCGGAGATGAAGATCCCGGAGAGTTCGTTCGCTCTTATGCCCTAGCGATTGAGTCTAGCGGCGGAGTTAGAGACACTATGGCGAAGTGCTTCCCTTTAGCTCTTCAAGGAGTGGCATTGAGATGGTTCTGGTCTTTGAAGCCAGGATCAATCAATTCATGGTCGCAGTTGAAGAGGAAGTTTATAAGCAACTTTCAGGGCACCTTCGTGCCTCCTATGTCAACAGGAAGCCTTTTTCAGGTGAAACAGCTCCCCGGAGAAACATTGAGGCAGTACTTTAAGCGCTTCGCTCATACGAAGTCGCAAATTCGGGGGCTGTCCACATCTTCAGTGGTTGATGCAGCTCGGGAAGGCGTCAGTCATCAAGGCCTTCTGGATAAACTGCATCGGAAGAGCATCTCCTCGGTATCTCAGTTGATGTCATACTTCGAGGAGTATGCGAGGTCAGAAGAGGGTTGGCTTCGGAGGACTGCTGCTACTTCGTCCATATTGCAAGAAGTCAAAGTAGAAGTGAAAACTTCGGCACAGCCGCAAGAACCAGTCTTCGAAGTGCAACATGATCGGAGAAGAGGGCAAAAGCACCCTCGTTCTGAAGTCATGAATATTGCACCCCCACAGAAGTTTACACCAAGAGCTCCACAGTCTACGGGGAACAAGGCCAGCGGCTGGAGGCCGCCAGGGAAAACGGCTGGCAAGGGCCAGACCCTTTTCTGCTGCATTCACGGAGAAAATCGAAGCCATGCAACTGATACTTGCAAGGCTATACTTACCCTGAGGGGAGAGTACTTAGAGAGAACTTCGGGTCGAGGCAGTACCGACCGAAGTACAGCGGCAACGCGCCCAGAGCCGGTCCAGGCTGTGGCGCGGATAGAAAATTTTGATGCTGCAAGACACCCTCCGGTGGCCAATGTTATGCCACCTCCGAAGCAAGAGGAAGGGCAAGATAGAGGAAAAAGAGTAGTTCTCCCTATCTCCGGAGGAGGTACCCTCAGAAGCATGTCCAAGAGATAGCGAAGAGAGTACGTTCGGGAAGTAGGTCATATTGGGACTTCGTCATCTGCAGTTGCAATGCCAGAGTGGTCTCACGTTCGATATCTTTCTCAGAGGAGGATGCAGCTGGTATTAAGTTCCCGCATGCAGATCCATTGGTTATCACTACTGATATTACAGGAACTGAAGTCCGAAGGGTGCTAATTGACGGAGGTAGTTCGGCAGATATCATTTTTGTTCAAGCCTTCGATCAGTTATGCATTTCCAGGAAGCATCTCCTTCCAGCGGCTCGTCCTCTGCAAGGCTTCGCAGGACCCCCGCTTGATGCACTTGGCCAGATAGGCCTGGAAGTTACCTTCGGAGAAGGTTTATTAGCCCGAACTGAAGAAGTTATCTTTGATGTGATAGATGCCCCGTATGCTTATAACGTCATCTTCGGAAGGGGCATGCTGAACCAGTTCGGAGCTGTGGCGCATCACAATTACTTGTGCATGAAGATGCCCACACAAGCAGGAGTCCTTACAATCTTCGGAGATCAAGCCATTGCTCGGAGGGTGGAATATGGTCATGGTCCCCCTCTTGATCCGAGGCAAGTAAACAATGTGCAAAATAATGAAGAAATTTTTTCAGCCTCCTCCGAAGCTTCGAAGAAGTCTTTTCCGAGACCAAGTCCTGAAGGAGAGATTGCAACGAAGGTCATTGTTAAAGATGGTAAAGAGTACACTTTTCAATTTGGTAAAGATTTACCTCCTGAAGTTGCAGCCTCCTTGGAAAAGGTGGTGGAAGAAAATTTGGATATCTTCGCTTGGTCTGACGAAGATATCACCGGAGTCGATCGGGATATCATTGAACACAGTTTACTTGTAAACCCAAGGCCCGGCCTGTTCGACAAGGACTCCGGAAGATGTCCGCAGAGAGAGCTGCTCTAGCTAAGGACGAAGTTGAAAAATTATTGAAGGCTGGGATTATCAGAGAAGTGGCTCACACAGAATGGTTAGCCAACCCAGTCTTCGTCAGAAAGAAGTCTTCCGGGAAGTGGCGCATGTGCATTGATTTCACATCTTTGAATAAAGCATGCCCACGTGACCCCTACCCCATGCCCCGAATTGATCAACTGGTTGACTCCACCGCAGGCTCGGAGTTACTAAGCTTCCTCGACGCGTATTCTGGTTATCATCAAATATGGTTGAAGCGCGAAGATGAAATCAAGACAAGCTTCGTAACTCCTTCGGGAGTCTTCTGCTATGTAAGAATGCCCTTTGGCCTAAGAAATGCCGGGGCTACTTTTTCAAGATTAGTTGCTAAGGCTCTAGGTCATCAACTAGGTCGCAATGTGGAGGCCTATATGGATGATATTGTAATAAAGAGTGCTTTAAAGCACCAACATAGCCTAGACTTAGCAGAAACATTCATAGCCTTCGGGCATGTGGGATCCGTCTTAACCCGAAAATGTATATTCAGAGCTAAGGCTGGAAAATTGTTAGGGTATTTAGTTTCAAGCAGGGAATTGAAGCTAGCCCTACTCAAATAACTGCGCTGCAGAAGATGGCTCCTCCGGAGAATTTAAAGCAAGTGCAAAAGCTGACTAGGCGTCTGGCCGCACTTAGCAGGTTTTATCAGGTCTGTGGAGAGGAGCTTGCCAATTCAAAGCTTGAAAGGGTCCGAAGATTTGCATGGACACCGGAGTGTCAGAGAAGCTTCGAAGATATTAAAGATTATCTCAGTAATCTTGCTACACTCACGATGC
>JAAALK010000282.1:27559743-27671427 GCA_019279435.1 Zizania palustris
TGCTCGTCGGAAGGGTCCGACAGTACGCGATGACTGGGTTCGTACCGAAGGCTTCGGTACTTTGGGCGGTACACCGGAGTGTGTGCCGGAGGTTGCTAACCCGGAGAGGTCTCCGGAGTACTGGATACACTTGTTTGCTTGTCGGTGGTGCGCAGGGACTTCGGAGGCGACGGACAGGGTTCGAGCCGGGTGAACCTGGGTCAAGCAGGAGGCTTGATGCCAAGGGAGCAGGGAGCTCCGTCACGGTGGCTGCGAAGGTGGTCCGGGTCGGTCCTCGGTCGAGGCGTGCCAGGTGAAGGCAGAGAGTGCGGAGTGTGGCTCCGGCTGAAGGTACTCCGAGACAAAGTCCTCGGAGGTGAGGCACTTCGAAGGTACTCCGAATGGAGTGACTTCGGAGTTGGTGGATCAAGTCCTCTGCGGAGGCAAGGGTTCGAAGTGTGCTCCGGAGGGAGACACTCGAAGGTTACCCGACGAAGGTCTCAAAAGTCAAGGCGCATCGAAGGCATGGTCCGGGTGAGGCTCGTCGAGGAGTGTGCTCGGAGTGAGACACTGCGACGAAGTGCTCATGGAATGCTTCATGCGGAGGCCTTGGATGAAGGAGGGACTTCGAAGGGTGGTACTCCGAAGGTGGGGCTTCGGAGAGAGGATGTGTTGGACCGGAAACGGCGACCAGAGGGGGGGTGAATGGGAGCTTTTAAAATTTCTGGCTAAAAACTTAGCCTCCGGTTCTGTTCTGTCTTCTGCGGAACAGGCTTCGAACACAACCTTCGAAGGTCTGGTTCGGAGGTACTTCGACACCTTCGAACACAGGCTTCGGAGTGGCAAAAGTTCGAAGTCAAGAAGACTTCGCTCCACTTACAACCCTCGAAAACCTACTCTGCTAAGTCAGTGCAGGCTCCGCACACAGGGTGCTTGAGCAGACTTCGCACTTCACCCTTCGCAAGAGTGGACAGCCCTCTGAGGACTTCGACCAAGTACTTGGTGACAGCAACTGGTGCTGGGCTTCGTACGCAAAGGTCTCCACGCACACACAACGGACTACGCTAAGGGCTTCGACACAGGAAGCACTACGGGAAACGAACAGGGCTTCGCTAGTAAGCAGCGAGGTGTTGCCTCGTGTTACACAGAGCGACAGCACACTGAAAAACACACTTCGCCAGAAAAACACCCTTCGCCACGACAGGCTTCGGTGAACTAAAGACAAGCGAGGTATGCAACACGAGCTCAAGCAAAAGCACACTGAAGCAGGGCTTCGCCGCTTGAACAAGGAACACAGAAAATGAACTCTCAGGATGTATTCAATTGAAGTGTATGGCTACAGGAGCTCAACAGTAATGCTCAAAGTGTTAAATGTTACCTACCGAGCCCCATATTTATAGCCCACGGCTTCATCCTAAGGAAGTGACTACTTTACCCCTAGGGTTTACAACAGATTTGTCTCTATAGAACTAAGGGGTACAAAAGGTAGTCCACCTTATTTTGGAGGCTTCTCTTGTCAGCTGTAGAGGGGACAGTGTCAGCCTTTTTCAGAACAGACAGTGTCAGCCTTTACAGTGTTGACTTCTGGAACCTCCCTTCGCACCCGAGGGGTGCGGAAGCTTCGGCGAGAAGCCTGCAGCCTGTTGGCCTTCGCTCCGCCGAAGAAGACCTTCGATACAGTGACGGTTTTGAGCCGAAGCCGTCAAAGCCCTTGGGCCTTCGCACCACCACCTCCGGAGTGGATCACCACGGCTTCGCAGCTACTCCGAGCTCGAACACCGTCCGTCCGTGCACCGAAGCCATGCATGGCCGAAGCACCACAAGTCATCCTCACTCCGAAGCCCACCTTCGGAGTACCACCTTCGAAGTCCCTCCTTCGTCCAAGGCCTCCGCATGAAGCATTCCATGAGCACTCCGTCGCAGTGCCTCTACCCGAGCACACTCCACGACGAGCCTCACCCGGACCATGCCTTCGATGCGCCTCGACTTCTGAGACCTTCGTCGGGTACCTTCGAGTGTCTCCCTCCGGAGCACACTTCGAACACCTTGCCTCTCGCAGAGGACTTGGTCCACCAACTCCGAAGTCACTCCATTCGGAGTACCTTCGAAGTGCCTCACCTCCGAGGACTTTGTCTCGGAGTACCTTCAGCCGGAGCCACGCTCCGCACTCTCTGCCTTCACCTGGCACGCCTCGACCCGAGGACCGACCCGGACCACCTTCGCAGCCACCGTGACGGAGCTCCCCGCTCCCTTGGCATCAAACCACCCGCTTGACCCAAGTTCACTTGGCTCGAACCCTGTCCGTCGCCTCCGAAATCCCTGCGCACCACAGACAAGCAAACAAGTGTATCCAGTACTCCGGAGACCTCTCCGGGTTAGCAACCTCCGGCACACACTCCGGTGTACCGCCCAAAGTACCGAAGCCATCGGTACGAACCCAGTCATCGTGTACTGCCGGACCCCTCCGACAGGCACACTCCGCTGCACAGCTGCAGCAAGCAAACACCGAACACACTCCGGTGACACACCTCCGAAGCCCCTTCGGAGGTACCCTTCGAACAGAGGGTAAAAACCTGTCAATCACTCATCACAAAACACCGAAACCACCCTTGGTTTCTCAGGATGACTTGTGGTGCTTCGGCCATGCATGGCTTCGGTACACGGACGGACGGTGTTCGAGCTCGGAGTAGCTGCGAAGCCGTGGTGATCCACTCCAGAGGTGGTGGTGCGAAGGCCCAAGGGGCTTTGACGGCTTCGGCTCAAAACCGTCACTGTATCGAAGGACTACTTCGGCGGAGCGAAGGCCAACAGGCTGCAGGCTTCTCGCCGAAGCTTCCGCACCCCTCGCGTGCGAAGGGAGGTTCCAGAAGTCAACACTGTAAAGGCTGACACTGTCTGTTCTGAAAAAGGCTGACACTGTCCCCTCTGCAGCTGACAGAGAAGCCTCCAAAATAAAGGTGGACTACCTTTTGTACCCCTTAGTTCTGAAGAGACAAAATGAATGTAAACCCTAGGGGTAAAGTAGTCACTTCCTTAGGATGTAGCCGTGGGCTATAAATATGGGGGCTCGGTAGGTAACATTTAACACTTTGAGCATTTACTGTTGAGCTCCTGTAGACAGACCTCGCTGTATTCATTCTGAGTTCAATTTATTTCAGTGTTCCTTGTTCAAGTGGCGAAGCCCTGCTTCTGTGTGCTTTTGCTTGAACTCGCGTTGCACACCTCGCTAGTCTTTAGCTCACCGAAGCCTGTGTTGGCGAAGGTTGTTCTTCTCGCGAAGTGTGTTTTTCAGTGTGCTGTCGCTCTGTGTAACACGAGGCAAGACCTCGCTGCTTACTAGCGAAGCCCTGTTCTTTTCCCGTAGTGCTTCCTGTGTCGAAGCCCTTAGCGTGGTCCGTTTTGTGTGCGTGTAGACCTTCGCGTACGAAGCCCAGCACCAGTTGCTGTCGCCAAGTACTTGGTCGAAGTCCTCAGAGGGCTGTCCACTCTTGCGAAGGGTGAAGTGCGAAGCCTGCTCGAAGCACCTCGTGTGCGGAGCCTGCACTGACTTAGCAGAGTAGATTTCCGAGGGTTGTAAGTGGAGCGAAGTCTTCTTGGCTTCGAACTTTTGTTCCTCCGAAGCCTGTGTTCGAAGGTGTCGAAGTACCTCCGAACCAGACCTTCGAAGGTAGTGTTCGAAGCCTGTTCCGCAGAAGACAGAACAGAACCGAAGGCTAAGTTTTTAGCCCGAAATTTTAAAAGCTCCCATTCCCCCCCCCCCTCTGGTCGCCGTTTCCGGTCCAACATCCTCCCAACCCAAGGGAGAGGAATCGATCTATCTAACTCTTCCTACACAAAGATTGCAAATTTGTAGCTAGCTTCTCCAATCATAAAGTCCGATCGATCCGGAGAGCGATGTGTTTAGAGGCATCTTGCTTTGCTCATGGAGCGAGCAAGCATCTTCATTATTAGGTATGCAAAAATGTTTGTCCAACACAAGAGATACTTGCTGACAGCAGCTTGTTCGATGAGCTATAAATCGAAACTACAAGCTAGATATGAATTGCAATTTCAATCAGCTTAGCTACTCACCGTCGTTAACTTAAAGTGGTGACTGCTATCCATATCTGTAATTTTTCGAAAGCGCTATACATTTTCGAAACGTTCTTTAAAAAATATTATTTAAACAATTTTTAGTCCATAGACTTGTCCGAAATATCATGTTTGGCCGTGAGGTTGAGAAGCTGTAAAAAAACCTCATTCTCACATGTGTGGGTCACTTTGCTAATAATTGTCATATGCATGTTTAGTGTATTGGATTATGGTAGGAGTAATTTACGACTGTTAAGTGAGGTTTATTTATGTATACTAATTAGATATCAGTATCTTAGATCTCTTGCATTAGCCTCGTATGGACCTAGGTTGATAACAAGCCAGCTCAGCTCGTTATAGCTCATTATATTAACGAGCTAGTTTGGATCGACTCGTTAATATAACAAGTAGAAAAATCAACTCGATTCGGCTCGGTCTAGCTCGCGAGCTAGCTCGTTTAGCTCACGAGCTAACTATTTAAAAGATGATTAAATAATAAATATTCAAATAATCACATATCAAATATCAAAATATGAAATAAATTGAATACATCAGGTTTTAAAAATTAATCATCCATAGTTCCATCATTATTTCTATGATTCCATCAAATCCATCACACATGTTATTTGTTTCATACTTTTATATGAGAAATTATATATATTTTTATATGATAAATTCTATAGGTCATAACAATAAACTTATAATAGCAAGTTAGCAAGTAATAACTAGATATTAACAAATAAATTATAAAATAACGAGTCACATGCTCTAAGATAATATTTTATTATTGTTTTAATCGGTTAGCTTAACTACTTGTGTTGAGCTCGTTAAGCTCGCGAGCAGTTCGCGAGCTAGCTCGAATTCGCTCGTTATACTAACGAGCTAAAACACCAGCTCAGCTCATTAGGAAAATAGAATAAATCGAGGTGAGTCGAGCTGGTCACGAACCAAACAAATTAATGAGCTACGAGTTTTTTTGTCCAGAACCCTATATATATGGACCCGCTTCTATTATTACTTCCCATTCTTTTCTCATTACACATAATATGTGTTCCTTATATACTAAAGATTTTGACAATAGCGTATAGTATCTCACTTGCTATATATATCGTCATTGTGTATAATCTATCTATACTAGTATCTTGTCACGTTATTAGTCGTACCATCTTAAAGTACCCTCTTGCAGTAGTTAAGTTGTCGTCTCAAAACCTACGTAATTCATCATGACATGTCATATGAGATGGACGTGTACAAAGCAGAGCTATATCTAAGTGGGTGTTTGGATCCAGGAGCTAAATTTTAGCCCGTGTCACATCGGATGTTTCGACATTAATTTGCATAATTTTAAGGGCAATATATTTAGAACATGATATATTTGCCGAACACATTTAAATTATTCTCCAATTTAAATAGGACGTTGGTCTTATAAAAATCGGAAAACAACATAGAAAATGCTCTAAAAAATTCTCATAAAATTCAGAATAATACTACTGAATGTGATGAAATTTAAAAAATTATCCCCGCATCAAACTCAATTTTATCTTATTTTTGGACATTTTTCTTAATTTCCAGAGAATAATTAAAAACAGAAAATAATTTATTAATTCTGGAAAAATTAAAGCAAATTTCGGCCCAACAGTGCAAAAAGGCCTGGCCAAGAGCGCCTTTCGGCAGGCCGATGAAGTCCTGGGCCCAGGCCAGGAATTCGGCGCGCGCGCGCACCCGCAACCTGGGCCTGGGCATGAAACCTCCCCTCCGCCTGGGCCGATTTAGATCCAGTTAATCCTGGCCGTCGGATCTGATCCGACGGCCCAGGCGCCATTTTCGCCCGCATAAGTACCCACACGCCGGCGAAAAACCTAACCCTAAAAAATTCCCCCCCCACTTCGGCCCGAGAGCGAGGAGAGCGTGCGCGCGGGCCGGCCGCGACGGCGACGGCGGTCGGCCGCCACCGGCTTGCTCGCCGGAGCACCGCGCTCACCCGAGGGTGAGCGGGGCTCCGTCGAGCTAGCCCGCGACGGCCAAAACCCTAGGAACCCGAGCGGCGGCGGCGGCCCCGCGACGGCGACGGCGACCGGTGGTCGGCCGCCACCGGCTAGCTCGCCGGAGCACCGCGCTCACCCGAGGGTGAGCGGGGCTCCGTCGAGCTAGCCCGCGGCGGCCAAAACTTGAGGGTTCCCGAGGGCTCCGCCGGCCTCTTCCCGGCCTCCGGCGAGCGGCGGCTGTGGAAGCTAGGGCTAGGGGTAGCTAGGGCTGCGGGAGGGGAGCGGGTGCGTAATGGGCCGAGGCGGCGTGAAGGCTTATTGGGCCGACGCGGGGAGGGAGGCGCGCTGCGCGCGGTCGAGGCGGGGAGGGAGGCGCGCTGCGCTCGCGAGCGGACGGACGAGGTAAGTCCCCGCTTTAATATAGTTAAGATTGTGTATAATCTATCTATACTAGTATCTTGTCACGTTATTAGTCGTACCATCTTAAAGTACCCTCTGCAGTAGTTAAGTTGTCGTCTCAAAACCTACGTAATTCATCATGACATGTCATATGAGATGGACGTGTACAAAGCAGAGCTATATCTAAGTGGGTGTTTGGATCCAGGAGCTAAATTTTAGCCCGTGTCACATCGGATGTTTCGACATTAATTTGAAGTACTAAACGTGAACTAATTATAAAAATAATTGCATAATCGGAGACTAAATCGCGAAACGAATTTTTTAAGCCTAATTAATCCATAATTAGCAAATGTTTACTATAGCATCACATTGCCAAATCATAGTGTAATTAGACTCATTAGATTCGTCTCGTGAATAATCCTACGATTATGAATGGGTTTTGTAAATAATCTACATTTAATACTCTAAAATAGTATTTAAACATTAGACGTGATAGGGGCTACCATCCAAACACCCCCTAATTTAGGAAGAGTGCAGGATACGGAAGGCTCCCGGCCGGTGGTTATTGATAAGAGAAAAAAAAGGAAACCTTGTCGTTGCATATTAGAGGTTGAATCACATTATGTAGTGTTGGAAATTATCTAAAAATTAACTGTTGATATATGTACATAAACTGACTATCAAAATGTGAATGATGAAGTTGCATAGATTTATGAAAACAGGGCAGATAGCTAGTCGTGGAAGAATTACACACATGCATGTATGAACATATAGTTTTTTTTAAGACATCAAGAGATCTACTGATATATTAAAGAAAAAAGAAAATAGCAACACCACGGAACGGTCGAATAACTCCAAACACTACACAACAAGAATCAAGAAAACTAGGACAATGACAAGATGGAAGTATTACAACTTACAAGCAAGCAAATAGATAAAAGTTCCCTTATATGGCTAGTTAAAACAGAAATTAGTAGAATTATATAAGATGATTAGGGAGCAAGATATATAACTAAAGAGGTAAGAGTACGTACGTGCATTGGAGGAGGAACACGAAGGTAGCTAGCTACTGGTCGTGGACGATGAGCTTGGCCTTGGCGTCCCCCTGCTTGATCTGGTACATGTCGCCGATCCCCATGTGCGCCATGAGGAAGAGGAACCAGACCATGCATGGTGATAAGCTCGCCACCGCAGCTGAGCTGCTCGACGTGCGTGCTCCCAAGACACTTGTCGACCGCGTACGTGAGCATCTCCCTCCACACTCCGGCCACCACCTTCCACATGGTAGCGTCCTGTAGATTGCGGAGCACCTTGGCCAGGATGCAAGCGTCGAACAGCACCGACTTGCTCCGGTCGCCCTTCACCTCCGCCGGCTCCCTGGACTTGTTCACCTCAAGAGCAGCATCATCCGGGCGTCGTCCTGTTCGGGCCTCCACGCCGCCACCGATTGAAAGAAGCGCCGTGCCTCGGCGCACGTGTCGCGGTAGCGGAGCAGGCCAATGCCGGCCGTCGCCGACAGCATCTCCGGCTGCTTGACGAGGAGGTAAAGCATGTACTCCGACAGGGTCTCGCCGATGGACATCAAACCCTTTATTTCGTCGGTCCGGCCGCTGCGGGGGACTTCTTCGCCGCCGTGGAAGCACAGGTTGTTAGAATTAATCTTGTTGTTAGTATTTATTTAGTGCAAGTTTAGTGGGGTAATTAGTAGGATAATTAGTGGAGTGATTAGTGGCAGAGTGCGTGTGAACGTGGCTGCATGCATGCAGTGTGTGCAGTGAGTAATGAAAGTGGTGTGCATGCAGTGTGTGCGTGAGTGCAAGTAGTGGAGCATGTGCGTGCATGAGTGAAGTAGTGGTGCCGTGTGCGTGAGTGTGTTTAAATAGTGCAGCAGGTGTGCTGTTTTTTATCAAGAAAAAAAAAGTGCAAAGTGTAGTGTGTGCTCTTGTGTGTTGTTTTCCCTCCCTGTGATAGTGTGAGTGTGTTGTGTGAGAGGAGCTGGGCCAACAATTGGTATCAGAGCCAAGCGTGTGTGTTGCAGTGATGTCTCTCGATGGTTCCGTGTACACGCCGCCAGCCCGTCGTAGCAGCAGCAGTGGTGGCAATGGAGGCGACGGTGGCCATGAGTCGATCGTGCAACAAGTGAAGGAATGGGGGTGACTCTCCGTTACCCCGTGCTTACAGAGAACAACTACGGGGTGTGAGCGGTGAAGATGAAAATCTTCATGCGTGCGCAAAGTGTGTGGGCAGTAGTGGAGGGCAATGAAGCGGTCGACAACAAGGACCAAATGGCTCTCGCCACCATCATCTAAGCGGTGCCGGAGGCTATGGTGCTAGCCATCGCCGAAAAGGAGACGGCAAAGGAGGCTTGGAACACACTCAAGGAGATACACATTGGAGAAGAGCGAGTTCGGAACGCGAATGTACAGATTCTCAAGAGGGAGCTTGAGAGGATGTACATGGAGGATGCGGAGACGATTGGTGAGTATGCTATGAAGTTAACCACAATTGTTAATAAAATTCGTGCACTTGGTACCAAGGTGGAGGAGACCACTGTGGTGGAGAAGCTTTTGCATACCGTCCCCGACAAATTTCAGCACATCGTCAGCACCATCGAGCAATGGGGCGATGTGACGAAGATGACAGTGGCGGAGGCCATTGGACGCTTGAAGGCATATGAAGCATCCATGGCAGGGCGTCGACGTGACAAGGTGGGAGATCAACAATTGCTTTATGCACACAATGAGGCACGGCTCACGCGTGCCGAGTGGGAGGCCATCGTTGCTGAAGAGAAGCGCAATGGTGAGGGCTCTGGCAGCAACGACGACAAGAAGAAGTACCGCACAAAATTCGACAAGTAAAAAGTGTGTTGCTATAATTGTCAAGAGTTTGGGCATTTTGCTGATGAGTGTACCGAGCCGAAGAAGGAAAGAGCTCTTCATATCATAGCAGACACTGATGATGAACCAATGTTGCTGTGATAATCAATGGGAAGATGTTCAAATAAAGACAACAAGATTAGGGGGTGATTGTTAGAATTAATCTTGTTGTTAGTATTTTATTTAGTGCAAGTTTAGTGGGGTGATTAGTGGGGTAATTAGTGGAATGATTAGTGGGGTGATTAGTGGCAGAGTGCGTGTGAACGTGGCTGCATGCATGCAGTGTGTGTTGTGCGTGCAGTGAGTTATGAAAGTGGTGTGCATGCAGTGTGTGCGTGAGTGCAAGTAGTGGAGCATGTGCGTGCATGAGTGAAGTAGTGGTGCCGTGTGCGTGAGTGTGTTTAAATAGTGCAGCAGGTGTGCTGTTTTTTATCAAGAAAAAAGTGCAAAGTGTAGTGTGTGCTCTTGTGTGTTGTTTTCCCTCCCTGTGATAGTGTGAGTGTGTTGTGTGAGAGGAGCTGGGCCAACACAGGTCGGTGGCGATGTGCCACATCAGCAGGGACTCATCGAAATCCCTATTTTGGATGCTGCCCAACAGAACGACGTCGAGCAAGTCCTTCTTGTTCACAGGCACGTCGCGAACTTCCCGCGACTTCAGCTGCATCTGGATTTCGTTGCGGAGGTTATTGTGTTTGAGGATCCCCTTGCCGTCGTGCTTGAGGATCCCCTCGCCGCGGTAGCGGCACTGCTCAATCTTCTTGTCGTAGTTGGACTTGGTATTGGAGTCCCTAGCGTATTGGGCCGCATCCCTGAGCCCATCGAACACATAGTTCAGGAGGACGGGCTCCTGCTCCTACCGGTCGTCGACGTCGCCACGTGCTTTATTCGACTTGGACTTTCGGCTGCTGCAGCTCAGCCGCTTGCTCTGGATGAAGATGATGTCATCGAGGATCTCCGGCCTCACGTACAGCATTTTGGCGATGCAGATCAGTGTCGGCTTGACCACTGAACTTATCCAGCGCTGCCAGGGTGCGTCCAGGTCCTGCTTCGGCTTGTCGAGGCAGTAGCTGATGAGGTTCAGCTGCGAGGTGCTCTCCGACCATCGTCGGCTCATCGGCCGCCGCAACGCCCGCAAGCGCAAGACCCTGGCAGTCATGTCGAGCAATGCCAGCCACAGCTTCATCTTATCGCCTTTCCGCTTCTTGTTGAGCAAGACAAGCATCCGGTCGGAGGTGAGGTGCATGGCGAACGCAGCCGCATTGAGCCCCAGGCTGCCGAGCAGCAGCGCGTAGGTGATGACGCGGTCGACGGGTTGGATGCTGGTCTTGTCCAGGAGCACAAAGAGGACGGTGGCGATGACGAGGCAGGCGGAGCTGACGAGGCGAATGACGATGGCGAACCTGGCCTCGAAGACGGGCGCCTTTGTGTAGACCATGTCGTAGATGAAGTTGATGTTGGCCCAGCCCCTCACTCACTCTCTTTCTCACATGGTGGGAGGTTGAAGATGAACAGTGCTCTAGTTCTTGCACAACGAAACGCTCCAAGTTTTTTCCTGCTCTACTCAAATGAACGAGACTACATCACGCTTTATAGCTGCAGCGCCTAGCAACTGCCACTTCGGCACTCGCACGCATGCACTAGCTCCTGAAGACCCGGCCAGAACATACGTGAGCCACTCCTCATGCGCACAATCTGGCCTCTCGCCGAGCTCTACGGAATGCATGTCTGCTACTCATTCATGCAGCTAACAGCCCCGTGCAGCTATCCTGCACACGCACACGCGACACACCAACGCACACACATAACCAGTCAGGTTTATTCCTAACAGTTGAGCTCCACCTCGATAACCTGGGACGCGGTAGTGGCCTTGACCTTGACGTCGTGGTGGTCGAGGTCCTCGAGGAAGTAGGCCTGGCTGATCCTGCGCTCCTTGTAGCTGAGGATGAGGTTGACGAAGAGGCGGCGGAACATGAGGAAGAAGTCGTAGGCCTGTTCCTCCAGGGTCTTTTTGTTGCTCTTCACTAGGCGGACGTCCTCGTCCTGCTCCAGCGCATCCTGCGCCTTCTTGGCCTCGCCGTTAGCGATGGCAATCTCGACCAGCAGGCCGGCTTTCCGCTTGGAGTCGAACTCGGTCATTAGCTTGGCGTAGTTGGGACCCGGGTTGGCTTCGTCGAGGATCTTGTTGCGGAATCCTTTGACGCTGCCGCAGTAGAGCGAGTAGGTGCGCTCGGTGTACTTGGTGGTACCGACGACGAAGATGAGGACGGTGGCCACGACCATGGGGTTGCGCTTGACGGAGAAGAAGAAGACGACCAAGGTGGAGAAGAGCTCGAAGAGGAGGCCGATCAAGTGGCGCAGCCAGAGCTCGTTGTCCTGGAGGGAGTAGGCGGTGATGGTTTCGGGGCCGCCCAGGTGGAGGAGCAAGAAGGGGGTCCAGAAGGCGAAGATGGGGGGCTCCCACCGGCGGAGGCGAAGGCTGTTATTGATTTAGTAGCCTAGATAGCATGTTTTTCCTTCCGCAAATAATCTGGACTGGGCTAGTCTCTGTTCAATGCTGCATGTAGGGATGGCAATTCGACCCGATTACCCGTTTACCCATGGGTAAAAACCCTATTAGGGTTGGGTATGTTCCTAAAATCATACCCGACGGGTAAACGGATACGGGTATGGGTATTGACTACCCATACCCGTTTACCCGTTTACCCGATTACTTTTAAGCATAAAATAAACCCTAGCCTACTTCTCCTCTCCTCTCTCCACCCACCCACCCCACCCCACAGCCGCCTCCTCCCTCTCCCTCATGGAATGACCAACTCTCCTTCCTCTCTCTGCCTCTCCCACTCCACCTAGTGTCGGCGTGCACGCACTGCCCCCTGCACGGCCCGCCGCGACGGCACCGGCTAGAGCTGCCCCTACGCGGCCCGCGGCCTGGAGCTACCCCCTACGCGGCCCGCCACGACCACGCCGCCTAGAGCTACCCCTGCGCGGCCAGGCGCGACCGCGCCTCCTGGAGCCGTCCCTGTGCGACCGCGCCTCCTGGAGCCGCCCCCTGCGCGGCCCGGCGCGACTGCGCCGCCATGAGTTGCCCCCGCATGCACCGCCGGTGCCACCCCCACACGATTGCGACGCCTAAAGCGAAAGTGAATTTGAATTAACGAGCTGTCACCTCGCTTTACTAATGCAACGAATTCCATCGCAAACAACTACAGCACTACTAATTGTTGTGCAACACGAGCTTAATTATATATTGATATGATCCAAACACTGCTAATAAGGAATCAAACTAAAGTGATCAATTAGTAGACTGATCGAGTGAAACGCATGCATATATATGCATGCATGTGATCGCGCTGGTAGAGAGCAGACGATCGTGGTTGCGCGCTTTATAAGCTCTTGCATGCATGCATGCATCTTCTTTCTGCTTTTGGTTTTCGTTTTATTGGATGCTATTCTACTCGTGATCGCCACAAAATGCACTGCCTCTTCCTCCTCTTTTCTCCGTCTCAAGGCATGCATCTCATCACCGATATACATTGTAAGTTTGCATGCCTCGCTGCCCTCGCATACATTTTGATTGATGCATCATGCATGCATGTTAACTGGTTAACTATGTATAAATCACTCTCTGAACATTCCCAGGCCTACAACGCAGATTTTTTTTAAAATAATATTTTAAAAAAACAAATTTGTATGTTTGAAAAATTTACAAAAGTAACATATGGTCGGCACTTCAAATACCGATTAAAGCTGACGTGGCAGAATCTGATAGAGAGACAGCATCCAATCGGTATCTGAAGTACGACTGGAGCTAACGTGACACCAGTCGGCACTTCAAGTGTCGACCGCATGCTACTTCTGTAATTTTAAAAAATGAACATACATATTTGAATTTTTTTATAAAAAATATTGTTTTAAAAAATCCACAAAACATACATACTCCAGTAGCAGGATAGCACGGGCAGCATCGCAAGGCCGGCGTGGGCACCAGATCTACATTCTCTTAACAAATTGAATAGACAATAAGAAAGCATCGGCTAAGTTTATTTTGAAAAAAAAAAGAAACAATTTAGAAACAAAGTAGCTTGTGAAACTTGAGACAATTAGATAAATATGAAAAAATGATGTTTAGAACACATGTTGTTCATCTAATAACAAGGAAAAGTTTCTTATAACAGAAGCACATTCTGTAAATAGAGTTATTGACGGGTTTGTGTAACCTCTTACGTTGAACTAATCTCTATTTCTGATAATTAATAAAAATCCAATCTTTTCATCAACCTACCAGGTTTTTGTTTTACAAAAAGTAAATTATAGAAACTCATTGTATAAAAGAGAACCGGTCATTCCTTGGCAGGTTACGAGGAGCTAAGTATTTCTCAAACATACATGAAAGGTAATATTTACCAGCTAGTCACCGAGGTTTTTGAAGTACCAAACATGGCCGCTGATGAACAGCATAAGCTTATTACGTTATTCAAAACAAGGAATTGCAGCTAGAAGCGACAGAGTCATTCTTACCGTCCATCAAAAAAATAAACAGACAGCACAAGTTCGCCATCATTTGCAGGGCAAATCGCACAACAATGTAGAGCCGATCGAGAGCAGCAATCCTCAGTTCTTGATAGTGGTGACATGCCTAGCATCTGGATCACTTCAGGGGACATACTTGCAGCCTGCTGCTTGAGTTGTTCGAATTTTTCTGTTGTCTCTCTTGCTCGAGGCGCTTGACGTTTGCACCGGAGTCGCCGGCTCGCCGCTACTCTGGAAATAGCATGAACATATAAAAGAAACAAGGCTCTGCATTCTGCAATCTCATGGCAAACAAACAGGACTATCCATAATCCATGCACCTACCTCTCCAACCTTCCTCTGGAACTCGGCCTCGATCTGAGCACGGTATTCAGCTATCTATCTCTCCGCGCGCCTCCTCTTTTGCTTGCCTAAGCCTGGCTGATTAGCTGCAAAACATAAAATACATGGTTTACATCGCAGGCTGTATTGACAAGGAAAAACTCAACTGTTTTGCATTTTGGCTTCACGATATTCGCATTTTTTCAGAGAAGCTGGTGCAGACATTTATATGGTAATGTGTTACAATAAAACATGTTTATGTTTTGCTAATTGGCAATGAAGGTAAATGACTAAGGCTGTTATCAGCAATTTCATAAATATACCATGCAACTTTGATGTCGGACTCTACCATTTGTAAATAAGTGTTACTTTGTAGATAAATGACAATGCCTAACAAGTGATAAAGTCAATAGAGTGGGCAAAGAGTTCAGAGCAAGCTTAAAGACTCTTCCTACAAACATTGATGTGTACATATAAAAAGTGTTCATTTTAGTCAACTGAGCACATGTTGACATAGAACAAAGTAAAACAAACATTCACCATGATGCTATGCCAATTAATGTTTTAGAGAAGGGGGAGGGAGAGAGTTACCAGCCCTAGCAGCATTTACAATTTGCTGAGCCTCTTGCTCTGCACCCAGCAATTGCTGAATTACACTTTGGCGCCTGTTTGCATCTATCTTTAGGCTACTCAGTGAAGAGTCAGAATATATTAAAGGCTCAGAAAAAAAAAAGAATTCCATCAGATTATAGTAAAACCACCAAACGTCCAAAATATATGGTACAACTGCACAACATTATGGGGAAACATGTACATGATAAAATGGGGAACTTCAAAATCCCCTTGATGCTAGCCAATGTCACTGTTGACTGTTACTGACAATACAAAAAATAACACATCCTCACATACAGCTTGAAGTATACCATGAAAGTAAGATTTATTCATATCTTATTTCCACCTGGTTAACTACATAGTACATTAATGTGATTGTCTGTTCCTCACTCCTAAATCCTAACTATAGTTTACTTTGGAGTGAATGCTAGCTATGGAGTATACAGTATGCCAACTGCCAAGTGTGAGCATCCACCTACTATAACACTAAAACCACTAACACCATATTCTAAAATTCTAGATGAAACGACGTAACATCCACCAACAGTGGCTAACAGGGGCGGCCTTAACATAATAGGGCATGGAAGTTCAGCTTTAGCCCCAAATATTTTAGAAACAAAGTGTTGTTAGTACTCCACCCCGCGTCAAAATTGTAAGAAAGTAATGGTGGAATAATTATGTGTTTATTAATTTGAGAAGGGAACCAGGGGGTTACATTTATAGAGGGGCACTTAGACCATAATAGAATGTAACATAATCATACGTCCAGTTGTAGTTTCTAACAGAAAACTGAGAGCTGAACATGTTCTACATTCATCTGGACAGGGTGGGAACAGACGTTGAGACTAGACCGGAACTCGTTGAAGATGGATGTAGGTAACCCTTTGGTGAAGATGTCAGTAAACTGAGATGTAGTGGGAACATGAAGCACACGAACATCTCTAAGAGCAACACGCTCCCGAACAAAGTAGAGATCTATCTCGACATGTTTGGTTCGTTGATGCTGAACATGGTTGGAGGACATGTAGATGGTACTGACGTTGTCACAATACACCAAGGTGGTTTTGGGCAACGGGGTGTGCAACTCAGACAGAAGTCGTCGGAGCCAAGTGGCTTCTACGACAGCATTTGCGACAACCCAGTACTCAGCCTCAGCACTGGAACGGGAGACAGTGTGCTGACGCTTGGAAGACCATGAGACCAAGTTGTCGCCCAGGAAAACAGCATATCCAGAAGTAGACCGGCGAGTATTTGGGCAACCAGCCCAATCAGCATCAAAATAAACCACTAGATCTGATTGAGAACATGGTCGCAGAAATAAGCACATATCTAGTGTGCCACGGACATAGCGTGGAATGCGCTTCAGTGCAGTAAGATGAGGATCTCATGATCATGCATATGAAGACATACTTGTTGCACTGCATAGGAAATGTCCAGTCTAGTGAAGGTGAGATACTGAAGAGCTCCAACAATACTACGAAAGTCAGTAGGATCAGAGACAGGAGCACCATCGGATGAGAGCTTCGGACTAAAATCAACAGGTGTCAAACAAGGCTTGTAGTCCGACATACCATCTCGCTTGAGAATATCAAGCATATAGTGCTTCTGAGACAAAAAGAGACCGCCCTCTTTGTGTTGAACAAGCATCCCAAAAAATTATGAAGAATCCCAAGATCCTTCATAGGGAATTCTTGCTGAAGAGCACTAACAGTGCGGCGAATTAAAGCAGGTGAGGAGGCTATCAACACAATATCAACGTATAGAAGCAGATAGACCGTATCTACGCCATGGTGATAAATGAATAGATAGGTATTTGTTTTGGCCGAAACAAAGCCAAGCTACTGAAGATGAGAGGCAAACCGACTATGCTAAGCTCGAGGTGCTTGCTTAAGACCGTAAAGAGATCTATTAAGTCGACACACATAATCAGGATGAGAAGAGTCTTCAAATTCTGAAGGCTGAACATAGTAGACGGTCTCAGATAATGTTCCATGAAGAAAAGCATTATCAACATCTAGCTGATGAATAGGCCAGGAGCGTGAAAGTGCCAGAGAGAGAACAGTCCTAACAGTTGCTGGCTTGACAACATGACTGAATGTCTCAGAGAAGTCCACTCTAGGTCACTGGGAAAAACCACGAAGAACCCAGCGAGCTTTATACCTCTCAAAAGACCCATCAGCCTTGAATTTATGCTTTAAGACCCATTTTCCTGTGACCACATTGGAGTGGGATGGTCGAGAAAGAAGATCCCAAGTGTGATTGGCGAGCAAGGTTGAATACTCGGTCTCCATAGCAGCACACTAGTTTGGGTCTGTAAGAGCAGCTCGATAAGTCCGTGGTACTGGAGAGAGTGGTGATGTGGTGAGCAAGACTGGCTGACGAAATTCATCCTTCTCTCGGGTAATCATAGCATGTTGATTGACCACAGGAGGAACGACGATAGCACCAGTAGGAATATCACAAACCACTGTAGAAACCGACTCTCCAGGAGGTCGGACTGCCACTGAAATGGGTCACCAAGTATAAACAACCACAAAGCGACGGTCAGTAGGAGAGGGCCCAGAAGCTGCTGATGGGGAAGCAGTAGGCAGAACACATGGCGATGTGTCCGATCCATCAAGAGCCGCACGTGGTAGTGCGGTTGGCGTAGGTGACCTGTCAAGAGCCGCATGTGGCAATGTAGTCCACTGAATGGGATCGGATGTCATGGCCTGAGGTCCTGCAAAAAATGTGATGGTGCAAACGGAACCATCACAAGGTCAGGTGCAGTATCCAAAAAATCAAAATATGCCGGAGTGGGAGGGGATGAATCCTCTGAGAAAGGAAATGAGGACTCATCAAAGACCACATGGCGAGAGATGATGATTTGATTGGAAGGACGAGCAAGACAAACATATCCCTTATGATGAAGGGAATAGCCAAGGAAAACATACAAAGCAGAACGAGGAGATTTTTTTGTGTAGCGGTGGCAGAGAGATTTGGATAACACTTGCAACCAAATACACGAAGATGTGTATAGGAAGGCATTGTTCCAAATAAAGAAAATTGAGTGGAAAAATTCAGAGTTTTGGTGGGAAGAATGTTGAGGAGATAGGTAGCAGTACCAAGAGCGGCAGCCTAGAAGGTGGTTGGTATACTAGCCTAAAATAGCAGTGAGCGAATGACATTATTAATAGTGCGAAAAATGCATTCATCTTTACCGTTCTGAGGCAAAGTATAGGGGCATGACATACGAAGATGTATGTCATGTGACAGTAAGAATGATCGGGTAGTGGAGTTATCAAACTCATGACCATTGTCACATTGTATCCCCTGGACAGTGACCCCAAATTGGGCGCGGACATGAGCAAAGAAATGAGAAAGAGTGGAGAAAGTTTCTGACTTCTAGCGAAGTGGAAACGCCCAAAGATAGTGTGAGCAATCATAAACTTGAAACACTGACAACAGAGAAGTCCAAAGATCACAATGTATTAATTAGAAATTATGACTTGCTCGAAATGAAGAGGAATGAAAGGGTAACCGAGTGTGATGACTCAGTTAACAAACATGGCAAATAGTACTCGAATCTCTATGACAAGAAAGACCAACAAGTGGAACAACTTGGAAAGAGCTTCAGAGCCGAGATAACCAAGACACTGGCACCAAATGGAGGAAGTAGCTACATGGAAGGTAGAGGCAGAGAGCTGCAGTGGGTAAAGGGGTCCGGAGCTGTCACACCTGAAGATCTCTCTCCGAGATGGAAGAGCCAAGCCAAAAGAGTCAAATTCCACATAGCAATTATTGTCGGAAGTAAACTAGTGTTGAAATAAGGTTCTTGTGAAATAATACAAATAAATGATAAAGATTGATAGGTAAAAAAAGAGATCACGACCCTATCAAACCTCTCATAAAAAGAGCTTGACACATCTATTACTTAAAAAAATGTCATTTGGAACACCTTATTTGTCTAACGAATTATTTCCCAGAACTTTTCTGTTGTTTTCATTTCCCTTCAACCTTTATGCAATGATAACATCTATTTCTCCTATTCTTCAGATATGCATTTTCTTCGATTCTTTGGCAACAAGAAGCCAAGAACAATCGCATGCATAAGCCCAAAGATCAACAGGCTATTGTGAGAAGTCCCACATTGGCAATTCATCGAACAACAGGCGTGCGCTAGAAATTAGGATGGCGCCTGCTGAAGAGCGGCGGTGGCAGGAGTGTCACGGCTGCGAGAGGGCGGAGGCGGCCGGTAGGAAGCAAGCAGCAGCGGAAACGGCGTCGACAGCGAGCGGGAAGACGGCGGCGGGACCGAGAAACGGTTGGAAATCAAATAATTTTTAGGGATTAATATAAATAGGATGATCCTTATATCTAAAATAATATCAAATTTTAGAAGATAAAATTTAAGACAGCTATTGGAGATGTTCTTAGCGAGACCCCGAATTTAGGGAGCAAGTCAGAAGGGATATTTAATAATTTATCAACAAGTGTTTTAATTATTTATAACTTTGATTCAATATTATAAACTTAAATCATGTATAAAACAATTCCTCTCCAAATCTACCATAAGAGTTTCTATTTTTATTTCTCTAAAAAATTACTCCTCACTTTTAAAATCCTAAAATATTTTGAAATATTTGAGTTATTTTTTAAATTTCTAACCTTAGAAATCCCCAAGTTATAATTTTTTAAAATTTTTATTTTAAAAAATGTATTTTTCTCTTCTTTTCATTCCTATTTCTCTTCTTTCCCCCTTTTCTCTCTTTCATTTCCTACTAGGATCTTGCGTACTTGTACAGCTAGCAAACATGCAATCCACAGCAGCACAAATCTCCGGCTCACTCACTCTCACTCTTTCCCTGCGTCTGCGGGTGTGTTCGTGTACAAGAGCAAAGCAGCCACTGAGAAAGCACGTGACAGTGTGGGTCCCCAACAAATAACTTTTTTTCCCAGCCGGATGGCTTGCCATTAGGATATCTAATATGTTAAAAATATATTTTTTGAAGTAAATAAAAAAATTTAGCTTCGACAGCTAGATAGTATCTTTTAATCGAGAGCTAGATAGTATCTTTTAGAGATGGTCTTATATACATGTCATCACACAAATGATAAATAATTAAATAACACATACTCACTACAACAATCCAGGAAACTTTCGTCGGCCAAAGAGAGGATGTATTGTCACAACCCGAAATTTTTAGTAAAATTTAAAAATAATAAAATATGTGAATACAATAAAAGGGGAAAGAATTTTTAGTAAAAATAAAATTTTCATTTAAAGAAAAGAAAATGATTTTGAGTATAAAAATTTGATAAAGAAATTTTTGCAAATAGAATGTCACTGGATTTTTTTTGCAAAAGTCTATAAAAATTTAAATAATTTTATAAGATTTTTTTGGGAATTTTCTGACACAAAAATATATTTTTCTAAATTTTTGGAGCTCATTTGAAAGAAAAGGAAATAAAAAATTTAATTTTTAAAATAGATTTTGACCCTCTTCTTGGGCCGGCCTTCGGCCAACCCATTATCCCCACGCGTCCCACCAACCTAGCGCACTCCGCTGACCCATTAGCCATGCGCCATGTGTGCCCCACTGCCGCTAACATCCCTAACCTTTGCTCGATTTTCTCTTACCTACCCGCCACCACTACGCAATCTGTTGTCACTGAGCTCGTGGGCCCAATACAAGCATATTGTTAGCACTATAATGCCTCCTTGAGCATTTCCCCCACCCTATTGGGTCCGACCTATCATCGGAATCACCTCATCGCACAACCCAACCATAACCATCGTCTGAGTCTACTGTGCTACCGCATCCACCTCAGATCCGCCTGGCCACCGCTATAAAAAGCACGCCTAAGATTCCTTCTTTTGGTTCCAAGCTCTAGCCACCGCTCTAGCCCTTTCCATAACCGTCTCCATGTGCGTCGTCGCCTCTAGCTACCAATTCTGGCCAAACCTCGTCGTCACCTTTGTTAACCCAACTATTGTCCGCTGGTCCTCAACATCGCATGTGCCTTCACCACCGGTCGTCGGAACCCACCTCCCGTCGTTGACTCGAGAGCCCCGCCACTCGAACCTCGTTGTCGGTCGCCTCCATCGCTGCTGCTCTTCATTGTTCGAACCAATGAGTTCTTCGTGATCCCTTGGTCCCACTATGCTCCTTACTATTGACCATCGGCTCTCATGCATAGCCATGCCGCTCCTGCGTGCATGCTGATGCGATCACTCACGTGGCTATGACGTCGGCACCGCTCGTGTCTCTATCGCGTGGTTGCTAGACCCGGTTTGGGCACGCCTGCAGCCCTGCTGACGCCATAAATCCAGCTTTCCTTTGGAAAAATAATTCAGTATTATATCATAATTCGATTTTATTTTCTAAATTCAAACATAACCATGTTTTAACTTCAAAAATTCATATCTAATTCATTTGAACCCCAAATTTAACCATTCAATTTGTAGATTTTTTTATCAAAATAAGACCTAATTCATATGTTTTAATTTATTATTGTTTGTCTGTACTGTTGTTTAGTTTTTGAAGCATTAGAAGAGCCTGTTTACGTCGAGGAGTCGCCTATTTTCATCATGTTTAGGCAAGTTATTCAAGATTCCCTATTGATCATATTGAACCCATGTTTCAAAGTTGCTATTCATTCAAAAGTGCATTGTATTTTAGAATGTCACTGGGATTGAGATATAACCATACTTGTATTGCCCCTTGTTGATTATTTACCTGTTCTTTATCTTCCTAGGGATTATTTAACTTGATCAGTATGAATCTTTACTATGATTATCTGAATGCTTAGGATTGCTTAGCCCTACTTAGAAACTAGTATCATATTTCATCAAATAAAGGGTCGAGACCGAGGCAAAGTTGCAGGCCTAGTAGCCTGATTAGCAGACCCAAATCCAGGTCCATATCTAGGTTCAGATGCATACTCAGATACAACAATATTAAGGTCAAATGGGCCATTCTCCGTCACTGACGCCATCTCCTCCCGCACCCCTCATCCTAAACCATTTCTACACACTCCGTAGTGTGGCAATGTGAGTTTCTAATCCTGTAATTATCATTTTTGTTATATATAGTTGTACTAACTAACTTCTTTTTACATTTTCAATCGTCGGTAGCGCTCGGAGGCATGCCACGTGTTCGGTTGAGCACGCGGATAGGTGGCACGCCCTTGGGCGCTGATGGGTTCATGACTTTACCGAGTGCCACGTAAGGCACTCGGCAAACAGGTGAGCGTTCACCGAGCGCCCGACGTGGCACTCGGTGAAGCCACCATCACGTCGCCCCGCCCATTAGCCCCTTATTTGTGCTAAGTGCCACACACCAAGCACTCAGTGAACCCCTATTTGGTGATAGTGGGTTCGCCGACTGTTCTTCATCGAGTACAAATGGATCTTCACTGAGTATCTGTGGCACTCTTGAAATAGAAAAAAAGATAAAGAAAATGGTTTTTTTGTTTCCAAATTTTCTAACGTTAGGAAATTTTTAAAACAAGGGGATGTCAAGGTTGAAAAACCAACATTTCCTCCGTGATTTTGAAAAGAAAGGGAATCTTTTGAAATATTTTAAAATTCAAGAAATTTCTTAATATTGAGGTCATCTAGTCAAAAATAGATTACTTTATATATCTTAGCGAGGCTCCAAGTAATAAAATGACGATTGTATTTTTAATATGCATAGTGTATTTATAAAATTAGAGAAAAAAGAATTTAACATATTTGTTGCCTGCACAAACAGTTTTCTGGTTTCCAATAAATATTCGTAAGCATATTTATTTTGTATTCACATCTCATATTATTTATTTTTATCTTAATATCTGTTTTTAATCCAAATCTAAAAAAATAAAAAATAATAACTTTAATATCCTTACGTCCAATCCATTTTCAATTTTTTAGAGTAATCCATTTTTCACATTCAACTCCCGCCAAAGGTGAGGTCATGAGAGCATCTCCAAGAAATACCCTAAATTTTATTTCCTAAATCACATATAGTGATCATCCTAAACTCTATCTTTTCCTAAAAATTAATCAATCTACAATAGTTTCCCTATAATCTCGATCCCTATTTTTTAAATCCTACAAATACGATCTATAATATGTAATAATTTTGTATAAACTTTTGATACATTCAAATATGTGTATCGTCCAACTTATAACAACGCGTAATGGAGAAAATAATGTGCATACAAGAGGAAAAATATGTGTAAATAGAAATATAGACTTGCTAAATTAATTCTATATTTGAGAGAAATAAATAATGATTTAGGGAATGAATTTGAAAAAAGATTCATTTAAGTGGGCTAGCGACTACCGACCGACCGCACCACTACCGCTCCAAAAAGAGATTTCGAATAGGGCACCGGGGGAGGAGCGTGGTTGCTGGTCCCACCAAAATTTGAAGCAATTCAAATCTCCCCCCTCTCGGCCTCTCACTATCGTCTTGCCCGCCTCGCCCAGACGCCCACATTCCCAATCTCGATTCTTCCCAGGCCGCCGCCGTCGCGCGCTCTAACCCTAGATCCGCCCGCCGCCATGTCCTCGCGCGCCGCTCGCTCCGGGATGCTCCGCCAGAAGGAGAACTCCGCCGCCGACGCGCAGGTCGGCAAGCGCCAGCGCACGGCCGCCGGGGCAGCCGCCCGCGCCCCGTTCTCCGCGGCCGCAAACAACGCCCCGCCGCCCGCGCCCGAGCCCTCCATCGACTTCGTCGGTAGGGACGACGTCGACGCCCTCCTCAACGAGAAGATGAAGGGCAAGAACAAGATGGACTACAAGGTAGTCAAGGATTTTGTTTCGTTTATCTTTATTTTTGCTAATTTACACCCTGCTACTGCTCCGTTAGTATTCTCCTCTTCTACCTGGCCATCTCGTCTAGATCTTGGCCTTTTGTGTCATGTCAAAGTAAGAATTCAACATATCTCGTGGAAATTTTACCTCCTGCTGTGCTCTGTGCTTGCGGTTAATTAGTTCAAGGCTTGTTCGTTCCTAGGCTGTCAAAGGTGGTGCATAGATGAACTTGCAGGATCTGCTAGTCTATCTTATGGTACTGTCCCATGTTTGCTTGTTAAAGCCCACTGTTCCATCATGTCCTCCAAATACGTTTTGCCTAGACTCCTAAACGGAGGGTAACTTTACTTAACTGCTAACAATTGCTTAGATATATATCGGCTGTTTGCAACGAGTCAATTTATTTTGGGTTATTCAGTAACTTGGACAAGCCACGTCATTTCTGTACATTAACCCCAAAGGGACAAGCTAAGGAAATACAAAAACCTCAAACAGTCCAGACAAACAAAATTCCACTTTCCAAAATGGATGATCTTGAACCCCGACGGCTTAAGCTCGTCAAGTGTCTATGGAAACTATACATGTGGACATATGGTGTTTCTCTTCTTAGCACTTGAAATGTTGTTTTGCCGCTGATTTGATATCTTGAAAGACCTATCCATGCTTATGTTGGCTGATATTTTCTATTGCCATGCATTGCTTCCGCAGGGTAAGAGCGAGCAAATGATAGAATACATCAAAAAGTTACGTGCTTGCATCAAATGGCTGCTCGAGAGGGAGGATGCGAACCTCGCTGAGATTGTGAAGCTCAACGGTCTACTTGAGGCTGCAGAGAAACATCACTCTCAGATTGGTACCTTCATTTCATCTCATATCATGAAACTTGGTGCGCTTGTTGATTCAACTGACTGAGTTTGTGTTGTGTCATCTAGTGGCTCAGTTGAAAAGTGCAATAGAAGAATCGAAGACAATAAATGAGGAGCTTCAGAAACAATATGCTTCTTTAGAGGAGAATTTAAAGAAGGTGGAGGCTGAGAAAATGGTGGGTGATTCATGCGTCTGGCTAATTTCCTTCTTATTTCTCCAGGAGCTTTCTGTGATCACAAAATTTTGAAATGTAGGATGCCCTTAGATCTTATGGAGATGAAAAGGAGACAAGGATTGCTTTAGAATCTTCCCGAAATGAGCTTTTGGAAGATCTCAGTAGACTTAAATTGGAGGGAAAACGTCTTAATGAGCAGGTTTTACTTTCTTTCTAGGCAGCTTGTGGACTATAAATAATGATGTGTTTTCTTTCCATTCACTATTCCTGATGTTTTGCATGTGTTTTGGCTCCTTTAGATCAAGATGCTTCAGGACACAAATAAGAGACTGCAAGAATACAACACTAGTTTGCAACAGTATAATAGCAACCTCCAAGCTGACGTAACAAAGAATGGTGAAACAATAACTAAACTGCAAAAGGAGAAGAACACTATGGTAGAAACCATGAATGGTTTGAAGGATCATGCTAACTCAGTAAAAATGCAACTAGATTTGGCTAAGGTAAGATCTTAGTTCTAGCCTTTCAGTACAAGTATTTGTTTATCTTGAAATATGCTGTCATATCATTAATTATATGGTGACGATCAATCCTGTTACTCCTTTCAGTCTTCTCAAAATGAGGCTCTAAAACAAAAGAATGAATTGTTAAAGGAGGTTGATAATCTTAGGAGTGAACTTCAGCAAGTAAGGGAGGATCGTGATCATAAACTAGTTGAAGTACATTCTCTGTTGGCTGAGATAGGAACATATAAGGAAATGACAGGAAAGTCTGCTGTAGAGTTGGATAATGTCATGACAAGAAGTACTGCACTCGAGGTATGGTTTTGTGTTGTAAATGATTGAATGTATAATTACTGTGATAAAATGACTAACATATTTTCAATGATACAGGAAATTTGTTCAGCGCAACAAGAGAGAATTAAACTATTGGAGGTGCAGCTTGCCTCAACTAACGAAAAACTAAAGGTGCATATAATATCTTCCTTCCAATAATGTTGTAGTTTTTTTAAATGAAATGATAATCTTGAGAGGTTACACTCTACAATTATTCCAGCGTGTCTAGCATCAATGGTATATTGAATTTTTTGTTTTACAAATAATTGAGGTTCTGTTATAGATTAATGTAGCTGAATTTAAAATTTGTGTGGCTAAATCGATAAATGAATGTCCTAATAGGCATGTGATCTGAGAAGCATCTAATAAATAGAACTGATAGTTTTTTACATTTGCTATATTCAATTTTTGTCAAAGCTCTACATGGCTATTTATAAGATTAAATCTTATATAATTGTTGTGATGTATTGTATCCACATATGCTTAACAGTTTGTTTTTTTATTGTGCAGAGATCTGATTTGACAACTATAGAGTCAATGACTGAGTATGAGAAGCAAAAACGAATGTCGGAGGATCTGCAATTACGCCTTGAAGAAGCGGAGCAACAAATTATAGATGGAGAGAAATTACGGAAAAAGCTCCACAATACGATACTTGTTATGACACTTCTTAAACTGTTGCTGTTTTAGAATTTGTGGTGTTGTTTCTAATACTCTTGAGTTGCAGGAACTTAAAGGAAATATTCGAGTTTTTTGCCGAGTACGACCTTTGTTGTCAAATGAGTCTGGAGCTATCTCTTATCCAAAGAGCGGCGAAAACTTAGGTCATGGTATTGAGTTGACACATAATGGTATGGAAATATTTACTGCCATTTATTTGTATTACATACTTTAATATCTGCATCTTTTGGAATATTTATCTTATTCTAGCAAATTGTTTCATTTTTAGCACAAATGTATGCTTTTACATTTGATAAAGTATTTGATCAGTTGGCATCACAAGAAGATGTGTTTATTGAGATTTCTCAGCTAGTTCAGAGTGCCCTTGATGGCTACAAGGTAACTTTTTGCCTTAATTTGAAAATTGCAAAAAACATAATCCACATGTTTGAGAGGGAGAAAAGGGTCATAGTTAGATCACAAAAGTTACTTTTTAGGGGAATAGAAAAGTTACTATTCATTTCCTATTGCATTTTTTCACTTGACTATTAAGAATTGGGATATAAAACTGATGTATTGTATTGCATTTACCAATGAAAAGCAGTGTCCTATTGTCTTTTACAAAAGTCCTTAACATTTTCTAACATGTACTCACTAATCTTAAATTAATTTAGGTATGCATATTTGCATATGGCCAAACCGGCTCTGGGAAAACATATACAATGATGGGAAAACCAGAAATACATGACCAGAAAGGATTAATTCCTAGGTCGCTTGAACAAATTTTCCAAACTAGCCAGACTCTTGTTTCACAGGGTTGGAAATATAATATGCAGGTGAGTTCTAACTCATTTCAATAATTATTTGAATAACAGGGATACTGAATTTGTATAGTTATCATGCTAATGCTTACTTATGTTTTTCTAGGCTTCAATGTTAGAAATTTATAACGAAACCATACGTGATTTGCTAGCCAATAATCGCACGTCTATTCAAGATGGTGGCGTTTCAAAGTATAGTATCAAGCATGACACAAATGGTAATACTCATGTGTCAGATCTAACAATTGTTGATGTATCAAGTTTTAATGAAGTTTCTTCTCTCCTTAAGCGGGCTGCGCAGAGCAGGTTAGGCTCGTACTTTATTCATTTTTTCGATCTATGATTAAAATAGTTTATGAGAACATATTCAAAATTAATTAGGTTATCATAAGCCTGAACTGAAGTCAGATGCGATATTTAATTGGCAAAATAATAGCTTCATTATCATATGAATTTTAAAACTATGTTGTCAGCATTTGGGCTATATGTAAATATGTAATGTTATGATATAGATTACATAATAGTTTGATGAATTCTCTAAGAAAGCTCTGTTTTTGTACCTTAGTTCCTGCCATATGTATTCAAATGTGTTGTCATCATCACATATTCTTCCATGTTCATATGTGATCTACAAATAGCTTTATTATTATTATTATTATTATTATTATTATTATTATTATTATTATTATTATTATTATTATTATTATTATTATTATTATTATTATTATTATTATTACTATGTAGGTCAGTTGGAAGAACACAGATGAATGAAGAATCATCTAGAAGTCATTGTGTGTTTACCCTGCGAATTTTTGGTGTCAATGAGGTATACAATATTTTTCTGCTACTAAATCTGATTAATGCTTAATATTTTTTCTTCATTATTTGGATTGTTTTTCTCTTCAGGGAACAGATCAACAAGTGGAAGGGGTACTTAATCTTATCGATCTCGCGGGTAGTGAGCGCCTTAACAAAAGTGGTGCCACTGGTGATAGGCTGAAGGAGACACAGGTAATTTGTTATTTCACCCTTCAGTTTTGCTCGTGTATATTCTACATTGTATAACTGTTCTGTTCTAACTTGCATCATTTAGGCTATTAACAAGAGCCTATCATGCTTAAGTGATGTTATTTTCTCAATTGCAAAAAAAGATGAACACGTTCCATTTAGGAACTCAAAACTGACGTACTTGCTACAGGTAAAATCTCACATACTCAACTAATAATTAATCTGTTTAGACTTAGTATAATTAGAATGGTTATAGTAGTATCCTAAACAATTTTGTTACCTTGGTCACAGCCGTGTCTTGGAGGAGACTCCAAGACACTGATGTTTGTCAATCTGTCCCCAGAGGTGTCATCAACTGGAGAGTCCATCTGTTCGCTTCGGTTCGCCGCAAGGGTCAATTCTTGCGAGATTGGCATCCCTCGTCGTCAGACCCAAATACGAAGCTTGTCACAGGGTTGATGATGTCTGTCCATGTAATGAATCTCCATGGCAAGACTAATGTATTTGTTTGTTGCGTGTGTTGTTTGAGGGATGCAATTGATCATTTGCACCCCCGTGATTGATTGAGCATTTAGAGGTGTATATTTCTGATTTAATCTGCGACTTCTTGATTGTACTCGAATGGGCCGGTGTGTGGTGTGGTGTGGCTGCATTTCCACCGCAGCTATCTAATTTGTACGTGCATCATTGGCAACTTCTGATGACGGCTTACCTGGCGTTGTTGACTTGTGTTTTGTGTTGAAATTGCTATGTTTTCTAAGTAGAAAAAATTGATCATTGGTTACTCAAGATGTTTATTATTATTATTATGTCACTCTTGAAATTGATATGCAGATATTATTTGTGTCAATGAATGATTTTAGTAGGGGCTGTGATATTCAACTCTTTCACTTCCACTTTCTCCTTACTGAGATCTTTTGTCTGGGTTAAAAGTTACCTTCCTTCTTTTAGGGCCTGTTTGGATCTGGATCTAGGGGCTAAAGCATAAGAAGCTAAAATTTAGTTACTTTTGAGGCTAAAAATCCAAACAGCAAGGTTAAAAGGGACTAAAATTTTTTAACCCATTAGCTTCAAAGAGGTGAAGAGGAGCTAAAATGCCCCTTTTCCACTCATATTTCCACCATGCATGCATACATAAAAAGCAAGAACAATAAATGAAAAATATTTTAGTCATTATATATAATAATAAATGTTTTAACCTTTTTTTTAGCTCTTGCATTCAAACAGGAGGTGACTAAAATTTTAGCTCATTTTTTAGTCACTTTGGTTTAGCTCCTTGTATCCAAATAAACCCCTAGTAAGCCTTTCTCCAGGATTTAGTTAGTAAAATCTGTGAGCACGGAAGCCTAAACCACTCTCTAGCATGTCGAATTCATAGTACACACGTGAAGGTGGACTTCAGGCGGTATTTGTGGGCATATGGATGGATAGACCGAGGGCGGCAACGCAACCTGAACCTGATGGACATATTTCTTGGGACTTGTTCGTGTTTTAAGCATCGTGCCGGTGAAGTATTTCATGGGCTGACTATCACAATTCACAACGCACTGGGCCACGATTTATGTAGAACAGTATTGTAGTGTAGAATGAGAGAAGGTGCAGTACCAATGTCAATGTGGATTGTTCAAGGAGGAGAATTTCTTCTATACAGGAATACCGGTGGTGAGCAATAAATATTGTACGGAGCAGGTATATGTTTCTTTCACCTTTTACTGCTGCAGTGCTCTTTCCAAAGGAGGTTAGGGAGTAGATCCAGTGACTGACATTCATAGCTGAGGCAGAGGCAGAGGCAGAGGCAGAGGCCAAATGGCCAATCCCCAATGGCACCGGCAACACTAGCATCCACGAGTAATCCCGGCCGCTCGTTTGGTCGATCCAACGGGCAGCCTCCCATGCTTCACGACAGAAAACGGAGCACGCGGCCACTCCTCCGTTGCACTTGCACACACAGAGACGAGTCCACAGCACAGCACGGGCCGGCGGGGAGGAGGCGGCCACAGCACGGGCCGGCGGGGAGGAGGCGACCACTCCGGTCCGGTGGACAGCGAAGCGATGGCCATGCGCTGGTGCTACGTGGGGAAGGCCACCAAGATCTTCTTCGCCGTCCTGGCTGTCCTCGCCGTCGTCGGCATCGTACTCGCCGTCCGCGCCGTCGTCCACCGCGCCAAGTCGCGCTCCAACTCCGCCGCCGCCTGTGCCGCCGCCGACGAGTGCCAGCCCATCCTGCCCGAGCCCGTTCCACAGCCTTCCATGCCCTCCACCGCAGCCACTGCTTCACCCCCACCACCGTCGCCGCAAAATCCCAACTTTCCTTCCCCATACACCACCGCCTTGCCGCCGCCGCCGCCGCTGGAACCGCCCCCGCTGCAGCAACCGCCGCCGCAGGAACCACCCCCGCTGCTGCCGCCGCCAACAGCGATTACGCAGCCCCCTCCGGCATTTGCGTCGCCGCCGCCTCCCGATGCGCTGGTGACGCCACCGCTGCCGCCCCCTGCTGCGCTGGTACCACCACCGCCAGTGTCACTACCGCCCACTGCTGCTCTGGGGCAGCCACCGCCGGTGTCACTACCGCCTCCGCCGCCTGCACAGGCGGCGCCAAGCCCGACGGCGTCCTGATGCACTCCTCACAGGAGGCCCTGCAATGTGATGTGAAGTAGTACCAGGGATTCAGGGCTTCAGGCTGACTTTAAATTCATTTCCAACTTTTTTTGTTGCCTTTTTGAGTTGAGTTCATCTCTGATGTTGCGTTGATTACCCTGTACAAAGTTGCCTCGCAATTTTGTGTTCCTCGGTCGAATTCAGTTACCTGCCTATCTGTTTTTTATCTGTTGACCATCCCGTTGGGACGATGACTGATGCATGACCATCTTTGATCATTCTTGGATCTTGGTCTCTCCAGTTCACCAGCATTCAACATTGCATAAGATGAAAAATATTGTTTTTTCTTTGGATAAAAAATTGGGGATGCATTCGGCACAGTAATACACGCATCATTCTCTTCTATAGTTTTATGCTCTGCTCTCCTCTTCACCTCCCAAAAATATCAAAAATAAGTCATTTTGACTAGAAAGAGCATTAAGTCATTTCTATACTAGCAGATTATTGGAAGCGCCTTGTTCTTCTTCTCCACTAACATGCTGGATAGCCTTGAGGGTGAAGGCCAGAGTGGCCACTATCCCTTTAGGCAAACAACAGTACACAAGTGGGAATTACACTAGCACGCTACAACGTCCATTATTCTATTTTGTATTGGTTTGTCACCTTAAACTTGTGAGTTTTCATAATATTGTTTCTGTCCTCAAAGCAATAATGTCTTCAAAGGTCAAAATCTTAAACCACTAATAAATAATTGTTTTTTTAGAATTTAACATAGAAAAATAATATTAATAGATTAGTCTTCTTCAAAGTTTTTAAGAGTATGTCTAGTTGAGATGTATATTATGAAAAAACTGCTTCGAGCGGTAGAAGTTAACGCAAATTTGAGCCATGGAAAAGTTAAGGAGTTGTAAAAGTTACGGTGGAGCAAATTTTCAATCTTTTCGTGGTACGATGAATAATTTTTGTGAATAATTTTTGTGAAGTTTAGACTAAGAAACCATAAAAGTTAGGGTGAAAACAATTTTCGCAGCTTTTCTAGTTTGTATGTAAAAAAATTACAGCTTTTAAAAAACTAATTTATCTTGAACCTATTTAATTGAGCTTTTAGCTTCCTAACCAAGAATCTAGTTTGAAAAGCTGAACCAAACTCAGCGTAATCCAAGCTAAGTTAATCTAGAGTTGAAACCTAATCTTACCTTTCAGGTAATTATACATTTTTTTACCAATATACAGTGAGAAAAGTTAATGTAAACATATGTTGTATTGTGAGCGCCTTCATATCTAAAACATGGTTCCTTTGGAGAACTGAGATAAGTAAGCATACACAGCTAGCTCTGCAAAAAAAGGGTCAGTGGCTTTCGTCTAGCTCGTCACCTTGTCTCATGTTCTTAAAGAATCAAAACAAACAAGCAGTGCACAACTGCACACACATGTAAGGATGGAATCATTTCTCCCAGCAAAACAACAAAGGTAAGTGCCACTTTATATTAGTTGGATCCACCAGATGACTCAGATATCTGAGCTGTAGAAAGAACTCCAGGCTCTGTACACAAGCATGTAGCTTGATATTCTAGGAAGGATTTCAATGTATTCTCCACAAGAAAAAAACAGTATATATAATTTCCATCCATCTGGCATGTAGTCTGAGAAAGTTGTGACCAATCATACTGCAAACTAACAATTAAGGTGTCAAACATTTTTAAACAGACACATGCAAATGTATGCATGCATGCATGCATGCTGCATCTCCTTTAAGCATCTCCTCCTCTCATCCCTCAACTGTAATCTAATCATCTGCACAAGTCGACCGGGAGGGCATGCATAAGAAATTTAAGCAACCACCATTTCCCGCAGTTAACTAGTTAATTATACAGGGGGCCGTTACGGTGCCCCGTTACCTCTTTGAGGGGTAAAAGTTTAAATTGATCTGAATCCTTCGTTAAATAGAATTAAAATAATTAAATGAATTATAATATGGGGTAAATTTGCTATAGCCGGTGCTTGCATGACGTGATTTAAGGAATAATACTCACAAATAACATTATTGATTGTGCATGTCCTGCTTGTATTTAATTGTGCATGTCGTTCGATATTTTTTTGCTGATTAAGGAACATAAATCACATCATCATTTTGATGAATATCATTAGTACTAATCAAGAAAATGACAAATAAATTTATTTCAATTAAGTATGATACATTACTCCAATTATGCTATGCAAAATATTTTATATCCACTCGTATTCATGCATATCTACAATAAGAATATGGTTCAAATTTTAATTTTCTAACTTAATTTCAACCAAACTTGAAAATTAATTGTGCGCACCAGCATATGTTCAATTGAATTATTTATTTTTCTTTCCAAGTTTACATGCTTGATTTATAAAAGTATGTTGCTTAATTAGGAAAATAATCTTTATGCATATGGGCCCCACATAAATTAAGGGATTTCAAATTATTTTGGGCGCATGGAAAGAATTTAATTTGCATGTAGGTGAGTCTCATATTTAGGAAAAGGAAGACTATATGACATATTACCTTATAGAGGTAATAGGTCACCTATTTTAAATCTGAGACGTTCGATCATGTGGATTGGATGGCTGATAATATTTTGGGGGCACTGTAAAAAACTCCTTATATATACACGATCAATAACCGAACAAAAGTAACACGTATTGTACGGTAGTTGAAAATAAAACCGTAGTCGGTGCAGAGCCGTTCCTACTGGTGTTGGATCGCAGTACCCGACGGCGACAGACGATAGACGTGAACAGAAGACGCGTCGTGGTGATAGACATGAGCAGTCGCACGAAGCGTTTCTAAAAAACCTTATTCGCCTTCACCTGCAGGATCACAAGAGCGACATATTCTAGAGACATGCTTTCCTAGATTATGGTGGTAGCACATTAAAGAGAAGAGAAAAGCAAAAACCCTAGCTCGGTTTTTGGGTCTAATATAATCCACTCTATCGTCGTTCTCTATGTTCTATGTGTATAGAACTAGCCATATAAATATGTATTTATATGAAAGCAACCCGATTTCGTGTCGCGATCACGATCTAAATCAAGTCGATTTCTATATTCCATATAATCTGTCAAGTTCCAAAAAAATCGGAAGGGCAAAAGGAAATTGTGTCCTCACAAAAGGAGTCATTTCGATGGACACACGACAGTCATCAGGCTGATCCCTGAGTCCCTGGATTGGGTCCGACACTAATAGTGTCGACCCCTCACCTTCGAGTTCCTGGCTCCTGGCTCGAGTACAACACTGTTAGCACTAACCTCGATCCCTGATCTCTAACATCGTGGTGTCCCTTTGTATGATATGAGACTTTAAGATTTATTTAGAAATTTCTAAAAAATTTACTTAGCTCTACCACTTTATATATCATTTTATATGAACATTTCATATTGGCCTAATATGTTGGGTCGGCTGCATTTTACTGGTCTCCCAAACATATTTGATATTCTAAGATAATATATAATTATCATATGCTGTAATTAATTGGGAAAATATATATGATATTTTTAAATAATAGTTGAAGGACCAAAGTTACAGCAGGGTACCAATATTTTGTTTTGGACATCCAAGAACAGTTAGGGCTTTTTTGAAACAGTATTGCATCAAAAACTATGGAACCAATGTGTTCCAAAATGTCTTGATTGAAAACGGTACAGAGCAGAGTGTACAAAATGGAGTACATAATTAAGATCCGGCATGGAAATTAATTACAAGAGTTGCACAAACTGATTGATCCTGAACACCACGATTAATTGGTGAAAAGAAGGAAAAAAGAAGTAATCTCGATCAGTCGACGAAGATGCTGCAGGTGCCCGGCCCCTAATCTGGCCGTCGGTGCCGGTGAGGGCGGCGACGACCCTGCCCATGTTGATCATGGAGACGGAGAAGTCGGCGAAGATGGTGTCTTGGTTGGTGTCGTTGGTCAAGAGGCGGACGTAGGCGCCGGTGAGGCTGTCGTCGTCGAGCAGCGCGGCGTCCGAGGCGAGCAGAGCCCGGTGTCCGGCCACCGACTTGTAGTAGCCGTTGTCGAACTTCACTGGCGTCAGCGGGTCCATGGGCTCCACGCTGGCCACGTTGCCCCGCTTGCACACCGCCGCCAGCTGCTTGGCGTACGCCGGGTCCAGCGACGGGTCCTGGTCGCCGGCGCCGGTGAAGTTGTACAGCCGCCGCGAGAAGGACGTGCAGTGAGCCACGCGCCCAGGGTGTTAGCGCCTGCCAATTATAAATGCATTCGTCATTTCTTTTAATTAAGTGCACAATTAACAGTACATGCATACAGTGACGAGCAGTCGAGCAGAGAGGAATTCGAACGTACCGAAGAGGACGACCATGTCCTTCATGGTGAGCGAGGTTCTTGACGCCGAAGTAGTTGGTGAATGGTGCGCACGGTGACGTTGATGGAGACGTTGCCGTCGTCGCGGCGTCCGGTCTCCACCTCGTAGTGGGGGCCATCGCTCTGCATGCATGTACGTAATCACCAAGCGTGCAGTGCATATCGATCGATCGATCGATCGCCGATATATATAGGAAAAAAGAGACGTACGAAGTAGACGGCGTCGCGCGCGGCCATGGCCATGATGTCGGCGCAGGATACGACGAACGGGCAAGCGGCCTCGACCTTGGCCTTGACTACCTCGATGGCCTCGTAGCCGCGGACGGTGAGGTTGGGGTCGGCGTCCTTCTCGGCGGTGGCGTTGTGGGAGTTGAGCATGATGTAGACGTCGCAGCCGCGGACGAAGCAGTCGTGGAAGTGCAGCCGGAGCAGCCCCGCCCGAAGCGTCGCGTCGTTGGCGAAGACGGCCTTCAGCTCTCTGCGCACCACGTCTTCCACGCCCGCGCGGGCACAACGCGTTGTCATCGTCATCGTCGCCATCGCCATTGCCACCACCACTACACCCACCCGGCTACAGCCATGGCAATCAACTACCTCAGCTAGCTAGCTAGCTAGCTAGCTATAGAGCTTATTAATAACTTAATTAACTCTCTTTTCACTTTTCAGAATATCGATTGATCGAGCAGCAGGACGACGATGGAGAGTACATGCTCGTCGATCCATACATAGCTATTTACAGGAGACCACCGCATGCGCCCCTGTAACTCTTAGTATGCGCGCATATTGAAATGACGATTTTAATTTCAAACAGGCTTTTAATTTCAAACAGGCAGATGTTTGATTAATTAACGTTCAACGCCGAACTAATGTGGCATCAAGTTGGAGAATAATTACTAGATTATTCGGCGAGAGCGCGGTTGACTTTTGTTAAAACTCTTAGTATGCGCGCATATTGAAATGACGATTTTAATTTCAAACAGGCAGATGTTTGATTAATTAACGTTCAACGCCGAACTAATGTGGCATCAAGTTGGAGAATAATTACTAGATCACTAGGGGGCGTTTGGATTAAGGGGTTAAAGTAAAATGGACTAAAATTTAGTCAGGTTGAGAATCCAAGCAGTAAGGCTAAAAAGATGTTAAAATTTTTTAGTCCATTAGTATTTAAGGAGGAGAGAGGGGGTTAAAATGCCTATTTCCACCACACATAAATGTTTTAGCTCTTTTTTAGTACTTAATCCAAATAGAAGTGACTAAAATTTTAACTTCTATTTTATTCACTTTGTTTTAGCATTGAATCCACAAACAGGCCCAAGATGAGTACGTGTATATGAAGTTAAGTTCGTGGTTGCCATGACCATAACATGCAAGCCATCATGATGCATGCGCCCCACAAACTACATGTATACACTAATGAACTCCTAAACAAACTCCTAAACATAATACATTAATAATTTAACCTACAACGATAGCAACAATGATTTAAACTCCAAAAAATATTTTCATCGTTTAACGGATATGGATATTAGGAAACTATACACATACTTGTGTATCTGTTGGGTACTATTTTTTTCATTAATAGACTTCTCAGTTTGAGTACCCATCGCCCGTATTTAGATGCATGCAGTGAATCGTTTAGGAGTTAAAAAGTTTTTATATAAATGAATTTTCTTTACAAGTTTAAAACGCAATATAACGCGGGCCGTACATTAGCAAATAGGTAAAACCTTAGAAAATCTCCATTGTAATTGCTATCCAACTTGCTATCCTTAAAAATAACAAGAATTATCAAAAAGTTATCTCTATTGTACTTACTATTTGACTTGCTATTTTAGGGAGCTTGCTATTTCATGTAGCAAGTTTGGTGCAAGTTTGGTGAGAGAAATAGCAAGTTTTCTAAAATAGCAAGTCAAATAGCAAGTACAATGGAGTGAATAGCAATATAGCAAGCCAATTAAAATAGGGAGACTTGCTATTGCTATGAATAGCAAGTCAAAAATAGCAATTACAATGGAGATGCTCTTATATCTTAACTAATATTATGCGGCTTGAGCGTCCGCTGTTTTCGTCCGCATCCGCCTCGTGCATGCCTTTCCTACGTCTCATTAAAAACCAGCCAAAACTTATACCTCGTAAAAACCGTCCAAACCACACCGGTTCGACAGCGCGCGCAACCGCCTGCCCCGACCGCATGCGCGCAGGGCAGCGTGAGGCGCTGCATGCGACCTAAAAAGAAAACGTGAGAAAGAAGAAAAAAGAAAAAGAAAAAAAGAAGAAAAAGGAAAAATATTTTTATATTTTTATATTTTAATTTTACGCGGATGTACGAATTTTGTATAAAACACTTAGATTTCTAAAAAATCATACAAAAACATAAATTTTACACAAATACTCTGTTTAAAAATAAAATTCTCTATTGCAAAGCACATGCATCTGACTAGTAAATATATATACACACAATTACCGGTCTGATCCTACAGTGCACATCTGTATTTGTGCCCACAAAATATTTTTATATCCATATACCGGTACGTTATTTATGACGTGTAAAAAGTAGAATTCATATCTGTGTACGTTATAACACCTAAAAAGTCGAATTAAAATATGTTGTACCTAATTTTTTTAAATAAAAGCTACATAGAATACACAATTTTAAGTTTATGTGTCATAATGACTGTGCTGTTGGAGACTGGAGACGGTCTAAAATATAAATTTAGCAACATACTCAATGATAATAATATTTTAAACTAGCAATCAAACAAATCAGCCATATGGATGAACAGTGGATGGTCGATCCGCAGATGCTTTCGATCTGGACCGTTCATCATTAACCCTTCCTTCCTCCAATCTGTCCCCAATTCGACTTTGATTTGGTGATTGGGGCGAGAAGAGATCGGAGATTGGAAAGATGGACGCCGGCGGCATCTTCGGCGCCGTCGTGTGCATGCTGCTGGTCTGCGCTATCTTCCCCCTCCTCCTCTGGCGTCGCCGTTCCGATGCCACCGCCGCTGCCGACCATCGCCTCCCGCCCCAGCCTCTCCAGGTACTTCTAGGGCTCCAGTCTCTCCTATCCATTCGTGATTAAGCCGGATCTCTCCCGGTTCCTGTCGCTAGCTAATCTATCCCTTGCAAATCTCCATCTTCCAAGGACGAGCGAGTGGTGCGCGGCGGCGCAGCGGCGCGCCGCATGCGCCGGAGGCCGGCCGCGGCTGCTGCCAGTTCATCGGCCGCTTCCAGTAGCCACGATGGTAACGGTACTATCATCGATACTGCCCTCTCGCCTTTTCCTTTGTTTCAATCGCGCTTTTTTCAAACATAAAAGTTCAGTTCTTGATGAGTTCTGCTTTTCTAGTCGCAGAGGATGATGCAGAGAGTGATGAGGACGAGGTCCAGGAGGGCCAATATGTCCCCAGGGGTTCCAGGAAGAAGGAGAAGAAAAGACAAGAGCGAGAGGCACAGCGTCAGGTTGCTATTCACTCACATTCTTGGACTACAATTTTAGTTTTTTAGCTACTAAGCATATATGATTGTTATCCTACTATGTCAAGTATGTCGCTGATACGTATTCGGATCCCTACAGTAGTTGCAAAGTCAGCACGATCCTTTCTTATACACAGAGACCAGTTCGTAGTATAACAGGATTGATTGCAGATTTTAAGACTCCATGTTGTTGTTTTCCCAATGCACATATGTGATGCCCAATTTGATTGTTTGTCTCAGGATACAATAATGGAACAAAAGTGCATCTTTTCCCCCACTTTCATATTCATTCCTTTGTTGTTCTGTTCACAAAAGTACAAGTTTTGACACACTTGCACACAAACTGTATTTGCAAGGCTGAAGATGCAGCACGAGATTCAAGGAGGACTAAACAAGATCGTTATGCAGAAATGAGGAAGAAGAAGGATGAAGAGCGTGAGGCACAAGAGAGACTAATGGTTGGAGATCAGTTAGCATCTTAAAGTTCTGTTTGATGTTGCTATGAATTGAGCTCCAATTAAGTTGCTTAATTATGGTTTTAGGAAGAAGAAGCAAGAGCACAGAAAGCCAAGGAAGAGGAGGCAGTTGCCTTGGAATTTGAGAAATGGAAAGGAGCTTTCTCTGTTGATGCTGAAGGTACAACAGAGAGTGAGACGCAAGATGCTGGTCAGGGTCTGCTCCACAATTTTGTAGAATACATCAAGGTGCGCATTGTTATAGCATGTGTAGATGATTCATTATTTGATAAATCAGGTGCCTTTATCTCTTATGATTGTGCAACAATTAACAAAGAGCTTATGCTTACTCAAACAGTTGGCACAGTTTTGTAACTTTGTTGACAAAGTTGTCAACACAATAATTTTGATCTCATTTTGATAGTACATCATATGTTACCTGTCATTCTGTCACTATCCACGAAAGAATGAATTTATTCTTGTTTAGTTTTAGCCTTGACAAACAAAGCTGGTTCTCTTTTACATATATTAAACTTTGTCAAAAGTTCTTCATATGAAGTTTTAAATCTGCAGTAATATCTCGCTATACCCTTCATTATATCACTTGATAAATATACTTGATTTAGTAAACTGACAATCTATTGCTTTTTTCATAAACTCTCCAGAAGCAGAAGTGTGTTCCTCTAGAAGACCTTGCAGCAGAATTCAGGATGAGAACACAGGTAATTAAAGAGCCATTACATGCCAGATGCAGTTGTGTTACTACTATTGCTAACTTCATTAGCACTTCATGCACCCTGAGTTATAAGATTCTGTCAGAAATGAAGACCAAACCATTAGGTAGCAGCTGATACCCTGTCTGCTAACCATTCTGTGAAGTGTGAACATGAGTTAATTGACATCATGGATTCTGTTTTGTGCCTCCATCACTGAGATATGCATGTGGCAATCTTCCTCAGCTTCATTCTCATCTGGAATTGTGTTGCTGTTATTTTTTTAGTGATACAGAGACACAGAACTTAGGTGATGCAATTTCTAAATGATACGAACCCCCCAAAACTCCTCAAAATACACTGTGCACATTAGCTGGAATTGGCAAGACTAAGATGCATCTAATAAATCATTTCCAGTTTCAGTTATATGGAATTAGAAAATATGTCTTGCGGTTAGTGACTGTTGAGTGATAATTTACTGAGTATTCCCAGCATATTCATTTATATCACTAATGTCAGATATTGGATTTTCTGCACTGTAGTCTCAAATCTGTTCCCATAGCTGTGAATATTTGGTACTATGGTAATGATTAGTACTCAGAGCTTTGCAGTAAATCAATTAGAATCAATAATTTTCCCTAGAATGGTCATCAAGAGCATCGCTGTATATTTGTAACCTTGGGAAACAATGTATCCTGTTTTCATTGCAGAATTAATTGATCTGCTGTAATCTTTTGGACCTAATTGTGAGGAAGAAAAACCTTCGTTTCCATTCTTTTCTGGCATCTTATTTTGCATGTTACCTTTGCTGTTTTGCAGGACTGTATCAACCGGATCATTACACTTGAAGGCATGGGTATGTGACTCTTCCGTGAATTAACCCTATTGTCTTGCGTTACCGCATCAGCCTCAGTCTTACACTGTTCTAGATACTGGCATATCCTTGCAGTTTTGGCACGAGTTGCCTGACAAGAAATCCCGCCACTTCGTTTGGTCTTCTGATAGGTTTTGTCCTTTAACATACTGCAGATAGGCTATCCGGTGTCATGGATGATCGTGGGAAGTTCATATACATATCTACTGAGGAGATGAAGGCTGTTGCAGGGTACATCAGGAAACAAGGGAGAGTCAGCATATCACATCTGGCCAGTAACTCGAATCAGTTTATTGATCTGGAGCCAAAGCCCCAATTCGACGAGGAGAGCCATCTAGATGAATGCGCTGCCGCAGGCACGGAGCTTTGAGGTCAGACACCTGAACTTATGGCGCCAGCAACAGCAACGTAGCTGCCGCATACCTTACCTTACCTTCCCTCCCTTTCTCTGATAGATCCGGTACCCTTTTAGTTATGTCAAAGATGTGCTAACAATACCTCAGTAGTGAGGTCTCAGGACTGGGAATTTGGGTGTTGTGCTTGACGAATTATTGATTATATGCATGACATACATGTCATGAAATGCAAAATTAAATTTTGTTGTAAGTTAACTAACTGACAAAACCAATTAGATTGAGAAGTAAGTGCCAAAGGAGAATTTTTTGATGTGGTTGCTTTGAGCTGAGATCGGGCCGGAGGAAGGCACATGATCTATGGTAGCAGTATAACACTGTAAGATAGGGAGGAGTATATTAACTAATTGCCTAATTAACAAGCTAGGTGAGACAATTAGAGGATCATGTCGGTCTGCACTAGGTCAAGAAATTAGACAGGCGAGAAGGAGGAGGAGGAGGGCGCGCCGGAGACGGAGGAGCCGACCATGGACCTGTCCAGCCGCTGCACGCTGCCGTCTTGGTACATCTTCTTCCTCCGCTTCACCTCCGCCTCCTTCATGTCCACGAAGGTCATCAGGTCCCGGATGCTGGACAGCCGCGCCGGCCGGCGCGCGCTCCTTTGATCCGCGGGGAACGAAGGATCCATCTCGCCGTCGCCCTCGCCGTTGCCCTCGCCCTCGCCGTGGTACTTGCAGTACTGGCGCAGCGTCCTGGCGAAGAAGATGAGCAGCGCGATGAAGCAGGCGATGCCGCAGATGAGGAAGAGGCCCCAGAAGCTGCTGAGGTTGAGGCGGTCGGCGCCGATGTCGTTGCCCTGCGACGCGCACTGCCCCGGGCTCAGCCACTTGTCGTGGATCCTCTGCAGGTCGCCGTTCTCGGACAGCGTCAGGATCGCCGTCGACAGGTCCACGGCCAGGGGGGAGTCGCGCTGGAACGCCTATAATATTGAAGCGATCAGCAATGCAACCAGAAGCCGTTGCTACTAGAGGAGGAAGAAGAGCAACGTACGAATCCCCATCCGCTCTTTGTGAACTCCTGGCCGACCGTCCTGAACTGACAGTTGGTGGAGAGGAATAACTCGATGTAGGGGAGCTCGTCGACGATGGCCGCGACGCCGCCGTTGCGTGGCCCAAGCTGGAGGCTGGAGGCGTACTCGTTGATGGCGAGCTCGCGGAGGCGCGACTCGGGCACCCCGAGCTCCTGCATGAGGTAGTTCTTGGCGAAGGAGCCGACCTGGAAGCCGATGGGGTCGGGGCTGGCGATGAGGGCGTCGAGACCCTGTATGCCGGTGGACAACTGCTGCACGGTGAGGATGGAGGTGAGGCTGGCCGTGTAGCTGGAGTTGATGATGAGGACGACGAAGAGCCAGATGATGAGCACCATGCGTCCCAGCGTGCTCACCGTGTTCTCGCGGTGGGCGAAGAACATGGTGGAGAAGCTGAACCAGAAGACTGTCACCAGCTGATTCCGCGGCGACCCCCGGAAGTCGGCGTTCGACCGGTGCTCCAGCACCCACACCACCGTGCCGACGAATAGGAAGAAGCCCCCCGTCACCGCCCACATCTCCCACGTGAACGGCTTCAGGAACGCCCACGCGCTCGACGGCTTCTCCCTCACCGCCGTCACGATCACGAGCCCGGACTCCACGTACGGCTGCGTGAAGTCCACCACCCTCGTCCGGTTCGTCACGATCGAGATGTCGCCCACCGCCGCGTCCAGCTTCCCGTCCGCCACCCGCTGCACCAGATCGCTGTAGCTCGGGTTCCTCACCCCATCGCCCACCAGCACGTACGACACCGGCACCGGGTACTGCAGCAGCGCCACCGCAGCCTTGAACACGTCGATGCAGTACCCGCTCGCCCCGTCCGGACTCCCCGCGTCCTTGGACACGAACTGCTTGTACGTCGTCCGGTACGGCACGCCGATCCGCAGCGCCTTCCCGTTGTTCGGAAACACCCACCCGCGCGGCGTCGCCGTCGTCTCGCCCGGCCAGATCACGCTGTACAGCTGCTGGCCGGTGCTGGCCTGCCCGGGCGCCATCACCGACAGCCTCGTGCGGTTGGACCAGTAGCCAACCCGCCGGACGCCCGTGCCGCCGACGTTGAGCACCTCGTAGGCGGGGTCAGCCAGGCTCCCGTCGGCTCCGAACCGCACGTGTCCGGTGACGCCGGTGAAGTTAGCGAGCACCACCTTGCGCATCAGCTGCTCGCCCTGGTCGAACACCTTGAGCGCGCCGAGGTGTAGCGTGCTCCCGTTGGCGCCGCTCAGCCTCGGGTCTTCCGAGAAGGAGACGTTGGAACCGTCGTCCAGCAGCTGGTCGATGGCGCGCGCTGCCATCCACACGGCGTCGTATGCGAAGAGCCCGTAGGCGTTCATGCTCTGGCTCTGATTGTGACCCTGCCGCACGGCGAACCTCGAGATAAGCGACCTCTTGGCGTCGGAGTCCGGGGTGTATTGGCGGAGCGTGACGACCCCTTGCAGCAGGCTCATCGTCCTCGGGTCGGCCGGGTGCGATGAGTCGAGCGCCGCAGCGAGCCACTCCGTGGCGATCCAGACGTAGCCGTTGGCCATCATGCCGAGGGAGTGCGCGGCGGCGAAGATGTCAATACCGGAGTCCGGGGTAGCGTGGACGACGAGGACCCTGGACTCCATCATGCCGACCTGCAGCAGCATGTCGGTGATGGTCTGGCGGTCAGCGGCATGTGGGAATGGCGCCCGGTAGGAGACCTTGCAGCGCTTGGCCTCGAGCTCGTCGCCGAGGGCGTCGAGGGCGGCGCGGCCATAGTCATTGTCGACGTAGATGACGGTGACCTCGCGCCAGCCGTAGAGGGTGACGATGTCGGCGACGGCGGCCATCTGGAAGAGGTCGGTGTGGGTGGCGCGGATGAAGTAGGCATACTGGGCGGAGGCGAGCGTGGGGTCGGTGGCGGCGAAGGAGAGCAGCGGGACGCGCAGCTCGTTGACGACGTGGGAGACGACGTGGGCGATCTCCGACGACTGCGGGCCCACCACCGCCACCACCCTCTTCTCCATCAGCTGCAGAGCTGCATATATATATGTCACCATACATTTTCCAAGTTAAATCTTAGCTGCTGCCATGGCATTGGTTTCTGCAGTGTGAGTACTGAGAGATGATATAATCGATAGTGTGCATGTAATGTGTTTAGATGTCAGCACAGTACAAGTAGTACCTCTCGTGTTGAATGGAATGGTAGAAAGACGAGGTTTTTTTCATGTGCAGAAAATAGGGCTATTATACATGGATGGTCCAGCAGCAGACGCAATTACCACCAACTGTCTGACTCTTTCGTGTTGAAAAAGCTAGGCTTGGCCTGGTCCCCCAATAAGTTAGTTGATGAGCATATAGAGTAGATGCGTACAGGGCAACAACCACTCCGAGCTTCCAACGGATTGTGAAGGAAAGGAAGAGAGAGGAATAGTCGGTCGTGCAGTGCATGGACTATGGAGATTGGAAATTACCTTGGATGATGCCGACGAATCCGCTGCACTTGGTGTCCTGCGCCACCAAGGTGAGGTGTGTCCCGTTGAGGACGGCGGCGTCGCGGTTGACGTCGGCGACGGCCAGCTCGATGGCGTCCTTGGCCGACCTCCCGATGACGGAGTCGAAGGTGAAGAGCGCGCCGATGGACACGTTGGCCGGCCTGGCCGTGGCCGCCACGACGCTGCACAGGCAGAGCAGCCGGAGCAGCAAACCAGCCGCCATACTCATCCCCAAGCCAGCCTTCTCCCTCCCCCCCCCTCTCTCTCTCGCTCTATTTATGGCTGGCTATAGCGCAAGAGAGGAGCATGACTGCAGGAGGAAGAAGCTCGGGCCATGCCTACCAAAGATCTCTCTTTTGCAAGGACAAGATCGACGAGGAGGACCGGAGGAGGAAGAAGAAGAATCAAGGAGAGATGGAGAAGCAGAGAGGGAATCAAGGAGCACACAAGTACTCCCTGATTGATCGATCGACGGATGCTAAATAAGAAAAAAATGTCTTTTTTATTATTTAGGGGAAGACGGGATTAGAATTAGATGCTGCCTGTCGCCTTGCAGCCACACACACGCACACACTGGGCTAGTATCGTCCAATCTCTTTCGAGCTCTGCCCCAGCCATACAGATGAATGAAAGAGCAGACGTTACCAACCATTATTCATTTCTCATCTCCTCGATTAAAACGTGGCCAACTAGTATCCCCTCAGTAATCTCCATCCCACAAACAATATACGCCGGCATATATAACTTGGAACCTCTATTTTTTCCCCTAGCTTATGTTGAATTGAATCAGAATCTGATCTCATCACACGATACCTGCGTGCATCACATGTCAGTGATTCATTCAAAGGGTGTTGGTTACTTGGTTGTACTCGGTCAGACTGACATTGTAAGATCTAGTTGTTTGTTTGTTTAGAGCATCTCTAATTAACTTTTTATTTTTTCCTCACTATAACTAAAAAAAGGAAACCTTCGTATTAAGATTTTCTCTCTATTTTTTAAAACATCATATCCAATTTCTTATATTTAGCTCCCTTTTCGTAACTACAACTACCCAAATTTATAACTTATTCATATTTGAATAGCTAAATTTAGAACTAACATATATTGTAACTATAATTTTATAATCTAGCTATGTTTTGCAGTTCAACGAATCAAAATTTCTATCAATTACATTAGAATTTACTAAAAATTATAATATTTGCAAACTAAAAATAATTTAAATTGGTTGTTTGCTTCAACATATTAGCTCTCTCCATGTTTAAATTAGTTTAAAACGGGACAGAGAGCCCGGCTCTCTGAGTTTGGGGAAGAGGAGAGGGAGAATAGAGAGCATGATGGGATAAAGAGAGAAGTAGGGAGTTAGCTGGAGAAGGATTTTAAGTAAAATTTGCTAAAAAATAAGATAGGGGTAAGATGAGGAATATATTAGAGATGCCCTTAGTAGTTGAGTTTGGTTCACTTGTGGAAAAAAGCAAAAAGCTTCTCGGCCTAACTCCGTAGAAACAAGAATGATTTCTGTTTCTTCCTGACTCCTTGTTAAATGCGGGTAATTAACTAGCTAATAATATTGCTAATACATAATTAACACATATTACATGATAATAATCTATTTTAAATAATATCAAGTACTATAAGTTATATTAGCAACTATAAAAACTAAACATAATAAATATCGTAATAAATATCATGGTGATTCATTGTTTATTAATTTTTCTCACACAAAGTAAACACATATGAATAACCAAATGTCATCTCACTTTTGAGCAAGTAAAATATAAACATACTTCCTTATTTTTTTTAAACAACACCGATTGGATTGTTGAATTTTATCTTAATATTTGATTATTCGTCTTATTAAAAAATATTGTGCAAATATGCAAAAATATAAGTTTTGTTTGGAGTACTTTCAATAATAAAATAAATTATAACAAAATAAATGATATTTCAAAAAAAAGATAAGATTAAATGTTATGATAAAAATCAATGTTACAACCTATCTAAGTTAGACTAGGGGGTGTTTGGTTCTATAGACTAAAGTTTAGTCCGTGTCATATCGAATGTTTGGACATCAATTTGAAAGACTAAACATGAACCAATTATAAAAATAATTACAAAATCAGAGGATTATTGTCAAGACAATCTATTAAATCTAATTAATCCATGATTAACAAATATTTACTGTAGCATTACATCATCAAATCATAGCGTAATTAGGCTCATTAGATTCATCTCACGAATACTTTAAAATAATATCTAAACATTCAATATAACCTGGACTAAAATTTAATCTCCGTAACCAAACACCCTCTTAACTTAGACGATACAAGCCACATAGTGTACAACTTGCGCTTGCTGTGTACTACAATATGTCTGCATCCATATGGCTACCTGCTCCTTTTCTTCTAGTGGACTACTCTATTAAACATAAATAAACAACACTAGACAGATAGAGCGACAAAAAACTGCTTCACGCAGGTATACTAGTTACCTTACCTAGCTACATGGACAAATACAACCCGAACTACTTCGAAATATAAGTACTGTTTAGCAAGGGGTTAAGGCCGACGAAAAAAATACTCTTTTCCGTTCACTTTTAAATGATACAGTTGAATTTTATCTCAATATTTGACCATTCATTTTATTTAAAAAATTTATACAAATATGCAAAAATATAAGTTATACTTGAAGTACTTTTAATAATAAAACAAATTATAACAAAATAAATAATATTTCAAAAAGTTTTTTAAATAAGACGAATGGTTAAATATTAAAATAAATGTCGCCAACCATGTCATTTAAAAGTGAACGGAGGAGAGGGAGTACTAAATAAGACATACATGGTTTGAGCGATTGGAGATAAATAAGATATAAAAAACTGAAGGACAGACGGTCCTATGACAAGTGTTAGGATAATTTATACTCCAACATCCAAGTTTAATCAGTGGCTAAGCAAAAATAAATCATTTAAGATTAATCAATGGTTAAATAGGTGGTATTATACATGTGTCTGAGTACTGCTAAGTTTACTAAGAGTAATTGTTATATGACCGAGTAGGTTTTTGGATAACTTTCAGCTTCAAGATTTTTTAGAGTAGGTATAATCTAGTTCTAAAAAATCCTGAAATTTAATTGAATAATTTATTTCATTTTATAATAAAAACAAATATTTAAACTATTTTATTATATTACACAAATTATAGATCCAACCTGAATCTTGTAGTCGAAGCTGTACTAAACGGGCCTTAATTGATGTATGGCTTTATGGTTTGGTTCTTAAATCGATCAGTTTCAAGTAGTTTAACATGCAGAATTTGTCATGTCTTTTGTTATATGGGTTACATCTTAATCTTTGCATGGATTAAATAGATCATATAATAATAACTTTCTCCTTGTCTTTCTCTGTCTTTGCATCGTAACATTATGTAATGGTTCATCAGATTGAGGGATTATTTTAGAGCGGTACCATCAGTTAAGCACCAGTTGGTTGAGGGGGCGCGGCGGGGCATGCAATGCGAGATCCAGCACGGCGCATTACTTTTCTAACTAATTAATAAGTGTTTCTTTTCCTTTCATCCCGACTAGTCCAGATTTACTTGCACAATTAAATAATCAATTGACTTTATGTGTAGGAAGGCAGCAGCATGCATGCAGTAGACAGTGCTTTGTTATCTTAACTAATATAAAGCGGTTAGATGGTCTGTTTGTCCGCATCTCTTCACTCGTACTCCCCGCTGTCTCGCGCGCATGCATGCAGCAGCCCCGCGCATGCATGCAGCAGCCCGCGCGAGATGTACGAATTTTGTGTAAAAATCCTTAGATTTTTGAAAAATCGTGTAGAAATATAAATTTTACACAAAAACCTTTTACAAAATAATATTCTGTTGCAAAGCAGACGCATCCAACTAGTTTTATATATATATGCATCGGTATTCGGGGGTGATTGGAGCGTTTGTGTAAGAATCTCTTAGCTAAGCTAGCTGCATGCTTACGAGTAGTAAGTGTGTGATGTGGCCTTAGATGCAAGCAAAGAAGTCTTTTTATGTTTCTACAGCAAACTAGTGATTCCTTTTCCAACTCCGTCTCTTCAACTTTCCCTCTTTTCCTCACCCCAGCAGGACACTTTATTTTTTATTTGCATTGCCTTTCTTGGTTTTTTCTTTGCTTAAGAGAATAAAGGAAGCCTTCCAACTTGAAATGGATGGAGAGCACATGATACAATCACACAACTTACTTTTAAAATACAATTGATAAATTATTACTAAAATACTAAAATACCACTTATTAATAAGACACCACTCATTAATAAGAAATTAATATTAGGAACTGATAGATAAATGATAGGCAAGGATACTGAATTAAATAAATTTCTTAATTTATGAATAGGAGATACAAATAAAATAATTTTTACAAATTTATAAAATACCTCCTAAATATATTAAGGAGATTTGCAGGTACAAAATCATTCACGGCGGGTGAGTGCAGTCTCGTGAGTGGTTGTGTGTAATAAGAGTGATAAAGTTCAATATAGTAGGTGTATTTTAAAGATTTAAAAATATTTTATAATTATTTGGTTGTTACATTTGGAATAAATTTTAAACTCTATCTTTCTTTTATATCACTCCTAGATACTACTCCTATCAATGAATAGTTTTTTTAAACAGTAAATTTATATTCAATCACATATCTTTTTTATTTTCTTTTCCAATACTCTTCCTTGCTTTATTGAATATCTTATATAGCTATTTTCTTATACGAGATATCGTTTCTATATCACCTCAGTAAATATTTTGCCCCGTATTTTTAGTTCATATGATAATGTAATTAAAGAAAAAAAATAAAAGTCAACAGAGTTGGGAAGACGGTGTAATGAATAGAAATAACGTTTCACCTCATAATAGCGAGAGTTGCTAGGATTCAGTGCTTTAGAACGTGTACAACCTCATTTAATAGGTGGTCTCTTAAGAAGTTTTTAGAGTTAACTGAAAAAAATACAAGAGACGGGCTCTTCGCGAAGAGCCCGTCTCTACATGATTCTCCATACACATTGTCTCATAGCTGCATTTATGATTTAAGGGCTTATGGTTGTACCATGCATTTTCTTTATTATCTCTTGTACTTTGAAAACCGTTCCGCTGTCTCAGGGTTGTACATGCCCTTAGTACAACAACTCAAACAGATCAAGTTAACTTAGGGAAAACAGTGCCTAAAAGTCAACTCTCTTGGTAAAAGCGTTTAGGTCGTTGGATATCCCTAGATGAGATATGACCATCCCATCCAGTCAGCTGTTTGATTGGAGAGCGAAGGTGGATGTGATAGTCACCGAGAAGAATATTCCTTCAATATGCTGGATGGAGGGATTTAGAAAATTTTTCTGGACGAGCTCATCCAATATTGAACGAGATGATGTGTCATCTCCTAATTGGTTATTACACATTTAATTTTCGTTTATAAATATGCAAATGATTTTTACTCTCAAATTATTTATCCAATTACGATCTAATTACATAATTGTATTGATTATAATTTAATCTATAAAATAAGATCTCATATGATTATATTTTTGTTAAAAAATATATTTGACATGTGCGTCGCACTAAATTTAAGCTTCTCTTATCCAAGTTATATACATCTAACTAAACAAAAAATTGACCCATCCCATCTACCCAACCAAACACCTCAAATGTATCATCCCATCCCTAAATCTATGGATGAGATCATCCTATCCATCCTCGCCCCAAACCAAAAGGACCCTTATTGTGTTGTTGCAGCTACGTCCGTCCTAAAATAATTTCTAGGTTTTAGGACAAACTTAATTTGTTAAGAATAGATTGATTTATTAGAGGAATATATATATAGAGGACTGAGGAGATCTTGAGGCTTATGATAACAACACCAATTAGAATCTTCTCATAACTCTAATCAAGTAGGACTCTAGACTCCCTAGCCAATTAAGACATGTTTCCTTATATCTATCTAATTAAGTAGGACTCTAGACTCCTAGCCAATTAAAACATGGTCGGTTGGGTTGGGCTAGGCCGAGCCCTAACTGAACCCTAAACATAGTAATCTAACACGCCCCCATAGTCGAATTGTTGGTTGAACCAACATTTAGGTTGGACTAGAACTTAGAAAAAACAGCCAAAGTAAGACCTTGGTGAAGATGTCGGCGAATTGAGATGTCGCCGGGACGTGGAGAACACAGATGTCACCAAGTGCAACATGCTCTCGGACAAAGTGTAGATCGATCTCGCCACATGTTTGGCGCGCTGGTGCTAAACGCGGTTTGAGGACATGTAGACTGTGCTAATGTTATCATAATACACCAAAGCAGTCTTGTGCAGAGGAGTGTGTAGCTCGGTCAAGAGTTTGCGTAGCTAGGTAGCTTCAGCAACGACATTGGCAACCGCTCGGTACTCAGCTTCAGCACTAGAGCGAGAAACTATATCTGGTCGCTTGAATGACCAAGAGACCATATTATCACCGAGAAATACGACATAGCCAAAGGTGGACTTGCGGGTGTTAGGGCAACCAACACAATCAGCATCAGAATAAATAACCAAGTCAAATGAGGAAGAGGGGCGTATGAACAAGCCCATATGAAGAGTCACATAAACGTAACACATAATTCGCTTGAGAGCAGCAAGATGTGGTTCTCGCGGATTGTGCATATGAAGATAGACCTGCTGGACTGCATAAGAAATATCTGGCCTGGTGAATGTTAAATATTGAAGGGCTCCAACAAGGTTGCAGAAATTAGTTGGGTCAGATACTAGAGCAGCATTGTAACACCCCAAATTTCCAAAGAAATAAAATACAATTTATTTATATTTTTCTGAAAAGGATTATTCTTGAATTTCTCTTAAAGCTATAAACACCCAAATAAACTAAAACCTAGAGAAAATATCCAAACCAGAGCCTAAGAAAATTTATATGTGATCCCAAGGCCAAGACCTATTTTTGAGAATTTTTACAAATTTTTACTACCCTTAGAAGCAACACTAATATTTTAAATCAATTTCAGCAATTATTTTTATTCGGAAATAGATTTAAACAGTGACGGTCCCCCTTTCCCCTTTTCTCCCTCAACCGGTCGGCCTAGCCCGCTCAAACCCCGCGCCCCTCTCTGCCAAGCGGGCCCTGCTCATCAGCGACCCCCCTTCTCCACGCGCACACCCAGATCAGGCCCACCTGTCGGCGCCAACCCCCCCGACCGAGCCCGACCCGACCGTTGCCATGCCCGCACCCGAAGCCGCCCGCTGATAGTGGCCCCCGCTCGTTAGGCCCGTCTTCGTCCTTGCGCCACCCCCAAACTTCACCGGCCCGATGACCTCGCTCCACAATCCGCTCGCGCCGGCCCCCTCCCATTAAATTGACGCCACGTTAATGCCCCCTGAGGTCCGCCGGCCGTTTTCCCCATTAATCGACGCGTTATCGCCCCGAGATCGCAGCGCGCATGCATGGCAAGACCTCACAGGCGGAATTGAAGACCTCCCTCGGCTTTCCATGTATCCTCCGACCATTTATCCCCGCCGGCGTCCCTATTTAAACCCCTGGCACCCCGCGTTCCCCCTCGCTAGCACTTGGACCGAACCCGAACTAAGTACCCGTGACACCCCTTTTTTCGCCACACCACCGCCCGCACTCCAGCCATCGCCAGGGCCCTCCTTCATCCTCGATGACCGCACCAGTGCGATCACCGATGCCACCCCAACCTCGCCCACCACTCCTTCGCCGCTAAAGACCGATGAAACTCTATCGCCGAAGAGGACCCGAACACCTTCGCCGCCCCCCGCTCGTCGCCGGCCGCAACCCGACGACCCCAAGCCACACTGACGGTACCGTCTTGACCCCCGCACTGTACTAGTCTCATTTTAGCCCTTAGGGCCGACCGCCGTTGCTCGCCATGCCCGCTAGCCCGTCGTCGTCACTGGAGAAGATGACCGGCACGGGTAAAGTACCCGTGCCGTGTCAGATTCAACCGAAACCGTGCGATCAAGATCGGATGGTAGGGATTAAATCATTCGTTCAGTTTAATCTATCCCGTCAGATCTCGGCGAAGCGGTACGCTTTAATCTGGATCATCCATTAGTATTTAAAACCCACTTTAAATCTAGGCCATCCATTGCGTATCGGTTCGATCTTTTAATCTCAGCCGTTCGTTCTCATTTAAACCGCCCGCCTCGCCCTCGCGCGTCCGATCGTGATCCGACGACTGATCTAGATCCGGCTCATGCGCACAGTGCGCGGGTTCACGGTGGGTTCGGTTCACCGTGGACCGGCGACTATTTTTAGTTTAAATTAAATTCTAGAAATTGTTTTTAACTTCAAAAATTCATATCTTGCTCATTTTAACTCCAAATTTGACCATCTAAATTTCAGAAAATTTATATTTTTATTCTATACATGTTTATGCAATAAAAAAAGTAGGTTTACCTTGGACATCTTATTTTTATTTAATAAAGTATTTAAAAACACTTTATGGTAAATTCATAATTCTTTTTAGAAAAATCCAGAACTCCATGAAATTGTCTTAAAAATTTAGATAATAATTTCAGAATGTTTAATAACTTCATTTCAATTATTTTAACCCAATCAAAACCTTTATGTTTATTTTGTGATTTTGGGTTGTTTAATTGAATATAATGTTTATTATGCGTATCGAGAAGACTATGACATCGCTGAAGAACCAGAGTATTACCCCGAGGTTCCTCCGTCACCCTTCGCTGAGCAAAGCAAGTCACCAAACTACTTTTTGAGCATATTGAACCTAGTTTTCTTAAACTATCGCTAAAACACATAGGTTATACATGCATTAGTCAAATTGAAAGCCTTAAATTATATTTATTTATATCCCCGACCTTGAAGTGCAAACCCAAGCCATGCTATTGAGCCTAAACTCCTTGTCACCATACTACTAGTATTATTAGATAGTGTCCAATGTATTGACATAATCGCTATAGGCTAAAAACGTGTCATAGAAACTTGGATTCTATTATATGATCCCCGTTATTCTCTCATCCCTGGAATTCTGTTGGTGATGGAGTTTTGGTTAAGTGTGTAATCATGGTGGGTTCTGGGTGCAAGCTAGGGCCTTGGTCGGTAGCACCCAGGGCATTATAAGGACCGGTCTATGGGATCCGTTGCAATACATTTTCGTACTAACCATAAGTCTAGTGGGTAAGTCCTAACTAAGGTATGGAGTGTTCCAACTCGAGGCACCACTTGGAGATGGGTCAAGTAGCACCTGTGGGTGGCTTGTTGAGGAGCCATGCTGAATAGCGTGGGCCTCATGGCTCTAGAAGTGATGAGTCATTGTCAACGATAGTCAACAAGGACTGAAGAGAAGAAGAGATCTGCTGTTTCATGGGCCGTGTGTGACTCAGGTACACGGGCAGCGAGCGACTGTCGGGCAGAGGAGGCTGCGAAGTCAGGCTGGCCCAATCCGGGTGCATGGGCCAGAAGCAGTAGAAGACCCACTGGGCTATTGACCAGGACTGACTCAGGTACACGGGCGGTGAGCGATTGCCGGGCTGAGAGAGTTGCGGAGTCGGGCCGGCCCAATCCGGGTACCTGGTGCAAAGCTGGTGGAGGCTTTGTCAGTTTCGGCGTAAAACTGACAACCGTTGATTCTGTATCTGACTGTCCAGAAGAGAAGCCGTAGTCGCTACGAAAACTTAGCTTCCGGATAAGTCATCTGTTACTCTAGGCCCACAGTCAGTCAGTCATGTCTGTAAAAATTCCTAAGGGCAGTAGAGTCTTTTTCTTTATTTTTGAGTCTGTAAAACCCTAAGGGGCTGGTAGAATATTCCTAGTGTTGGGCTGCCTATAAATAGGACCCCAATCCCTAGGGTTTGGACTACCCTTCTAGAAATCACTTTTGCATCATTCATTGGGTCATTTTGTCTCTCACGGTTCCTCTCTCTCTCCTGTGTGCGCCGCCGCCAGGCACTTGTTCTTCCCTGGTTGATGTGCATTTATTTTACTTCTGTGAGATTGATTTCCCTGTCTTTGCTGAAGCTTGTGCATTTATTCCACTGATTCAAGAAGCTTCGATTGGGTGAGCAGTGCTGATTTTATTCCTGAGAATGTCCATCTCTTGCGTGTGTTCTTCGTGAGAAGTAGTACTAGTTCTTGCTGTTGCAAGTAGTACTACTACTGTAGCTACAGTACTTGCTGCCAGCTTTTTACCTTCTACTGTTCTGCCTTTTTGATCGAGGCAGATTGAAGTAAATGCTTTTTGACTGTTTTCTGCGAAGTCATCCTTCTCTGTTCGAAGCCCCTCAGTTCCGTGAGGCAGGCTTCGATCTAAACCACACTCGAAGGCTTCGCTTCAATCTTCGAACTTTGTTTTGTGTTCTGTGTTGCTAAGTTTCGAAGCAGTTTTCTGATCGACAGCATTACTTACTTCGAACATTAGTGTGAAGGGTCTTCGGCCCTATCTGTTCGAAGTTCTTACTTCGACAAGTTTCGAAGTTGGGTTCGAAGCCTGTAGCTCAGTTAGGCATCGCACTGTCTTCTGTGTAGCGTGTCACCCTTCGCCTCTCTTTTCGGAGCTTGCTCCTTTCGAAGGTAGAGCATTGGCTTCGGACTTGTTTTTCTGTCACGTGGCAGGCTTCGCTTCTTTGTTCGAAGGTTGTCTGTTTGTGTGTTGTGTTCGAAGCTTTCTGTTCGAAGGTTGTGCTTCGAAGCTCTCGGTTCAAAGTTGTGTTCGAAGTTTTGTCTTCGAAGTGCTCACTTCGAAGCAGGCTCCGACTTTGTCACTTTGCTCCGAAGCTCTTGGTTCGAAGCTGTGTTCGAAGCCTTGTCTTCGAAGTACATACTTCGAACCAGGCTCTGGCACTGTTTTACTTCGCTCCGAAGTACACTTCGCTTCTTACCACTTCGAACTAGGCTAGACAGTGACACCTTCGGCATTTCGGACAGACTCCGTCACCAACCTCTGAAGCAGACCTCGACGTGCGAAGGGGGCTTCGCCAAGTTCCGAACAGGAGACAACTTTGGACAGTAACTTCTCTTTTCATTTTACATATACTTAGATCATTTCATTGAGAAGTTTAGGCCTGTTACAACTTGTTCATCTGCCTAGTTGCACCACTCTAGTTTTACACTGTTTATCATCAGTTGCTTCTAGGTTAGAAACCTTTAGACTTAGGCCTTCTGTTTGTTTTCTGCTGCATAGTTTTTTTTGAGGTGCGTTGGGTATTGGGAACAGGCCATTGATTCGAAAGAATTTTTAAGGCGCCCATTCACCCCCCCTCTGGTCGCTACTTTCGGTCCTACAAGTGGTATCAGAGCGAGGTTAGGGTTTTTCCATACCTTAACCGGTTCTAAGCCCCAGTAGTGACTATGACGTCTCCTGGCAAGGTCCCGTCCTTGGAAGCCCATGGCTATAATTATTGGAAGACTCGCATGCGAGCCTATCTCATGAGCCAGGGTTCGGACATATGGGATATTTGCGTTCACACCACTTTTGTCATTCTGCCAGTTACTGAGCAAGGTACTGCTGGTATCATTGCTCAGCATCTGAGCAACAGTAAGGCGGTGAACATTTTATTTTCTGGTTTAGGTCCCACTGAGTTTGAGCGTGTGAGCCATCTCTCCACTGCGAGAGAGATCTGGGCTACCCTCCAGGCACACCATGAGGGGACAGCTCAGGTCAAGGCTCGGCTCTATCAGACCTACCGGCGTGAGTACGAAAACTTCACACAGAAGCCGGGTGAATCTGTTGAGGCTTTGTTTGGTCGCTTTCAGTCGATCATTAACAAGCTTCGGGACAACAAGGCTGAGGGTGCTCAGTTAGTCTCAGATCACGAGCAGGCGCTCAAGGTTCTTCATACCTTGGACCCAAAGATCTGGGAGATCAAGGTATCATCTATCGTTGAGAGTACTTCTTACGATACCTTGACCATTTCTGAGTTATTTAGCAAGCTGAAGGCCACTGAGGTAGACACCCTGTTGAGATCAAATCTCACTGGCTCTGGATCAAAATCCCTGGCCCTTGCTACACCTTCTGTTGATCCCTCTGCTGTGAGCTGTGCTGGGTTCTCTTTGATGTCTATCACTGAGGACCAGCTTGAGTTGTTGGGAGATGATGATTTGTGTCTCTTTAACAACCGGGTGCGTCGTGTCTATGATAAAAGAATGTTCAAAGACACGGCACAAAATCCGGATGCTTTGAATGTGGTGATCCAGGACACTTCATCGCCGACTGCCCCAAGCGCAGTGGATACAAGAAGGGCACCGGCAGCAGCTTCCACGACTCCGGCAAGCATGAGAGCCCCTCCTTCAACAAAGGCAAGCCGAAGACTCGGTTCTTCAAGAAAGCCCTGAAGGACTACCGGCGAGAGAACAAGAAGCGCGACAAGGCCTTCTTCGCCGAGATGGAGAAAAGCTACTCCAAGAGATCCACGTCTTCTTCCTCTTCATCAAGCTCAAGTGATGAGGAGATTACCATCAAGAAGGGGAAGGACAAGGATGATCCGGCGGGCCTCTGCTTCATGGCCTTCGGAGACAAGCCGAAGAGCCGCTCACACCAGCGCCGAAGATCCCGCAAGAGCTTCTGCTCCATGGCTCTTGGGGATAGAGAAGAAAAGAGCTCCTCCGACGACTCCGACGACGACGATAGCAAGGTATCATCTTATGAGCGTGAAATTGTTGATTTACTAGAGAGCAATCGTCAGGAGTTAAAGTATCGGGAAAAACTGCTTAGGGGGGCTAAGAAGAGGATAGATGAGCTAGAGAGTGAGCTTGCCGTGGCCAACGGCAGAATTGAGAGTCTATCCTCTTCCCCTTGCTTGGGTGTTAGCAGTGAGTGCCCGAAGTGTGAGGTGCTTCTGTGTGACCTGTCGACTCTGAAGTCCAGGTACACAGAAAGGGTTGATGAGAGGGACGCTTTGGCCACTGAGCTTGAAAGCGCTCAGCAGGAGCTGAAAGATGCTCACGCCACTGTCGTCGCACCCTGTGTTGATTGCCCATCTCATCTAGCTGCCTTAGCTGAGCTGAAATCCAAGGGCGATGAGCATTTGGGTGATGTTGAGAGGTTGAGAGCTGAGCTTGCCCAGACTAGGCTAGAGCTTGAGACACTGTCAGTTCCACCCACTGTCTGTGAGAACTGCCTGTCTCTTAGAATGGAGTTGATTAAGCTAAAAGCCGGGAAGTCTGTCCAAGTAGAGAATGAGTGTGAGACCTGCTTGTCTCAGGTGGAGGTTCTAGCTTCTTTGAGAGAGGAGCTAGCTGATTCTCAGAATGAGAACTTTTACCTCCGGTCTATCCTGAGTTGGATCAGTGCCAGAGAGCCACAGCTTGGCATGATGATCCAGTAGTTCAAGAGGCAGGATGGGTTTGGGGTAGGTTACACCTACACCAAGGCTGACTTTGAGAGTGCCCTCAGCCGGGCAGTGGAGTGGAGTAAAATGACTCCAGAGCAGAGGTATCCCAAGACTCACTCCACTGAGACCTCCCAGGCTTGTCAGCCCAAGGATGGAGTGATCCATGAACCACCCAAAGCTCCACCCAAGAAGCCTATCTGGGTTCCTAAGCCCAAACACCTCCACTCTTCTCTAGACTCTCTTCCTGGACCCTCTCAGCCCAAGAAGACCACACCAAACACTACCAAGCCCAAGAATCCCAAGCCTCAACCACATCCCAAGAAGCCTACCTATCATTGTGAGTTTTGTCAGAGAGACGGGCATCTTGCGGAGTTTTGCTTCAGGAGAAAGCGAGTTGAGAGAGCAGAGAGGGCTCGTAGTGATCAGGTGCAGTTCTACCAGCAGGATGGTAGACTGCGTGTTCCTCGGCGCGGGGAGAGGCTAGAGGCCAGGCCGCGTCGTGTAGGTGGTGGTAGAGGAGACGGTTTTCCTACCCGTGCTCCAGTAGGTGGTGTTCGTTCCGGCAGAGTTCCAGACCGAGTTGGCTACGGTTCTGGACCTCGTGGCCGTAGGGTTAGGAAGAACCATGGACCGCGTTTTGAGCCGCGTTTTGGTCCAAACTTTTTTGATGGTTTTCGCTTTCCATCTTTTGAGCAGATGGCTCGACACTGGTTTAACTCTTTTGCTAAACCTGGTGCCGGACCATTTGCTCCCACTTACAGACATTGATTGTGCAGGACCGGGGACTGGAGGATGTTTGGATCATGGACTCAGGATGCTCTCGCCACATGACGGGACATCGCAGATGGTTCTCCAGTCTCACTCCCCCGAGCTCCAAAGAGTACATTACATTCGGGAACAGCGGTCAAGGGAAAGTAAGTGGCATAGGCTCAATCAGCATCTCAGACCATTTCTCTTTAAAGAATGTTGCTTTGGTTAAAAATCTGAACTTTAATTTAATCTCTGTGTCGCAACTTCTTGAGGATGGTTTGGAAGTGCGTTTTAAGAAGGGAAATTCCTCTGTGATTGATTCTAGAGGGTCTTTGGTTGTCAGATTTTACCCTTCGGTAAAGTTTTTCGAATTGACTTCTCTAGTTCTTTTGGCCCTTCTCGCTGTTTGATTGCTGGATCTTCTTCTGAGCTCTGGAAGTGGCATAGGAGGTTAGGTCATTTGAGTTTTGATCTGCTAGTCAGGTTAAGCTCTATGGACCTCATCCGAGGATTGCCCAAGCTTAAAATGGAGAAGGATCTAGTTTGTCATCCCTGTCGTCATGGGAAAATGGTTGCCGCTTCTCATTCACCTGTGACTCAGGTGATGACTTCGTATCCAGGCGAGCTTTTGCATTTGGACACTGTAGGTCCAGCTCGGGTACGCTCAGTCGGTGGGAAGTGGTATGCACTTGTGATTGTTGACGACTTTTCTCGTTTCTCGTGGGTTTTCTTTTTGGAGTCTAAGGATGAAACTTTTCAATTTGTCCATGACCTGGTTTTGAAGCTGAAGAATGAGAACAATGGTCGGATGCGAGCAATTCGCTCTGACAACGGCTCTGAGTTCAAGAACTCTCAGTTCGTCAGCTTCTGTGGTGATCAGGGTCTGGACCATCAGTTTTCTTCTCCTTACACTCCCCCACAGAACGGCGTTGTGGAACGAAAGAACCGCACGCTAGTTGAGATGGCCAGGACGATGCTCGATGAGCACAGGACTCCTAGGCGTTTTTGGGCTGAAGCCATGAACACGGCTTGCTATCTGGCCAACCGCATTTTTCTTAGAGCTTACATTGGTAAGACATCATATGAGTTGCGGTTTGGCAGACAGCCCAAGGTGAGCCACTTGCGAGCGTTTGGCTGCAAGTGCTTTGTGCTCAAAAAGGGAGGGCATTTGGACAAATTTGAGTCTCGTTGCTGGGATGGTGTTTTTCTTGGTTATGCATTGCATTCTCGAGGCTTCCGTGTTTGGAACCTCGAATCCCAGCTGCTTGTCGAGACGTGTGAAGTTTCATTTGATGAGTCCTTGCCTTCTTTGAATCCTTCTTTTGAGCTTTCTGGTGATGATGAGCTCAGAGAATCCATCTTCGAGGAAGATGAGGATACTCCAGCTGCTGTTGAGGGCGGGCCTTCTGCATCCCCCGCAGAGCACACACCTTCTGTGACTTCGACTGATGATGAGGGCGGACCTCTAATCACTCCTTCCACTTCGATCGAGCCCCCTCAGTCGAGTCCAGAGGTGCCAGCTGCTGACTCCGGTGAGGTGACTTCAGATCACCAGGGAACCCGAGCAGTTCAACGTGACCACCCCTCAGAGCTCATCATTGGTGATTTGACTGAGAGGACTTTGCGTTCTTCTGCCTCTCTCGCTGTGTTTGCTGAATCTGCGTTTGTTGCATCTTTTGAGCCCAGAGATGTTTCTCATGCTCTTTCTGATTCTAATTGGATTAATGCCATGCAAGAAGAGCTTGAGAATTTTGTCCGCAATCGGGTTTGGACACTAGTTGAGCCGCCACCTGGATGCAACCCCATAGGCACCAAGTGGGTATTCAAGAACAAACAAGGTGAAGATGGGGTTGTGGTGCGCAACAAGGCTCGACTAGTTGCCCAGGGTTATTGCCAGAAGGAAGGTATTGATTTTGAAGAAACCTTCGCTCCTGTTGCCCGTCTTGAGTCCATTCGCATTCTTTTAGCTTTTGCCGCTTCGAAGGGTTTTAAGCTTTTTCAAATGGACGTTAAGAGTGCTTTTCTGAACGGGTTCATAGAGGAGGAGGTATATGTTAGGCAACCCCCCGGTTTTGAGAACCCCAAGTTTCCTCGACATGTTTTTAAGTTGCATAAAGCTTTATACGGGTTGAAGCAAGCCCCCAGGGCTTGGTATGACCGGTTGAAGCAATTTTTGTTGGGGAAGGGCTTTGTGATGGGTTCTGTGGACAAAACTCTTTTCTTGCTCAGAGATGCTTCAGATTTTTAGTTGCTCAGATTTACGTGGACGATATTATCTTTGGCGGTACTACTGATTCTCTTGTGTCCAAGTTTTCTGAGCAGATGCACAGTGAGTTTGAGATGAGCCTCATGGGTGAGCTTAAGTACTTTTTAGGGCTCCAGATCAAGCAGACCAAGGACGGCACCTTCATCCACCAAGGTAAGTATACTCGTGACATGCTTAAGAAATTTGACTTTGGTGGTGAATTGAAGCCGCAGATGACCCCGATGGGCACTTCTGGGGGTTTGGACAAGGACGAGAGCGGTGTCAAGGTCAATGAGAGAGAATTTCGAGGGATGATCGGTTCGCTGTTGTACTTGACGGCAACAAGACCGGACATACAGTTCGCCGTGGGACTTTGCGCGCGTTTTCAGTCTTCACCACGCGCATCTCACCGGCAGGCTGTCAAGCGCATTTTTAGGTATCTCACTTATGCGCCCGATCTCGGTATTTACTATTCAGCATCATCATCTCTTGATCTATCTGGCTTTTCGGACGCTGACTTTGGTGGGTGCCGGTTGGATCGCAAGTCGACTTCCGGTACTTGCCAGTTTCTTGGTTCTTCCCTTGTATCTTGGTCTTCTCGAAAGCAATCTGGAGTTGCTCTTTCGACCACAGAGGCTGAGTACGTAGCTGCTGCTAGCTGCTGCTCACAGATGGTTTGGATGATTTCTACTCTACGAGACTTTGGGTTGTTCTTTCCTACCAGGGTTCCATTGTTTTGCGACAGCACTAGTGCTATTAGTGTAGGGAAAAACCCATGTCTTCATTCAAAAACCAAACATATTGATGTGCGCTTTCACTTCTTACGGGATCAATATGAGAAAGGTGTCATTGACCTTATTCATGTTGATACCCATCATCAGTTGGCTGACATTTTCACCAAACCCCTAGATCAGTCTACATTTGAGCGTTTACGAGGGGATTTGGGTGTTGTGTATCCTTTCTAGGATATTTTGCGTCAGTTTTTCTTTCTTCTTTACTCTTTTCTTGAGTCTTTTTGTGTGTGTTCATATCTTGCATATTCACGTATCACACTTTAGAGATGCTTCTGTTATATGATTGAACTGCATTACTTATTCTAGCGGGTACATGCTTTTGATTACTTGTCAATGATCATGCTTTGGTTCAGTTCACTTGATATATCTGTCATATGCATGGCTTTTATGCTTTAAAACCTGAAAAATGATCACCATTGCTTCTGGTAACTAGCATGCGTAGGCTGAGTGTTTTTGCTATCTGTTACATGCCTTGTAGCTAGTTCATCACATAGATGCAGATATGCAACTTGGACATCTTTATGCTTTAACATGGAAAATGTGCTATAAAACTGATAAAAATCAAAAATGAATGAAAATTCCATGTCTTTTTATGCTTAAATTGAAAAGATCCAAGTGGGTTTGCTTTGTCGCATTATATTGTTCTGGATTGCTTACCATAGCACTTTGGTATGAACTAGGACAGTATAGTGTATGCCGAGATCAATGTCTTAAGCTTCTGATGGTCCAATTCTGGCCTAGGCTTGACTTGGTCGGTTAGCATAAGGTTTGACATGCAAATAACCCTTGGCACAAATGACAAAGGAAAATGAAAAAGCCTGAACTTTAAAAGGATAACAAGTTTGCTGAAGCACTTTGTTTTGAACAAATGCTTATCTTGGTAGATATCAGTTAGCTTCTGCATCTCATGCTTTACCTTGCTTGTTTACTAGAAAATGTGGTGATGCTTTTATTTGCAAAAATTGAAAAATGCGTGCTAAATGACTTTCTTTAGATATCATCTCTTGCACTGATCATGCCATGTGTCTTAGACAGTATCTCTTTTGCTATACCTGTTAGATACTGTATTTGCAGTCAATCATATCTGAGAAGCATGCTTTCTACACTCCACCTGCACCCCAATTGCATTCACTGCATATTTTGAGGGGGAGTTGCTTTCAGGGGGAGTCTGTGTCTCTTTTTGAGTGCTTGATGAGTTCACTTGTCAACAAGGGGGAGAAAATTTGGGATCAGAGTTTAAGGGGGAGTTCTTACTCTGTTGATATCCTTGTTGTTCTGAAATCGCACTCATTTTGAGCTTTTACATTTTGGTTAACCATAATGACCGTTTCTTGCTTTTGGTTGGCTTTTGGTCATTAGGGTTAAACTTTTACCTTATTTTTCTTCTTCTTTGTTTTCTTGTGTTTTGTTTTCGTGTTTCCACATTTGTTCGCAGGTGCTGAAGAGCTGTGAAAAGAGGAATGTTGACAATGCACTCATCAAGGGGGGAGATTGAGGAGCCATGCTGAATAGCGTGGGCCTCATGGCTCTAGAAGTGATGAGTCATTGTCAACGATAGTCAACAAGGACTGAAGAGAAGAAGAGATCTGCTGTTTCATGGGCCGTGTGTGACTCAGGTACACGGGCAGCGAGCGACTGTCGGGCAGAGGAGGCTGCGAAGTCGGGCTGGCCCAATCCGGGTGCATGGGCCAGAAGCAGTAGAAGACCCACTGGGCTGTTGACCAGGACTGACTCAGGTACACGGGCGGTGAGCGATTGCCGGGCTGAGAGAGTTGCGGAGTCGGGCCGGCCCAATCCGGGTACCTGGTGCAAAGCTGGTGGAGGCTTTGTCAGTTTCGGCGTAAAACTGACAACCGTTGATTCTGTATCTGACTGTCCAGAAGAGAAGCCGTAGTCGCTACGAAAACTTAGCTTCCGGATAAGTCATCTGTACTCTAGGCCCACAGTCAGTCAGTCATGTCTGTAAAAATTCCTAAGGGCAGTAGAGTCTTTTTCTTTATTTTTGAGTCTGTAAAACCCTAAGGGGCTGGTAGAATATTCCTAGTGTTGGGCTGCCTATAAATAGGACCCCAATCCCTAGGGTTTGGACTACCCTTCTAGAAATCACTTTTGCATCATTCATTGGGTCATTTTGTCTCTCACGGTTCCTCTCTCTCTCCTGTGTGCGCCGCCGCCAGGCACTTGTTCTTCCCTGGTGATGTGCATTTATTTTACTTCTGTGAGATTGATTTCCCTGTCTTTGCTGAAGCTTGTGCATTTATTCCACTGATTCAAGAAGCTTCGATTGGGTGAGCAGTGCTGATTTTATTCCTGAGAATGTCCATCTCTTGCGTGTGTTCTTCGTGAGAAGTAGTACTAGTTCTTGCTGTTGCAAGTAGTACTACTACTGTAGCTACAGTACTTGCTGCCAGCTTTTTACCTTCTTCTGTTCTGCCTTTTTGATCGAGGCAGATTGAAGTAAATTGCTTTTTAACTGTTTTCTGCGAAGTCATCCTTCTCTGTTCGAAGCCCCTCAGTTCCGTGAGGCAGGCTTCGATCTAAACCACACTCGAAGGCTTCGCTTCAATCTTCGAACTTTGTTTTGTGTTCTGTGTTGCTAAGTTTCGAAGCAGTTTCTGATCGACAACATTACTTACTTCGAACATTAGTGTGAAGGGTCTTCGGCCCTATCTGTTCGAAGTTCTTACTTCGACAAGTTTCGAAGTTGGGTTCGAAGCCTGTAGCTCAGTTAGGCATCACACTGTCTTCTGTGTAGCGTGTCACCCTTCGCCTCTCTTTTCGGAGCTTGCTCCTTTCGAAGGTAGAGCATTGGCTTCGGACTTGTTTTTCTGTCACGTGGCAGGCTTCGCTTCTTTGTTCGAAGGTTGTCTGTTTGTGTGTTGTGTTCGAAGCTTTCTGTTCGAAGGTTGTGCTTCGAAGCTCTCGGTTCAAAGTTGTGTTCGAAGTTTTGTCTTCGAAGTGCTCACTTCGAAGCAGGCTCCGACTTTGTCACTTTGCTCCGAAGCTCTTGGTTCGAAGCTGTGTTCGAAGCCTTGTCTTCGAAGTACATACTTCGAACCAGGCTCTGGCACTGTTTTACTTCGCTCCGAAGTACACTTCGCTTCTTACCACTTCGAACTAGGCTAGACAGTGACACCTTCGGCATTTCGGACAGACTCCGTCACCAACCTCCGAAGCAGACCTCGACGTGCGAAGGGGGCTTCGCCAAGTTCCGAACAGGAGACAACTTTGGACAGTAACTTCTCTTTTCATTTTACATATACTTAGATCATTTCATTGAGAAGTTTAGGCCTGTTACAACTTGTTCATCTGCCTAGTTGCACCACTCTAGTTTTACACTGTTTATCATCAGTTGCTTCTAGGTTAGAAACCTTTAGACTTAGGCCTTCTGTTTGTTTTCTGCTGCATAGTTTTTTTTGAGGTGCGTTGGGTATTGGGAACAGGCCATTGATTCGAAAGAATTTTTAAGGCGCCCATTCACCCCCCCCTCTGGTCGCTACTTTCGGTCCTACACTTGTACCGACGTGGCACAAAAGAGGGTGAGATGTTAGCCCGGAGTGGCTGGTCGCGCCGGCGAAACCTAGAGCGGGTGTTATCGGCTTGGAGCATTTCATGCTGAGGTTTTGGCACGAGTTCCCGTGGTATGGGTCATATCGTTACACTTTGGTGTGTGGGATGAGTGCGTGCCTTGTGGGTACAGTGGTACACCTCTAATCAGAGTTTAAATCTTTTCGAAAAGCCGAGCCCACGGTCAAGGGTGGGTTGCGTGACTACTCGCAGTTAGTTTATATTTATGAGTGTTGCATGATGACTTGGCATGTAAGGACCGTTGAGCGAGGAGGGAAAACGTACTTAAATTTATATTTGCGTGTAGTCAAAGTGTAGACTACACTAAATGCTGCAACTGAAAAATGTACTTTTCCATACTTTAAACCATTATCTTTCCTTTGTTATTACCCTGCATTATTATTGCATTCTCAGTGGCTTGTTGAGTACTTTTGTACTCATACCCGTTGGACAAACACTTCATAGGCTACATACTATGAGGAGGATGATCTAGAGTAGTGACCTAGTCAAGAAAATGATCCTAAAGAAGATGTCATCATGTAGCTTTATTTTCACAGTTTCTTTTTAAATTTTATGCTTATGTAATAATGTGGTCTGCGAACCACAAATGATTGATCGTATGTACGTTGTCGCATGATGGACATCTTGTTATTATTGTTTTTCTACGGAAATTCAATAATGTTCCGATTTCATTAAATTGGGGCACCACAAGCATCGACAAAGAGCTTCGGATTCACATCAACCGGTGTTGAGTAGAGCTTGCAGTCAACCATGCCAGCATGCTCTAAAATCTCAATCATATACTGTCACTGAGAAATAAATAACCCAAATTTTGTGTGCTGAACATGCATGCACAAAAAATGTCGAAGAAGACCCAAATCCTTCAAAGGGAACTCCTGCGGGAGGACATTGATGATGCCTCGTAGTAAATCAGAAGATGAATCTATCAACATAATGTCATCGACATAAAGTAGGAGATAAGTAGTGTCTACCCCGTGATGAAGCACGAAGAGGGATGCCACGATTTGGCTTCTGTGAACTGGAGCTACAGAAGATGAGTAGCAAACCAACTATACCATGCACATGGTGCTTGCTTCAGTCCATAAAGGGAGCGATTGAGCCGACATACGTAATCCAGATGTGTGGAATCCACAAACTCAGATGGTTATACACAATAGACTATCTTTGTTAAATTGCCATGAAAGAATACATTGTTAACATCAAGCTGATGTATGGGCCATGAGCGGGAGACAACCAAAGAGAGTATAGTTCGAACAGTGGTCAGTTTGACCACAAGACTGAAAGTCTCTGCAAAATCAACTCTAAGTTGGTGGGTGAAACCACGAAGCACCCAACATTCCTTATAGCATTCGAAGGAACCATCTGGCTTGAATTTATGCTTGAATACCCATTTTCTTGTCATAGAGGTGACCGAGGAAGAAGATCCCATCTATTGTTGGACATAAGTACTGAATATTCGGCCTCTATGGAAGATCACCAATTGAGATCTATGAGGGTAGCACGATAACTTCGAGGAATCAGGGATAATAGAGTGGCCTCAAATAGCATGGTCTATTTAAAACCATCATTGCCACGTGTGACCATGCCATGGAGGTTGATCACGGATGGTACTGCAACGACTCCTTTTGGAAGGGACGCCAGAGCTAGAGATGAGGAGCTAGTCGATGGCACAACCAGAGCTGGATCTAGGTTTACGGCTAGGACTGAGCGCTTGGAGTAGACGAGACCGCAATATCGACCAATAGGTGGCAACGATGGTTCTAGGGCCAACGTGTCATCAGGCCAGAAATGAAGTGATGGTACGAAGGCCGACGGTTCAACAGCTGGGGCCTAGGTCACAACACCGGAGGTGCGTGGGCCCGCACTCAAATCTCGAGTAATGCCAACTGCAAGAGGTAGTGTCACGCCCCGATTTAATAAATCAGGACCTTTATTGAAATTCCATAGAAAATCAATAAACCAAGACGTTCATCATGCGACCACATACAAATACGAGCAATCATTCACGGTTCGTAGACCGTATTAGTACAAAAGTGAATAAAGATGAAGAGAAACTAATAAATCAAAGGGTCCTAGATGAACGCCTCCTTCCAGTCTCGCCTTGACTGGGTCGCTACTCCAAACCTTCATCCTCCTCGTAGTAGACGGGCTCTGGTGGTGTAAGTCAACGGGGGTGAGTACAAACGTACTCAGCAAGCCACCGAATGCAAATATAATGCAGAGTAATAACAAGGGAGATAGTGGCTAATTTTGCGGAAGAGCATAATTGTAAAGCAATTAAATGTGAATCAAGTTATTAATACTGAAATGTAAACATGTGTATGCATCATCATCTTCTAACTCGAGGGGTACAATCAGCCCCACCTCGCTCAATAGTCCTTACATGCCATGAATAACTCAACCATTCAAACAATTGTAAACTAACTACGAGTAGTTACACAACCCACCCTTGACCGTGGGCTCGGCTTTTCGAAAAGATTAAATACTCTGATCAGAGGTGTACCACTGTACCCACAAGGCACACACTCATCACTTACACCAAAGTGTAACGAGATGACCCATACCGCGGGAACTCATGCCAAAACCTTCCATATGGTCCACCTTGACCCGACAGCACCCTCTTATGGGTTTCATATGGTGTCCCGACGCGTCGAGCCTCACCATACCCCCCTTGAGCCACATTGGTCCAAGTCACCCGCAGGTTGCCCCTTGCCCCCTCCACTATGGTGCATCGAGTCGGATTGTTCCATACTTTCAGTTAGGACTTACCCATTAGACTTGTGGTTGGTACGGAAGTGCTTTGCAATAGATCCCACAGACCAGTCCTTACAGTGCCCCGGGTGCGACCAACCAGTTCCCGAGCTTGCACCCGAAACCAAACATACTTATAACATAGCCAACTCCAACAGAGTCCAGAGACGAGAATAACGAGGAAATTCATATAACAGATTCCAACTATCTACGACTCATTCTCTTTATCCTATAGCATTTGTGCCTGTACATTGGGCACTAGCTAAAATTTTTATAGTAGAGTGACAAGGATTTAAGGCTCAATAAGCATGGCTTGGGTTTGCACACAAGGACGGAGATCTAATAAATATAGTGTAGGGCTTGATATTTGACTAATGCAATAATATCCTATGAGTTATAGCGATAATTTATTAAAACATGGGCTCAATGATGATCAAAAATGGGGGTTGTGACTTGCCTTGATCCGCGAATGGTCAAGGTGGAACCTCGGGGTAAGACTCCGGATCGTTGACGGCGTAGTAGTCTTCTCGATACAGAAAAATAAACACAACATTCAATAAACATTCCAAAAACCAATCATACAAGCATACATGTTTTTGTTTGGGTTAAGTAAAGGAGATAGGTTTTTAAGTTCTATGAGTTTATTACTTAAATATTAAGATTAAGTTTTAGAGGGGTTCCTGAATTTTATAACTTGATATAATTATTTTTTCTAAGGGGGTTTTTATTTTCCCTTTTTAGAGATGAAGTAAAAAGGTATAAAATAGCCTTAATGTTTTTATGGCATTAAAATAGTGAAATCAAGTTATTTAGGTCTTCTGAGGTTATTGTATAAGTTTTTAGGATATTTTCATAAAGTGTGGACTTTTTATTATATGAATTAATTAAATATCCTAAAAAGGACTTTTGCATTATTATTTAATAGAATAAGGTGGGAAAAGTGAACATGCTATTTTTATTGTATTAAAATAGTGGAATAAAGTCATTAAGTCTTCTGAATTTAATATATAAATTATTAAAGATTTTTCTGAATTATTTAAATGAAATATTAATTAAATCCCAAAGGGGACTATTCTTTATTATTTAATAAGAATATTTTGTGCCAAATAATCATATTGTTTTTATTGCATAAAAGTGTAGAGGATAAAAAGGCAAATTTTCCAGAATTAAAATGGTGAAATTTGGAGTTAATTTGAGCAAGATATGAATTTTTAAAGTTTAAAGCATTTTTTGAATTTTATTTTAAACCAGAAATCAGGCGTGGGTCCACGGTGAGCCAGGTCCACCATGGACCCGCGCACTGTGCGTGTGGACCGGTCAGATCTGGACCGTCCGATCCAGATCGGGCGTCGAGAAGCGAGGCGGGGTGTTTAAGTCGCAGCGGATGGCCCAGATGGGTCCATACTCTTTGACTGGATCAATGTCCTGGATTAAACCCCCTAAGGGTTTAATCTGGACCGCCCAGATCTGATCGGAGGGCTCCGAGCCCATCCGGCACGGCACGGCTGAAAGGGGGTAATTTACCCCTTCTTCCCCGACTCCGGTGGAGCTCCAGCGAGAAATTCTCGGTGACGGCGAGGCTTAAGGATACGGCTAAGGCTAAAAACGGATAGAGGGGCACAAGGGGGTTCTCGGTATACCGGCAGCGATGATGATGGAGTAGTGGCGGTGGCCGACGTCGAGGAGAGGGTGGCGGTTCTCTTCGGGATCGACGGCGGCGAGATGTTCCGGCGCTCTTCACGGCCAACCGATGCGAGTCCGGGGTAGAGGGCGGGGAGGCGGGCCTATCGGTGGTGACGGCGAGGGCAGCGGTGGCTCAGAGCGTCGGCGAGGGCTTGCCGGAGGGGAAACATGGGAAAAAACCCTAGAAAGGGGTGGCGACCTTCGGTATTGCGAGATCTTGGGCTCTGGCATCGTGGCGAAGTGCGGCGAGGGTGTTGGTCTTATAAAGGGACGCCGACGGTGGGTTTTTGGTAGGGAAAAAGGGGGAAACCCGAAGGGATTTCATCCGGTGGCGGTGAGCTTCCAAACTTCGCGAATACTTGCTATATGGGGTGAAAACGCGTGGCAAAAGCCAGAAGGGGATCACCGGAGGATGGTGGGTCGAGATCCTGGCTCGATTCGGTGACCCGAGGCGGTCGGCGGTGAAAAAAGACAAGGGGCCGACAGGAATGGAAGGGGGAGATCCCCTTCCATTGTTGAAGATGAATCTGACAGGTGGCCCCCACCTGTCAGCGGCTACGAGCGAAAGGGAAGAGGCTGACAGGTGGGCCGAGCGTGGCAGCAGTAGGAGGGGACGGTGCGGGCGACTACCAGGTGGGCCTGGCCGAAAGGGTCTTTAGGGGGGAAAACAGGGTTGTGGCCCAATAAGCTTTAAAATGCATTTTTCATTAAATTTAATTCCAGAAATTCAAATATTTGCTTAAGGCTTGAAGCTCTGTTGCTAAAATCTTGTAAAAATTCTCAAAAATATTTCTTGGCTTCTAGATTCCACCATAAATGTTTCAGCTACAAATTTGAAATATTTCTTCCTGATTTGCTTTAATTGAGTTCTTTTAGCCTTTTCTTAATTTAATAAATCATTTTATTCCAGGAAATTTATTTCCCTCATTTTTATTTTATTTTAATTCTAGGGCTGTTACATGTAGTGCGACACTAGATGAACCTGTAGAGGAAAAATGATGACAGTGCTAGAGGATACTACACCGTGTTAGAAGGTTCCTCCAAAAAATCAAATGTCGCATGTGGGGGTGGAGCAGTATCCTCAGTGAAAGGAAAGGAGAGACTCATCGAAGACCACATGGTGTGAAATAATGACCCTATTTGTGTGTCGATTAAGGAAAATGTACCCCTTGTGATGGGGTGAATAGCCTAAAAAGATGCACAGGGAAGAGAGAGGGGCCAATTTGTGAGTGGCAGTGGTGGGAGATTAGGATAGCACTTGCATCCAAAAACCCAAAGGTGGTCATATGAGGGATTAGTCCCGAGGGAAAAGTGAGGGGTGGAGAGGTTGAGGGTTTTGGTGGAAAGAATGTTCAGGAGATATGTGGTAGTGCTGAGAGCTGTGACCCAAAAGGTGGGGTATGCTAGCCTAAAAAAACAGAGAGCAAACAATATTATTGGTAGCATGAATGATGCATTCAGCTTTACTGTTCTAGGCTAAAGTTTATGGGCACTCCCTCAAACTCGCGGCTGTTGTCACACTATACTCCCTATATAGATACCCCAAATTGTGTACGAACATAGGCAAAGAAGTTCGTGAGGGTGGTGAAGGGTGTCAGACTTTAGTCGCAAAGGGAAAGTCCAAAGGTAGTGAGATAAATCATCGAGAATAACAAGATGATACTTATGACCAGAGATACTAGTGACATGAGATGTCCAAAGATCACAATGTATTAATTGAAATTTTTACATAGCACGTGAGGATGATGTGAAAAGGTAGATAGGTGTGGTGACCTAGCTGACAAGCATGACAAAGAGTATTGCTAGCACTTTTGTTACAATAGATGGATGAGGATTGTGCTAGTTTTGATAGAACTTCATGCCTTGGATGTCCAAGACGCTGGTGCCACACTGAGGAGGTGGTTGTATGAAGAGTGGAGGCTGGGAGCCACAAAGGGTAGAGAGGTTAGGAGCTGTAACATTTGACGATTTCCCTCCGAGTAAGAATATCCTTCACAGAGCAACCAAAAGGGTCAAACTCCATAGAACAATTATTGCCAGTGGCAAACTGACGAACATAAATGAGATCTTTAATAAGGTTCAGGGAAACAAGAACATTATTAAGATGAAGTTTATGTGGAAGGTGTGTACGACCCGTGGAAATAACTAGAATGAAATTCCCGTTACCGATAATAATGTTGGAAGGAGAATGATAAGAGGGAGTTATAGTGTGAGAAAGGATACTGACATCAAAGGTCATATGATTAGTGGTCTTAGAGTCAAAGGTCTAAAAGGTGGCTGCTAGGGCCTATTTATCCCACCTTGCCACAGGTGGCCCGTATGACATGATTGGGGGTGGTACCCCCCACTGGCCAGCCCATTGCCTGTGAGTTCCAACAAGAAAGGCGTGGGGGTGTCCTGATTAGGGTAGCGGGGGAGGGGAGCGAGGAGCAGTGGGAGGCTGCGGCCCGAGCCACATCTAGATTGACTCGAACCATAGGTTGTAGAAACTAGGCTAGACACCGACGGGGCCCTGGCCTATGGTGCCTCCTTAAGTGGTGGTGTTTGCACCACTGTTGTTGCTGGAACCACCACTAGAATTGCCTACAAAGTTCGCCGGTTAGGAAGGCCGCTGTTGCGGCTATGACGTGAGGGGCCGGGTTGGAGACCGATGGTTTGGGACCACTATCGGCCACAAATAGCGAGGGTGGCGACCGGGGTGGTATTGGCCATAGTGAGCTCCTCCAAGCGTTGATCATCACAGACCTGCAAGAAGAAGGAGAGAAGATTGCTATAATGGAGATGGAGGCCAATGGCGGTGAAGCGCTCGTTGAGGTCTCAGATGATGTTGAGGACAAGGATGCGGTCAGAGATTGGTTTGCTAAGGTCACGGAGATCCTCGACCATCCGTTTATATTGACGACAATACTTAGTGATGAAGAGGTCTCCTCGCTGGAAGGCCCAAAACTCCTGGTCAGCGTAAAGAGCGCGTGTGGTGCAATTCTCGAGTAACTGGGACTCGATGGCGAGCTAGAAAACTCGGGCTGTACTGGAACCAAACTGGGAGATTACATCAGTGATGTTGTCAGAGATGGAGCCGATGAGCTAGGTACGGACGATGCAATCCATGTGCACCCAATCTGAGGAGTTGGGCATGACGTCGTCGGAGAGGACATGGCGCTCCAAGGAGAACTTCCCAATGGTGAGAGGGAACGACTCACGCCATCATGCGTAAAATGTAGATGTGATGTTGACGACCAACGACATGAGGGAGTGAATATTCTGCATGGGGATGACTTGGGCGTGCAAATTCAGAAGAGCTGCAGCCTCGTGCCGAAGGAGGGTGACATCGAAGGAAGACATATCATCGGCGATGGAGTCATCGCCGTCGTCAAGAAGTTCCACGGACATGTGCTCATGAGCAGCGTATTCGAGGATGGTGCAAAGACAAGCGTCAGCCGTGTTGTGCTAAGATTGTGCAAGGGCGGCCGTGCATTCTTCTTCCACCACACGAGCGAGAGCAGTGTCACGGTCAGCCTTGGCTGTGCGCCCGCGATCCTCCTGTGCGGGGTGAGTAATCTCAGCGCACTTGAGCGTTGACGACGGGAGAGGTGCCGAGGTCACCAGTTTGCGGCGAGGTGGCCATGGAGCAGTGTCAGAAGGCAGGACATGCTAGGTGCGGAAAAGGAAATCTAAAACTTAATTTTTGAAGAATAGATTGATTTATTAGAAGAGAAAACAAGCTACATATATAGGGCTGAGGAGATCTTGAGGCTTATGGAAACAACACCAATCAGGATTTTTTTTCATAACTCACTAATCAAGTAGGACTCTAGACTCCTAGTCAATTAAGACATGTCTCTTTATATCTATCTAATCAAGTAGGACTCTAGACTCCTAGCCAATTAAGACATGGTCGGCTGAGCCGGGCCCTAATCGAACCCTAAACATAGTAATCTAACAAGCACATATATTAAAGATATATATATATATATAAATATAATATTTTTCTCATGATAAATGAGTGTAAGTTTAGAAGTAGTTAAATTAGAGTAATAATTAATATATTTAAATAATAATATATGTATTTTAGATGTAGAATTATATTTGAAATAAATTTTACAATTTGAGATTGACTGCTACCACACTGCACTACATCGGTATTTGCCTTTTTGTCTAATGTTGTCAAATCCAGCGTCTCTCTTTTGGTCGAATCCGATGTGCATCTCCTATAGATACTCTATATGTTCCCTACCATATTTTATTCCCTACTCCTCTCTCCCCATCCTCCAAATCTATAGGAAACTCTCTCTCATCCCCTATCCATCTAATGTGATAGCCTTCCTCCTCCTGCACCTGCGCCGCCTCCTCCCGCTCGAGCGTCGGCAATACCTCCGATGATGGAATAAACCTGATGTCTCATTTACCATTTTTATTAGCTCATTTGCATACTTAGTGAAGTTAGAACTTGTCTCCTGTACGTGTGTGTTCATCACTGGTTGTGTGTTCTTGATCTATGAGTGCTCACTGAATTTGATCCTGAGTCTAACACTTGGTATCAGAGCATCCGTGGGTGTTCAGTGAGGAACGGCAAGCATGAGCGGAAGATCACAGACGTCACCCGGCGCTGGACACCACAGCCGATCCGTGTCGCGTAGGCCCTAGGGTGGACGCGGAGCAGGTGACCGCGTGGTGGTGGAGCAAGTGGTGGAGAAGGTGGCGTCAGGCAGGTCCAGCGAACTATCCGTTATTGACGAAGACCACCTACAATGACTGGTCACTGTTGATGAAGATCAAGCTGGAGGCGCGGTTGCTCTGGACGGCGATTGAACCTGGCGACGTCGACACTCAAGTTGACCGGATGGCCCTCGACGCCATCTGCAGCGCAGTACCACCCGAGATGATCTCTACCCTCGCCATCAAGCCAACGGCAAAGGAGGCGTGGGAGAGCGTGAAGGTCATGAGGATTGGTGGGGAGAGAGTGCGCAAGGCCAGTGCCCAAAAGTTGCGTAGAGAGTATGAACAACTGGGATTCCGTGATGGCGAGTCCATCGAGGACTTCACCATGCGGTTGTCAAGCCTGACCAATCAACTGGCGACACTCGGTGACCCCGAATCGATGGAGAAAATCGTCGCAAAATATCTTCGTGTTGCAAGACCCAGGTATCACCAACTTGTGGTTTCAATCGAAACTTTGCTTGATATTTCATCACTCTCGGTGGAGGAGGTCACAACTCGGTTGAAGGCTGTGGAAGAAGATGGAATTACCACTGCAAATAGAGATGGCAGTGACAAACTCTATCTCACTGAAGAAGAGTGGCTGCAACGTTACAAGCAAAAGGAGTCAGACGAGCGCCGACGCAGTGGTGGATCCGGCAACGGCAGGCTCTGGCAGCGGTGGTGGGTCTGGGAGCCGCAACAAGAAGAACGTCTGGAAGAAGAATGCTGCAGGGACAGACTCAAATGGGCCACCAAACCGTGGCAAGGACAAATGTCGCAACTGTGGTAAAATTGGCCACTGGGCCAGGGAGTGCCGCAGCAGGCCCAAGCGCCAAGAACAGGCCCATGTCATTGAAGAAGAAGAGTCCACACTTGCGTTGGCATACACTGAAGAAACTTCAATCCAGTTGGACACTCAACCTCAAGCAGTGGCAGGGGCTGCTCGGTCTGGAGCTGCCTCGACTGCTTCGCCGGAGCTTGCTGGGCCGCCGGAGCTCGCCGGGGCCGGAGCTGTCTCACTGCCGGAGCACGCGGCGCCCGGAGCTACCTCGCCGCCGGAGCTCGCGGTGCCCACAGCTCCCCCACCACCGAGGTCCGCAGCGCTCGCAGCCGCCTCACCGCCGGAGTCCACGGCGCCCGCAGGCGCCTCGCCGTCGGGGTCCGCAGCGCCAGCAGCCGCCTTGCCGTCGGGGCCTGCGGTGCACGGAGCTGCCTCGCCGGAGCTCGCACAGGCCGCAACAGCCTCGTCGCCGGTGCTCGCGCAGTTCGCCGAAGGCTCGCCGGAGCTCGCGGGGCCCGCAGTAGCCTCGCCTGGATCCGCTCGGCCTACGCCTGCCTCAGGTGCCTCGCCGGAATCCGCGCGGCTAGCTGCTGCCACGCCAAAGTCTGGCCGACCTGTTGAGCTGAAGAAGCACGAGGCGTTCGCTGTGTTTGGAGATGCAGAGAAGGGAGACTCCAAGAAGCGCTGGATATTTGATACAGGGGCCTCCAACCACATGACCGGCAACAGAGAAGCCTTCGCAAGTCTCGACACTGGCATTCACGGCACAAGTCCGTTTCGGTGATGGCTCAGCCGTGCAGATCGAAGGTAGCGGCACAATCCTCCTCACCGGGAAGAATGGAGAACATCAGATTCTGGACAGCGTCTACTACATTCCTAGCCTCACCGCCAACATTGTAAGTTGCGGACAACTTGATGAATATGGCTTCCAGATTAATGTTCAGGGTGGTGTCATGATGGTTCGTGACAAGAAGAAGCGACTACTCGCCAAAATTCAGCGCAACATTGCAAGACTGTACGTACTTGATATTGCCGTCGCACGTCCAGTCTGCTTGGCGGCGTGTGTTGGTGAAGATGCCTGGAGGTGGCACTCACGCTTTGCCCACATTAATTTTGAGGCATTGCGTAAGATGGGAAAGGAAGGTCTGGTATGTGGCCTCCCTGTTCTGTCCCAAGTTGAGCAAATCTGTGAAGCATGTCTCGCCGGCAAGCATCGAAGGACACCGTTTCCACACCAAGCACTATGGCGAGTAGCAGAGCCGCTAGAGCTCATGCACGGTGACATCTGTGGCCCAATTACTCCTGTGACTCCTAGTGGAAACCGCTATTTTCTTTTGTTGGTGGATGACTATAGCAGGTATATGTGGATTACACTGCTACCCACCAAGGATGGCGCACCAGGCAGCTATCAAGAAAGTACAAGCAGCGGCAGAATGAAAGAGTGGGAAGAAACTCCACGCCGTACGCACTGATCGTGGGGGGGAGTTCACAGTAAATCACTTCAGTGAGTACTGCGCGGAGTTGGGCGTGCAGCGCCAACTTACTGAACCCTACTCGCCTCCACAGAATGGTGTTGTCGAGCGGCGCAATCAAACAGTTGTAGGGGCAGCCAGGAGTATGCTCAAGGCCAAGGACCTTCCGGGCATGTTCTGGGGAGAGGCAGCCATGATGGCTGTCTATGTTCTCAATCGGTCGTCGTCGAATGGAGCTCATGGAAGAACACCATATGAACTGTGGAATGGCAGCACACCATCAGTACATCATCTACACACTTTCGGGTGTGTGGCTCATGTGAAGAACACGCGTCCACACCTACAGAAGCTTGAAGACAGGAGCAAGCCCATGATCTTCGTGGGTTATGAAGCAGGATCAAAGGCCTATCGTGTGTATGACCCGACGACCAAATGTATTCATATCACCCGTGATGTTGTATTTGATGAAGATGCCAAGTGTCGGTGGGATGGTGATGAAGCTGCTGATAGCGAGTTTGTCATGGAGTACGTGGGAGCCAATGAGCAGGAGGTGGTCGTTACTCGCCACGGGCAGCAGGCTGCGCCTCCCTCTCCAAGGGTCGACATTGCTTTACCAGAGGGCAACCAAGTCCATGTGGAGCGGGTCATCACTCATGTGTCACCTCCAATCGGTGTGGGGGGGGAATCTGAATGGAGATCATGATGACCAGGGACCTCTGAGGTTCAGAACTCTCCAAAACATTGATGATGTTGGACCAGCATTTGGACTTGGGAAGCAGAGGCATACTGGTGATCTGTTGTTGGTTGACACAGAGGAACCAGTGTCCTTCCAGGAGGCACAGATGCAAGAATGTTGGCGCCAAGCCATGCTCGATGAGATGACGGCCATAGAGGTGAATGAGACTTGGAAGCTGGTACATGCTCCACCTGGAATCCGCCCAATTGGCTTGAAGTGGATCTTCAAGACCAAGAGAGACGCTGCCGGCAACATCAGCAAAAATAAAGCACGACTTGTGGCGAAAGGGTACGTGCAACAGCAGGGGGTGGATTTTGATGAGGTGTTTGCGCCAATAGCACGACTTGAGTCAGTGCGTCTCTTACTAGCATTTGCAGCGGGGCAAGGGTGGACAGTCCATCACATGGACGTGAAATCCGCCTTCCTTAATGGCGAGCTGAAGGAAGAAGTATATGTCACTCAACCACCGGGTTTCGTGGTCGCAGGAGAAGAAGGGAAAGTGTTGCGTCTGACAAAGGCGCTGTATGGGCTTCGCCAAGCACCCCGCGCCTGGTACGCCAAGTTAGACACTGTCTTGCTGGCACTAGGATTCCATCGCAGTGAGTCTGAGCATGCAATGTACACGCGAGGAGGGGGAGAACAACGTGAACACAGACTCATTGTTGGAGTGTATGTAGATGATCTTGTAATCACTGGTGAGAATCTCCAAGAGCTCAAGCAGTTCAAGGAGGAAATGAACAACACTTTTCAGATGGCAGACCTTGGCCTATTGCAATATTATCTTGGACTGGAAGTGAGTCAAGATGAAAAGGGCATATCAGTGAAGCAGAGGTCGTATGCACTGAAGATCTTAGCATCTGCTGGTTTGGAGGGGTGTAATGCAAGTCATGTTCCCATGGTAAACCAGATTGAAGCTGAGCAAGTCAAATCCTGCACCACTTGTTGATGCAACTGAGTATAGAAGAATTGTGGGAGCTCTGAGGTATTTAGTGAATACTAGGGCAGATCTGGCATATGCAGTGGGGTATGTGAGCAGATTCATGGAGCAGCCCACAACTGATCACCTTCTAGCTGTGAAGAAAATCCTGAGGTATATTGCAGGGACAATGGACTATGGATGTTGCTATGGAAGGAAGAAAGGAGATGATGTCCTAGTCGGCTACAGTGATAGCGACCTTGCAGGGGATGTTGATACACGTAAAAGCACCACAGGTGTGATGTTCTTCTTAAATGGCAATCTTATTACTTGGCAGTCACATAAACAGAGGATTGTGGCCTTGTCAAGTTGTGAAGCTGAATACATTGCAGCTGCCACTGCAGTATGCCAAGGAATTTGGCTTAGCAAGCTCCTAGCAGAGCTCAAGGGGGAGCAGAAAGCTGAAGCATTTACACTGAAAGTTGATAATCAATCAGCTATTCAACTGAGTCGGAACCCTGTGTTTCATGATCGCAAGCAAACACATTGATACTAAATTTCATTTTATTAGACAGTGTGTTGATGAAGGCAAGGTGGACATGGAACATGTTGTTACTGGTAATCAGTTGGCTGATATTCTGACAAAGTCTCTTGGACAGGATCGATTTGTTGAGCTACGCACAAGATATTGGTATCGTCAAGACGAATGAAGAGCATCAGGTTTAGGGGGAGAACTGATGGAATAAACCTGACGTCTCATTTACCGTTTTTATTAGCTCATTTGCATACTTAGTGAAGTTAGAACTTGTCTCCTGTACGTGTGTGTTCATCACTGGTTATGTGTTCTTGATCTGTGAGTGCTCACTGAATTTGATCCTGAGTCTAACATCCGACAGGCCCTCCCGCCTCTCCGGGCATCCCTCAACCACCAGTCGCCCCTCCCACCCCTCGCAATGCCCATTTTACACCCCATGCAGCTAGAGCACCGGATCCCACACCCATGTGCTAGATCCCATGCCCAGCGATGCTACCTTCCTCACCGACCGTCATCGAAGGCTGTGCCTAGGCCGTCAGGAGCTGCCGGCCGTCATTGGAGGCTACTCCTAGGCCGCCGGACCCACATCGCCGACTGCTGACCACATTATCAGACTTCAAAATGGAGCTAGTCCAGTTCCCACATGGTTGGGCCATCTCATGCGCGCATCGTATCTTGCCACCCATCAACACTTGCTAACCCCGCCTCGACCATCTTGCAACTTCCCCCGTCGCCCCTTTCAGCAATCCCGCTGCCACCCCTCCCCGCACTCCATGCGCCACACCTTTGGAGAACACACGGTAGTAGGAGGCAGGAGAAATGGAGAGAGAGGAAGAAGAAAGAAAAGGAGAGGAAGAAAAAGAAAGGAGAGAAAATAAAATAAAAGGATAATGTTTTATTTTATGTATGATTTTTACTATGTTTTTTAGATTAATTATTTTATTTGAACTAATTTAGAAATATACTCGTTAAAAATATAAACGTTGAAATTTTATTATCATTGGATAATAATAAAAAACTGGATTCAAAAATATAAGGAATAGGTTTTATGGAAGCTATCGAGGTAAGCTCTAGTAAAGATGTAATCTTTTCAGAGATATCCTCTCTATAAGAGATATATGAAATAAATTTTAGAAAAATTGCTAGAGTTCTCGATTCTTTCGCGTTGTCTCCGTCAGCAAAAGAAAGAGACAAAGACGTGTCGTCAATCAATTTCCTGCGGCCAGCTAGCTATTAACTCCATCACACGGTTTCTTTCTTGCTCAATTATTATACTTCTACATTATTTGATGTGATATTTAGGACAATCTCAAAGTGTTTACGGTGGTGTCTTGATTAAAGAGAGAATAAGATGAATAATTTCTTCCGATCTTATCATTTGTTTTTTTCGTGAAGAGTCGATTTCTCGCATGAGAGCATATTTCCATAAATTTTCCCTCTCTTATTAATTTGCTTGTCACGATAGTTTTTATTTATATAACAGCCTATTCAATACCATATAAACTAGGTAATATAGAGTTAGAAATGTCTTAATCATCTTAGTCCTAGAATCTCTCTTACATGTAATTTTGCGTGCGTTAGAGTTTCTCCAAAAAGATCTCTTATATAAGTTCCTAAATTTAAAATTTAAGATTTAAATAAAAAATTAGACTCCAACAACACCCCTAAACAAACTCCTCGTTCAAACCATTTTCTAAATCTCTTGTTATCTATCCTAAATATATGATTAATTTCTCATTCCTTATTTAAAAATAGAATAGAAAAGCGATTGAAAATCAAATTAGTTTTTAGGGATTAACATGAATATGATGATTCATATATCAAATTTGAAGGAATAATATTTAATACATCTTTTAAAGATGCTCTTAGTTTTTTACTTATACACACGCTCACTCCACATCAAGTGCCAAGTGGGACATATTATTGTTAGATGTTACCGATGACTAGTACAATTTAGCACATGCATCTTGCGTTAGGCCTAAAACATCCATTTCATTTAATTGTCGAGTGAAGAAGTTAGGAAAACATATTGACTTTTTTTGTGGTTGTGTATATAGGTAATACTGTACTTCCGTTTTATATTATAAATTGTTTTATTCTGTAAAGTCAAACTTAATCGACTTTGACCAAATTTAAATAAAAAATATTAACATATTTAATATTAAATAACTATATTACTAAGTCATACTCCCTCTATTTTTTAGATTAATTTATAGATAAATAAATCTAAACACATTTATGCCTAGATTTATTGATTATAGATGAATTTAGGAAAAATGAGAATGACTTATATTCATAAATGGAGGTAGTATTATATAGTCGATTTAATAAAACTAACTTGATATTATAACTATTGACATACATTTTATAAAATTGATTAGAATTATAGAAGTTTGCCTCATAAACAATCAAACAAATTAAGATTATCTAAAAAATATAAATTAAAGGTCTACATCTGAAACCAGAAAAACAATAAAGGATGGAGAATACTCTGCTTATTTACTTAAGGTGTGTTGAATAAATGGACTTGGTCCAAGTTTATTTGAAGAATAATTCCTGGAAAAATCTCAAAGGGCCACCATGTAGAGGGAGCATGTGAACCTTTAGTCCCTACCTTGCTAGTTCTAGGAGAGGGAGACCAGCTTATAAGGGATGGTGCTCTCCTTGCAACTAGACCTATGTGGGTGAGAGGAGACTAGAGAAACACACGCGCGCGCTCACTCACCGGGCTGGGCGGGCTCGGGCACGGGCACGGGCCAAGGGGGGGGGGCGCAGGCGCACGACATGCGCATGAATGGTCCGTTCGAAATCGGCTCCGATTGCTTGCACAGACGCGGACTCCCCTTTTGCAGTTCTGTTTTGCTGCTAGGCGTTTTTTTTTGGAACGGACTGGTTTCGATTCAACTTCTGAGCCGTTACTAGTGGAGAACGTGGAGACGCCCTGATCACACGTCTGTTTCTCCTCCACTAAAATCGAGCAGCAGCCCCTGTACACAGAAGAGAAGAACACTCGCTGATCTCCTCAGTGTTGTGCTGCCATTCGTAGACTACTCCTGTTCCTCTCATCGGCGTGCACCGTTGAGCGGAAGAGCAGGTCTCCGGAACCCGTCGCCTTCGAGATCCTGTACCGGGAGAGGGCGAATAAGGTTTTTGGGAAGCGCTCCGCGTGACTGCTCGCGTTCGTCCACCACGGCTCGTCTTCCTCTTCGCTCGAGTGCTGCCCGTCGTCGTCATTCAGTACCGCACGTCGTCATCGTGGTACCAGTCCGATCTGTGACTGCTCTACCTGTGAACATCCGGTACGTTCTTACCACGTTCGGTACATTATTCTTGTTCATGTGTATAGTGTACTGGTATACCGTGGTTATGTGTATTCATCTGTTTCATGTCATGATTTATTTGTGGAATAAGTTAAACCTAATAGTGCTCGTCATTTCCAACAATCCAAAAACCTTATTATAGGCACTGTGGTTTTGATATGGTTGGATTTGCCGATGCACCGAAGGCCGGAGAAATTTGCTGGTGTGCACTTCAAGAGATGGCAGATCAAAGTCACTTTGTGGCTAACAGCTATGAATGTCTACTGGGTTAGTAGTGGCAAACCTGAAGGATATCTTTCTGCTGAAAAAGAGAAAGAGTTCAAGGATGCCACTACAATCTTTGTAGGATGCATTCTTAGCGTTCTTGCTGATCGTCTGTGCGAGGTGTATATGCACATGACAAATGCGAAGGAGTTATGGTATGCACTGAATGCGAAATTCGAGTGCTACTGATGCTAACAATGATCTGTATGTCATGGAGCAATTTCATGATTACAGGATGGTTAATAACCGTTCTGTAGTGGATCAGGCTCATGACTTATAGGCCATTGCTAAGGAACTCGAACTCCTAAAGTGTGCCTTACCCGACACGTTTGTGGCTGTTTGCATTATTGCGAAATTACCTTCTTCATGGAGGAGTTTTGGTACTGCACTCAAACACAAGAGACAAGAATTCTCTGTTGAGAGTTTGATAAGGTCTCTTGATGTTGAGTAGAAAGCCAGGGAAAAGGACGCTGCGGACAAAAGGTGAGGGGCAATCGAGCGCCAACGTGGTGCATCAACCCTCAGGAAAGAACAAAGGGAAATTCAAAGTTAAACAAACTACCAATTACAAGAAGAAGAAGAGTAACACAGATGCAAAGCCTTGCTTTGTATGTGGAGAAGTTGGCCATTGGGCCAAGAAGTGTCCACATCGCAAAGGGATGAAAGCTCCTACAGGACAGACTTCAAAGTCTGTCAATGTGACCATTGACAATACTGAAGATGGGAACCGGTATGGTAATTTTCCTACCATTCTTTTAGTTTATCAGTCTACAATTGGTGGGTTGATACAGTGGCTAATGTACATGTCTGTGCTGATATCTCTTTGTTTTCTTCTTACCAGGTCACTCGGGATTCTTCCGTCCTAATGGGGAATGGGTCTCATGCTTCTGTTCATGGTGTTAGCATGGTATATCTGAAGTTTACTTCGGGAAAGATCGTGCAGCTGAAGAACGTGCAACATGTCCTTCTATCAACAAGAATCTAGTTAGTGACTCCCGTATGTGTAGGGATGGGTTTAAATTGGTGTTTGAGTCTAATAAAGTAGTCGTGTCAAAACATGGACTATTTATTGGTAAAGGCTACGAATGTGGTGGCTTGTTTCGCTTTTCCCTTTCTGATTTCTGCAATAAATATGTGAACCATATATGTGGCAATGTTGGTGATGATGTCAATGTTTGGCACTCACTGTTTATGTCATATAAATTTTGGTTTGATGTCTCGGCTTTCTAGTATGAACTTAATTCCAAACATTTCCATTGTTAAAGGTTCTAAGTGCCATAGTTGTGTGCAGTCAAAGGAACCTCGTAAGCCTCACAGGGCAGCCGAGGAGAGAAACTTGGCACCACTAGAACTCGTACATTCAATCTTTGTGAAATGAATGGCGTGTTAACAAAGGGTGGAAAATGATACTTCATGACGCTAATTGATGATGCGACTAGATTTTGCTATGTTTATCTATTAAAAATGAAAGATGAGGCTCTTGACTATTTTAAAATTTATAAGGCAGAAGCTGAAAATCAACTAGAGAGAAAGATCAAAAGACTTAGGTCGGATCGTGGTGGAGAGTATTTTTCAAATGAGTTTGACTTATTTTGTGAGGAACATGGAATTATACATGAGAGAACATCTCCCTATTCACCCGAATCAAATGGGATTGCCGAAAGGAAGAACCGCACCTTGACTGACTTGGTTAATGCCATGTTAGACACTGCGGGATTATCTGAGGCATGGTGGGGGGGGAGGCATTACTGACCTCTTGTCATGTATTAAATAGAGTTCCTAACAAGAATAAGGACAAAACCCCATACGAGATGTGGGTTGGAAGAAAACCATCACTTTCTTACTTGCGCACATGGGGTTGCTTGACGAAAGTCAATGTACCAATAACTAAGAAGCGCAAGCTTGGACCTAAAACTGTAGATTGTGTCTTTCTAGGATATCCTCATCGCAGTATTGCCTATAGATTTTTAGTAGTAAAATCTGAGGTACCAGACATGCATGTTGGTACAATTATGGAGTCTCGAGATGCAACATTTTCTGATAGCATATTTCCAATGAAAGATACTCATAGCACTTCTAGTCAAACTCCTAAGACAATTCCCAATTCAATCACACCACCTGAATTTTCTGAACAAACACATGAAACTGTCCCTGAGGAGGATGACAGTGAAGCTCCTAGGAGGAGCAAGAGAGGAAGGATAAATAAATCATTTGGTGATGATTTCATTGTGTACCTTGTGGATGACACTCCCACGTCTATGTCAGAAGCATATGTATCTCCTGATGCAGACTACTGGAAAGAGGCTGTCCGTAGCGAGATGGATTCCATTATTGCTAACAAGACTTGGGAGGTGACAGAACGACCTTATGGTTGCAAACCTGTAGGGTGCAAGTGGGTGTTCAAAAAGAAGCTTAGGCCTGATGGTACTATTGAAAAGTATAAGGCTCGACTTGTAGCTAAGGGCTATACCTAGAAAGAAGGCGAAGATTTCTTTGACACTTACTCACCTGTTGCTCGATTGACCACTATTCGAGTACTACTTTCTTTGGCTGCCTCACATGGTCTTCTCGTTCATCAGATGGATGTTAAGACAACTTTTCTTAATGGAGAGCTGGATGAGGAAATTTACATGGATCAACCTGATGGGTTTGTAGTAAAAGGTCAAGAAGACATGGTGTGTAAGCTATTAAAATCTTTGTATGGTCTGAAACAAGCTCCTAAGCAATGACATGAGAAGTTTGATAAAACTTTAACATCTGTGGGCTTTGCAGTCAATGAGGCAGATAAATGTGTATACTATCGCTATGGTGGGGGTGAGGGAGTTATTTTGTGCCTATATGTCGACGACATACTGATATTTGGGACAAACATTAATGTGATAAATGAGATCAAAACTTTCTTGTCTCAAAATTTTGATATGAAGGATCTGGGAGTGGCTGATGTAATTCTGAACATCAAGCTAATAAGGGATGAGAATGGGATTACACTTTTGCAGTCTTATTATGTGGAAAAGGTCTTAAGCCGCTTTGGCTATATGGACAGTAAGCCTTCTCCAACACCTTATGATCCTAGTTTGTTACTTTGAAAGAACAAGAGAGTTGCTAGGAATCAATTGGAATACTCCCAGATCATTGGATCACTCATGTACCTAGCTAGTGCTACTAGGCCTGACATCTCTTTTGCTGTTTGCAAATTGAGCCGGTTTACTTCTAATCCGGGAGATGATCATTGGCGTGCGCTTGAGAGAGTCATGCGCTATCTTAGAGGTACTATGAGTTTTGGACTTCACTATTCTGGGTACCCTTCGGTACTGGAGGGTTATAGTGATTCAAACTGGATCTCTGATATTGATGAGATCAAAGCCACGAGTGGATATGTGTTCACTCTTGGAGGTGCAGCTGTTTCATGGAGGTCTTGCAAACAGACCATATTGACGAGGTCAACCATGGAAGCAGATCTCACGACACTAGACACAGCCACTGTTGAAGCAGAATGGTTGCGTGATCTATTGATGGATTTACCAGTGGTTGAAAACCAGTGCCAGCTATCCTTATGAACTGTGACAATCAAACGGTCATTGTCAAGGTGAATAGTTATAAGGATAACATGAAATCGTCTAGACATGTAAAGAGACGATTGAAACCTGTCAGGAAGTTGAGAAACTCCGGAGTTATAACATTGGATTATATCCAAACATCTAAAAACCTGGCAGATCCCTTTACAAAGGGATTATCACGGAATGTGATAGATAATGCATCGAAGAAGATGGGTATGAGACCCATGTGAGTTATACTATGGTAGTAACCCAACCTATGTGATCGACGATCCTGTGAATTAGGACCTGGGAAGAACAAGCCATCAGTTAACTGAAGAGAGTAATTTTAACCCACTCTAAGTGAAGATGCAATACTCTCGGAAACTGCTAGGCAGGTTGACGACTGTCTTAATGTGTTCTGTTGGCTATATTAGTGAAGATGCTATCCTGCAGAGCATTCTTGAAAGAACACACCTATATGAGCTTGATTGTTGGTCGCAGTCTATGGAGACTTGGGCAGTCTCCTAGTAAGCTCATGAAGAGACCAATTAGTATGACTTATACACTCCACCCGAGGGGTAGGCTACTAGCAGCCTAGTATCAGTTAAGACTTTAAGTAAAACTTACTTGCACAAAACATGCAATTCAAGGCATAGTCCATTGTTCAAGTTGTGAGTGAGTGTAGCTTAAAGCTCTAGATGGATGTTCAATCTTAACCGGTCTCCATCAAAACACTGGTATATAAACAACACAAAAGAATTAGACAAATCTCTATGGGACTTTGAGCTATGGTGGGGGATTGTTGAATAAATGGGCTTGGCCCAAGTTTATTTGAAGAATAATTCCTAGAAAAATCTCAAAGGCCCACCATGTAGAGGGAGCATGTGAACCTTTAGTCCCACCTTGCTAGTTCTAGGAGAGGGAGACCAGCTTATAAGGGATGGTGCTCTCCTTGCAACTAGACCTATGTGGGTGAGAGAAGACTAGAGAAACACATGCGCGCGCTCGCTCGCCTCGCCGGGCACGGGCACGGGCACGCGCATGGGCCGGGGGGGTGCGGGCGCACGACATGCGCGTGAATAGTCCGCCGAAATCGGCTCCGATTGCTTGCGCAGACACGGCTCCCTTTTGCAGTTCTGTTTTGCTGCTGGTGTTTTTTTTGGAATGGACGGTTTCTATTCAACTTCTGAGCCATTACTAGTGGAGAACGTGGAGACGCCCTGATCACGCGTCTGTTTCTCCTCCACTAAAACCGAGCAGCAGCCCCTGTACACAGAAGAGAAGAACACTCGCCGATCTCCTCAGTGTTGTGCTGCCATTCGTAGACTATTCCGTTCCTCTCATCAGCGTGCACCGTTGAGCGGAAGAGCAGGTCTCCGGAACCCGTCGCCTTCGAGATCCTGCACCGGGAGAGGGCGAATAAGGTTTTTGGGAAGCGCTCCGTGTGACTGCTCGCGTTCGTCCACCACGGCTCGTCTTCCTCTTCGCTCGAGTGCTGCCCATCATCGCCGTCGTTTGGTACCGCGCGTCGTCATCGTGGTACCAGTCCGATCTGTGACTGCTCCAACTATGAACATCCGGTACGTTCTTATCACGTTCGGTACATTATTCTTGTTCATGTGTATAGTGTACTGGTATACTGTGGTTATGTGTATTCATCTGTTTCACGTCATGATTTATTTGTGAAATAAGTTAAACCTAATAGTGCTGTCATTTCCAACAAGGTGTACAATACATTGTATGATAATTTGTTTTATTCTTTGGTGGTCACGGTCAGAGATGCTACTCCGACGTTTCCGTTAGGAAGTGACGTATCATACGCTATGAGTACAATAGTGTCGTATAACATGGGGCCAATTAATACTCAACAAAGACAGAGAAAAGAATACTAGTCTCTCTGGTCTCGACGCCGACGACAATTAAATGTAACTCCAACATAGCCTTCAAATTATGACTTCTATTTTTGATTTGAGGTTTTTCTCATTTTTTGGAGACCTGTTTTTGGTTTCTACTTTAGTAATGACTCTTAAAACAGAATCCCTATTTTTAATTTTTAGCACTTCTTCACATACTATACACATATATTTAATAAATACATAATACATAATAATAATTATTTATTAGTAATTTAATAATAAATGACTATATTTAATTTTTTAAATATAAATATAAATATTCAAATTTAAATATAAGAACATAATCATCAATCCCTAGCGGTGGGCGGGCGGGCCGATCTAGCTTTGGTGCGCGGGGAAAGGCCAGCGGGAAGCTTGTGCACGTGGCAACAGCCCGTGGGGAGCGTGTGCATTCACGTGGCGCATATGAGAGCTGAAAGAGTGGGCCCCTAGGGTAGGGGTGGCAGTTTGGCTCGAGACCCACGAGCTAGCTCGGGCTCAAGCGAACCGAGCAAACTAGGCTAGGCTCGGAGACCTCACGAGCCGAACTCGAGCCGACCTTGTTGGCTTGGCAAGTGACCGAGCCGAGCCGAGCTGGCTCGCAAGACAGCTCGAGGCTCGGTCAATGGCAATCTTCATCATGTGCGCGATCGACAATGCTTCATTGCCAAAGTCTGTAGAGCCCCACATCTGCTACTGCAAAACTCTAGTCGCTGATGCCCTAAGATGCTGCGACCATCCTGAAATCAACCACCACCTCTCTTGATCCTGCCGTGACCACCATAGATTCAACATTCCAGCTAGTGCCGCCACCGATCCCATCACCGCCTAGGACTATCCATCGTCACGATGACGCCCTAGATCTAGCGGTCACCGATCACTACTGCTCGCCCCTCCGCCCTAGTAGCTGGCAGTAGCCATTGACCTAGATACAGCCATCACCGCCGCTCGCCCCCTCTTCCCTGGTGGTCGTCGCTGCCACTGCCATCGCCCCCGACATGGTGACACCCACCGCTCCTGCTAACTCATTGTACTTTGTTGATTTGGGGCTATGGGTTCTGATTTTGTGCGTATATATTTTGCTTGGTGAGACGAGCTGCTCGTGGCTCGGCCGAGCCCGAGTCGAGCCATAGTTTCAGCTCGTATGGGCGGCCGAGCCAAGCTAGGATTGGCTCGCTCAACACACAGTCAGCCGAGCCGAGCCTAAGCCAAATCTTCTCGACTCGTTGCCAACCCTACCCTAGGGATGAGGGCCTAGTGATCTCTTTTGAGAGCACTCCTATTTTTGAGAGCCAAGTAAGAGTCCTGTTGGATCTCGATTTTTCTCACGGGCTTTAAAAATGAGTTTGAGGGCCTGAGTAGGTACCCTATTGGATTTGCTCTTAGTTTCATACAAATTCCAACTTTGAAGCACTCCTTGAAATTCACGGAATTCATAAAGATCTAGATTCTTAAAAAAATTTCATATATGATACTATTGATGTTAAAATCATATAGGGATCTTTGCACCTTCACATTCAAAGGTTAGGAGAATCTTCATAGCTCCAGTGTAGATCCTAAATCTTGAGTTTTGCAGGTGTGCTAATCAATTTGATCCTACAATTGATAAGATTGAAAATATCTATTTTCTTGACCATATCGGCCAATGGGCCGATCGTCCAATAACACCATATCAGCTATACATCCGATACACATGATACACATGAGTGCGAAAAATAATGTATCATCTAAACTCTAAACAAGCATCCATCACATAATAAAAACAAGGACATAAGCGTATACTGATTTTTTTGCAACATCTGATCCATACTAGGAGATAGGGAGACTCAATCAGTTTGGAGTGTGATAAAGCTCTCAGAATCATGATACCTTATCGACTAGAACTCCGATAAAATAATAGACCAAACCCACCGCCTTGATATGATATATCTTATTAGGAACAACCTAATAGATTGAACTGAACTGAGAGAGGACGAGGTTGAAGAAAATAAGAAGAGTCTATCTCGCTAATACATCTAGTACACATGTGATCGACATATCGTATCTAACTAATATATTAGAGAAATGCAACCTTAGATAGATTTGATACATTGGGATAACTAGTAGACACATGGACTCAACCAAAATATCAGACTGAACCGAGAAAGTCTTGGTTGAATAGATACATTTGCCATGTGACAAGACCTACTTCTTGTTAAAGATCTAATTAAACTGATGCAACCCAACCCGTGATAGGAAATCGATGAGCGAGACATGTTTCTTGCTAGAGATCAAACAAAACCGATGTAGCCCAATCCAAGATAGGAAATCACTAGATGAGACTTATTTCTTGCTAGAGATCAAACTAAACCGATATAGCCAAACCCGAGACAATAAATCGTTGAGAAAAACTATATTACCTTTGCTCGTAAAAGCTAGCATTGTGTCAAATAGAAATTAAATAGATTGATCCTAGGATGATTCATAATGACCACGACACAACTATTCATAATGCGCTACAAATTTGGCAATGAACCTTCTATGATGTATTGTCTGTGATGTGCTTTTGATGTTGCATGTGTTAAATGGCTGCCAAATCCTGGTTGCAGCCTATTTTTTTGAAATGACCATACTATTATTGACGGGTGATAATAATCACCCGTCATTGATGGATACATTATTTTTTTGAAATGACTATAATATTAGTGACGGGTGATAGTTATCAACCGTCACTGATGAGCACATCAATGATGTGTGATAACTATCACCCGTCACCAAAGAAACATTACAAATGAGCCCATTGGACTGAAGTCGACTCTTTAGTGACGGGTGTTTACCCGTCACTATTGATGCCACATTACTAAGGCGATAAGGGTGACAGAAGACATGTTCGTCACTAATGTACGTTATGATCCATCACTAATGTGTGTTTCTATGGTAGTGTACTTAAATTATGATAAATCTTATGATTTCCTATTATAGGGTAATGTTTGAGACTTGATAACCATGTAGAGTTATACAAACGTCTCGCTAAATCCGTTAGAACTTTCATGCCACATCGGTGCTAATTTAGGTACGTTTGTTGTTTCACCGATAGTGCCAAATTCTGGTGTCAACAGATACCTTTTGGAACAGAAGATTTAGTTTATAAAAAATCTTTAGATTAGATTCCTAAAAAAATATTACCAAAAAAAGCATGAGTTCATATCTTTTTTATTTTTATTTGAGAAGCCTCATACATATATTCTCCTTTTCTTTATGTCCTCTCTTCCACATGTGCTTTTATTTAAATTTTCTATGTTTTAATTCTTTCTCTCTCTCCTTCATGAATAATGATTGTGCTTATTGGGGGAAAATATTTCATCCTTCAGAGGTCAAGGAAGCCTCAACATCAATACAAGTAGAAGAAACAAAGTCTGAAGTGTTGATCTTCGAAGATCCTAAAAGCATCAAAGTTTCGCTGTATTCAGAGCCCTTCACAACGAAGACCTCCGTCAAGGCCCTAACATGGCAAAGCCTTCCATAGCCTCTTTACCTGAATGGGTACCGTCAGCAAGAACAAAAGGATTATCTTCTCACTGATTAGACTAGTCTTTTACCCTTTTAACCCTACGAAGAATATTAAATAGTATCTTCTAAGTTGGTTGTAATTAGAGGGTAAAGGAGTCTTTTCCCAATGTATTCTGTATAAATACCTCTTTTCGTTCTGTAAAGAGTATCGAATACTCAGATATTCAATACATATTTCGAACTATCTCAAACTATTATTCTATTCGGAGGTTGGTAATAATCTTCATAAATAGATACTCCGTTTGTTAATCTTTTTAGTTTTTTAAACCTGTTAGCGTAATTTTTTACGCCAACAGTGTTTTCCCGTGCAAAAGTATTTTATCGATCCACAATACATTTGTTTGAAAGATACGATTTTTTTCTCGTAATTGCTCTCCACTTTGATTCAGTATTGTTTCTGTACAAGGTTGGGCCGTATCCATATCATGAAACGACATATGCATGTGTTGTGCAACTGTAATAGTAGGGAGTGACCATGTCATCTTGTATGCAACCATCCTACTATCCTAGTATCTATCTTGCTGCAAGAATCAATTGGCAGAGTCCATCTCAGCTCATCTCAGGTGCACTCCCAACGAAAAGATGTTGCAACTACGAGTCTTGCAAATTAAACCACCGCAAAAGATTGTGGCTGGAATCATTGACACCTGGAACATCTGAGTATCTGACCATCTTCAGATCTCACCCTGCAAGGAGGTGATGTGCATGCAATCTCATTTGCAGTGCAGAGTGGAATCCTTGATGCTGATGAGCCCAAGGATTGCTCATATAGCAGACAGAGATCATGGAGTTGCCAATGGAAGAAGCTGTTGCAGATGATGTTTGACAACAAGTTGGTGGGGGGCGGTGATCAGGGTGCTGCTAGCTAGCTGCTGATTGCCTCGTTATCTATCTTTTTCGAGGACCCGAAGAAAAGAGTGCGGACAGCTAGCCTTGACAAATTACATGAGATCGATGCTATTCATCAGTTCATCAGCTTAATCATCATGGTCATGGGAGCGACCCGTCGGCGGTCGGCTGCCGGCGAGGCACCGATCGTTCGCACTGCCGGTCTCTTCACTACAACTAATCTCTGGTCGCCAACATATCAGGGAGGTGACGAGTGAAAAGGATCGACTGCTTCCGCCGGTCGGCTGAACCGCGTCATGGACCGCAACCTCGCCGGCTAGTACACGCCCAAGGCGGCGCAGAAGGCTGCCGCGCTGGCACACCGGGGGATCGTCCAGGAGACGACAAGGACGCCCTCACCGCTGAGGGCAGATCGAGGGGCGAAAGTGAAGCCGGCGACCTCGACTCTCACTTTCGGCATGTGGAGGTCCACTATGTTTTCAAGTCGCAGCGGATCCATCACGCAGAAGTCAGAACGCTGCCAGCGATGACACGGAGTGCACAAAGGAGCAGCTATCCCCGCCATGAAGTGGTTTCGGTTTCATATTTTTGACATCTAAACTCACTTTCATTATCTCATACTGTTTAGAAGTATTATTATAACAAAGTGCACATCTTAAAAGTGCCAAAATAGCAAATTTTTCCCCACACAGGCTTTCTCCGTCCAGCCCACTTCATTCCTCAGCCCTCATGGTTTTCATCTAGAGTCTTCTAGAGAACACTTACGGTTGATCCCCTTGTACACCTCTCATCTCTCTTCAGCCATCTTTGATGGTGGTCACTAGAGGACATAAAGAGAAGTGACCACCAGGATACCCAAAATCTGAGCGTTTATTTCCAACTTGGGCGCTTCCTTGGATTCTTTGGATGCCCGAGCGTTTAGCTCCACTCGTTGAGAGCTTGCCCACACATCATCATTGATTCACCTACCGACTACGTCATTTTCACTAGCTCAGACAGACGTACGGTCCAACGACGTCAATTCATCAAGGTCGCTTCAAAATGACCTCAAGAATACGGTGTGCCGATCAAGCCGGCACCCACTTTGAATGTCATCATAATGATGGCAAGGGTTGTCTAGACGATGAGCCCTCAAACGCTTCTGAGTCTAGCACTCATCAGCGTGACCACCGAGCACGGAATGCCGCCAGGGCAGCTCATCGCTCGAGGGCTCGTGCATCAGCCGAGACCAGGCGGCAGGGTGCACAGGATGTCTTTACGATAGATTTTGAAGGCCAGTCCGTGTACCGTACGCTTACAACCAATCTGGTGGCTATCGAGAGGGCGCTAGCCACTTTTCTCGATACACCCGAGCTCCAAAGAGCTCAGGCACTGACCCAGATGGTCGCCGCTCAGATCGCGGACGTCATGCCGCCCACGAGGTCAAGGTCTCGGGCCCATAGTCAATGTCCTCGACCGTCCAAGCGGTCAACGAGCTCGTGTCCGCGTGAGCATTATGGGAGTTCTTGCACGGTTGATGCCTGGACCATCATCGATGACGCGTGATATGCGTACAACACTATTTCTTGCCGCCACGGTGAATGCGAGCACGGTGAGCTCCATCGTCGTGAGCAATACGACAGGAGCCACGACCCGCCGGGTGTTAGATGACCCTACTCTGATATATCGTGCCACGATGGCTTTCCAGTCTTCTTTGAGTGCCTTCATCGAGTTATGTGGCCTCACAACTTTCGTCCAATGAGAGTCACACCGTATGACGGCAAAAGTGATTTCTCTTAGTGGCCGCGGCTATATTACACAACCATTCGAGCACCTAGAGGTGACCAAGATGTCATGGCAAACTACCTCCCCGTTGCGCTGTCCTTGGTCGCCATCAGGTGGTTGGCCAAACTCTCGAAGAATACCATTGAATCCTAGAGTAAGTTGTGTGATGTCTTCATCGCCAACTATCAAGGAACCTGGCAAAGGCTAGCCTCATGGCACAACGTGTGCCAAATACACCAAAAGAGCAATGAGTCCCTTCGGGACTGCATCCATCGCTTCTCCGAGCATCGAAACACCATCTCTAGCATATCCAACACTGACATCATGTCCATCTTCTAAGATGGCTTACTGAAGCCTTCAGATCTGTTTCACCATTTGTTGATGAACGAGTCCTTCGACGTTGACATCATGTCCTGTCAGACTCTTGATGGATCCACTGACATCATCTCATTTCAAGAACAATAATATGGATCTGCTTGTCAAAAGTCCACTGATATTGGTGAGATGATCACCGTCACTGAATAGTTCGCCAACTCCAAAGACGCTAAGCGGGAGCAAATGCACTGAACACTCAAGAGTCCGATAAGTAGGATAAGAAGAAGAAGGATCGTCGTAGTTCACCGTTGCGAGAAGACTGTGAAAAATCCGATCCATCATCTCATTTCAAGAACAAGAAGAGGAAGGTCAAGGAGGTCATGGTCATTGATAAGAATTTCTAATCTCAGGGTTGGAAGAACTCAACCTTGTAGGAGGTATTAGATAAACCCTACATAATCCATCCTAACAGCAACCACACCAGTCACCGATGCTACCAATTGCATAACCAGATGGTCAAAGAGGCAAAAGAAAATCACCGACAAGACAAGTATCGCTGCTACGACAAAAAGAAGTCCAAAGAGGATGATAAAAACACCGAAGTATCTCTGACGGAAAACGTCTTCTAGGAACTCGCTCGAACAATCTCCATGATCTTTGGCGGTGCAATCATGGCTGAGTACAAGTTTTAGCAGAAGCTACTAGCTCACCGCATCAACGACATTAGCATCATGGTGACCGAATGCCTACGGTGGTCGGAGGTCCCGATCACCTTCTGATGGACCGGAAACGGCGACCAGAGGGGGGTGAATGGGAGCTTTTAAAATTTCTGGCTAAAAACTAGCCTTCGGTTTCAGTTCTGTCTTCTGCGGAACAGGCTTCGAACACTACCTTCGAAGGTCTGGTTCGGAGGTACTTTGACACCTTCGAACACAGGCTTCGGAGGAGCAAAAGTTCGAAGCCAAGAAGACTTCGCTCCACTTACAACCCTCGGAAATCTACTCTGCTTAGTCAGTGCAGGCTCCGCACACGGGGTGCTTCGAGCAGGCTTCGCACTTCACCCTTCGCAAGAGTGGACAGCCCTCTGAGGACTTCGACCAAGTACTTGGTAGCAGCAACTGGTGCTGAGCTTCGTACACAAAGGTCTACACGCACACAAACAGACTACACTAGGGGCTTCGACACAAGAAGCAAAACGGGCAACAATTAGGGCTTCGCTTAGTAAGCAACGAGGTCACGCCTCCTGTTACACAGAGCGAATGCACACTGACAAAACACACCTCGCACGAAAAACAACCTTCGCCTCAAACAGGCTTCGGTGCACTACAACAGGCGAGGTATGTAACGCGAGCTCAAGCAAAAAGCACAAAGAAGCAGGGCTTCGCCGCTTGAACAAGGAACACAAAATGAACTCTCTGGATGTATTACAATAGAAGTATGTGGCTACAGGAGCTCAACAGTAAATGCTCAAAGTGTTAAATGTTACCTACCGAGCCCCCATATTTATAGCCCACAGTTCACCCAAAGGAAGTGACTACTTTACCCCTAGGGTTTACACAAGATTTGACTCTACAGAACTAAGGGGTACAAAAGGTAGTCCACCTTTATTCTGGAGGCTTCTCTGTCAGCTTTGCAGAGGGGACAATGTCAGCCTTTTACAGAACAGACAGTGTCAGCCTTTGCAGTCTTTGACTTTCTGCAGCCTCCCATCGCACGCGAGGGTGCGGTAGCTTCGGTGAGAAGCCTTGAGCCTGGTGGCCTTCGCTTCGCCGAAGTCAGTCTCCGATACACTGACGGTTTTGAGCCGAAGCCGTCAAAGCTCTTGAGCCTTCGCACCAACACCTCCGGAGTGGACCACCACGGCTTCGTAGCTACACCCAGCTCGAACTCCGTCAGTCCGTGTACCGAAGCCATGCAGGCCGAAGCACCTCAAGTCATCCTCACTCCGAAGCCCCACCTTCGGAGTACCACCCTTCGAAGTCCCTCCTTCGTCCAAGGCCTTCGCATGAAGCATTCCATGAGCACTTCGTCGCAGTGTCTCACCCCGAGCACACTCCTCGACGAGCCTCACCCGGACCATGCCTTCGATGCGCCTCGACTTCTGAGACCTTCGTCGGGCCATCTTCGAATGTCTCCCTCCGGAGCACACTTCGAATTCTTTGCCTCCGCAGAGGACTTCTTCCAACCAACTCCGAAGTCACTCCATTCGGAGTACCTTCGAAGTGCCTCACCTCCGAGGACTTTGTCTTGGAGTACCTTCAGTCGGAGCCACGCTCCGCACTCTCTGCCTTCACCTGGCACGTCTCGACCCGAGGACCGACCCGGACCACCTTCATAGCCACCGTGACGGAGCTCCCCGCTCCCCTGGCATCAAGCCTCCCGCTTGACCCAGGTTCACCTGCTGCGAACCTTGTCCGTCGCCTCCGAAGTCCCTACGCACCACAGACAAGCAGACAAGTGTATCCAGTACTCCGGAGACCTCTCCGGGTTAGCAACCTCCGGCACACACTCCGGTGTACCGCCCAAAGTACCGAACCCTTCGGTACGAATCCAGTCATCGTGTACTGTCGGACCCCTCCGACAAGCACACTCCGTTGCACAGCTGCAGCAAGCAAACACCGAACACACTTCGGTGACACCACCTCCGAACACACTTCGGAGGACCAACCTCCGAACACCCTTCGGAGGTACCCTTCGAACAGAGGGTAAAAAGTCTGTCAATCACTCATCACAAAACACCGAAACCAACCCTTGGTTTCTCAATCTCCCCCTTGATGAGTGCATTGACAACCAAATCGAAGTTCAAGAAAATTTAAAAACTTTCAGCACACAAGTGACCATAGAAACTCAGAAAAGAGCCAAATCATGTCACTTGATAAAAGAATTTTCCTCCCCCTCTTTCAAAAGAGTAAAAAGCCCCTTCGGCAATGACAACTCCCCCTGAGTTAATTTTTTCCCTTTGGCAATAAAAAATATTCTCCCCCTTTATGTCAAATTTTCTCCCTCTTTGAAATTATACCCCCTTGCGGCAGAGAACGAAGCAAATCTCTCCCCCTTTGGCAATGCAAACATCAAGGAGCATGTTAAAGATGCAAAGCTTCGAATTGAGCAGAATGGCAAAGACATATGAAGCAAAAATATGCCAACAGTAACACAAATGATCATGGGCTCACCTCAAATTAATATTCTCTAAAAACATGATGAAGCATGTGATTTGATCAATTTTTGAAATAAAAAGCATCACCACTTAGTCAAGGAAACTAGACAAGTAAGAGCAAGGACTGCGCAAAGCTAGTCAATCTCTACTCTAGACAGACAAGTCCAGTTCAAATGAAGCTTGAAAAGCAAACTTGATAGACAATGAATTTTGTTGTTCTTTTCTTAGTGCCAGGGGTTATTTGTTTGTCCACCTTATTCTTTCCAATCCGGCCAAGCCTAGGCATGAAAGCCATAAGAAGCTTAAGGCAAAGATTTGGTGTACACTACACTATTCCAGTTCAGACCGATGTGCAATGGTAAGCAGTCTAGAATAGAGTAGTGCGACAAACAAATCCACCTGGATCTTTTCTCTTAAAAGCATGCAAATCATGGAATTGTTGATTTTAACTAAGTGAACCAATGTTTGGCACTTTATGAATATCCATGAAATGTAGAACAGTTTCAAGTTGCAATTTTTAGCATCCAATGAACAGTGTCTCGCTGTCAAGCAGATAAAAGATAGCTAAAAGCAGTCCTGCCTAAACATGCTAGATTCAAGACTAAGCCATGAGCATGATTTGATTTTGAAAATAAAACATCATGCTCATGAATGTTCTAGATGAATTAAAGAGAGCTGAGCTGACATGATTTCATGAATTAAAAGCAGGCATATAAGTGCAAAACATATAAATGCAATTTCAGCACAATTAGACAAAGGCACATCCATCTAAAACAGCTCCCCCTCACAAAATGCCGTAAGGGTGACAAATGCCAAGTTCCCCACGCAAGTAAGCAAATCGAGAAGCATCGAGGGGTTTTGTAAAAATGTCGGCTAGCTGGTGTTGGGTATCAACATATTGAAGTTCAATATCACCCTTCTCATTGTGATCTCTGAGAAAATGATATCTCACATCAATGTGTTTGGTTCTGGAGTGCTGAACCGGGTTGTTTGCAATACAAATAGCACTAGTGTTATCACAGAAAAGTGGAACACTCTTATATTCTAACCCGAAATCCCGCAAAGTGGAAACCATCCACAAAATCTGAGAGCAACAGCTAGCTGCAACAACATATTCGGCCTCAGCCGTTGATTGTGCAACACTAGACTGTTTGCGGGAAGACCAGCAAACCATAGAGGTACCCAGAAAATGACAAGTACCAGAGGTACTCTTCCTATCAATTCTACACCCAGCAAAGTCCGCATCAGAATAACCTCGAAGACATAAAGAAGAAGACGCTGAATACCATATGCCAAATTCAAGGGTGTGTTTGAGATACCTTAGAATGCGCTTAACCGCTTGGCGGTGCGAAGCTCGTGGTGAAGCCTGAAAACGAGTGCACAGACACACTGCGAAGTGTATGTCCGGCCTCGTGGCAGTCAAGTAGAGGAGGGAGCCGATCATGCTCCGGAACTCCTTCTGATCTACGGCTTCTCCATCTTCGTCAGGGTCCAATGCTACAGATGTAGCCATTGGAGTGGCGAGGGGCTTCGCATCGGACATGTCAAACTTCTTGAGCAGGTCCTTGGTGTACTTTGTCTGGTGGACAAAAGTACCTTGTTTGCTTTGCTTGATTTGCAAACCAAGGAAGAAGGTGAGTTCACCCATCATTGACATTTAAAATTCCCTGCTCATGGTATCTGCAAACTCGGCAACCAAAGCATGAGAAGAGCCACCAAAGATGATGTCATCCACATAAATCTGTACTAGGAGGAAATCTTTGCCATGCTTGAGAGTAAACAAAGTTTTATCAACAGAGCCCATCAAATACCCTCGCTCAAGCAGAAAAGACTTAAGTCTATCATACCACGCCCGAGGGGCCTGCTTGAGTCCATAAAGAGCCTTATGAAGTTTAAGGACTTTATGTGGGTACTTGGGGTTTTCAAAACCAGGGGGTTGTTTTACATAAACATCTTCACCTATGAAGCCATTAAGAAAAGCACTTTTGACATCCATTTGATAGAGTTTGAATCCCTGGGATGTCGCAAAGGCAAGCAAAATCCTAATGGCCTCAAGGCGAGCAACAGGTGCAAAAGTTTCAGTAAAATCAATCCCTTCTAGTTGAGAAAAGCCCTGAGCTACAAGTCTAGCCTTATTTCTAACTATAGTCCCATCCTCCCCTTGTTTATTTTTGAAAATCCATTTTGTTCCAATGAAATGAACATTTGGTGGAGGATCAACTAAAGTCCAGACTTGGTTTCTCTCAAAATTTTCAAGTTCCTCATGCATGGCATTGATCCAACTAGAATCAGAAAGTGCATGGCTAACATCTAAGGGCTCGAAAGAAGCAACAAAAGCAGAATTAGTGAAATGAGCATGAGAACGTGTTACCCTTTGATCAAGCTCACCAATGATCTGCTCGGGAGGGTGCATCCTTTGAACATGGTGTGGAGCCTCGCGGCGGGATGCAGTCTCCCCCTCAACTTGTGCGTTGGAGTGGTCCAAGATGACCGATGTTGAGGTAGTCGCTTCGGGACCTCGTGCCGAAGTAGTTGAAGCGGGGTCAGCTTCGGGGGTTGACGTCGAGGGTAGTAGGGGTTCATCCTCGAATTCTCCGGGATCTTCGTCTTCGAATAAGGTCTGTACCATGTCGTGTTCATTTGCCTGTTCAAAAGCAGAACTAATAGAGGGGGTTGATTCATCAAACGTCACATCACATGACTCGATGACAGTGTTAGTTTCCAAGTTATAAACACGATAGGAACGACCATGAGTAGTATAACCCAAAAAGATCCCGTCAGAAGATCGCGACTCAAATTTATCCAAGTTACCACGTTTTAGGATAAAGCAGCGACAGCCAAAAACTCGAAGATGAGTAACCTTGGACTGTCTCCCAAAACACAGCTCATAAGATGTCAAGTTTAAAATTGAGCGCAAGAAAATTCGGTTTGAGATGTAACATGCAGTGTTCATGGCCTCAGCCCAGAATTTTCTAGGAGTCCTATGCTCATCAAGCATCGTCCTAGCCATCTCAACCAAAGTGCGGTTCTTTCTCTCAACAACACCGTTCTGTTGAGGAACCCGTGGAGCAGAGAATTGATGTTCTATGCCATGCTCCATGCAAAAGTCAACAAATAGACTATTTTTGAACTCGGTGCCATTATCGCTTCGAATGAATTTTAATGCACCAGGGAGTTCAGTGAAAAGTCTCAAAGCCAAGCTCCGAAAGTGTGAAAACACTTCATCCTTGCTGGCAAGAAAGAAGACCCAAGAGTAGCGAGAGAAATCGTCGACAATTACTAGAACATACCACTTTCCGCCTAAAGAACTAACCCGAGAAGGACCTACAGTGTCCATATGGAGAAGTTCTCCGGGTTGTTCAGTCATCACTGTGGTGACTGGCGAATGCGAAGCGGCAATCATTTTTCCATGTCGACAAGGAGTGCAAACTAAATTCTTCTCAAACTTGAGCTTGGGCAATCCTCGGATCAGACCTAGGGCGCTCAGACGAGCGAGCAATTCAAAGCTCATATGCCCTAGTCTCCTATGCCACTTCCAAAGCTCAGAAGTCGAATGTGCAACAAGACAATGAGAAGAACCAGACGACTCTGAAAAATCAGCTCCAAAAACTCTCCCAACCCTAAAGATCTTACACACCACAACGCCATCAGAATTGAGCACTTGCGAAGTATCGCGATGAAATCGCACTTCGAAGCCCTCATCAAGCAGCTGAGATACAGACAGCAAATTGTATCCCAGGTTTTCAACCAAAGCAACATCTTTGAGAGTGAAGTTCGAATTAATTCTTACCACACCTTTACCTTTCACTCTACTCCTTCGATTGTTTCCGAAGGTGATATGTTCCCTTTGCTTGGTTGTGGTGAGGCTGGAGAACCATGATGCATCTCCGGTCATGTGGCGCGAACAACCGGAGTCCATGATCCACGTGCCCTCCAAGCCTCGATCTGTCGCCTACACATGATGAGAACGTCTCGATCGCTCAGTGCTGGGGTGAGTAAAATAATGACGAGGCATCCAGCACTGAGTGACACGAGTAGTAGGCACAGTAAAAGCAGACGGTCTACGCACATTATAATCAGAATGATGCAAAGTGCGAGGTCTACCTACATGCTGTGAACGAACAACATGTCGAGGTCTCCTACTCAGACGAGGTACAAATCTGCTAGCCCGAGGTCTACCACCATATGGAACATAGTGAAGACCTCGAGGAGCAAAACCTCTCCGAGAAGCACGAGGAGCCTCAAAAGCAGGACGATAGTATATCTCAGACTCATGCATACCTAAAGATGGGTAATGCATGTCCTGGTAACTCATCGCCTGAGCGCGTCGCTCATCCTTGATGCGACGAAAACAGAACCCAACCAAATGACCCGCCCGCTGACAATAGGAACAATGAAACACTCTCCTGGGGGCACTCTCATGGGTCACAGGAGTAACTCTCACAAGCTCTTTGGGTTTCTTCTGTGTGGTTTTCTTGGGAAGGTTTTTCTTGGCAGGAGGTGTGGTTTTCTTTGGTGGATGGGTAGGCTTTCTGGCTGATGGGGTGTCTAACAGAGCTCTCTCTTTCTCTAGGGTGGTGGGAGAGGTAAAGACAGTTTTGGTCTTACTGTCTGAAGGTATCCTCTCAAAACCCAAACCTAGAGCTAACCCTGCTCTGTCAGCACACAACTTGGTCTTGGCCAAGAGCAGATCCATCCTACCCTTCCCTTCAGTGCATTTATTAACCACAGAAAGAAGGTATTCATTTTCAGACATGAGGTTCTCAGCTCGCTCTCTAACAGTGCCTAGCTGGTCCTTAAGGGTAATGCAAGTGTCACAAACAGGTTGCACATCCTTAGAACTACCGGCCCTCTCCAATCTAGCCTCCAAATCATGAACATGCTTATCACGTAAATTAATGCTATCGCGTAATAAAGAGCAGTTCATGCAATCAATAACATCATGAGGTCTAGAATCCACCTCCAAAAGCTGCTTCTGGACAGTCTCAAGCTCAGAAAGAGTTTGAGCATGAACAGAACGCAACTGAGCAAGCTCACTCATGACAACAGAACAGGACTCACATTCAGCATCATCAAACTTAGACTTAAGCATGGCATATTCAGTAGAAACAGATTCTAGCCTAAGTCTAAGGTCTTTTCTTTCTCTAGCGGCTTGCACAAGTAATCTATCCTGACCTAGCACTACTTCATTCAGCTCATCTAATTTAATTAGTAGCTGGTCAGATGATAGGTTTACCTCAGATGAGTCAAGCTCATCGCCGCTGTGATCGCTGTCGGCCATGAAGCAAAGGCCGGTGAAGTCACGTCCCTTCTTGTCCTTCTTGTCCTCCTTCCTTGGGGACTCCTCCTCCTCAGAGCTCGACTCCTCAGTTGAGGACGTGTCGATGTCGCTGAGAGCAGCAACAAAGGCTCTGGAAGCGGCCTTGGCTACTTTCTTAGCCATCTTGCCGCGCTTGCCCTTCACAAAGGGCTTCCTCTCCTTTTTGTGGTATTTGGGGCGGTCACTCTCATCTCTCTTCTTGATCTTAGGGCAATTGGCCTTAATATGAGAGGTGTCGCCACATTCATAGCAACCACTAAAACCACTTCTCCTCTGATCCCGTCTCTCATGATGAAAGCGGGTGAACCTCCGGGCAATGAGAGCAAGCTCATCATCAGCTAGAGTGTCCACCTGCTCCTTTGTGACGGAGACCAGGGAGGACAAAGCAAAACCATCTGCAAGAACACAAGTGCCTGATGTGCTTGGTTCTGCAGTGGTGCCACGACTAGTGCTAGAAACCAATGCCAATGGCTGTGGCAAAGAGCTTCTGTGCACAACAAGAGATGCCTTGGCAATCTCTGTGGACTTTAGCTTGCTAAAGAGTTCATCACAGGTTAGAGTGTCATAGCCTGTGGACTCCTCAATGCTGGATATCTACACTTCCCATATGCTACGGTCAAGAGCATAGAGAAGCTTGATAGCCCTATCGTGATCACTGTAAGCAAGCATCCCGTTGGACCGCAAGTTACTCACTATAGCATCAAAGCGCGAAAACATGGCATCTATAGATTCACCAGGTGCCTGCACAAACAGCCGATACTGTTGGTTGTAGGTGCTTTGGCGCCTGGCCTTAATCTGTGTAGAGCCCTCATGAAAAATAGTGAGCGTTGTCCAAATCTCCCTAGCAGTCCTAAGGTGCTGCACCCTATCGAACTCACTCCGGCTCAAACCGATGAACAATATATTTCTTGCCTTGGAATTGGCATTATACTGATCCTTCTCTGTTTGAGAGGTGCGAGTCTCAGGGATGGAGTATTGTGATTCCACAATCTCCCAAATTGCATTTCCTTGGCTTAACAAGTAAGCCTCCATGCGCACCTTCCAGTATGCGAAGTCTGTCCCATCGAACAGAGGAATTTTACTGCCTCTATCCATGTCGCCAACAGATCACAAAACCGGTTAAGGTCAACTGGTGATCTTAACCTGCTCTGATACCAATTGATGGACCGGAAACGGCGACCAGAGGGGGGTGAATGGGAGCTTTTAAAATTTCTGGCTAAAAACTAGCCTTCGGTTTCAGTTCTGTCTTCTGCGGAACAGGCTTCGAACACTACCTTCGAAGGTCTGGTTCGGAGGTACTTCGACACCTTCGAACACAGGCTTCGGAGGAGCAAAGTTCGAAGCCAAGAAGACTTCGCTCCACTTACAACCCTCGGAAATCTACTCTGCTTAGTCAGTGCAGGCTCCGCACACGGGGTGCTTCGAGCAGGCTTCGCACTTCACCCTTCGCAAGAGTGGACAGCCCTCTGAGGACTTCGACCAAGTACTTGGCAGCAGCAACTGGTGCTGAGCTTCGTACACAAAGGTCTACACGCACACAAACAGACTACACTAGGGGCTTCGACACAAGAAGCAAAACGGGCAACAATTAGGGCTTCGCTTAGTAAGCAGCGAGGTCACGCCTCCTGTTACACAGAGCGAATGCACACTGACAAAACACACCTCGCACGAAAAACAACCTTCGCCTCAAACAGGCTTCGGTGCACTACAACAGAAGAGGTATGTAACGCGAGCTCAAGCAAAAAGCACAAAGAAGCAGGGCTTCGCCGCTTGAACAAGGAACACAAAAATGAACTCTCTGGATGTATTACAATAGAAGTATGTGGCTACAGGAGCTCAACAGTAAATGCTCAAAGTGTTAAATGTTACCTACCGAACCCCCATATTTATAGCCCACAGTTCACCCAAAGGAAGTGACTACTTTACCCCTAGGGTTTACACAAGATTTGACTCTACAGAACTAAGGGGTACAAAAGGTAGTCCACCTTTATTCTGGAGGCTTCTCTGTTAGCTTTGCAGAGGGGACAGTGTCAGCCTTTTACAGAACATACAGTGTCAGCCTTTGCAGTCTTTGACTTTCTGCAGCCTCCCATCGCACGCGAGGGTGCGGTAGCTTCGGTGAGAAGCCTTGAGCCTGGTGGCCTTCGCTTCGCCGAAGTCAGTCTCCGATACACTGACGGTTTTGAGCCGAAGCCGTCAAAGCTCTTGAGCCTTCGCACCAACACCTCCGGAGTGGACCACCACGGCTTCGCAGCTACACCCAGCTCGAACTCCGTCAGTCCGTGTACCGAAGCCATGCAGGCCGAAGCACCTCAAGTCATCCTCACTCCGAAGCCCCACCTTCGGAGTACCACCCTTCGAAGTCCCTCCTTCGTCCAAGGCCTTCGCATGAAGCATTCCATGAGCACTTCGTCGCAGTGTCTCACCCCGAGCACACTCCTCGACGAGCCTCACCCGGACCATGCCTTTGATGCGCCTCGACTTCTGAGACCTTCGTCGGGCCATCTTCGAATGTCTCCCTCCGGAGCACACTTCGAATTCCTTGCCTTCGCAGAGGACTTCTTCCAACCAACTCTGAAGTCACTCCATTCGGAGTACCTTCGAAGTGCCTCACCTCCGAGGACTTTGTCTCGGAGTACCTTCAGTCGGAGCCACGCTCCGCACTCTCTGCCTTCACCTGGCACGTCTCGACCCGAGGACCGACCCAGACCACCTTCGTAGCCACCGTGACGGAGCTCCCCGCTCCCCTGGCATCAAGCCTCCCGCTTGACCCAGGTTCACCTGCTGCGAACCTTGTCCGTCGCCTCCGAAGTCCCTGCGCACCACAGACAAGCAGACAAGTGTATCCAGTACTCCGGAGACCTCTCCGGGTTAGCAACCTCCGGCACACACTCCGGTGTACCGCCCAAAGTACCGAACCCTTCAGTACGAATCCAGTCATCGTGTACTGTCGGACCCCTCCGACAAGCACACTCCGCTGCACAGCTGCAGCAAGCAAACACCGAACACACTTCGGTGACACCACCTCCGAACACACTTCGGAGGACCAACCTCCGAACACCCTTCGGAGGTACCCTTCGAACAGAGGGTAAAAAGTCTGTCAATCACTCATCACAAAACACCGAAACCAACCCTTGGTTTCTCACCTTCAACAGAGATGATTAGTGGCCGAACGTCTCCAACCCAGGACAATTCCCACTAGTCATCGATCCAGTCATCCTTAAGGTATGCCTCAAGATGGCGTTGATTGACGGTGGCAACAACCTAGATGTCCTATTTAGAGGGACATTGGTTGCACTCGGCATCGACGAATCCGAGCTCTAGAAGGCGAACACACCTTTCTATGAGATTATCCCGAGAAATGCCTCTATTCCATTTGGCACTCTCACCCTACCGATGACTTTTGACACTTTATACAACTATAGGATCGAGCATGTCAAGTTCTATGTCACCTACTTCGATACTCCTTGCCATGTAGTGCTAGGGAAATTGTCCCTCGTCAATGCAAATTCATGGTGGTACCCCACTACGTGTACCTGATACTTAAAATTCCAGGGCATGGTTGAGCCTTTTCAGTAAAGGGTGATTTTTTCACCTCACCTGCATGCGAGCGAGACAACCTTGCACTGGGTGAGGACACAAACATCTCTGTTCAGATGGAAGAAGTTGTCCAGGCGGCCAAAATGACGCTGACTGCTAGTATGGAGATCTCGACCACCACACCATTGATATCAAGCTTGGTGCCCTTGTCAGTTGAGTACAAAAGTATTTAGTTCTCGGACACCGACCTCTCCGAGATGGCGCTGGTCGGGATAACACTAGATCTTAAATAGGAGAGCACGCTTGTCAACATCCTTCAAGCCAACACCAACATATTCGCTTGGTAGCCATTCGACATGCTAGGTATACCTCGGGAGCTGATCGAGCATGAACTCCATGTCTTTCCGACCGCTAAGCTGGTCAAGCAGAAGATGCGTCGATTCTCCTAGGAGTGCAAGGAGGCCATCAAGGAAGAAGTAACCTGCTTGTTAGCAGCTAGGTTTATAAAGGAGATGTATCATCCCAGCTGGGTAGCTAACCTAGTCATTATAAAAAAGAAGAACGGAAAATGGAGGTGCATTGACTACACTAATCTCAACAAAAGATACCCTAAAGATCCTTTCTTGCCACCGCGTGTCAACCAAGTTGTTGACTCTATAGCCAACAATTCTCTTCTTCCTAGATTGCTATTTGGGTTATCATCTAATCAGACTGAAGGAAGAAGATAAAGACAAGACATCATTCATCACCTCATTCGGAGCATATTGCTACAATCCAATGCCTTTTGGACCGAATAATGTGGGGGCTACATACCAGCATGACATTCAATGCTACCTTGCTGATCAGATTAGCCACAATGTTGAAGCTTATGTGGATGATGTCGTTACCATGTCTAGAACACCAGAAGATTTAATTCCAAACCTCCAAGAGACTATAAACAATCTTCACAAATTCCGATGGTGGCTCAATCTGGACAAATGTGTATTTGGGATTGAGGAGCCATTGTGAAGATTGTGGGCCTCGTGGATCCCAGATGATGAGTGATTATCAATGGAATAGAGAAGAGAAGGAAGCCCTCATAGGGGAGGCACTTCGAAGGGGCGCTCTGGAGGGAGGCACTTTGAAGGAAGAGGACTTGCCGTGGTTTGGTCATGTGACGCAGGTACATGGATGATCGATCACTGAGATAAAGAGTTGTGGGGTTATGTCGGTCCAATCTAAGTACATGATGCGAGGGTGACAAGCGATTCACCGTAGCGGTTACTAGTGTGACTCAAGTAGACGGACGAGCGATTGTCGAGCTGAGAGAGTTGTGTGGTCGTGGTGCTCCAATTCAGGTACCTAATTTAAGGGCGGCAAATGCTTTGGTAGTTTAGGCTTAAAACTATCGACTACATCAACCGTACATGTGAAGATCAACGGATATGATGCAATGCTATGGAAGTCATGAAAGGAGAGCATCAGATAAAATATCTAGATTATGTGTTTTTACCTTTTTGCTATTTGAGCCTTGAGTCTGTAAAAATACCCTAAGGGCATTTGAGTCTTTCCCTATTTTGTGTAGGCTATAAAAAGCCTTAAACCCTAGGGTTTGAAACTATCACAATTAATCCAACTGTTTTTTCCCTTTGCCATCTCCCACCTCTAGCCGCTGGCTGCCTTTTTCTGCAGCCACCGCCGACTGATTTTTTCCATCGGCCTTAGGTGTGGTTTTGCCTGGCTTTTGTGCGTGCACTTTCTTCCGCTTGGATCGAGCCTTGAGCATGTGGTGCACATGGCCCGAGGCAAGCCACACATGAGGCTGCTAGGATTTCTCCGCCGACTTTTTATCTAGCGCCACCAGTGAGTGTTGGCTGCACCTGGTCTATGTTCAAGCGATTCTGCTGCTGATGGCCTAAGAGTGCATCACCCAAGCCTATGTGCTCATGCGCCACCCAAGGCAGTGACCAACTGGCATGGGAAGCATGCACTTGACCTGTGTGCTATGTTGCCTGGATCCCACCGCTTGTGAGTCAGCCACTCATTTTTGTCGACCTTCTCTGCCAAGTGCGTTGCGTTTTCCTCCTCGTCGCCAACTTGTTCTACTTCCATAGGTAAGTAAGGTACGATTCCTATATCTTTTGTTTTACAGATGTTTGATGATATGCTTGTTTAAATTTAAGAGAGAATTTATGTGTGATGAATGTTTGATTAAATATCTACCAGTGCACATTCTTTATGTTTGATGGAATGCAAATGAATATGTATGCCGATGTGCTGTCTATGTTATGTTTGATGAAATGTTTTGGTTGATTTCAGTCGAATTCTTGTGATTTCTCAGACCGTCTCTTCACATCTCAACTAACAGGAGAGTGATAGCATTCATTTTATTGAAATTTGTGAATTTTTGTTGTACCCATTCACCCCCTCTTGTCGTTACTCTCGGTCCTACAAGTGGTATCAGAGTCTAGTTAGGATTTTTCCATACCTTAACCGGTTGTAAACCCCGTTAGCAACTATGAGTTTTTTCGGGGAAGGTCTCGTCCCTTGAGTCCATTGGATATAACTATTGGAAGACTCGCATGCAAGCTTATTTACTAAGCCAGGGATCACACATTTGGGACATATGTATTCATGCTAATTTCACTATTCGTCCTTCTACTAAGAAATCTACTATGGTAATAATCGTTGAGCATGAGAACAACAACAAAGTATTGAACATTCTATTTTCTGGTTTAGGTCCCACTAAATTTGAGCGTGTGAGCCATCTCGACACTGCTTGAGATATCTAGGCTACCCTCCAGGAACACCATGAGGGGACAACTCAGGTCAAGGTTCGGCTCTATTAGACCTACCGGCGTGAGTATGAAAAATTCTCATAGAAGTCGGGTGAGCCTATTGAGGACTTGTTTGGTCGCTTTCAGTCAATCATCAACAAGCTTCGTGTCAACAAGGCTGAGCATGATCAGTTAGTGACAGACCATGAATAGTCTCTAAAGATTCTTCATACTTTAGATCATAAGGTCTAGGAGATCAAGGTATCATCCATTATAATATGTTATAATGGAATTATAGTTGTACAAGAAAGTTTCTTCAACCCGTGTGCCCATGTAGTGTGTCAGCAAATAAGAAGGGTCAGAAATCCTAAAAGAGATACACTTGGGTATTTGTGGGAAAATGTTGGCACTCGGACACTGGTCGGCAAAGCCTTCAGGTAGGGATTTTATAGGATGATTGCCAATGAAGATGCTAAGATATTAGTCTACAACTGTGAGGGTTGCCAATTTTTCATCAAGAAGCATCATCTTCATGCTCAAGAAATCCAAACCATTTTTCCTTCATGGTCATTCATGTGTTGGGGGCTTGGTATTGTTGAGCCTTTTCCAAAGGCCCCCCAAGGTTATGATCGTCTCTTTGTCACTATTGACAAGTTCACCAAGTGGATAGAAGTCATGCCATTAAGAACGAGCACAACTAAGAAAGCCGCAGAGTTTATCCAAGGTATAATATACCAATACGACATCCCTAATCAGATTAGAACAGATCTTGAGACCTAGTTTATCGGTAACATTTTTTGGGAATTCTGCGAAGACTGGTGTATTGAAGTCAAATATGTTTCTGTTGCACATGCAAGAGCAAACAATCAAGTCAAACGAGCTAATGTCATGATACTCCAAGGTATAAAGGCTAGAGTCCTTGATCCTCTCAACAAATACGATAGTTGGTGGATGAAGGAATTGCCTGTTGTTCTTTGGAGTCTTCGTAGTCAGCCAAGTTGTGCCACTGGTCGGACTCCATTCTTCTTTGTTTACGGATTGAAGGCCATTTTACTAGTGTACATGTTGCATGAGTCCCCCAAGATTTAGCACTATAAGGAAGGCACTACTGAGTAGACAAGAGAAGAAGATATTGATAGTCTTGAAGAAGCTCATCTGGTCATAGCTATTCAATCTGATTGGTACCAACAAGGTCTACGCAGATATCATGACAGTAGTGTGTGTGGTCGGTCTTTTCAAGTCAAAGATTTGGTTCTTCACAGAGTGCAATCAGTAGTGAGCGCCCACAAGCTATCAATTCCATGGGAAGGACCATATATTGTTGCGGAGGTCACCCAACCAGGTTCATATCGTCTAATGCATGAAGATAGTCAAAGGATTGCAAATTCCTAGAATATCGAGCATCTTTGATGTTTCTATCCTTAACACAATAAGGTAAGTTCTTATTTTATTTGGATTAATGAAGATGGTCAATTTTTTTGATTTAACCTTCATCTTTCCCCTCGAACTCGAGTACTTGCATTTTTATCACTCTAACCTATAGCTCATGATCCACTCTGACTTGGTTATTGTTGATATGTTTTCCACTCGGGGGCTTGGACTTTTGTTTTACTGTTCACCTCGATTGAGCCTCAGTGTCATTCTCGATTACTTGTGACACCGATGGTTTTAAACAACGTGCATGCAATCTATGTTTCCCTATGCTAATGGACCTAAGCTATACCAAAATAGTCATAATTTCATTGCAAATAATTAGACACAATACACATTCACAAAGAAGAAATTCCACATCATTAATCAAAAGATTCATGTGTACAATTTTTCTTCTACATTTTTTCGTAATCTAATCGTAGGCTTGGCTAGATAGGTCTCTAAATCCCCAACAAGGATGTTCGCAGTCTCCTCTATCTTAGAGTAGAGCTGCTCCATGTCTAACTCCTCCACGATAGTTGGCCACCCCACTCAGATGTAGTCCATACGTGCTGAGGGATACAATGTTCGGACAATCCCGAGTGTGTGAGTATGTCTGTGGAGCTCCCGCCATCTACTAGGATCCTTCGGACCTCCACTCCTGCTATATCAGCAGAAATGACCAAGGGGTCAGCGTGGGGGAACTTCACCCCCGCGGCATCGCTGGCAGTAAACGAGATGGGCACGCGGGACCACTCTGGCATTGCTTCGGCGGAACTCGAGGTCCCAATGTGCCCGACCTCGCGGACGTACTCGCGCCGCTGCCTCTTGGACATGCTCCCGAGGGTCCCCCCTCCGGAGATGGTAGGACCACTCGCTTGCCGCGGTCTTGCGGGTCTTCCTGCTTTGGTGGTGGCATAATATTGGCCACCGGTAGCCGCATGGGGGCTTCAAGGGCACCGGCTCGGGCCACAGTTTGCACAGGCTCCGACCGTGTCGATGATGGGGCTTGGTCCGAAGCACCCTGCCCGGTACTTCGCTCAAGGTAGTCGCCCTGAAGGGCCAACACTGCCTTGCAATCCTTCGTGTCATGGCTCCTATTGTCACCATGCACGCAACAGAAAAAAACTCTGACGCCTGCCAGGCACCCTTTCTTGAGGCTTTGGTGGCCCGGCCTTGAAATTCTTCGCCTGCTGGAAATTGGCAGGTGCCCTCGGAGCAGAAGGCGCAATGTTTAGTACCTCCGAACGAAAATGCTTCTTTCCCGCTTGTGCTCGCTGAAGCGGTTGTCTTGAGGAGGCTGTAGGGGAGCGGAGGATTCGGGCTCCTTCTTGACTTCCCGGAGGGTGGGCGATGGTGCTTCAGCACGTCGAAGACAACCTTCCTCCGCCTTGGCATACTGTTCGAAGTATGCCATCAGCTGCGCCACAGACGTCACC
>JAAALK010000282.1:27672427-27701587 GCA_019279435.1 Zizania palustris
ACCCGTCGCCTTCGAGATCCTGTACCGGGAGAGGGCGAATAAGGTTTTGGGAAGCGCTCCGCGTGACTGCTCGCGTTCGTCCACCACGGCTCGTCTTCCTCTTCGTCGAGTGCTGCCCGTCGTCGTCATTCAGTACCGCACGTCGTCATCGTGGTACCAGTCCGATCTGTGAGCTCTACCTGTGAACATCCGGTACGTTCTTACCACGTTCGGTACATTATTGTTCATGTGTATAGTGTACTGGTATACCGTGGTTATGTGTATTCATCTGTTTCATGTCTGATTTATTTGTGGAATAAGTTAAACCTAATAGTGCTGTCATTTCCAACAATCCAAAAACCTTATTATAGGCACTGTGGTTTGATATGGTTGGATTTGCCGATGCACCGAAGCCGGAGAAATTTGCTGGTGTGCACTTCAAGAGATGGCAGATCAAAGTCACTTTGTGGCTAACAGCTATGAATGTCTACTGGGTTAGTAGTGGCAAACCTGAAGGATATCTTTCTGCTGAAAAAGAGAAAGAGTTCAAGGATGCCACTACAATCTTTGTAGGATGCATTCTTAGCGTTCTTGATCGTCTGTGCGAGGTGTATATGCACATGACAAATGCGAAGGAGTTATGGTATGCACTGAATGCGAAATTCGGTGCTACTGATGCTAACAATGATCTGTATGTCATGGAGCAATTTCATGATTACAGGATGGTTAATAACCGTTCTGTAGTGGATTAGGCTCATGACTTATAGGCCATTGCTAAGGAACTCGAACTCCTAAAGTGTGCCTTACCCGACACGTTTGTGGCTGCTTGCATTATTGCGAAATTACCTTCTTCATGGAGGAGTTTTGGTACTGCACTCAAACACAAGAGACAAGAATTCTCTGTTGAGAGTTTGATAAGGTCTCTTGATGTTGAGGAGAAAGCCAGGGAAAAGGACGCTGCGGCAAAAGGTGAGGGGCAATCGAGCGCCAACGTGGTGCATCAACCCTCAGGAAAGAACACAGGGAAATTCAAAGTTAAACAAACTACCAATTACAAGAAGAAGAAGAGTAACACAGATGCAAAGCCTTGCTTTGTATGTGGAGAAGTTGGCCATTGGGCCAAGAAGTGTCCACATCGCAAAGGGATGAAAGCTCCTACAGGACAGACTTCAAAGTCTATCAATGTGACCATTGGCAATACTGAAGATGGGAACCGTATGGTAATTTTCTACCAATTGGTGGGTTGATACAGTGGCTAATGTACATGTCTTGCTGATATCTCTTTGTTTTCTTCTTACCAGGTCACTCGGGATTCTTCCGTCCTAATGGGGAATGGGTCTCATGCTTCTGTTCATGGTGTTAGCACGGTATATCTGAAGTTTACTTCGGGAAGATCGTGCAGCTGAAGAACGTGCACATGTCCTTCTATCAACAAGAATCTAGTTAATGACTCCCGTATGTGTAGGGATGGGTTTAAATTGGTGTTTGAGTCTAATAAAGTAGTCGTGTCAAAACATGGACTATTTATTGGTAAAGGCTACGAATGTGGTGGCTTGTTTCGCTTTTCCCTTTCTCATTTCTGCAAAAATCTGTGAACCATATATGTGGCAATGTTGGTGATGATGTCAATGTTTGGCACTCATGTTTATGTCATAAAATTTTGGTTTGATGTCTCGGCTTTCTAGTATGAACTTAATTCCAAACATTTCCATTGTTAAAGGTTCTAAGTGCCATAGTTGTGCAGTCAAAGAACCTCGTAAGCCTCACAGGGCAGCCGAGGAGAGAAACTTGGCACCACTAGAACTCGTACATTCATATCTTTGTGAAATGAATGGCGTGTTAACAAAGGGTGGAAAATGATACTTCATGACGCTAATTGATGATGCGACTAGATTTTGCTATGTTTATCTATTAAAAATGAAAGATGAGGCTCTTGACTATTTTAAAATTTATAAGGCAGAAGCTGAAAATCAACTAGAGAGAAAGATCAAAAGACTTAGGTCGGATCGTGGTGGAGAGTATTTTTCAAATGAGTTTGACTTATTTTGTGAGGAACATGGAATTATACATGAGAGAACACCTCCCTATCACCCGAATCAAATGGGATTGCCGAAAGGAAGAACCGCACCTTGACTGACTTGGTTAATGCCATGTTAGACACTACGGGATTATCTGAGGCATGGTGGGGGGGGAGGCTTACTGACCTCTTGTCATGTATTAAATAGAGTTCCTAACAAGAATAAGGACAAAACCCCATACGAGATGGGGTTGGAAGAAAACCATCACTTTCTTACTTGCGCACATGGGGTTGCTTGACGAAAGTCAATGTACCAATAACTAAGAAGCGCAAACTTGGACCTAAAACTGTAGATTGTGTCTTTCTAGGATATCCTCATCGCAGTATTGCCTATAGATTTTAGTAGTAAATCTGAGGTACCAGACATGCATGTTGGTACAATTATGGAGTCTCGAGATGCAATATTTTCTTGATAGCATATTTCCAATGAAAGATACTCATAGCACTTCTAGTCAAACTCCTGAGACAATTCCCAAATTCAATCACACCACCTGAATTTTCTGAACAAACACATGAAACTGTCCCTGAGGAGGATGACAGTGAAGCTCCTAGGAGGAGCAAGAGACGAAGGATAAATAAATCATTTGGTGATGATTCATTGTGTACCTTGTGGATGACACTCCCACGTCTATGGCAGGAGGCATATGTATGTCCTGATGCAGACTACTAGAAAGAGGCTATCCGTAGCGAGATGGATTCCATTATGCTAACAGGACTTGGGAGGTGACATAACGACCTTATGGTTGCAAACCTGTAGGTGCAAGTGGGTGTTCAAAAAGAAGCTTAGGCCTAATGGTACTATTGAAAAGTATAAGGCTCGACTTGTAGCCAAGGGCTATACCCAGAAAGAAGGCGAGATTTCTTTGACACTTACTCACCTGTTGCTCGATTGACCACTATTCGAGTACTACTTTCTTTGGCTGCCTCACATGGTCTTCTCGTTCATCAGATGGATGTTAAGACAACTTTTCTAATGGAGAGCTGGATGAGGAAATTTACATGGATCAGCCTGATGGGTTTGTAGTAAAGGTCAGAAGACATGGTGTGTAATCTATTAAAATCTTTGTATGGTCTGAAACAAGCTCCTAAGCAATGGCATGAGAAGTTGATAAAACTTAACATCTGTGGGCTTTGCAGTCAATGAGGCAGATAAATGTGTATACTATCGCTATGGTGGGGGTGAGGGAGTTATTTTGTGCCTATATGTCGACGACATACTGATATTTGGGACAAACATTAATGTGATAAATGAGATCAAAACTTTCTTGTCTCAAAATTTTGATATGAAGGATCTGGGAGTGGCTGATGTAATTCTAAACATCAAGCTAATAAGGGATGAGAATGGGATTACACTTTTGCAGGTCTATTATGTGGAAAAGGTCTTAAGCCGCTTTGGCTATATGGACAGTAAGCCTTCTCCAACACCTTATGATCCTAGTTTTTACTTTGAAAGAACAAGAGAGTTGCTAGGAATCAATTGGAATACTCCCAGATCATTGGATCATCATGTACCGAGCTGTGCTACTAGGCCTGACATCTCTTTTGCTGTTTGCAAATTGAGTCGGTTTACTTCTAATCCGGGAGATGATCATTGGCGTGCGCTTGAGAGAGTCATGCGCTATCTTAGAGGTACTATGAGTTTTGGACTTCACTATTCTGGGTACCCTTCGGCACTGGAGGGTTATAGTGATTCAACTGGATCTCTGATATTGATGAGATCAAAGCCACGAGTGGATATGTGTTCACTCTTGGAGTTGCAGCTGTTTCATGGAGGTCTTGCAAACAGACCATATTGACGAGGTCAACCATGGAAGCAGATCTCATTGGCACTAGACACAGCCACTGTTGAAGCAGAATGGTTGCGTGATCTATTGATGGATTTACTACTGGTTGAAAACCAGTGCCAGCTATCCTTATGAACTGTGACAATCAAACGGTCATTGTCAAGGTGAATAGTTATAAGGATAACATGAAATCGTCTAGACATGCAAAGAGACGATTGAAACCTGTCAGGAAGTTGAGAAACTCCGGAGTTATAACATTGGATTATATCCAAACATCTAAAAACCCGGCAGATCCCTTTACAAAGGGATTATCACGGAATGTGATAGACAATGCATCGAAGAAGATGGGTATGAGACCCATGTGAGTTATACTATGGTAGTAACCCAACCTATGTGATCGGTGATCCTGTGAATTAGGACCTGGGAAGAACAAGCCATCAGTTAACTGAAGAGAGTAATTTTAACCCACTCTAAGTGAAGATGCAATACTCTCAGAAACTTCTAGGCAGGTTGACGACTGTCTTAATGTGTTCTGTTGGCTATATTAGTGAAGATGCTATCCTGCAGAGCATTCTTGAAAGAACACACCTATATGAGCTTGATTGTTGGTCGCAGTCTATGGAGACTTGGGCAGTCTCCTAGTAAGCTCATGAAGAGACCAATTAGTATGACTTATACGCTCCACCCGAGGGGTAGGCTACTAGCAGCCTAGTATCAGTTAAGACTTTAAGTAAACTTACTTGCACAAAACATGCAATTCAAGGCATAGTCCATTGTTCAAGTTGTGAGGGAGTGTAGCTTAAAGCTCTAGATGGATGTTCAATCTTAACCGGTCTCCATCAAAACACTGGTATATAAACAACACAAAAGAATCAGACAAATCTCTGTGGGACTTTGAGCTATGGTGGGGGATTGTTGAATAAATGGGCTTGGCCCAAGTTTATTTGAAGAATAATTCCTAGAAAAATCTCAAAGGCCCATCATGTAGAGGGAGCATGTGAACCTTTAGTCCCACCTTGCTAGTTCTAGGAGAGGGAGACCAGCTTATAAGGGATGGTGCTCTCCTTGCAACTAGACCTATGTGGGTGAGAGAAGACTAGAGAAACACACGCGCGCGCTCGCTCGCCTCGCCGGGCATGGGCACGGGCACGGGCATGGGCCGGGGCGGCGCGGGCGCATGACATGCGCGTGAATGGTCCGCCGAAATCGGCTCCGATTGCTTGCGTAGACACGGCTCCCTTTTGCAGTTCTATTTTGCTGCTGGTGTTTTTTTGGAACGGACGGTTTCGATTCAACTTCTAAGCCATTACTAGTGGAGAACATGGAGACGCCCTGATCTCGCGTCTGTTTCTCCTCCACTAAAACCGAGCAGCAGCCCCTGTACACAGAAGAGAAGAACACTCGCCGATCTCCTCAGTGTTGTGCTGCCATTCGTAGACTACTCCGTTCCTCTCATCAGCGTGCACCGTTGAGCGGAAGAGCAGGTATCCGGAACCCGTCGCCTTCGAGATCCTGCACCGGGAGAAGGCGAATAAGGTTTTTGGGAAGCGCTCCGTGTGACTGCTCGCGTTCGTTCACACACGACCCGTCTTCCTCTTTGCTCGAGTGTTGCCCGTCGTCGCCGTCGTTCGGTACCCGCGCGTCGTCATCGTGGTACCAGTCCGATCTGTGACTGCTCCAACTGTGAACATCCGGTACATTCTTATCACGTTCGATACATTATTCTTGTTCATGTGTATAGTGTACTGGTATACTGTGGTTATGTGTATTCATCTGTTTCACGTCATGATTTATTTGTGAAATAAGTTAAACCTAATAGTGCTGTCATTTCCAACAAGGTGTACAATACATTGTATGATAATTGTTTTATTCTTTGGTGGTCACGGTCAGAGATGCTACTCCGACGTTTTGTTAGGAAGTGACGTATCATACGCTAGGAGTACAATAGTGTCGTATAACATGGGCCAATTAATACTCAACAAAGACAGAGAAAAGAATACTAGTCTCTCTGGTCTTGACGCCGACGACTATTAAATGTAACTCCAACATAGCCTTCAAATTATGACTTCTATTTTGATTTGAGGTTTTTCTCATTTTTTGGAGACCTGTTTTTGGTTTCTACTTTAGTAATGACTCTTAAAACAGAATCCCTATTTTTAATTTTTAGCACTTCTTCACATACTATACACATATATTTAATAAAAACATAATACATAATAATAATGATTTATTAGTAATTTAATAATAAATGACTATATTTAATTTTTTAAATGTAAATATAAATATTCAAATTTAAATATAAGAACATAATCATCAATCCCTAGCGGTGGGCGGGCGGGCCGATCTAGCTTTGGTGCGTGGGGAAAGGCCAGCGGGAAGCTTGTGCATGTGGCAACAGCCGTGGGGAGCGTGTGCATTCACGTAGCGCGTATGAGAGCTGAAAGAGTGGACCCCTAGGGTAGGGGTGGCAGTTTGGCTCGAGACTCACGAGCTAGCTCAGGCTCAAGCGAACCGAGCAAACTAGGCTAGGCTCGGAGACCTCACGAGCCGAACTCGAGCCGACCTTGTTGGCTTGGCAAGTGACCGAGCCGAGCCGAGCTGGCTCGCAAGATAGCTCAAGGCTCGGTCAATGGCAATCTTCATCATGTGCGCGATCGACAATGCTTCATTGCCAAAGTCGGTAGAGCCCCACATCTGCTACTGCAAAACTCTAGTCGCTGATGCCCTAAGATGCTGCGACCATCCTGAAATCAACCACCACCTCTCTTGATCCTGCTGTGACCACCATATATTCAACATTCTAGCTAGTGCCGCCACCGATCCCATCGCCGCCTAGGACTATCCATCGTCACGATGACGCCCTAGATCTAGCGGTCACCGATCACTACTGCTCGCCCCTCCGCCCTAGTAGCTGGCAGTAGCCATTGACCTAGATCCAGCCATCACCGCCGCTCGCCCCCTCTTCCCTGGTGGTCGTCGCTGCCACTGCCATCGCCCCCGACATGGTGACACCCACCGCTCCTGCTAACTCATTGTACTTTGTTGATTTGGGGCTATGGGTTCTGATTTTGTGCGTATATATTTTGCTTGGTGAGACGAGCTGCTCGTGGCTCGGCCGTGCCCGAGTCGAGTCACAGTTTCAGCTCGTATGGGCGGCCGAGCCAAGCTAGGATTGGCTCGCTCAACACACAGTCAGCCGAGCCGAGCTAAGCCAAATCGGCTCGACTCGTTGCCAACCCTACCCTAGGGATGAGGGCCTAGTGATCTCTTTTGAGAGCACTCCTATTTTTGAGAGCCAAGTAAGAGTCCAGTTGGATCTCGATTTTTCCCACGGGCTTTAAAAATGAGTTTGAGGGCCTGAGTAGGTACCCTATTGGATTTGCTCTTAGTTTCATACAAATTCCAACTTTGAAGCACTCCTTGAAATTCACGGAATTCATAAAGATCTAGATTCTTAAAAAAATTTCATATATGATACTATTGATGTTAAAATCATATAGGGATCTTTGCACCTTCACATTCAAAGGTTAGGAGAATCTTCATAGCTCCAGTGTAGATCCTAAATCTTGAGTTTTGCAGGTGTGCTAATCAATTTGATCCTACAATTGATAAGATTGAAAATATCTATTTTCTTGACCATATCGGCCAATGGGCCGATCGTCCAATAACACCATATCAGCTATACATCCGATACACATGATACACATGAGTGCGAAAAATAATGTATCATCTAAACTCTAAACAAGCATCCATCACATAGTAAAAACAAGGACATAAGCGTATACTGATTTTTTTGCAACATCTGATCCATACTAGGAGATAGGGTGACTCAATTAGTTTGTAGCGTGATAAAGCTCTCAGAATCATGATACCTTATCGACTAGAACTCCGATAAAATAATAGACCAAACCCACCGCCTTGATATGATATATCTTATTAGGAACAACCTAATAGATTGAACTGAACTGAGAGAGGACGAGGTTGAAGAAAATAAGAAGAGTCTATCTCGCTAATACATCTAGTACACATGTGATCGACATATCGTATCTAACTAAGATATTAGAGCAATGCAACCTTAGATAGATTTGATACATTGGGATAACTAGTAGACACATGGACTCAACCAAAATATCAGACTGAACCGAGAAAGTCTTGGTTGAATAGATACATTTTCCATGTGACAAGACCTACTTCTTGTTAAAGATCTAACTAAACTGATGCAACCCAACCCGTGATAGGAAATCGATGAGCGAGACAGGTTTCTTGCTAGAGATCAAACTAAACCGATGTAGCCCAATCCAAGATAGGAAATCACTAGATGAGACTTATTTCTTGCTAGAGATCAAACTAAACCGATACAGCCAAACCCGAGACAATAAATCGTTGAGAAAAACTATATTACCTTTGCTCGTAAAAGCTAGCGTTGTGTCAAATAGAAATTAAATAGATTTATCCTAGGATGATTCATAATGACCACGACACAACTATTCATAATGCGCTACAAATTTGGCAATGAACCTTCTATGATGTATTGTCTGTGATGTGCTTTTGATGTTGCATGTGTTAAATGGCTGCCAAATCCTGGTTGCAGCCTATTTTTTTGAAATGACCATAATATTATTGACGAGTGATAATAATCACCCGTCATTGATGGATACATTATTTTTTTGAAATGACTATAATATTAGTGACGAGTGATAGTTATCAACCGTCACTGATGAGCACATCAATGACGGGTGATAACTATCACCCGTCACCAAAGAAACATTACAAGTGAGCCCATTGGACTGAAGTCGACTCTTTAGTGACGGGTGTTTACCCGTCACTATTGATGCCACATTACTAAGGCGATAAGGGTGACAGAAGACATGTTCGTCACTAATGTACGTTATGATCCATCACTAATGTGTGTTTCTATGGTAGTGTACTTAAATTATGATAAATCTTATGATTTCCTATTATAGGGTAATGTTCGAGACTTGATAACCATGTAGAGTTATACAAACGTCTCGCTAAATCCGTTAGAACTTTCATGCCACATCGGTGCTAATTTAGGTACGTTTGTTGTTTCACCGATAGTGCCAAATTCTGGTGTCAACAGATACCTTTTGGAACAGAAGATTTAGTTTATAAAAAATCTTTAGATTAGATTCCTAAAAAATATTACCAAAAAAAGCATGAGTTCATATCTTTTTTATTTTTATTTGAGAAGCCTCATACATATATTCTCCTTTTCTTTATGTCCTCTCTTCCACATGTGATTTTATTTAAATTTTCTATGTTTTAATTCTTTCTCTCTCTCCTCCATGAATAATGATTGTGCTTATTGGGGGAAAATATTTCATCCTTCAGAGGTCAAGGAAGCCTCAACATCAATACAAATAGAAGAAACAAAGTCTGAAGTGTTGATCTTCAAAGATCCTAAAAGCATCAAAGTTTCGCTGTATTCGGAGCCCTTCACAACGAAGACCTCCGTCAAGGCCCTAACATGGCAAAGCCTTCCATAGCCTCTTACCTGAATGGGTACCGTCAGCAAGAACAAAAGGATTATCTTCTCACTGATTAGACTAGTTTTTTACTCTTTTAACCATACGAAGAATATTAAATAGTATCTTCTAAGTCGGTTGTAATTAGAGGGTAAAGGAGTCTTTTCCCAATGTATTCTGTATAAATACCTCTTTTCATTCTGTAAAGAGTATCGAATACTCAGATATTCAATACATACTTCGAACTATCTCAAGCTATTATTCTATTCGGAGGTTGGTAATAATCTTCATAAATAGATACTCCGTTTGTTAATCTTTTTAGTTCTTTAAACCTGTTAGCGTAATTTTTACGTCAACAGTGTTTTCCCGTGCAAAAGTATTTTATCGATCCACAATACATTTGTTTGAAAGATGCGATTTTTTTCTCGTAATTGCTCTCCACTTTGATTCAGTATTGTTTCTGTACAAGGTTGGGCCGTATCCATATCATGAAACGACATATGCATGTGTTGTGCAACTGTAATAGTAGGGAGTGACCATGTCATCTTGTATGCAACCATCCTACTATCCTAGTATCTATCTTGCTGCAAGAATCAATTGGCAGAGTCCATCTCAGCTCATCTCAGGTGCACTCCCAACGAAAAGATGTTGCAACTACGAGTCTTGCAAATTAAACCACCGCAAAAGATTGTGGCTGGAATCATTGACACCTGGAACATCTGAGTATCTGACCATCTTCAGATCTCACCCTGCAAGGAGGTGATGTGCATGCAATCTCATTTGCAGTGCAGAGTGGAATCCTTGATGCTGATGAGCCCAAGGATTGCTCATATAGCAGACAGAGATCATGGAGTTGCCAATGGAAGAAGCTGTTGCAGATGATGTTTGACAACAAGTTGGTGGGGGGCGGTGATCAGGGTGCTGCTAGCTAGCTGCTGATTGCCTCGTTATCTATCTTTTTCGAGGACCCGAAGAAAAGAGTGCGGACAGCTAGCCTTGACAAATTACATGAGATCGATGCTATTCATCAGTTCATCAGCTTAATCATCATGGTCATGGGAGCGACCCGTCGGCGGTCGGCTGCCGGCGAGGCACCGGTCGTTCGCACTGCCGGTCTCTTCACTACAACTAATCTCTGGTCGCCAACATATCAGGGAGGTGACGAGTGAAAAGGATCGACTGCTTCCGCCGGTCGGCTGAACCGCGTCATGGACCGCAACCTCGCCGGCTAGTACACGCCCAAGGCGGCGCAGAAGGCCGCCGTGCTGGCGCACCGGGGGATCGTCCAGGAGACGACAAGGACGCCCTCACCGCTGAGGGCAGATCGAGGGGCGAAAGTGAAGCCGGCGACCTCGACTCTCACTTTCGGCATGTGGAAGTCCACTGTTTTCAAGTCGCAGCGGATCCATCACGCAGAAGTCAGAACGCTGCCAGCGATGACACGGAGTGCACAAAGGAGCAGCTATCCCCGCCATGAAGTGGTTTCGGTTTCATATTTTTAACATCTAAACTCACTTTCATTATTTCATACTGTTTAGAAGTATTATTATAACAAAGTGCACATCTTAAAAGTGCCAAAATAGCAAATTTTTTCCCCACACAGGCTTTCTCCGTCCAGCCCACTTTATTCCTCAGCCCTCATGGTTTTCATCTAGAGTCTTCTAGAGAACACTTACGGTTGATCCCCTTGTACACCTCTCATCTCTCTTCAGCCATCTTTGACGGTGGTCACTAGAGGACATAAAGAGAAGTGACCACCAGGATACCCAAAATCTGAGCGTTTATTTCCATCTTGGGCGCTTCCTTGGATTCTTTGGATGCCCGAGCGTTTAGCTCCACTCGTTGAGAGCTTGCCCACACATCATCGTTGATTCACCTACCGACTACGTCATTTTCACTAGCTCAGACAGACGTACGGTCCAACGACGTCAATTCATCAAGGTCGCTTCAAAATGACCTCAAGAATACGGTGTGCCGATCAAGCCGGCACCCACTTTGAATGTCATCATAATGATGGCAAGGGCTGTCTAGACGATGAGCCCTCAAACGCTTCTGAGTCTAGCACTCATCAGCGTGGCCACCGAGCACGGAATGCCGCCAGGGCAGCTCATCGCTCGAGGGCTCGTGCATCAGCCGAGACCAGGCGGCAGGGTGCACAGGATGTCTTTACGATAGATTTTGAAGGCCAGTCCGTGTACCGTACGCTTACAACCAATCTGGTGGCTATCGAGAGGGCACTAGCCACTTTTCTCGATACACCCGAGCTCCAAAGAGCTCAGGCACTGACCCAGATGGTCGCCGCTCAGATCGTGGACGTCATGCCGCCCACGAGGTCAAGGTCTTGGGCCCATAGTCAATGTCCTCGACCGTCCAAGCGGTCAACGAGCTCGTGTCCGCGTGAGCATTATGGGAGTTCTTGCACGGTTGATGCCTGGACCATCATCGATGACGCGTGATATGCGTACAACACTATTTCTTGCCGCCACGGTGAATGCGAGCACGGTGAGCTCCATCGTCGTGAGCAATACGACAGGAGCCACGACCCACCGGGTGTTAGATGACCCTACTCTGATATATCGTGTCACGATGGCTTTCCAGTCTTCTTTGAGTGCCTTCATCGAGTTATGTGGCCTCACAACTTTCGTCCAATGAGAGTCACACCGTATGACGGCAAAAGTGATTTCTCTTAGTGGCCGCGGCTATATTACACAGCCATTCGAGCACCTAGAGGTGACCAAGATGTCATGACAAACTACCTCCCCGTTGCGCTGTCCTCGGTCGCCATCAGGTGGTTGGCCAAACTCTCGAAGAATACCATTGAATCCTAGAGTAAGTTGTGTGATGTCTTCATCGCCAACTATCAAGGAACCTGGCAAAGGCTAGCCTCATGGCACAACGTGTGCCAAATACACCAAAAGAGCAATGAGTCCCTTCGGGACTGCATCCATCGCTTCTCCGAGCATCGAAACACCATCTCTAGCATATCCAACACTGACATCATGTCCATCTTCTAAGATGGCTTACTGAAGCCTTCAGATCTGTTTCACCATTTGTTGATGAACGAGTCCTTCGACGTTGACATCATGTCCTGTCAGACTCTTGATGGATCCACTGACATCATCTCATTTCAAGAACAATAAGATGGATCTGCTTGTCAAAAGTCCACTGATATCGGTGAGATGATCACTGTCACTGAATAGTTCGCCAACTCCGAAGACGCTAAGCGGGAGCAGATGCACTGAACACTCAAGAGTCCGATAAGTAGGATAAGAAGAAGAAGGATCGTCGTAGTTCACCGTTGCGAGAAGACCGTGAAAAATCCGATCCATCATCTCATTTCAAGAACAAGAAGAGGAAGGTCAAGGAGGTCATGGTCATTGATAAGAATTTCTGATCTCAGGGTTGGAAGAACTCAACCTTGTAGGAGGTATTAGATAAACCCTACATAATCCATCCTAACAGCAACCACACCAGTCATCGATGCTACCAATTGCATAACCAGATGGTCAAAGAGGCAGAAGAAAATCACCGACAAGACAAGTATCGCTGCTACGACAAAAAGAAGTCCAAAGAGGATGATAAAAACACCGAAGTATCTCTGACGGAAAACGTCTTCTAGGAACTCACTCGAACAATCTCCATGATCTTTGGCGGTGCAATCATGGCTGAGTACAAGTTTTAGCAGAAGCTGCTAGCTCACTGCATCAACGACATTAGCATCATGGTGACCGAACGCCTACGGTGGTCGGAGGTCCCGATCACCTTCAACAGAGATGATTAGTGGCCAAACGTCTCCAACCCAGGACAATTCCCACTAGTCATCGATCCAGTCATCCTTAAGGTATGCCTCAAGATGGCGTTGATTGACGGTGGCAACAACCTAGATGTCCTATTTAGAGGGACATTGGTTGCACTCGGCATCGACGAATCCGGGCTCTAGAAGGCGAACACACCTTTCTATGAGATTATCCCGAGAAATGCCTCTATTCCATTTGGCACTCTCACCCTACCGATGACTTTTGACACTTTATACAACTACAGGATCGAGCATGTCAAGTTCTATGTCACCTACTTCGATACTCCTTGCCATGTAGTGCTAGGGAAATTGTCCCTCGTCAATGCAAATTCATGGTGGTACCCCACTACGTGTACCTGATACTTAAAATTCCAGGGCATGGTTGAGCCTTTTTAGTAAAGGGTGATTTTTTCACCTCACCTGCATGCGAGCGAGACAACCTTGCACTGGGTGAGGACACAAACATCTCTGTTCAGATGGAAGAAGTTGTCCAGGCGGCCAAAATGACGCTGACTTCTAGTATGGCGATCTCGACCACCACACCATTGATATCAAGCTTGGTGCCCTTGTCAGTTGAGTACAAAAGTATTTAGTTCTCGGACACCGACCTCTCCGAGATGGCGCTGATCGGGATAACACTAGATCTTAAATAGGAAAGCACGCTTGTCAACATCCTTCAAGCCAACACCAACATATTCGCTTGGTAGCCATTCGACATGCTAGGTATACCTCGGGAGCTGATCGAGCATGAACTCCATGTCTTTCCGACCGCTAAGCTGGTCAAGCAGAAGATGCGTCGATTCTCCTAGGAGTGCAATGAGGCCATCAAGGAAGAAGTAACCTGCTTGTTAGCAGCTAGGTTTATAAAGGAGATGTATCATCCCAGCTGGGTAGCTAACCTAGTCATTATAAAAAAGAAGAACGGAAAATGGAGGTGCATTGACTACACTAATCTCAACAAAAGATACCCTAAAGATCCTTTCTTGCCACCACGCGTCAACCAAGTTGTTGACTCTATAGCCAACAATTCTCTTCTTCCTAGATTGCTATTTGGGTTATCATCTAATCAGACTGAAGGAAGAAGATAAAGACAAGACATCATTCATCACCTCATTCGGAGCATATTGCTACAATCCAATGCCTTTTGGACCGAATAATGTGGGGGCTACATACCAGCATGACATTCAATGCTGCCTTGCTGATCAGATTAGCCACAATATTGAAGCTTATGTGGATGATGTTGTTACCATGTCTAGAACACCAGAAGATTTAATTCCAAACCTCCAAGAGACTATAAACAATCTTCACAAATTCCGATGGTGGCTCAATCTGGACAAATGTGTATTTGGGATTGAGGAGCCATTGTGAAGATTGTGGGCCTCGTGGATCCCAGATGATGAGTGATTATCAATGGAATAGAGAAGAGAAGGAAGCCCTCATAGGGGAGGCACTTCGAAGGGGCGCTCTGGAGGGAGGCACTTTGAAGGAAGAGGACTTGCCGTGGTTTGGTCATGTGACGCAGGTACATGGATGATCGATCGCTGAGATAAAGAGTTGTGGGGTTATGTCGGTCCAATCTAAGTACATGATGCGAGGGTGACAAGCGACTCACCGTAGCGGTTACCAGTGTGACTCAGGTAGACGAACGAGCGATTGTCGAGCTGAGAGAGTTGTGTGGTCGTGGTGCTCCAATTCAGGTACCTAATTTAAGGGCGGCAAATGCTTTGGTAGTTTAGGCTTGAAACTATCGACTACATCAACTGTACATGTGAAGATCAATGGATATGATGCAATGCTATGGAAGTCATGAAAGGAGAGCATCAGATAAAATATCTAGATTATGTGTTTTTACCTTTTTGCTATTTGAGCCTTGAGTCTGTAAAAATACCCTAAGGGCATTTGGGTCTTTCCCTATTTTGTGTAGGCTATAAAAAGCCTTCAGCCCTAGGGTTTGAAACTATCACAATTAATCCAACTGTTTTTTCCCTTTGCCATCTCCCACCTCTAGCCGCTGGCTGCCTTTGTCTGCAGCCACCGCCGACCGATTTTTTCCATCGGCCTTAGGTGTGATTTTGCCTGGCTTTTGTGCGTGCACTTTCTTTCGCTTGGATCGAGCCTTGAGCACGTGGTGCACATGGCCCGAGGCAAGCCACGCATGAGGCTGCTAGGATTTCTCCGCCGACTTTTTATCTAGCGCCACCAGTGAGTGTTGGCTGCACCTGGTCTATGTTCAAGCGATTCTGCTGCTGGCCTAAGAGTGCATCACCCAAGCCTATGTGCTCATGCGCCACCCAAGGCAGTGACCAACTGGCATGGGAAGCATGCACTTGACCTGTGTGCTATGTTGCCTGGATCCCACCGCTTGTGAGTCAGCCACTCATTTTTGTTGACCTTCTCTGCCAAGTGCATATCGTTTTCCTCCTCGTCGCCAACTTGTTCTACTTCCATAGGTAAGTAAGGTACGATTCCTATATCTTTTGTTTTACAGATGTTTGATGATATGCTTGTTTAAATTTAAGAGAGAATTTATGTGTGATGAATGTTTGATTAAATATCTACCATTGCACATTCTTTATGTTTGATGGAATGCAAATGAATATGTATGCCGATGTGCTGTCTATGTTATGTTTGATGAAATGTTTTGGTTGATTTCAGTCGAATTCTTGTGATTTCTCAGACCGTCTCTTCACATCTCAACTAACAAGAGAGTGATAGCATTCATTTTATTGAAATTTGTGAATTTTTTGTTGTACCCATTCACCCCCTCTGGTCGTTACTCTCGGTCCTACAAGTGGTATCAGGGTCTAGTTAGGATTTTTCCATACCTTAACCGGTTGTAAACCCCGTTAGCAACTATGAGTTTTTCGGGGAAGGTCTCGTCCCTTGAGTCCATTGGATATAACTATTGGAAGACTCACATGCAAGCTTATTTACTAAGCCAGGGATCAGACATTTGGGACATATGTATTCATGCTACTTTCACTATTCGTCCTTCTACTAAGAAATCTACTATGGTAATAATCGTTGAGCATGAGAACAACAACAAAGTATTGAACATTCTATTTTCTGGTTTAGGTCCCACTAAATTTGAGCGTGTGAGCCATCTCGACACTGCTTGAGATATCTAGGCTACCCTCCAGGAACACCATGAGGGGACAACTCAGGTCAAGGTTCGGCTCTATTAGACCTACCGGTGTGAGTATGAAAAATTCTCATAGAAGTCGGGTGAGCCTATTGAGGACTTGTTTGGTCGCTTTCAGTCAATCATCAACAAGCTTCGTGTCAACAAGGCTGAGTATGATCAGTTAGTGACAGACCATGAATAGTCTCTAAAGATTCTTCATACTTTAGATCATAAGGTCTAGGAGATCAAGGTATCATCCATTATAATATGTTATAATGGAATTATAGTTGTACAAGAAAGTTTCTTCAACCCGTGTGCCCATGTAGTGTGTCAGCAAATAAGAAGGGTCAGAAATCCTAAAAGAGATACACTTGGGTATTTGTGGGAAAATGTTGGCACTCGGACACTGGTCGGCAAAGCCTTCAGGTAGGGATTTTATAGGATGATTGCCAATGAAGATGCTAAGATATTAGTCTACAACTGTTAGGGTTGCCAATTTTTCATCAAGAAGCATCATCTTCATGCTCAAGAAATCCAAACCATTTTGCCTTCATGGTCATTCGTGTGTTGGGGGCTTGATATTGTTGAGCCTTTTCCAAAGGCCCCCCAAGGTTATGATCATCTCTTTGTCACTATTGACAAGTTCACCAAGTGGATAGAAGTCATGCCATTAAGAACGAGCACAACTAAGAAAGCCACAGAGTTTATCCAAGGTATAATATACCAATACGACATCCCTAATCAGATTAGAATAGATCTTGAGACCTAGTTTATCGGTAACATTTTTTGGGAATTCTGCGAAGACTGGTGTATTGAAGTCAAATATGTTTCTGTTGCACATGCAAGAGCAAACAATCAAGTCAAACGAGCTAATGTCATGATACTCCAAGGTATAAAGGCTAGAGTCCTTGATCCTCTCAACAAATACGACAGTTGGTGGATGAAGGAATTGCCTGTTGTTCTTTGGAGTCTTCGTAGTCAGCCAAGTTGTGCCACTGGTCGGACTCCATTCTTCTTTGTTTACGGATTGAAGGCCATTTTACTAGTGTACATGTTGCATGAGTCCCCCAAGATTTAGCACTATAAGGAAGGCACTACTGAGTAGACAAGAGAAGAAGATATTGATAGTCTTGAAGAAGCTCATCTGGTCATAGCTATTCAATTTGATTGGTACCAACAAGGTCTACGCAGATATCATGACAGTAGTGTGTGTGGTCGGTCTTTTCAAGTCAAAGATTTGGTTCTTCACAAAGTGCAATCAGTAGTGAGCGCCCACAAGCTATCAATTCCATGGGAAGGACCATATATTGTTGCGGAGGTCACCCAACCAGGTTCATATCGTCTAATGCATGAAGATAGTCAAAGGATTGCAAATTCCTAGAATATCGAGCATCTTTGATGTTTCTATCCTTAACACAATAAGGTAAGTTCTTATTTTATTTGGATTAATGAAGATGGTCAATTTTTTTGATTTAACCTTCATCTTTCTCCTCGAACTCGAGTACTTGCATTTTTATCACTCTAACCTATAGCTCATGATCCACTCTGACTTGGTTATTGTTGATATGTTTTCCACTCAGGGGCTTGGACTTTTGTTTTACTGTTCACCTCGATTGAGTCTCAGTGTCATTCTTGATTACTTGTGACACCGACGGTTTTAAACAACATGCATGCAATCTATGTTTCCCTATGCTAATGGACCTAAGCTATACCAAAATAGTCATAATTTCATTGCAAATAATTAGACACAATACACATTCACAAAGAAGAAATTCCACATCATTAATCAAAAGATTCATGTGTACAATTTTTCTTCTACATTTTTTCGTAATCTAATCGTAGGCTTGGCTAGATAGGTCTCTAAATCCCCAACAAGGATGTTCGCAGTCTCCTCTATCTTAGAGTAGAGCTGCTCCACGTCTAACTCCTCCACGATAGTTGGCCACCCCACTCAGATGTAGTCCATACGTGCTGAGGGATACAATGTTCGGACAATCCCGAGTGTGTGAGTCACCGCCGATCACATGAAGTCCTAGGCCTAAACCTGAAGACATGCTGTCGATCCCTAGAGTTACTCCAGAAAATGCTCCGCGGACCACTTGGCACCGACTGGTTCACTGTCGATCATTCTAACAAGTGTCTTGGCACCGACACGGTATATGTCATGTTGTACCTGAGTATAGCTCAACTGCAACTCTAGGCAATGTTCTGCAAACAAAGCAAGGTTTCAAACTAATTACTCCAATGATCACAAAACAAAGGAAAGGGTCATTGGTTCGTACTTTTATACTCACCAACTACATCCTCTGCCTTCTTCTAGGCTATGACTGTGGTTGTCTTAGCTGCCTTGATCTTCTTTTTGAGATCATCAACATCGGTCTTAGCCTTTAACGCCCTCTCCCTGGCTTCATCCTGCTCAGCCAAGACCAATTCGGTCGACGTGACCGAGTAGTGCGCCATGGTGATCGCCATTTCAAAGCGCTCCACCACCGCAAGTCACTCCGCTCAGCAAACACTTGTTGATATAGTGCTACAAGAAGCATTGGTGAATTGAAGAAATTGATCAAAGTCTTACACTGGCCGCGGATCTCTAACTGGCCACATAGGATTTCAATACCACTCTCCGTTCGCCTCATATTGGCTTCCCTCTATGCCAATTCATTGGACAATTGCTGGACCTAGGCATTTACGGCACCCAAGTCCAAAATAGGAGTAGGGCAGTTGGCATTCATGCTCCTGACCAGCTGGTCCACAAGATTCTGTGGTAAACAAAACAAGTTAGTCCAAGTGCATACGAAATATTATCTACAAACACTAATACTTGTAGGACTTACAACAATCGCTCGACCAATATGACGGAGTGCTTCATAGCACTCAGTCACCCCCCTCTCGACATCCCTAGTTGGGAGGTCAGTCCTAACTCCGATGGTAGGTGGATGCATCCTTGGCTGTGCCTCAGCTAGGTGGCAGGCCTCCCCTGTCACTTCTTCCTAGTGATCAGCTACCGGGAGGTCTTCAACTGCCACCCTTGGCTTGGCTGCTGATGCTTAGTCAGCCCCACTTGGAGCGGCTACAGCCGACAAGGTTTGGGAGGACGCATAAGTACCCAAACCACCCACGGTGGGAGTAGCCAACCCATTCTCCACAATGGTCGAAGAAACCGGTGTTGGACCAGATGCCCCCAACAAACTCAACACGTTGACTTATGAAAAGCCAACCTCTTCACTCGGATGGTGCTAGAAGTGGCTTCAAATGGCGGTGGTGGATGTGGCGGTGGTGGTGATGATTCAGATGAGGATGTCACCGTAGCACCGCTAGTCACTGGTACCACCTCGCACATGTTTGAGTCAGTGTAACACCCTGATTTTCGTTAGGAGTTAAAAATAAGTTAATGTAATTAATAAATGAATTTAAAGAAAAGGGTTAAGTATAAATTGATAAATAGGAAAGCTAAAAAACGAGCTTACAAATTTCATTTAAAATAAATCGAAACTAGTGTATTTTTCCCAAAATTCTCCTAGCCTTAAATTGCGTCCCAAATTTTTTTGGAGTTTTTGGCGCAAAGGAATTAAATATAATCAATATAATTTCATCGTAAAATTGTAACACTAATTAATAAAATATATTTCAACAAGAATGTTGTGTGAATGAAATATATGATAAATCATTTCAATTAAAAATAATATAAGACCAAATAAAATTCGGCTAGAGAAATTTCAAGTAAATTTCTTCTCCCTCAATCAATTTAGGTTTTTATTAAGGATTTTGTAACTAGAATATTAATCCATCATATTTCAATGAATAACTTTAATTAACAAAAAAGTAATTAAATCACTCTCTCTCCAATCGAATTTTAATCATCATTTTCGACTATCTATATCTTTTCACAATAAAAAATCTGGAGGAATCAATATTCTATTTTATTCACGAAATTAAAATCCCATTTTAACTACGTGTTTAAATACCATTAAAAATCACTTTAAAAATTATTTTTAATTCCCAAAAATGAATTAAAAACATTGGTTTTGTGTTCATGTTCGAAATTTCTAATTTCGACGTGAATGCAAAGTTTATTGATTTTCCAAACCGTCGTTTGTTCATTAAATTATTCGCACGTTATTTCTTTGAAATCCAAGATTTATAAATTTATTTTAAATTCCAAACTTTCCAAAAAATTTTCTCTTTATCTTAAAAATTCAAATTTGAATTTTTAGGAAAATATTTTCCTATTTTTTCCTCCTTTCCTTTTCTTTTCTTTCCTTTTTTCCTTTTTCTCTTTCCTCCTTTTCTCTTTCCCTTCTCTCTTTCTCTTTCCATTTTCCTGGCTGTGTGCGCATGGCAAGGCCTCTTCTCTTTCCTTCTTTTCTCCTTCCCTCCTATCTTTCTTCCTTTCCTTTCTCCCTTCTCTTTCTTCCTTTCTTTTCTTTCCTTCTCTCTTCTCCCTTCCTTTTCCTGGTCGCACCCTCCTCCTTCTCCTTCCTTCTCCCTCTATTTCCTTCCTTCCTCTTTCCTTGTTTTTCCTCCCTTTCCTTCTACACATGTCCTTCCATCTCATGTCCACGGCTTCCATTTATTCAGGCGCCTCCTCCCCCTATAAAATCCATGCCCTTTTCTCTCTTCTCCTCCACAAGCCCACACCTCTCCCACTTCTTCCATCGCAACCCCTTTCCTCTTCCCTGTTACCTCCACTGAGTGTTTTCACCACCTCGCTGCACCACTACTCCGGCGAGCCGCCACCATGCCTCCCCCTTGCTGAACCACCAAACCGCTGCTACCTCGCTGTTCTGGGCAAGCCAATCTCCTCCTCTACCATCCATGTTGCCTCTGTTCTGATTTCATGTGGTAATAATCATCTATTTCTTGTCTACATTTCATTAATCGTTGATTTATCCTGGCTGTGTTACATGGCGTTCAATCTAAATAGTTCATTAACATATCCTAATGTCGTTCGTTTAATCTAAACCATTTTATCTTGTTCATCGATTTGTTTCGTTCATGTATACCTTAATCGCCAAGGTCTATTAATATCCATCGGATCCAATCTATGCAATAGATTACTTTGTATCATATCCTAACCATGAATATAATTCAATCATCACTTGTCGTCAAATTATTCTTTGGATTCGATTCATGCCATTGTCCCATTTTGTAGCCATCTAAAGTAGATCAATTATTATCGGTTGAATAATCTCAATCCTGATTTATTATGACAATATCCAGCGAACCCGCCCCAATCTATTAACTCGACGTTATCCCTATGTTCCATCCCGAAGGTCATATTTGTCATGAGGTGTTCTTCATGGTCTTATGTTTCTTAAACTGGAGATAATACTCGTTGTTCACCGTCGACCCCCGCCTGACATGTACCCTTGATCTAATCCATCAATTATGACTTGATTGATGTTCGGTAATTGGACTTGCGGCGTTCATCGATGGTCATTGCTGATTGTCGATCGTTCGTAGTCGTTCATTACCATCCATCATCGAGTCTCATTGATTTAATCTAAACCCATCGACATGGTCACTAAGGCTCGATCAATTAAGCCTTTACGTGTCCCTTTAGTCGATCGTCTCTTGAATGGACTAGGTTGTCCAATGGTCGCAACCTATTCAAATCGTTTGACTAAATCCATTTGTACCCTTTTGTTTCTAATCGATCAACACATTCAATTCAGCCCATCCTTGTTTTCAATCAAATCATAACCCATCGATCTACCCTTATCTCAACTCAAGTCTAATATTTCTATTTTATCTAAGTGAGCATGTTGATCACATGTCGACCATCTCATTTAATCCGAAGAAATAATCTCACGATTATTTCTTTTCTTTTTAGGGTTCTATCATTTCATGTGAATGAGTATGAACTTCTAAAATTCATATCCTTTCCGTTTGAACTCCAAATCAATCCATTAAAATTCCAAAAATTCCCTCTTTTAATTCTCTACAACTTGAACTAATTTAATTGAAATGTTTGTACTGCTTATTTTATTTATTTTAATTGTTTATTGTTCTTGTTTTACGTGCCGAGAAGATTACGACGCTGTCGAAGGGCTAGAATACTACCTAGAAGTCCCACCATCACCATTTGCCGAACAAGGCAAGTCACCACACTAATTTTTGAGTATATTGAACCTAGTTTTCTTAAAATATTGCTAAAACCCATAGGTTATAAATGAATTAGTCAAATTGAAAGCCTTACATTATATTTATTTAGATCCCCGACCTTTAAGTGCAAACCCAAGCCATGCTATTGAGCCTATACTCCTTGTCACTATAATAATAGTATTATTCGATAGTGTCCAATGTATTGACACAACCGCTATAGGATAAAAATGAGTCGTAGATACTTTTATTCTATTATATGATCCCAATGATTTCTCTCACCCCTGGAATTCTATTGGATATGGAGTTATGGTTTAGCATGGTGGCTGTTGGCGTAAAAGATTACGCTAACAGGTTTCTGTAGATTAGAAACTAACAAACGAAGTGTTTGCGAAATGAACTATTCTAAGCCTCCGAAAGGATAACAACTTAGAATAGTTCGAATGTGTGTATTGAATAACTTGTATTCGGTCCCTATTATAGGGTGAAACGGGGGGTATTTATAGGCCCAAACATTAAGGAAAAGACCTATTTACCCCTCTGTTACAACCGACATAGTGGAAACTATTCGGTACCCTTGATAGGGCTAAAATGGTAAAAGACTAATCTAATAAGAAAAAAGATAAGTCTTCCATCTTAGCTAGCAGAGTGCGTTAATTTCGGAGAAAAGTAACGGGCAAGAATGCGAAACGGCATGGACTAACGGTAAAAAATGTAAAGTCTAGGCTATAAATAGAGGGCCTAGAACTTTCCTGAGTACCTTTCCACCGCTCTCTTGCAAACAAACACCCTTTGAGCCCTAGCCTCCATTCTTCCTCCAAAGCAACTTAGTAGCTTCAATGGCGAAAACCAAGACTACTGGAGCCCCTTCGGCCTTGGCTCGACAGCAAGCGGCTGCGGCAGCAGCGGCTACGGCATTGGCGACGGCACCTCCAACACCCGCAACGACATCCATGGCGGCAGGAGGGGGAAATCCCCAAAATGTTGGTGACCAAGGTCTCTGCCCGCCATCAACGAAATACTTGGATCAATCCTTTCAACTGGGACCTTCTACCTGCAAAAGAGAATCACTGGCGGTCGTAGTAGAAGGGAAGATTAGTACGGGAGTCATGATCCGCAAACCTAGAAAGGAAGTAATCCCGTCACCAAGACCAAGAGAAGTGGTCGTCTTCGAAGCCTTCTTCGAAGCTGGCTTAGGCCTTCCGGCAGTGGACTTCTTGGCCGAGGTACTTGATTTGTTTCACGTCACTCTTCCTCAACTTTCTCCAAACGCAGTAGCTCATTTAGCTATCTTCGAATGGGCGTTGAGAGCCGAAGGCTGTGAGGGGAGGGCAGAGATCTTCGCTGCGCTGCACAGAGCTTCGTGCCAGCCAAAAACCTTCGTAGGCCTCGGAGGTGAAAAAGTAGTAGTATCCTTCGGAAGTATTAACTTCAGGCTTCGGGATGAATACACCCTTCAGTTTCCTGCTAAGGCCATCAATGCAAGATGGTATACCGATTGGGTCATGAGATGGTTTTACGCCGAAGTTGGGGCGAGCAATCCTCTAGCCGGACCTCTGAAAGACATCCAATTCCGGAAGGAAGCCCTAGTGCATCCAGACCAAGGTCAGCTCGAAGCTCGCCTCAGCCTACTTCAGAAGATCAGTCGAAGGTTGAGCATGCGAGACTTAGCCGAAGAGTTCCTCGGGTTACAAATCCCTCCGCTGATGGCCAACTGGCCTATCATCTTCGAAGAGGATTCGGAAGGCGGTCTCCAAAAAATCACTTCGACTTTGAGCCCTGCAGGTAACTTCGAAAACAACATATATTATGCATATTCATTCGAAGAGGTAACTAACTTAATTCATTTTTTAGCTTCTTCAGCCCCTATTACTTTGGAGCAAATCGTATGGGCTTCGGAGAAGATTTTGAGCGCTCCAACTCCGACCGAAAAGGAATGGAGAATCAAGTTGGTCGGGAGTTGGGAAAGATTTAACAAAGTGTGGGGAATGCTGGAAATTGCTCCGCCCCCTTTGATGGATTGGGTACCTTCGGAGAAAGGGCCCAAAAAGAGGAAAGCCGAAGCTGGGACTTCGAGCTCCGCCAAGACTCCGGTCAAGAAGGTGGCTCGGAAACCAAAGAATCCAGCACCTTCGAGCCCAAGGGCTTCAGTCTCTGACTCCCAAGAGGACGAAGGGAGGTTGCTTGTTGAGGAGCCATGCTGAATAGCGTGGGCCTCATGGCTCTAGAAGTGATGAGTCATTGTCAACGATAGTCAAAGAGGACAGAAGAAGAAGAGATTTGCTGTTTCATGGGCCGCGTGTGACTCAGGTACACGGGCAGCAAGCGACTGTCGGGCAGAGGAGGCTGCGAAGTCGGGCTGGCCCAATCCGGGTGCATGGGCCAGAAGCAGTAGAAGACCCACTGGGCTGTTGACCAGGGTTGACTCAGGTACACGGGCGGTGAGTGATTGCCGGGCTGAGAGAGTTGCGGAATTGGGCCGGCCCAATCCGGGTACCTGGTGCAAAGTCGGTGGAGGCTTTGTCAGTTTCGGCGCAAAACTGACAACCGTCGATCTTGTATCTGACTGTCCAGAAGAGAAGCCGTAGTCGCTACGAAAACTTAGCTTCCGGATAAGTCATCTGTATCTCTAGGCCCACAGTCAGTCAGTCGTGTCTGTAAAAATACCTAAGGGCAGTAGAGTCTTTTCCTTTATTCTTGCGTCTGTAAAAACCCTAAGGGGCAGGTGGAATGTTCCTAGTGTTGGGAGCCTATAAATAGGACCCCAATCCCTAGGGTTTGGACTACCCTTTTGGCTGAATTCAATACTACTCCTTTGGGTCACTTTTTGTCTCTTGCTTTGCCTCTCTCCTCTCCTGTTCTTGCTTGCGCCGCCAGGGACCCCTGTTTTGTTGCCTTGCATTTATTGTTGCAGTGAAGGTTCTATTCCCATATCGTGTGCAGCAACTACAGAGTTTAAATGGCTTCATTTCATTCGCACAGCAAGTTTTTTCCATGATTTTTGAGGCTTCGGAAGCTTCTCTGTGCGTGTGCTCTTCGTGAGAAGTAGTACTAATTCTTGCTGTTGCAAGTAGTACTGCTACTGTAGCTACAGTACACTGTGCCAGCTTTTTTACTTTCTACTGCGCAGCTTTTCGATCGAAGTTGACAGGCTCTAGAAACTTTTCTGGCTGTTTTCTGGCGAAGCCATCCTTCTCTGTTCGAAGCCCCTCAGCTCCGTGAGGCAGGCTTCGATCTAACATCTTCGAAGGCTTCGTTCAAACTTCGAACTTTGCTTTGTGTTCTGTGTTGCTATCTTCGAAGCACTTCTTGAACGGACAACATTGCATACTTCGAACGACAGTGCGAAGGTACTTCGGCTCCAGCTGTTCGAAGTCCACACTTCGATAGGTTTCAAAGTTGGCTTCGAAGCTTGTCGTTCTGCTAGGCTTCGCTTTGGGTTCTTTGTGGCGTATCAACCTTCGCTTCTCTTTTCGAATCTTTCTCTTTTCGAAGGTAGAGTATAGGCTTCGAATTTGGTACCTCTGTCGTGTGACAGGCTTCGCTTCTTTGTTCGAAGGTAGTCCGTCTGTGTGTTGCTTTCGAAGTTTTCTGTTCGAAGGTTTAGGTTCGAAGCACTCGGTTCGGAGCTGTGTCCGAAGCCTTGCCTTCGAAGTACATACTTCGAAGAAGGCTCCGACGTTGTCATACTTCGCTTCGAATCATACTTCGCTTCCTGCCACTTCGAACTAGACTAGACCCAAACACCTTCGGAATTTTCACACCACCTTCGACAGACTTCGACTACCATCTCCGAACCAGTCTTTGACTTGCGAAGTAGGCCTCGACCTCCGAAGCAGGCTTCGGCCAGCGAAGCAGGCTTCAATCTACAAAGCAGGCTTCGGCGAGTTTCGAACAGGAGACAGATTTGAAAAGGTAACTTCTCTTCTCACTCATAGTGCACCGACATTGCTTTACTGAGAAGTTTGTCTTGCCTAGTCTAGTGTATACTGTTTATCTATCTATTAGCACTGCTTTGATAATCTTCTGTTTGTCATCAGCTGCTTCTAGGCTAGATACCTTTTAGACTTAGGGTATCTGTTTATTTTCTGCTGCTTGGTCTTTTGAGGTGCGTTGGGTATTGGGAACAGGCCATAGATTCGAAAGAATTTTTAAGGCGCCCATTCACCCCCCTCTGGTCGCTACTTTCGGTCCTTCAAGTGGTATCAGAGCGAGGTTAGGGTTTTTCCATACCTTAACCGGTTCTAAACCCCAGTAGTGACCATGACGTCTCCTGGCAAGGTCCCGTCCTTGAAAGCCTATGGCTATAATTATTGGAAGACTCGCATGCGAGCCTATCTTATGAGCCAGGGTTCGGACATTTGGGATATTTGCGTTCACACCACATTTGTCATATTGCCAGTTACTGAGCAGGGTACTGCTGGTATCATTGCTCAGCATCTGAGCAATAGTAAGGCTGTGAACATTCTGTTTTCTGGTTTAGGTCCCACTGAGTTTGAGCGTGTGAGTCATCTCTCCACTGCGAGAGAGATCTGGGCTACCCTCAAGGCACACCATGAGGGAACAACACAGGTCAAGGCTCGGCTCTATCAGACCTACCGGCGTGAATATGAGAATTTCACACAGAAGCCGGGTGAATCTGTTGAGGCTTTGTTTGGTCGTTTTCAGTCGATCATAAAAAAGCTTCGGGACAACAAGGCTGAGGGTGCTCAGTTAGTCTCAGATCATGAGCAGGCGCTCAAGGTTCTCCATACCTTGGACCCAAAGATCTGTGAGATCAAGGTATCCTCTATCGTTGAGAGCACTTCTTACGATACCTTGACCATTTCTGAGTTGTTTAGCAAGCTGAAGGCCACTGAGGTAGATATCCAGCTGAGATCAAATCTCACTGGTTCTGGATCAAAATCCCTGGCCCTTGCTACACCTTTTGTTGATCCCTCTTCTGTGAGTTGTGCTGGGTTCTGTTTGATGTCTATCACGGAGGACCAGCTAGAGTTATTGGGAGATGATGATTTGTGTCTTTTTAACAACCGGGTGCGTCGTGTCTATGATAAGAGAATGTTCAAAAGACACGGCACAAAATCCGGATGCTTTGAGTGTGGTGATACAGGGACACTTCATCGCCGACTGCCCCAAGCGCAATGGATACAAGAAGGGTACCGGTGGCAGCTTCCATGACTCCGGCAAGCACGAGAGCTCATCCTTCAACAAGGGCAAGCCAAAGACTCGATTCTTCAAGAAGGCCCTGAAGGACTACCGGCGAGAGAACAAGAAGCGCGACAAGGCCTTCTTCGCCGAGATGGAGAAAAGCTACTCCAAACGGTCCACGTCTTCTTCCTCTTCATCGAGCTCAAGCGATGAGGAGATCGCCATCAGGAAGGGGAAGGACAAGGACGATCCAGCGGGCCTCTGCTTCATGGCCTTCGGAGACAAGCCGAAGAACCGCTCACACCAGCGCCGAAGATCCTGCAAGAGCTTCTGCTCAATGGCTCTTGGGGATAAGGAAGAAAAGAGCTCCTCTGACGACTCCGACGACGACGACAACAAGGTATCATCCTACGAACGCGAAATAGTTGATTTACTTGAGAGCAATCATCAGGAGTTGAGATATCGGGAAAAACTGCTTAGGGGGGCTAAGAAGAGGATAGATGAGTTAGAGAGTGAGCTTGCCGTGGCCAACGGCAGAATCGAGAGTCTATCTTCTTCTCCTTGCTTGGGTGATAGCATTGAGTGCCCGAAGTGTGAGGTGCTTCTGTGTGACCTGTCGACTCTGAAGTCCAGGTACACAGAAAGGGTTAATGAGAGGGACGCTTTGGCCACTGAGCTTGAAAGCGCTCAGCTGGAGCTGAAAGATGCTCAAGCCACTGTCGTCACACCCTGTGTTCATTGCCCAACTCATCTAGCTGCCTTAGCTGAGCTGAAATCCAAGGGCGATGAGCATTTGGGTGATTTGGAGAGGTTGAGAGCTGAGCTTGCCCAGACTAGGCTAGAGCTTGAGACACTGTCAGTTCCACCCACTGTCTGTGAGAACTGTCTGTCTCTTAGAATGGAGTTGATCAAGCTAAAAGCCGAAAAGTCTGTCCAAATAGAGAGTGAGTGTGAGACCTGCTTGTCTCAGGTGGAGGTTCTAGCTTCGTTGAGAGAGGAGCTAGCAGATTCTCAGAATGAGAACTTTTACCTCCGTTCTATCTTGAGTTGGATCAGTGCTAGAGAGCCACAACTCGGCATGATGATCCAGCAGTTCAAAAGGCAGGATGGGTTTGGAGTAGGTTACACCTACACCAAGGCTGACTTTGAGAGTGCCATCAGCCGGGCAGTGGAGTGGAGTAAAATGACTCCAGAGCAGAGGTATCCCAAGACTCACTCCACTGAGTCTTCCCAGGCTTGTCAGCCCAAGGATGGAGTGATCCATGAACACCCTAAAGCTCCACCCAAGAAACCTATCTAGGTTCCAAAGCCCAAACACCTCCACACTTCTCTTGACTCTCTTCCTGGACCCTCTCAACTCAAGAAGACCACACCAAACACTACCAAGCCCAAACATCCCAAGCCTCAACCACATCCCAAGAATCCCACCTATCATTGTGAGTACTGTCAGAGAGACGGGCATCTTGCGGAATTCTGCTTCAGGAGGAAGCGGGTTGAGAGAGCAGAGAGGGCTCGTAGTGATCAGGAGCAGTTCTACCAGCAGGGTGGTAGACTGCGTGTTCCTCGGCGCGGGGAGAGGCTGGAGGCCAGGCCGCGTCGTGTAGGTGGTGGTAGAGGAGACGGCTTTCTTGCCCGGGCTCCAGTTGGTGGTGTCCATTCCCGGG
>JAAALK010000282.1:27702587-27837360 GCA_019279435.1 Zizania palustris
CCCTTCGACTTGAACGCCTCTCACCTCCGAACGACCGCTCACCAGCTTCAGAGCTCTTCTTATCCTTTGAGGTATTAATCTTTAAGTCCTGAAAATGGAGTAATTTCCCCCAACACTAACATTGTGCATGTAGAGAAGAAAGGGAGCGGCAAGATACGGGTGTGCATTGATTTCAGAGATCTGAACAAAGCCACTCCCAAAGACGAGTACCCAATGTCGATAGCCAACATGCTAATCAACGACGCTTCAGGACACAAGGTACTGAGTTTTCGTGATGGCAATGCTGGTTATAAGCAAATCTTTATGGCCAAAGAGGACATCTACAAGACTGCCTTTCGATGCCCTAGTTTTGTCAGGTTTATTCGAGTGGGTCATCAGGACTTTTGGTTTGAAGAATGCTGGCACCATGTATCAGTGCGCCATGAACTTAATCTTTCATGACTTGCTAGGGGTTATGCTAGAAGTTTACATTGATGATGTTGTAGTCAAATCGGACGCTATGGGAAACCATTAAGCTGATTTGAAGGTTGCTTTTGATAGAATGCGACAGTATGGTTTGAAAATGAACCCACTCAAGTGTGCTTTTGGTGTGTCGGCGGGTAAGTTCTTAGGTTTCATGATTCACGAGAGAGGCATAGAAATTGATCCTAAGAGGCTTGAGAAGATTAGAAACATTGCAACGCCGACGTGCAAAAAGGACGTACAGAAGTTGCTAGGCAAGATGAACTATTTGTGTCGCTTTATATCCAACTTGTCCTGGCAAGATTGATGCCTTTGTCCCCATACTCTGGCTAAAGAACGAAGCCGAGTTCACTTGGGGGGCAAGCCAACAAAGTGCCTTTGAGAAAATCAAGGAATGCTTGTCATCACTGCCTTGTGGTGAGAGCACCCAAAGCCAGGATTTCGTTTTGGCTATACATCGCTGCTGAAGATAGCGTGATTGGGGCCGTGCTAACTCAGGTGGTGGAGGGAAAAGAGTACATCATCACGTTCTTGAGCCTCCGCCTGCTGGATGCCGAAACTAGGTACGCGTTTGTGGAACGTTTGTGTTTATCACTTTACTACGCGTCCACCAAGTTACACCATTATCTTCTCCCTACTACATGTGTTGTCGTTTGTCAAACCGATGTTATAAAGCACATTTTACAGAAGCCGATTCTAAGTGGAAGAATCGGAAAATGGGCTTACGCGTTGATTGAGTACGATTTGGCCTACGAACCCCTGAGGGCAATGAAAGGTCAAGTCGTGGCCAACTTTATAGTTGACCATCACATATATGTCAGCTGGAGTGATAATATTGCTCTAATTGAGGTAGTGCCATAGAAACTTTATTTTGATGGTTCGGCTTGCAATAGTGGCCAGGGCATTGGAGTGGTTCTCATATCACCTAATGGAATGCACTTTGAGACTTCGGCCCGTCTAGAATTTCCTTCCACTAATAACCAAGCTGAATACAAGCTTTATTGCTAGGTCTTGAATTATTAGAATCTGTAGGTGCTAGACATGTCCACGCATATGGTGACTATTTGTTAGTAGTACAACAAGTAGCTAAAAGTGCCCAATGCTTTAACGACTTGCTGAATAGTTACTTGGATAAATGTCTAGGCATAGTTGCTGCTTTTGATGACTTCAGAATCTCACGTGTCAAGAGAAGCCAATTCAGTCGCAAATGATTTGGCTCAGCAAGCGTCTGGTTACCAAGTCAGGAGAGGAAAATTTTCTGTATTGGAGAAGACGATGCTTGGTCTCACTGCCGAAGCCAGTGATGGTGGGTAGACGCACCCTTCGGGTCGAACCCCTTCGGCCGCCAAAGGCCACTACGAGCCAAGGTCCCCGGACCAAGTACTCTGCCAACCGAGAGACCTGGCACAGCCGGAGGTCATAGGCCGAAGCCTCCCGCACGGAGAAGGCTCCCTAGAGTCCGAACCCTCCGGAGGGCTTCGGCCCAGCACACTCCGAATGGCCAGCTCGGCCAGGCTTCGATAGCAGCAGGAATGGCTCGGGGGCATCCCGAAGTCAGTAGTTTAAAAATTTCTTCAGAAGGTGAGCTAGCGAGACCCTCTGAAGCCCATAAGGGCGATTGGAGAATTCCAATCGTCCAGTATTTGAGAGAACCTAACCAAAGGGTTCATTGGAAGGTTCAGCGACAAGCGTTTAAATTCGTGTTAATAGACGACACATTGTACCGCCGAACCATCGATGGAGTATTATTAAAGTGTTTGGACCATGAACAGTCCCAAGTGGCTACGGGAGAAGACCATGAAGGACTTTGTGGCACTCACCAGTCGGCCCAGAAAATGAGTTGGATGCTCAAAAGAGCAGGTTTTTATTGGCTGACTATGACTGAAGATTGTTTTAAGTACTATAGAGGGTGTGAAGCATGTCAGAAATTTGGCAATATTCAGTTAGCTCCCGCCTCATTACTCAATCCTATTATCAAGCCATGGCCGTTTCGAGGCTGGGGTTTAGACTTCATCGGCCAGATTCACCCTCCTTCCTCAAAAGGGCATCGGTTCGTGTTGATGGCGACGGATTACTTCACTAAGTGAACCGAGGCCATACCTCTCAAGAACATGACTCAGAATGAGGTACGTGATTTTATCTTGAAGCACATCATACATAGATTTGGCATTCCTCAAACTCTTACTATGGATCAAGGTAGTTCATTTGTTTCTGGAGAAGTGAGGGACTTCGCCAAATATTATGGTATTAAGTTGATAAACTCTTCACCTTACTACACTTCAGGCCAATGGTCAGGCCGAGTCTAGTAATAAAACTGTGATTAAGCTCATTAAGAATAAAATTGAAGAGTTTCCTAAAAGGTGGCATGAAGTGCTTTCCGAGGCGCTATGGGCTTGTAGAATTGCAAAGAATGGTGCTACCAAAGTCAGTCCATATGAGTTGGTATATGGACAAGAAGTTGTTCTGCCTGTAGAGGTAGATCTTGGCTCCTTAAGAGTATTAAAGCAAGATGGCTTATCGGTCAATGAGTATGAAACTCTTCTGAAGGATAATCTAGAGGAAGCGACCGATAAGAGACTGAGGGCTTTAGAAGCCATAGAAGTAGACAAGAAGAGAGTAGCTAGAGCCTACAATAAAAAGGTTAAACCAGAATCGTTTCAAGTAGGATATTTTGTTTGGAAGACAATTTTACCCTTAGGCACGAAGAGTCCCAAATTTGGTAAATGGTCACCTAGTTGGGAAGGTCCTTTTAAGATAGCCGAAATCGCTACTGGCAACGCATACGTGTTGGAATCTTTGCAAGGAGAGCGGTTTCGAAGAGCTTTGAATGGTAGGTACTTGAAAAGGTATTTCCCAAGCGTTTGGCAGACAACATAAAAGGTGTCGAAAAGCCGATATGGATGGTATCTTCTTCAGTTCGTTGTGCTTTTAGTTCACTCAGTTCACTAAAAGGCAGGGGGTGCATGTGTTGAAAGCCTCTGGTCAGCCCACGGCCTTCGGCCAGGAAGCCTTCGGAGGCCCATGCCACCAAAGCTTCAGCCCGAGGAGCAGGCCTCGACGGGTCTGGACGAAGCCCACTTCGGCAGAGATAGAGTTGGATGCGATTCTGGCTAAGTTTTTATCTCCATCCAAGCTGAATTATAGCAGATTAGATCTGATGTTTGGCCCCTATATATAGAGAGGCGAGGCCAGCTTAAAGGACCCCCCCAACACAAATGAAACACAAAGCCCTAGCTTTGATCGCATTTATTACCTTTACTTTTCTGTACCTCTTCGTGGGTTTTCCTGGAAGCCCTCCGCCGGCCACTTCGGAACAGTGGTAACCCTTGTTACTTCGCTTGTGAAGTATCCGTTAATCTACGTAATAGATTGCTATCGCCTTGTTACTTCGCCTGTGAAGTATCCGCTAATCTGCGTAACAGATTGCTACCTTCGCTACTAGTGCAACACTTAGTAGAGTTTGGTCCTCAGGACGAATTGGTACTTCGAACCCTTTTTGTTGCAGGTTCCCATGTTCGGAGCTACTTCGTCGGAGGTGTCCGGAGCTGAGAGATCGGTTTCGGAGGTCATCAGGACACCCTTCGGTGAGACTATAGGCTTCGACGACAGGCTTCACCAGCACACTTTGTCACAATAGGCTTCGCCACGATCGTACTCTGCTCGGACGAAGTTGCGCCCACGCGTGGTCCTCGCATCATTATTCTGTAATTTGCTGTATCGGAGACCTCACGCCAAACCCTGTAGTTTGGAGGTGATCGTCGTGTCCAGATCTGTTCGGAGTTCATCTTCGAACGGATCAGTTCGAACGCCGAAGGCACCCTTCGGCGGGATACTTCGCACCGGACGCCGAAGGTATACTTAGGCGACCCCTTCGTACCAGACTTCGAAGAGACAGACTCTGACCGGTTTGCTGATTTTATTCCAGTTTAATATATTTCTTTGGCTAATTGGATTATTTTGCGTGATCTGGTTGCCTGGCGACTCCACCCCCCTTATCACGACTAAGGGTAGTCAGAAAGTGACGTCGGTGCTGTGTCATGCTTAGGCCTGTTCCTAAGTATCCACGCACTTTTGGATCAGTCGAACTGACCCAAGTGCGGGGGCACTGTTTTCATGTCAACAGTACCGATGAGGCTCAAGGGTGGGTACGTCATTGGCCCAACGCATTGGGGCGCCAGTATGAAATCTATAAGAGGGTGTTATTGGGTTGGAGCGTCTCATGCTAAAGGTTTTGGCATGAGTTCCCGTGGTATGGGTCATCTCGTTATACTTTGGTGTGCGGGGATAGTGCGTGCCTTGTGGGTACAGTAGTACACCTCTGATCATAGTTTAAATCTTTTCGAAAAGCTGAGCCCACAGTCAAGGGAGGGTTGCGTGATATCTCGCAGTTAGTTTACTTTTACATGAATGATTGCATGATGGATTGGCATGTAAGGACTGTTGAGCGAGGAGGGCTTGACTGTACTCCTCGAGTTAGAAGATGTTACATTATTCACGTTTATTATTCTATACAATTAAACTTGACTACACTAAATGAAATATAAAAATGTACTTTTCCACACTTTAAACCATTATCCCTCCTTTGTTATTACCCTGCATTATTATTGCATTCTCGGTGGCTTGTTGTGTACTTTTATACTCATACCCGTTGACTAAATCTTTTAGATGAGTTCTACGAAGACGGAGGTCTGGAGTAGCGACCCAGTCAAGGATGCGACTCCTGGAGCAAGATGTTCATCGCCAAGATTTTTCTCTTTATTATTAATTTAGTGTAATAAAATAGCATGTGAGCTATATTTTGTTTGTCGTATGTATGAGGTCGTGTGATGAACATCTTGTATTTATTGTTTTTCTTTGAAAATTCAATAAAGTCCCGATTTTATTAAATCCGGGCATTACAGTCAGTACCCGCCTCTTTATGGAACAATGATAACGACACCTTTAGGACCCCTCGGCCGCCACCATCGTTATAATTGTCGTCTTTGGTTTCTTCACCAAAAAGGGAAAACATATTTGCCCTTCCTGTTGGCCCCAATCGGCCCATTGTGCAGATCGATATCCTTCTACCCAATTGCCTAGGGATGCTCAGGCAACAACCGTAGAGAGCAATACACCTCTTGTCTCTATAAAGTACTCCAAATAAGCTCTCGGTAGGTGATATAATCAACAAACAAAAAGAAAAAAGAGGATGTGAGATATTTTACTAGCGGTAAGGGATGTATAAGTCTGAAGGCCTTTGGATCGACAAAGGGGTCGACCACCAGCCAACTAGAGAATAGGAGCTTTGCTCGCTTCTTCATCTCGATTGAGTCTATATACTCGGACGACTCCCTGGTCAGGTCATTACTTATCGAGTACTCATACGTCGGGTGGCTCTAGAGCTTGAGTGGCTGAACTTGGCGATGCACGAAGTTCAGTGAAACATGAACCTCGGACAACCCCTCTGCCCAGAATTGTGCAATCATCTGGATAGGCTCGTCCACCTGGACTAACTCCTCTAGCTGGCAGCGGTTGGTCCAAGTTAGTGTTGTGGTTGGCACTCGGTCGATCTCAAGCGAAAGGGTAGCTCGTGGTTCCCGGTGTAGAACCACTGGGCATGCTAGCCCTTGTTGTGGGACGGGAGAGGTACTAGGATGTACTTGGCCGTTCTTCTATATTGGAGCTATAGACCACAACCACTGACTACCTTCTACGCTAATGCTATCAAGTAAAAGAAAAGACAAAATGGTTGAAGTGTGGGTCAATGCCAAGGAATGCCTCACAAAGATGAATGAAAATGGCGAGATGCAAAATGGAGTTGGGATTGAGATGGCAAAGGGAAATATCGTAATGGTGGAGAATGCCTTGAAAAAGTGATGGGCCAGCAAGCCAAACCCACGAGAGAAGAAAGACTCGAAAACCACCAACTCTTCGGTATTCGGGGTCGGTTACGCGTCACCGACCACCGGACACCACTAGGACAAGGCCTTCGTTGGAAGAACTCCCTTCTCCTCTAGCACACTGATCGACCTCTTATCCAACACCGACTTCCTGAACTCAACCACCAACTTCTTGAACTCCTCCAACTGGTTCACTACATCTTGAGGGTCCATGGTGGCCAATTGAGCAAATCTTGAAGAGTGGACGGTTCGAAGGTTGAAAAGACGCCTTGTATTGCGGTAGCAAACTACGCATGGGCAATGGCGACTAGGGTTTCACAGAGCTAGCAAGGATATTGTTGGGCACAAGTTTGAATATGAACAAGTTAAAGGCAAGAACAGAAGGTGTATGGATCAAGCACCCATGGGGCGACTATTTATAAGTTACTTGCGTGACGGTTTGGGCCTTCAAGACGCCACAATCTCCTCGAGACATGTCCCGAAGAAATCTTTGGCATTAATCATGCCAGCTACCATATCTTCGATGGATCTTGCCAACCGTTGATTGCATATCCTACAATCGACGGTAGGAAAAAACAGATGTGTGTGGTTCTAGTTTAACTATTGTCTGCAAGATGGCCTCGGGGATCATGCAGGTCTCATCAAAACTGCCAAAGCTAAAGTCTCCAGTCTATACCGGCAGAAGTCTTTTCGCTAATGTGGGACCCAAAAGGACTCCATTGCTCCGAACTACTCAGAGATTCAAACATCTCTTACGTACTTTTTGCTAGAAATAACTTGATGGGCTTATATGTCCCTATACTCAAGTCGGTTTCATCGGACTTCAATCGCCAAATGCGTGGGATTTAAATTTCCCACTCCTGGTGGATGCCAACTGCTTAGAGATTCAAACATCTCTTGAGCACTTTTCGCCAGAGGATACCTCTGGAGATGCCTCATAGCGCTAGGTGCTAGTTACTTTCTCCTCGCTCTAGCTATTCCAGTTGTTTATTTTCAAAGTCCTACTATGGTTCCTAGGCATTTATTACTCCTATTTTTGTTTTCCAAGGCCTACTCCATCCCAGCAGAAGTCCTGCTACTGGTTCCTAGGCAGCGATGCTAGTTCCTAGACATCCCCACCCGAACATGCAATAAGCCTTATCTTCTCTAGAGGCATTTAAACTTCAACGTGGAGTCCTATGTCGACCATGTCACTTCACCTCCCCTCTCTTCCCCAATGCCCGTGCCTTCCCCTCTCTTCACCTTTCCTCTCTTCCCCTCCGGTCATGCCTTCCCCTATCTTCCCCTTCGGCTGTGCCTACCCACGCTGCTTGTCTTTCCTCCGGCAACACTCCAACTGGCAGCGACGGTGATGACGATGGCCGAATCTAGGCTACGCATGCATCCTGCCACCGGATCTAGATACACACGTGACTCCAGCCACTTCGTCAAGCTTTGTTTCCACCACCAGCACCCTCGATGCCACCGCGCTAGGCCTCCGAGCATCGCCTAGGGATCGTGGTCAACCGCCTAGGTGCCATGGTCAACTGCATAGGTGCCTGGCCTAGCTCTCCACTTGGAGGCAAATCGTGGTGGCGAGCCGGCACCCAGTGCCTAATGGCCACCTAGGCGGCGCCTAGCACCACATTTTGAAACAATACTTTTAACTTTGCCTAAATATCTAATCCAAGAGCTTATTTTATTCAAAGAAACTCCAGACTGGAGGGCTGCTCTTGGCAGGTGCGCTTGAGCAGTGCACTTGTCGAGAAGAATCCACCAAAATGAAGTTCTGAAGCTCTTTCCAACTACTCAACTTCACATGTGTTCTGCAAACAGCTTAGGGGCTGCTGTCGGGAATATGACCTTGGGGTACTTCCTGAGTGGATTTATGAGGATCAAGAGCAGAATGGGTCAACAGATGCAATCTTAAAGACGATTAGTCAACAGTCAACATTATCTCGACTACTAGTAGTCGGTAATATAAGAGCTCCATGAGTTTATCCCTCGGGAGTCCTTCCCGACCACAAGCACTCAGATGGTCGCCATCAAGGCCTAGTCTACTCTTTAAAACTCCATAACTATGTGGCTAATATAGTCGTTACCACCTGGAGTTATTGACCTTGATTTAACCATTTTCTATCATAATTAGCTAGGTCATTGGGCACAATAAATATATATTGTAACCCTCGATCTCTCCCATATAAAGAGATCAGGGGACCCCTTCGAAGGGAATGTTTTTTACTCATGCGCATATAAGTTGTCAGTCACTAACCAATCATACTGCAACACAGGATCAAAGTTATTGTCCTTTAGGAGGCTAAACCAGTCTAAAAGCTCTTGTCTTTCTCTGTTTGTGAGATAATCATTGAGTCTAGTCCACAGATTGCCCCTTTGCCAAACCTAAATCCTACTACGGGTACCCTCATAGTATACTATAGTTCATACACAATGACGGGGAACATAATCTCAAATCATAAGGGCTTGATGCAACATGTAACAAAATTCTACAAAAATCTTTTTGGTCTTGATCAAAACATAATTTTAAAAATAAAATCCTGGTAGATGATTCAACAAAAAGAAGAAGATAAAAAACAAATTATCAGACCTTTTACATGGGAGGAATTAAAAAAAGTGGTTTTTATATGAAAAATAACAAGGCACCAAACCTTGATGGATTTCCTATTGAGTTATATAAAAGGTTTTGGGACATAATTAAATTTGATTTGAAAGCTCTCTTGGATGATTTCCATCAAGGGATTCTTGACATTGAGAGGCTAAATTATTGGGTGATAACTTTATTACCTAAATGTAAAGATGCAGTGCAAATTCAGAATTTTAGACCCACTTGTCTTTTGAATGTGAGTTTTAAAATTATTACAAAAGTATTAATGAATAGACTAGCTAAAGTGATTGGATATCTAATTGCTAAAACCAAATAGGTTTCATTAAGGATATGTTTATCATGGAGGGTGCAGTAGTATTACATGAAATCCTAAATACTTTGCATTACAAAAAGAAAGTCAGGATCCTCTTTAAAATAGATTTTGAAAATGGATATGATAAGGTGAAATGGAGTTTTGTACATCAAATGTTGTGCTTGAAGTGGTTTCCTCCTGAGTGGTGTCATTGGATTATGAAAGTTATGAGTGGTGGTAAGGTGGGTTCAAAATTAATGAGGTCATTGAACCTTTTTTCAAAACACATAAAGGGCTAAGGCAGGGAGATCCATTGTCTCCATTGCTGTTTGATTTGGCAGCAAAAGCTCCGACATATTTTTTCAAGAGAGCTGAGATGGGTGGATTAATAGAAGGATTAGGAGATGAATATATTGAGAATGGGATTTCAATTCTGCAATATGCTGATGATACAATCTTCTTAGTCAAAGATAGTTTGGAAATTATAAAAAAATTGAAATACATTATTTGCCTTTTTGAGCAAATGTCTGGTTTGAGAATATTTTTTTATAAAAGTGATTTGTATTGTGTAGAAATTGATACTGATAAAGCCCTATTATACAACAAAATGTTAACTTGCAAAATAGGTGTTTTGCGTATGAAATATTTGGGTATTCCAATTGCCGGGAATATGATCCCGGGTTCCCTCCTGAGGACTTTTCGTGCCGACCACCCAACGGTCGTCTTTCTCTAGAAGATTGGTAAAGATGGGCCACAAGTTCCCAATTCTCACACTCAGGGGGGCTTCCCGACCACTGCATTCTAACGGTCAACTTTAAAGGCTAGGCTGCCATCAATCTCCATGAAGACCACCATTAAGCCTAGCGGTTATCTCCAACAATCATAACCGACTGTTATCTTAGTCATTAGTAGGGTCCTTTATTTCTATTTTGTAACCCCTAATCCCTCTCATATAAAGGAATTTGAGGGAGCCTGAGAAGAACACGTGAATACAAAAGACACACACTATCTAGAACACGTTTATACACGTAAACACACGTTGTCTAGAACATAGACAAATTAGCATACAATCTCCTAGCCAGATTATTCCTCCAGAGATTCTAACTATTCTTTAGAAGCTTTGCCATATTTCCAAAGCAAAGCTCATCCTCATACATCATACACACATGAGTAGGGCTATTATACTCCGGTAGGACCAAACCTGTCTAAACTCCCTAGTCTTTCTATCTCATCTTTCGAGATAACCATTGAGTTGACATCATAGCTTCCCATCAAACCTAACTAAATCTCTTTGCGGGTACCCCTGTAGGCTATTGTTGTTCATACGCAATGATAGTTGGCGCGCCAGATAGGGGAGCATTCTTGTGATTTACAGACTAATTCAATGGCTGTAATTTGCAAAGTTGATACCAAGGTCCTTGTTGGTGTCACGATCACCTTCGGAAGTCTGACTTTTGTTGGTGATTGTATGAACCAACTAGTCCAAACCATTGTCTCGCTAGGGGCGAAAGCTTCGCATGCTCATGTAGTACGCCTACCAATGGCCCAAGCGTCTGAGTGACCTGCTCTGCTTAAGGCATTCAGCCAGGCCAACGGGTGACCGGATAACTAGCTATACCTAGGGCTCGTCCCCATGTTGTCACCAATTTGCCTTTCGACTACGTCATCTTCCCCAACTTCGGAGGGCATACCGTTAAACAATGATGATTTTCTATGGTCACCTCGGAGCAACCTTGCCAACTGACTCCCTGTTCCAACAAGTTCTACTTCTGCTCACTAGTCATGGCTATCATGGGGGCTACCTTTGAAGATGAGCCTTCCAATGATGCCAAGTCTTGCACTTTCCAATGCGAGCACTAGATGAGGAATACCGCCAGGGCCGAACGCTGAGTGAGAGCTCATGCGAAGGATGGAACCTTCCGACAAGGTGAACAAGCTATGTACACCGTGGAGTTTTAAGGCCATGATGTGTATCGAACACCCGCGACAAACCTACTCACCATTGAGAGGACGTTGGCTACCTTCCTTGATACATTGAGCTCCACAGGGCTCGGGCCATGACTTAGGCAGCAGCTACTCAACTGGTCGACCCAGTACCTCCTCACCAACCTCAATCGTCGGGTCAAAGTTCTCACTCCCAACCATCTAGATGGTCAATACACGCCCACCAAAGCGAGTATGGAAAGAGATCATATGTCGGTGAAGCCCGACACATCATCAACAACAGACTTGATGCGTGCAATGCCATCTCTCACAATCGCAGAGAACACAGACATGGAGAGCTTCATCGTCATGAATAGTATGACTAGAGTCAGGACACGTCGGGGATCAACCGACCTAACTCCGAGCACATTCGATAGGTCAAATGGCCTCGTAACTTTACCTGATGGGGATCATGCCATACGATGGCAAGACTGACCCCTCTCAATGGTTGCGACTATATTACACGACCATTCGGGCAGCCAAAGAAGACCAAGATGTCATGCTTTCGGCGTTTGCCATCAGCTGGCTAGCCTCGCTCCTGGAGAACTCCATCACCTCCTGGGATAATTTGTGTGAAACATTTATCGCCAATTATCAAGGAACTTGGAAAAGGCTTGCCTCTCTACATGACCTACGCCAGATTAACTAAAGGGTACAAGAGTCCTTTCAAGAGTACATTTTCTGATTCTCCGAGTGGCGCAACACCGTCGCTAGCATCTCCGAATCCGACATAATGTCCATTTTTCAAGATGGCTTACGCAAGCCTTCGGAGTTGTTTCACCATCTGCTGATGAATGAGCCGACTAACCCTGACCACATGATCACCATCACCGAATAATTCACTAATGCCGAGGATGCCGAGAGGGAGCAGATGTACCCAAACTCTCGAGAACCCAGTAGAGAAAAGAAGGATCATCATCGATCACCTTCATGTTAGGATCATGATAAGCCCAAGTTCTCTACTCGGTACAGGACCAAGAAGACGAAGGGCAAAGAAATCATGGTCGCCGACGAAAATACCCGACCATGTGGTCGGGATAACTCGATGCTGTAGAAATTGCTCGACAAACCCTGCATTATCCATCCTAACAACAACCACACAACATGCCGATGTTTCCATCTATAGAATCAGATGTTGAAAGAGGTGGAAGGCAATCTCCAACCTGACAAGCGTCATCGGGATGACAGGAAGAAGTCCAACAAGGGCAAGGAGCCAAGGAGGACGCTGGGACTCCACCAGGTGTAGAACAACTTCTAGGAGCCCGCTTGAATGGTTTCTATGATATTTGGCAGAAAGGTCACCACCGAGTCCAAGCGTCAACAGAGACTGATGACCCACCACGTCAATGCCATCAGCGTTGGGGCAACTGAGCATTTGAGGTGGTCAAAAATCTTGATCACCTTTAGTTGACATGATTAGTGGACGGACATCCCTAAGCTAGGATGATTTTCACTGGTCGTCGACCTTGTCGTCCTCAAAGTGCACCTCAAGAGTGTGCCGATTGACAGTGGCAGTGGCCTTGATGTCCTATTCAAAGGGATGTTAGCCGCTCTCGGCATCGATGACTAGGTGCTCTAGAAGATAGACACTCCTTCCTACGGGATTTTCCCTGGAAATACCTCTGTCCCTCTCGGCACGATCATCCTACCGGTGATGTTCAGCACTCGGGATAACTATAGGACTGAGCACATCAAGTTCTACATCGCCTACTTCGAGACCGCTTATAACGTCGTGTTCAGGCGGCCGTCCCTCACCAAGTTCATAGTGGTGCCGCACTACGCGTAATTGGTCCTCAAGATCCCAGGGCCAGGAGGAGCCTTCTCCATAAAAGGGGATGTCACCACTTCGCACGCCTATGAGTAGGACAGTCTGTCTTGAGTGAGGCCACAAATATTTCCTTCCCGATGGACGAGATGGTCTAGGAGGCCAAGACAACGCCGACTACGGGGATTGAGATCCCAAGCTCCGTGCCATCCATGTCAAGCTTAGCACCCTCTCTAACTGAATACAAATGTATTCATCTCACTGATGCCGATCCCTGCAAGATGGCGTTGATTGGGAAACGCTGGATTCTAAATAGGAAAGCGCGCTCGTCAGCTTCCTTTGCTCCAACACGGACATATTCACCTGACAACCCTTTGATATATCGGGCGTACCTCGGGAGCTGATCAAGCACAAACTCCACGTCTACCCGACCACCTAGCCAGTCAAGCAGAAGATTCATAGATTTGCGGAAGACCGCAAAAAATCCATCAAAGAAGAAGTTACCCAGCCTTCTTGCGGCATGGTTTATAAAAGAAGTCCATCATACCGACTAGCTAGCCAATCTAGTCCTTGTAAAAAAGAAAAATAGGAAAAGGAGAATGTGCATTGACTATACTGATCTCAGCAATCGATGCCCAAAAGATCTTGTCTCGTTGTCATGCATCGATCAAGTGGTCGACTCAACTACCAGCAGTGCTCTCTTATGCTTCCTGGATTGTTACTTGAGCTACCATCAGATTAACCTAAAGGAAGAAGATTAGAAGACAACATTCATCACCCTATTTGGTGCCTACTACTACACATCGATGTATTTTGGACTGAAGAATGTGGGGGCTACGTACCAGTGGGCCATTCAATGCTTTTTGGCTAATCAGATCGTTCGCAACATTGAGGCTTACGTTGATGATGTTGTTATCAAATCTAGAAAACCCGAAGATCTAATCGTCGACCTCTAAGAGATTGTGAACAACCTTCACAAGTTTCGATGGTGGCTTAACCATGAGAAATGTGTATTCGGGGTGCCAAATTGAAAATTGCTTGAGTTCATCATCAACAGTCGGGGTATTGAAGCCAACCAAGAGAAGATCTTGACAATATTGAATATGGCAAGACCCAGCAGTGTCAAACACATTCAATGTATGTCGGGTTGCATGACTTCTCTTGGTCGGTTTATTTCATGACTAGGAGAACGTGGATGCCATTCTTCAAACTTATTAAGAAAGAAGACTTCATCTAGACGTCGAAGGCCAATCAAGAATTATCCGACTCATATGGTTAGCACTGCCTTGATTGTCAAGCGCCCTGAGGAATGACACATGTATTTGGTTCAGAGATAGGTATATTTTATATCTGAGGTAATCGGACTCTCAAAGGTTTGGTACCCTTTTATACAGAAACTCCTATATGCCATCTTCATCACCACTCGGAAGCTCAAACATTATTTTCAAGCTCACTCGGTAGAGGTGATCATTGAGTTTCCTCTCGGTGACATCCTGTGGAATCAAGATGCCACTGGTCGGATCATCAAATTGGCCATTGAACTCGAGGAATATACCATCAACTTCAAGCCTTGCACGGCCGTCAAGTATCAAGCTCTCACCGAATTTGTGGTCGAGTGGACGGAGATTCAGCTCCCACCAACGAATGACCCTCAACAACACTAGACTATGTATTTTGATGGGTCTCTCAACATTGAAGGAGTAGGAGCTGGAATCCTCTTGATATCTCCTCAAGGTGAAAGATTGAAATATGCCCTTAGATTATTGTTTATGGCATCTAATAATGTAGTCGAGTATGAAGGTGCAGAAATACTTAAGAAATACACTTGGGAATGTGTGGAAATCACGCTGGTGCTCGAACATTGGTCGACAAAGCCTTCAGGTTAGGATTTTCTTGGCCGACTACCAATGAAGATGCCAAGCTATTAGTCTGCAGCTGCAAAGGATGTTAGTTCTTCACCAACTAACATCATCTCCCTACTCAAGCTCTCTAGACTTTCTATCATCATGGTCATTTGCATGCTGAGGGCTGGACATGGTTGAACCCTTTACGAAGGCTCCCTAGGGATATGATCATCTTTTTGTGGCCATCGACAAGTTCACCAAGTGGATGGAAGGAATACCGTTGAAGACAAGAACTGTCAAGAAAGCCACAGAGTTTATCCAAGGGATAATATACCGTTTCGGTGTCCCCAATCATATTATCATAGATCTTGGGAATCAATTTACCATAAACGACTTATGGGAATTATGTGTGGAAAGGTGCATTGAAGTCAAATATGCCTCTGTCATGCATCCTAGAGCCAATGGACAAGTCGAGCGAGCCAATTGCATGATATTACAAGGGTTGAAAGCAAGACTATTTATTCCCCTTGATAAATATGGTAGTCGAGAGATGAATGAATTGCTAGCTATCTTTTGGGGTCTTCGTACTCAGCCCAGTAGATCCATTGGTCGGACGGTATTTTTCCTCATTTACAGATCAGAGGCCATTTTACCAGTGGACATGCTGTATGAGTCCCCCAAGATATAGTATTACAAGGAAGGCACAACAGAGCGCACTAGAGAAGAAGACATTGATAGTCTCGAAGAAGTCCGGTTGGTTGCCTCAATACAGTCTAATCGGTATCAACAAGGCCTACGAAGATACCATGATTGTAATATTTGAGGATGCTCCTTCCAAGCCAGAAACTTGGTCCTTCCCCGAGTGCAATCGGTGGTCGGCTCCCACAAGCTTTCAGCTCCCTAGGAAGGATCTTACATCATCTCCGAAGTTACCCGACCAGGGTCATATCGCCTAATGCAGGAAGATGGCTAGAAGCTAGCGAACTCCTAGAATATCGAGCATATTCGACGATTCTATCCTTGAGCAAGATAAGTCTTTGTTAATGAAGATGTTTGCTTCTAGATTTTGACTTTTTCTCCTCCGACCTTGAGTGATTGTTGTGCGTCCACTCTAGCCGAGCGCTCTGACCTGGTTGTCGTTGGTCCCTTCTGACTCCTCGGGGCAGGAAAATATCTTCGCTCTGATTAAGTGATAGTGTCGTCTATTGACCACTTATGACACCGATGTCTCTAAACAGCATGCATGTGGCTTTAGTTTCCTTGCACTAAATTGATCTAGGCTATAACAAAATGGTCGAGACTACACTAGCTATGATCAACATTTTGTATTTCTTGACTTGCTTTGCATTCGGGCAGTCGTAAACGGCTACTCTGACTAAAGTATTCACGATCTGCTCTGACTTAGTCATTTTTAGGGAAAATTACTCACATGCCATTATAATTTTCAGAAATTGCCTACATGCCACTGTCAGTGACTGTGGCGGCCCCCATCTGTCAGTGACACAACGATGGCATTTTGGCAAACCGTAAAAATCGTAATGGCACATAAAAAATTAACCCTCATTTTTAAGGTTGTTTGCCTGCTCGTTGGCTTTTTAAGAATTCTTGTCTTTGTCCCAACTACTGCACTCTTCTACTCGACAATTTGTGATGCTAACGGTTCTAAACAGCGTGCACACGGCTCAAGTCCCATGCACTATACTGACCTATGATATATCAAAGAGGTCAATTTTTGATGTTGTATGCAATCAGATGAACACAAATATTTACAAAGAAGAAATTTTATTGCATTTCCATGAGATGTACATATACAAAATTTCTTCTGCACTTCTCTTTTATCTGCTCGACAGGGTCAAGACCACTCGGATGTAGTTCCACCGCATGGTATATACACAGTGTTGGAACATTCTCGAGTACCAGAAGCCCCATGAGTCAGCGAAGCCGTGTGAAGAACTTTTAGTAGTTTCTTAAACACACGTTGTTGACTCACCGAGCAGGGCACGTCGATCTTCGGATGCTGGTGCCATCCACTTTGAGATCATCAAGCATCGCCCGAAGTACTCCTTCCCAAGATCAACAGCTGCGTCAAAGACCCACCTTCAACAAGGACATTTCCTAGGAGCGGATAGTCTTCTACGGCTGACAACTGTGACACGAGCTCAGATGCCATTACTCACATGTAGATCCTTTGGAGCATTCCTAGGTGTGCGAGCCATCGACCAGGGCCCCAAAGTGGATGAGCTGGAGAAGACGAATGTCGAGCATTTTATCTTCTCAATAGGGCCTCCTTCTCAACATCACCCCGCAACACCGCTCCAACCTCACTAGATCAAAGGCGTTGTAGGAGTGTTCGCCCACTCAAGAGAACCGCCATGAGGTCATCGCACGGGCTCGCTCGACCTAGGTCATGGTCGGAGTATCGCCACAAGGTCGCCGCATGGGCTTTCAAACGTATCACCAGACACCAGAAGCCGGTGTTGCTGCTCCCATCTAAGCATTTGCAGCACGACTTCGGGAGGCCCACAAAGGCAATCACCACGTGTTCCTATAAGAAATTCATCAACACCCAATCAGTGATGATGCTGAATATCACGGAGCACCAAGAATCAAACCACTTACCCAAAGTCCAAAAGCTCCTGATAGCCCCCCAATGAAGCCACATCGCCAGATCATTAGAGATCTTAATCTCTACAACCATGGAAGAGGCACTTCAAGGAGGCAAGAGTTTAGAGGCAAAGGAAGGCAAGAATTGAGAAACTTAAGCAAAGATGATGGACAAGCCTACACAAAGGGTGCCTATTTATAGGCTTATGAAGTTAGTAAAGTCGACCCACACAATTGGAAGCAAATCGTAAGCCTTCTATTGGTGGTAAACCCCATTAATGGTGCGCCGAATATTGCTCCGTCAAAGCCCCATGATGCGCTAGTCAACATCCGCATCTTCGCTTGCACAGTTAGCATGACCTATCAACTCGCCTTGAAAAACAACCTTGTTGATTAGACGTTTGATGTGCCTGACGCTTTAACTCTGCATAAACTTCGTCCACCAGACTCCAATAGCCAAAATTCACGGGATTTTATATCCCCACAACCGATGATTTCCATCTAAGTCCCTAACTCTCACTTGAATCGGTCAAAATATTCAATTTTGATTTGGATTTTAAAAATCTCGTTGACTCTTAAGCCTTTTATGGGGATTTAATGATCTTTTGATCTGTATCCACGATCCGCTCTGGCTGAGTTGAATTGATCTCTTTTCGATTGCTTAAGGGTTGCCCTCATTTTCTAAGATTCTTCTGACTACTTTTGTGTTATCTTACAACTATATGTGATGTCGACGGTTCTACACAATGTGCATGTGGCCAAAGTTTCTATTGGGAATATGATCCCGAGATACTTCCTGAGTGGATTTGTGAAGACCGAGTGGAAGAGGGGCCACTAGACACAACATTAAAAACAATCAGTCAGCTGTCAACATTAACCAACCTGCTAGCAGTCAACAGTCCAAGGGTTCCTGAGTTCAGCATTCGGGAGTCCTTTCTGACTTTAGGTAGTTGGACGGTCACCATCAAGACCCAGTCCACTCTTTAAACTCTATAATTGTATGGTTAATATAGCCATTACCACCTGAAGTCATTAACCATGATATGTTCGTTATCCTCATAATTGGTCATGAATGGGGCTCATCACTCACCATTGGAGGGAACCTAAATGTTTATCCATACATGCTTTCTCAGATTCTCAAGAGAGAGCCATTTCTCTCAATCATACACACACAGGAGTAGGGTTATTATCCTCTGGGAGGCCCGAACCTGTCTAGATCCCTTTGTCTTTGTCTCATCTTTTGAGATAACCATCTGATCGTAGCACAAGCTCCCCATCATTCATAAACAAATCACACTGTCGGTATCCCCCGTAGGCTATTATTGTTCCCACGCAATGACAATTTCCATGTGCTAATGAACCTAAGCTATATCATATAGTTAAATGATCATGACTGGTTAGGCTCAGAACAGAATAAAACAAAAATATTGCATTACTTCCAAAGTGTACATGTACAAAAAACATCTTCTCTACATTCTTTTTTCACTCGACACATGAAGGGGGATAAATCTTGATGTTTGAGACCAAGACATTGGTAGTTTCCCTGACTTCAACGTAAATGCGGACGACATCGGACTCCTCGATGCTTGCCAGCCACCCCGCTCAGATGTAGTCTAGATGAGTAGTCGGGTACAACGCTCGGATAATCCTGAGTGTGTGATCTCCTGTAGTCACCCGCCCGCTCCCTCGAGTCGGGAGAGTGACTCCTCCGCTGACCATGCCAAGTCATTGGGCTCTCCATCGATCATCTTGATCAATGTCTCAACACTCACTTGGTAGCGAACTCGCTACGTATGAGTGCTAGACATGCGCTACTCTTGGTTGGTGAACTAAGCTCCCAGTCGGCGATGAAGCTCTACAAACAAAGCATTGACTCGGGACATTCGTCAGCAAAACTGGTCAAAATAAAAGAGTCTAGAGAAGATAACCATACTTTTGTATTCACCAAGCCACTTTTCAATGGAATCCTCAGATTCGTCAAGCTGCTTCTTCAGCTTCTCCAAGTTGTTCAGAGCTCCAAATCCCTAAAGCGTCATGGTTGCAAAAGCGTGGCCTGAAGCAATCCTCGCCATCAATTGCACTAGCGCGGTTTCCAAAACCGACGATGATTTCAAATCGTGTGACAAAAGTTGAAGGGAAAAGCAACGGTTGCATTCATGATCACCTACAAAAAGAGATATTAGAAAATGTGTGGCTCCATTCAGAACCGCCAGTTCTGACAAGCGCCGGTCTACATGAACGGAAAGTTGACACCGCTCCATCACCAAGAAGCACTCAATGACTAGTGAATTCCAAAACTTTAATTTGACCATCTGGATTCAAAAAGTTTTGACACTTCGAAGAAACTCCAGTCTCGGGGGCTGCACTAGGCAAGTGCACCTAGGCGGTGCACCAATCGGGAAAAGACATCATCAAAGACTGATATTCAAGAGCTCCTCCCACCCGCTCGAATCTATTCACGCACCATAAAGAGCTTGGGGCTGTTGTCGGGAATATGATTCAGGTTCCTTCTCGAGGAGTTTTCGTGCTGACCACCCAACGGTCGGTTTTCTCTAAAATACTAGTAAATAGGTGCCTCAAGTTCCCAAGTCACGCACTCAGGGGATGGCTTCCCGACCACCGTCATTCTAATGGTTGGCTTTAAAGGCCAGGCCGCCATCAATATCTATGAAAACTTCCATCAAGCCTAGTAGTTATGTCCAATAGTCATTGCCACTAACCGACTGTTATCTCGGTCATTAGTAGGGTCCTTTATTTTGATTTGTAACCCTAATCCCTCTCATATAAAGTGATGGGGGATTGGTCCCGATCTTCCGCTAGGTAAAGGATAACTTGGGTTGGTGGAGAATCTCGACGTTGGCGATCCAAGGCTCCGGTCCGGCGGATCAAAACCTTGCAATCGTTACACCACTGTCTCCGTTGGTTATCAACCACGCAGAACGCGATTGACCTCGCCACGAAGGCTAATTCCTGCAAGCGAACCCAAGAACACAAGCAAGAACAGGAAGGATACAAGTCGAATGCCAAATCACAGACAAACGATGATAAGGTGAGGTTTCACAACGCCAATGCAGCAGCCAATCGGTCCGGTGCAAGAGGCGGGATCTAAACACACAAGTGTAGATGCAAACAAAGCAAAACCTAACCCTAAAGGCGGCTGGTGAGAATATATAGGGCGTGGGCAGCCTGTGGAAGGCGAACAGACTCAGACTATGGGCTAGAAGGCGAACAGACTTGGACTATGGCCCAACACGGCCCAGTTCTGTCATGCAGGACTGTTTTAAACACACAGGTCGACTCGAGACTCCAAATGAGACGAAACCAACGGCAAACGATCCGTCTTCTCCTTAGCTTTCCAAAAAGTCTAAGAACGCGCCAATGGGACTTCGTATGAGGAAGTTATGCCCATTTTGGTGCATGGTGGTCGATGTAGTCCGAACCAGCGACATCTTGACTTCAAAACATCCGTGCGACTCCGTCTTCAACTCCAACTCTTCTATTCCATCTCCCATGTTCCTAAGCAACAAAATATCACTAGTATTCAGTAGCATCCCGTCCAAACAAATATTATCAAAGTTGCTAAGGAAATAATTAACCTCATGGTTCAAGCGACGGGCACGGGCGCGTGTGATTGGTCCTTGTAATTGAATTGTAGGTGGAGGCTCCATGTGTGTATCATGTGAAGTGATGTCCTCATCATCCTCCCCCTCTTGAATTGGAGTCGTCCTCGACTCAAGCTCATCGTCAGCTCCCAAATAGGGTTTTAAATCATCAGCACGGGGCATCAATTTAAACTTTCTCAAATCAGGAAAACGATCCTTGCGCAAGTACAACCAAACAAGATCTCCTGGTTTGAAAAACATCTTCTTTCTTCTTTTATTTGTCTTTTGAGAAAAATAGCGTGCCTTATTTTCTATAACTTCCTTGGTCTTCAGATGCATAGCTTTCACAAACTCTGCACGCTTAGTTGCCTCTATGTTTGCTCTCTCTTGAAAAGGAAGTGGCAGCAAATCAAGTGGTGTGATTGGCTTAAAACCATACACCACTTCAGACGGGCACAATTGTGTTGTTGAGTGAACAGCTCTATTGTATGCAAATTCAACACGTGGAAGGCAGTCCTCCCATTCCTTCAAGTTCTTCTTAATCATTGTTCGCAGCAACATGGAGAGTGTACGGTTTACCACCTCTGTTTGACCTTCAGTTTGCGGGTGACAAGTTGTTGCAAATAGCAATTTTGTGCCAAGCTTGGCCCACATTGTCTTCCAAAAGTAACTCATAAACTTCACATCACGATCTGAAACAATGGTTCTAGGCATCCCGTGCAATCTTTCCCTGAAAAATAAATCAGCAATATGTGAAGCATCGTTGGTCTTGTGACAGGGAATAAAGTGTGCCATTTTAGAAAACCTATCCACTCTTACAAATATGGAGTCTCTCCCCCTCTTTGTCCTAGGCAATCCCACAATAAAGTCCATGCTAATATCTTCCCAAGGTGCACTAGAAACAGAAAGTGGAGTATACAAACCATATGGGTTAAGTTTGGACTTAGCTTTATGGTATGTGGCACAACGCTGCACAAATCGTTCAACATCTCTCCGCATCTTTAGCCAATAAAAATTATTGGACAACAGGGCCAAAGTCTTTTTTCTCCCAAAATGTTCCATTAATCCACCGCCATGTGATTCCTGCAACAACAGCAAACGTACGGACGAATCTGGAACACATAGCTTGTTAGCATGGGACAAGAGACCGTCATAAACATGAAATTTTTTCTAGCCTTTCCCATCATTACATTTAGTGTATGGTTCAGCAAATTCTTTATCTACAACATACAAATCTTTCAAGCTTTCCAAATCTAGAATGTTAATATCAAGTTGAGATAAAAGAACAACCCTGCGAGACAATGCATCAGCAAACACATTTTCTTTGCCATTCTTGTATTTCACAATGTATGGGAAAGGTTCAATAAATTCAACCCATTTAACATGTCTACGGTTCAGTTTAGCTTGCCCTCTCAAATATTTTAGTGCTTCATGATCAGAATGTATAAAAAACTCCTTAGGCAAAAGGTAATGTTGCCAAGTTTCAAGCACACGCACTAGGCATATAATTCCTTATCATAGGTGGAATAATTCAACTGTGGACCATGCAATTTCTCACTAAAATAGGTCACGGGTTTACCTCCTTGTAGCAGCACATCTCCTATTCCAAAATCACTAGCATCACATTCTAACTCAAAAGGCTTACTGGAGTCGGGTAGCTGAAGTAGAGGTGCACGTGTAAGGCGATCCTTGAGTGTGGCCAAAGTTTGTTCTTGTGCTGGCTCCCAAGTAGAAGTAACTCCCTTCTTGGTCAACTCAGGTAAAGGGCCGGCTATGGTGCCGAAATCTTTCACAAAACGCCGGTAGAAACCTGCAAGACCAAGAAAACTACGTACTGCAAGGTTAGTTTTAGTTGCATGCATGACACATCCTTTCAGATTAATAACTTGTGATGAGGAAGGAGAAACAACTTTGTCTTTTTGTTGCCTCGAAAGTGTTTTAGCTACTTGCTGATTTTCAGAAAGTTGTTTGCTCTTTTGTGCGTCCCTAGCACATTTTTCTTGTTCAAATTTCACAATTTCAGCAGGAGTCATAGGAAGCAATGTAACTTTCTTTCCTTTATACATAAATGTGTACTTATTGCTCCTACCATGGTGTGTAGCATCAGTATCATATACCCAAGGTCTACCAAGTAATAGAGAACATGCTTGCATTGGTACTACATCAAAATCAGCAACTCCGAAGTATGTACCAATGGAAAATTCGATGTGAGCAGTTTGTATTACCTTGACCTTACCGCTATCATTGAGCCATTGCACGTGGTAAGGGTGTGGATGTGCACGTGTGGGAAGTTGAAGCTTAGTTACCACGTCGAGGCTCACCAAATTGTTGCAACTACCGCTGTCGATGATTACACACGCACGACGGTTATTGACGAGGAAGAAGGTCTGAAATATATTGTTCCGTTGTGCCTGGTCATCCTGGTCCATGTGAGTGCTCAAGTCACGTTGTACAATAAGTGCTGCCATGTTAGTGAAAAGACAAAACAACAAAGAATAATCCTTATGTAAAACAGCTAGGTGGGGTGGGGTGTGTGGTGGAAGCAATCCGTCAAGCGCCTTACCCACGCTTGCAAGTGTTCTTACCACGCCGCAGTGAGGTCACCGGCCTATAGGTGATGAACCAAGTGGAGGGTGGTGTGCAATTGCAAGAAATGAACCTGTCCTGACCAAGAGAAAGGTGTAGCTTGGAAGGCAAAGTGAGTAGCAAGGATTAGCGATAGTAATAACAGTTAAACCAAGTTCAATAAGTATTCCCAAGTACTCGTCAAAGTTGCTGGCCTTAGTGCTCCCAAAGTGAAAATTCAAGCAATAGAGGGAAAACTATGTGCCCAAAACTCAAATGGAAGCAACACAGGCCAAAATCAGCTCTCTGCAGATCGGACAAGAGATCGGACAAGGGATCGGACAAGAAGAATCTGTTACTACCGCTGATAATTCTGTTACTACCGCGGATCGGGAACACGCTCAAAAAATTTCAGATTTTTCTGCCAAACGAGCGAAAAGTTATGCCTGTTTTACTGAAGGGGGGTCACAAAGACTCGATGTGGAAAAACGAAATAGGGTTGCGGAAGGGGGTTTTTTTCGGTGGGGAATTTTTTGAGACACAAGAACAACTACTACTCAAACGACACAAAGTGATTACTAAACCAGCAACAAGACTCGACCAAGAACACGAACTCAACAAAGTTAAAACTGAAATTAAAATCGCAAGGCACAAAGGGGTTCTCGGTGGGGAAATTTTTTGGTGCGGTTTTCTGGACTCTAGGTAAAAACAAAAGCAGATCGAGATTACCTAACGGGAAATCTGAGCTCTAATACCAACTGATGGGGGATTGGTCCCGATCTTCCGCTAGGTAAAGGATAACTTGGGTTGGTGGAGAATCTCGACGTTGGCGATCCAAGGCTCCGGTCCGGCGGATCAAAACCTTGCAATCGTTACACCACTGTCTCCATTCGTTATCAACCACGCAGAACGCGATTGACCTCGCCACGAAGGCTAATTCCTGCAAGCGAACCCAAGAACACAAGCAAGAACAGGAAGGATATAAGTCGAATGCCAAATCATAGACAAACGATGATAAGGTGAGGTTTCACAATGCCAATGCAGCAGCCAATCGGTCCGGTGCAAGAGGTGGGATCTAAACACACAAGTGTAGATGCAAACAAAGCAAAACCTAACCCTAAAGGCGGCTGGTGAGAATATATAGGGCGTGGGCAGCCTGTGGAAGGCGAACAGACTCAGACTATGGGCTAGAAGGCGAACAGACTTAGACTATGGCCCAACACGGCCCAGTTCTGTCACGCAGGACTGTTATAAACACACATGTCTACTCGAGACTCCAAATGAGACGAAACCAACGGCAAACGATCCGTCTTCTCCTTAGCTTTCCAAAAAGTCCAAGAACGTGCCAATCGGACTTCGTATGAGGAAGTTATGCCCATTTTGGTGCATAGTGGTCGATGTAGTCCGAACCAGCGACATCTTGACTTCAAAACATCCGTGCGACTCCGTATTCAACTCCAACTCTTCTATTCCATCTCCCATGTTCCTAAGCAACAAAATATCACTAGTATTCAGTAGCATCCTGTTCAAACAAATATTATCAAAGTTGCTAAGGAAAGAATTAACCTCATGGTTCAAGCGACGGGCACGGGCGCGTGTGATTGGTCCTTGTAATTGAATTGTAGGTGGAGGCTCCATGAAGTGATGTACCATAAAGAGCTTGGGGCTGTTGTCGGGAATATGATTCAGGTTCCTTCCCGAGGAGTTTTCGTGCTGACCACCCAACGGTTGGTTTTCTCTAAAATACTGGTAAATAGGGGCCTCAAGTTCCCAAGTCACGCACTCAGGGGATGGCTTCCCGACCACCGTCATTCTAATGGTTGGCTTTAAAGGCCAGGCCGCCATCAATATATATGAAAACTGCCATCAAGCCTAGTAGTTATGTCCAATAGTCATTGCCACTAACCGACTGTTATCTCGGTCATTAGTAGGGTCCTTTATTTTTGATTTGTAACCCTAATCCCTCTCATATAAAGGGATTAGAGGGATCCTAAGAAGGGCATGTTAATACAAAAAAACACACTTTCTAGAACACATTTATACACGTAAACACACGTTGTCTAGAACATAGACACATTAGCATACAATATCCTGGACGGATCATTCCTCCAGAGATTATGACTATTCTTTAGAAGCTTTGCCATATTCCCAATGTAAAGTTCACCCTCATATATCATACACATAGGAGTAGGACTATTATCCTCCGGGAGGCCTGAACCTGTCACTACAAGAAATTTTACCTTCTATGACAAATATGTCATGACAACAGAAGCTATTCATCATAAAATCATGGTGTTTATGACGTTTTCAAACTAGAGGTTCAATTTTATGACGAAAAAATTTTGTGCGTCACTAAAGCTAAGAAAAAATCATCATACCCAAATAAGACATGACTTTTGTGACGAAATTATATATACATGTGTATTTGTCATAGCCAATAATGCCATGTTGACATGTATAATCCACATGTCATTTTACATCGAAATGTGGGACTCACTTGTCAGTTTTATTAACATAAAAATTATAAGATAATAAATGTGAGAAAATTTTTAATTCATTAATTTTTTGTAGGATTTTAATCCACTTTGACAGCTTAATGCACTTACAGGTGGGGCCACAAAATAAGGGAGGGTCCACTTACAGGTGGGGCCACATGCAAAATAAAAAACAGTAAGCAAAATAAAAAACCAAATGCTGCCACTGCACCATTTTATTTCACGAAACAAAAAGCATTCTTATGTGTCATATACATACGTAACTATAAATACAAAAATTAGTGCTTTATACTCGGTCAGCACCCATGCCGCACTACCCTCTTTCCACCACCCCCTTGCCACCACGCCGCCCCTTTGCTACCGCTGTGCCACCCCCTTGCGGCTATCATGCCGTGACCATGCGCCGCTCCCTACTGGATCTACAACTCCCTCTCTCGTGTCCCATTAGGTTTTCTTTGTGTTCTTGCATTCATAATTTTGTTTGATTTATGTGAAGTGATGATAATCTTGAATTTTTTTTCAACTGTGATGCAGATGGATAGAAGTTGGATCAATAGTAGGTTGTTTAGCAAGGCACATTTGGATGGGGTCAGCGAGTTCATGAGTTTTTTTTCTGGTAGATTTGATGTGAATGAAGAGATATTATGTCCTTGTAGAAGGTGTTTGAATCAAATGCATGGACATTTTGGATAGGTGGAGGATCACTTGTATATTCATGGGATGGCTAGCACTTATACAAGGTGGATACATCATGGGGAACTACTGGATGAAGTAGTTAATGCGAATGGCCATCAAAGTGAACATAATTTTGTGAATGAGGATGCTAGAATGAATGAGGATGATGAAGATAACTATGATGATAGAATTCCTAATATGATAGAAGAGTTGTACACATCTAGAGACCAAGATGCAAGAAAATCTATGTTTACTGCTATATTAGAAGAAATGAAGCAAGAACTTTACCCTAGTGCAAATTACACAATATTTTCATTTGTGGTGAAGTTACTTCATATAAAGTCATTTTATCGAATTAGCAATGTTTCATTTAGTGCAATACTAAAGTTATTATCGGTGGCATTCCCGGCTTGTTGTATCCCCACATCATTTGAAGAAGCAAAGAAATTTATTCGTGCATTGGGACTCGGATATGATTCAATTCATGTGTGCCCAAATAATTGTGTTTTGTTCAGGAAGGAACATGCCAAAAGAGATGAATGCCCTGTATGTGGTGCATCAAGATGGAAGGATTTAGAAGGAAGAAATCAAGGTCCTCAAATTGTATTGCGGAATTTTCCATTGATTCCAAGGCTGAAGAGGATTTTTGCTAGTAAAAGATTAGTAGAGGAGACACAGTGGCACAAGTTGAAGAGGAAACTCATTGAGAATGAGCTCAACCATCCAACTGACGGTGAGGCTTGGAAAGACTTTGATAGAAAGTATGATTGGTTTGCAAAATATGCAAGGAACATTAGAATTGGACTTGCCATGGGTGGTTTCAATCCATTTGGCAAAATGAGTGCCACTTATAGTGTGTGGCCAATATTCCTTATTCCATACAACTTTCCTCTATGGGAATGTATGGACCAATCCAACTTCATGATGAGTCTACTCATCCTTGGTCCAAAATGCCCAAGAAAGGTTATTGATGTTTTCTTAGAGCCACTCATTGAGGAATTGCTGGATCTTTGGAATGGTGTAGAGACTTATGACGCGTGTAGTAGGAAAAAGTTTAATCTACATGCTACAGTTATATGGTGCATTCATGATTATCCAGCTTTGAGCACATTATCTAGTCGAGTCACAAAAGGATATTATGCTTGTGTGCGATGTGACAAAATTCCATGCTCTAGAAGAATAAGGAATAAAGTATGTTATATTGGCCATCAATGTTTCCTTCCAAGACAACATCCTTGGAGGTCAAAGAAATGGTTTTATGGTCATAGTGAACAACGTGAAAAGCCAGAATAATTTAGTTTGGATGAATTGATGCAACAATTAGAGAAGGTCAATGATGTTAGACCAGGAAAGCATCCTAAAAGAAAAAAGAGAAAGCGGGAAAAAGATGGTCAATGTTGGAAGCGAAGATCATGGTTGGGGGGATTTGCCGTATTGGCCAAGTTTGAAGCTGCGCCACAATCTTGATGTCATGCACATAAAAAACACATGTGAATCCATCATTTCTACATTCCTTGGGATAGTTGGGAAGTCAAAGGACACTATCAATGCTTGGCTTGATTTGGAAGACATGGGCATAAGGAAAAATTTGCATTTGAAGCATGATGGAAATTCATATAGTATTCCTCATGCACCGTACACAATGAATAAATCCCAAAAGATTACCTTTTGTAATTTCTTGAGAAGTGTTAAATTTCCAAATGGATATGCAGCTAACTTAGAAAAATGTATTACAGTTGATGGATGCAACCTCCATGGATTGAAGACTCATGATTGCCATATCATACTCCAAAGGATTTTACCTACTGCCATCCGGGGAATTTTGCATAAGGACATATATGAAGCAGTTGCTGAATTAGGTAACTTTTTCCAGCAATTATATTCTAAAACTCTGAATCTAGATGTTTTGCATACAATGAAGGATCAAATCCCTATCGTTTTGTGCAAGCTTGAGAGAATATTTCCTCCTTCTTTCTTTGATGTGATGGTGCACTTGGTTGTTCATTTACATGATGAGGCAATCCTTAGAGGTCCAATTCAATATGGATGGATGTACCCAATAGAAAGAAGGTTGTACACATTGAAACATTTTGTGAGGAATATGGCAAGACCGGAAGGATCCATTGCAGAAGCATATGTCACAAGTGAGTGCTTGATTTCATGCTCGAGGTACTTTGATGATATTGACACAAGATACAATAGGGAGAGTAGGAACAAGGAGAATTTGGATTTGAGAAAATGTGATTTATCTATTTTTTGGCATGGAGTTCATTTAACTGGAGCTTCAAGGGTTACTTATCTTGAACAAGATTATAACAAAATGGTTTGGTATGTCTTGAACAATTGTCCTGACGTTGACCCATATATGGAGTTTGTATTCTTGTTCATTTGCAAAGTTTGTTTTTCTGTTCATTATTGGATTGTATTTTGATTTGGCTACGCTTTGGCAGAATTTACAGGAAACAATTAGAAGTTGAAGGAGTCCAGAATGTTGAGAAAACCCTTGAGAAGCATTTTTCATCATGGTTTAAGAAACATGTGAGTTTTTTTTACTATTTTGTAAAATTACATCCCTATCAGTTGTATATAATGTTCCTATGTCTATTTCTTGACAGATGGCAACAACGCGTTTCGTGAATGGAGAAGACATCAGTGAGGACCTATATGCACTTGCATGTGAACCAGACCTGTGAATTCGAATATATTCAGCATGCCTTGTTAATGGTGTTCGATACCACACTTTGGATCATGAGAGAAATAGAAGAACACAAAATAGTGGAGTAATGGTCGATGGTACACATAATGGAGATTGTATTGATTTTTATGCATGCTCTAAAGATATTATCCATCTACGGTACAATTCAGATTGTAATGATACCTGGACCATTGTTTTTTTTCAGTGTGATTGGTTTGATACTGGTAGCAAGAGGTCTAGAAAGAGGGATGATGGATTTTTGAAAAGCATCAAACAAAGCAGTTGCTGGTACAAGGATGATCCTTTATTCTAGCAACTCAGGCTACAAAGGTTTTTTATTTGCAAGACACAAAGCATGGTGACAACTAGAGAATTGTTCAAAAATTTACTCACAGGCACTTGTGGAATGTGGCCGAAAATGACAATGAAGAAATACCCAATGTCTCATACCAAGATGAGACATGTGTATGTTTCCATGTCCAAGCTAATGAAGTAAATTTGGAGATTGACCAGTTAGATCTTGAAGATTGTGTTTGTGTAGATGCAACTGTCGTTGATGAACTTCGGAGCCAAAGGAAAGTGATTGTGGAAGAAAATGAGTCAAGCGATGATGAAGATGAAACTAGATGTCAATATGCAAGTGATGATGAAGGTCCAACAGTAGTTCTAGATGATGACGATGACAATGATGTAGTGTAGCTTTGTTCATTAATAAGAATGTAATAATTTGTTGATATTCATGAACTTCCATTTCAGAATTTCCATTTTAGAATTTCCATTTCAGAAACACTAGCCACTTCCATTTCAGAATTTCCATTTCAGAAACTGGCCACTTCCATTTTATAAACATTGCATACATTTCAATCCAAATTTACACACATGTGCACAGATCAGGACAATCTACTTCAATGTGCAAAACAAACAAATCTGGACACATCCAATTGCAATGTACAAAATTTTCAGATCAATTACACATATGTGCACATATTTTAGAATCTGGACCCTCCACTTCAATCCAAATTTACACACATGTGCACATCCAATTGCAATCCAAAATTTTCAGATATGTGCACACATCCAATTGCAATGTACAAAATTTTCAGATCAATTACACATATGTGCACATATTTCAGAATCTGGACCCTGCAATTGTACACACATGTGCACACATCCAATTGCAATCCAAATTCACAATAGATAGCACACATAAGATTTAGATAGCACAATAGGAAATAGATAGCACACATAATAAATAGATAGCCATACATCCCATTGTATCAAGTCTGATCCTTACATCCATGCATCAAGTCTGAGCCTTACATGCACAATAGATAACACAATACATAGCCCAAAATGTTTCTGCCCAAAATGTGTGCACCCAAAAATGTTGCTGCCCAACTACCTAACTACTATGTTGCCCGTCACTTCTTCAAGAGCTTCTGAATCACTTCTATCACTGCATCAATTTTCTTCTCCAGGACATCCAACCTCTCTTTCACGGCATCAAGCACTTCTTGAGAATGAGTCTATACCTTGATGGGTGTCGTCGCTTGGTGCCGCTTGGTGTTGCTTGGTGTCGCTTGGTGCCCCTTGGTGTTGCTTGGTTCCGCTTGCTGCCGCTTGCCACCGCTAGCTTGCTATCGGAGTCACTTACCGCCGCTCGCTTCATGCCAGAGCCACTTGCCACCGCTAGCTTGTTGCCGGAGCCAGTTTCCACCACTCGCTTCGTGTCGGAGCCACTTACCGCCGCTAGCTTGGTGCTTACTGAGTATGTCTCGTCGATGACGATCTTCACCCATCTCACGGACTCACAGCGGTGGCCGGGTTGAATAGGGCCATGACAGTTGAGGAATGCCTCCATCACGGTGATGCTTGCCGACAAGGTGTCGTCGCCTCTAGACCAAGAGCTATCAGTGTCATCATGGTGTCACTTGGCGTTTTCCCCTCAAATATCTCCGCTCTGGTCAAAGGACGAAACCTCCCATAAGCGTCTCGCTTGAGGGACCACGCCTCCGCTCGCTTTCGGCTACCCATAAGCAGCTAGAGGTGTATTGGCGGTGGCGGCGGTGGTGGCGGTGGCGGTGGGGGATTAGGGGCGGCGGTGGGTGATAGGGGGCGGTGGCATGGGGATGTGAAGTGAAGAGGCGGCCGAAGGGCATATCTGTGTGGATGGGAAGTGAAGAGGCGCTTGCAGGATTATAAAATTTCTCTCCTCCAATATGTTGAGAAAGTGTTGATAGCGTAGAGGTGTGGGATGTTTGTTTGGGACGTGCGGTTTGAGGTTCAAGCCTTGCTGCCCCCGGTGGTTTGAGGTTCGAGCCTTACTGCCCCCAAGCAAGCATTTTTTCATGTTTTTTTGTTATTTACTTTTTCAAATTTTAGGACTTTATTTTTGATGTTTAAATTCTCTTTTGAACTTGAATTTTTTTAATCAAAATATAACATAACATATCTAATTTAAAAAAAATGGTCTTTTCTAGGTCAGTTTACTATTTTTAAATCATTAAGTGTATTTATACGATTTAAATCAAAAAAGTGAAGAGGCGCTTGCGGGATTATAAAATTCTCTCCTCCAATATGTTGAGAAAGTGCTAATAGTGTAGTGGCATGGGGTGTTTGTTTGGGATGTGTGGTTTGAGGTTCGAGCCTTCTTGCCCCCCCCCCCCCAAGCAAGCATTTTTTCATGTTTTTTGTTATTTACTTTTTTATTTTTTTAGGACTTTATTTGTTGATGTTTAAATTCTTTTTTGAACTTGAATTTTTTTATAGTCAAAATACAACATAACTTATCTAACTTAAAAAATTAGTCTTTTTCTGTGTCAGTTTACTATTTTTAAATCATTAAGTGTATTTCTATGATTTAAATTAAAATAAGTGAAATTTGAACTACAAGCACATGAAATAATTAAATAAAATTTATAGAAAAATCATATTCATGTTTTGAGTCTATTTTTATTTATTATCCAATAAATTTAAAGACAATATCAAAAATCTAGATTGCGACACTCGATTGACAATAAGGATCTTTATAGTTTTTTAATTCTCAAAAAAGAAAATGAAGTCTAAAAAAGCCAAGACTTGTCATTTTTATGATATGATACATAGATGTCGTGATAAAAAAATTAAAATTATTTCGAGAAAAATTCATGTAGGCTGTTAAGAAAATCGAGATTCTCCGGGGATGAATTATGTTTTAGACAAGACTGAGGAAGGTTTGAAAGTAAATCGATAGTTAAATCCTCGTTTGAACTTGATTTTTTTTACAATCAAAATACAACATAACTTATCTAATTTAAAAATCAGTATTTTTCTGGGTCAGTTTACTATTTTTAAATCATATTCATGTTTTTGAGTTTATTTTTAGTTATTATCCAATAAATTTAAAGACATTATCAAAAATCTAGGTTGCGACACTCGATCGACAACATGGATCTTTATAGTTTTTTAATTCTCAAAAAATCAAATGAAGTCTAAAAAAGCCAAGACTTGTCATTTTTTACGATATGATACATAGATGTCGTGATAAAAAATTATAATTGTTTCGAAAAAAATTCATGTAGGATATTAAGAAACTCGAGATTCTCGAGGGATGAATTAGGTTTTAGACAAGACCGAGGAAGGTTTGAAAGTAAATTAATAGTTAAATCCTCGTTTGAACTTGAATTTTTTTAACAATCAAAATACAACATAACTTATCTAATTTAAAAAAATAGTATTTTTCTTGATCAGTTTACTATTTTAATTCGTTAAGTGTATTTCTAGGATTTAAATCAAAATAATTGAAATTTGAACTACAAGTGCCCTTTTACAAACTTCTTAGGCAAAAATATCCTATTTTGCCTCAACAACAACCAATATATTTTTTGTTGCTAGCAATATAGCATTTGTCATTTGAAAACACTTTGTTATTAATACAACTTTATTTTAAATTGGACAAATAATATAATATTGGTTACAATGAAAACACCCCTGTACCCAAAAAAAGATCCCACCACGACTGTACTCCTCCCACCCTCCAATTTAGGGGAAATGACGTTTTTCTCCACAAATATTTTCCAGCGCCTTCTAATTGGCAAGCACATATGAGGGTATAATGGTAAAATACTATCCAGTCGCATGTCTTCTGTGTCTGCATCCAAGGGTATATCCCAAATCCAGGCGTGCTCCGCGCAGCCACCGCATCCATCCCTAACCTCCGCCTCAATCCTATATCCAAAGTGGCTTCTTCCTCCAGGCTCCAGCCACACCTTCTCATCATGCAGGTAATTAAGCATCCTCTCATCCAACCGCTACAAGCGCAGCTTCTCATCCACAAAAACCCTAACCCTACTGATGTAACATACACTGTGTTTTGGCGGTAGGCACACTCAGAGATGCCTCCTAGGAGGAAGGCGCTCGCAAGCACATGCAAGGCGGCAGGTAACATACACCGTGCTTTGGCCATGAATGCTTTTAATCTTCACATGCTTACACTACGCTTTTGATGTTATATGATTGTGGTTTTGGTTTGGTTTTCTTAGATGTCTTGCTGTATGACAACACAAAAAGGTTAATTTGTTTGGGTTACATGTCTTGATGTACCTTAGGTGCTGAAATTAGTTTGCTGCTCTTTTAGGTGCAGATAATTTTTGAGTTCATGTCTGATCAAAGGAACATGATTCATTTCGTGAATTCAATGCTTTTAATATTGCCATACATATGATTCTCTATGTCCATTAACATCATTTAATTACTTTACAGAGGCGCTAATGACTGAATATTACAAAATGAGGGCTCAAAATATGATGAGGAACAATCAAGTGTTGGCAAGACTTGGGGTCAATGCATTAGCTTCCATAGTGAACAGTAACAATGCAAGGGAAAGAACCCAGGGTAATGTCTTAAAGGGACTTTTGTATGATGGTCAGGAGAAGGAGGGTACTATAGAGGACGACATCACCATGGTACCGATTGTTCCATACATTCCAATTCATGGTGTACAATTGTTTTTGGGTCTAATGCTTGTTGTATTCTGCATATTGAGGATTCTACTTATAGAGGATCAAGAACATCAAAGAGGGTGGTTGCACCTCAACACCAAGAGGATCCTACTAGAATGACTAGGCAAAAGACTGCTACCACAAAAGGAGCCTCCACCTTAATCCCGAGTGTTGTCACCCTAGATGATACAGCGGTATCTACCGATGAAGGTCATGATGATGAGCAAAACCACATCACTGAAGGCAAGTTCTCATGTCCATGGAGCCATTTCATTCAGATTAGATACTATACTTATTGCTATTAAATATGAATACTTAAAGAATACTTAAAGTAATGGATGTGTCCTCTATTATGTGAGGTGTAGTACCACGAAGCACACAAGAAGGCAGAGGGGAAGAAGTATTGGTAGAGAACTGGATAAGATAACCAGGGGTTAAACAACAAGATACCAATCCATGTTGCTGATGAAAAGAGACGGCCGGAGGCACCTATGCAAACGGCAAATCTTGCATCAGAAGGTGGGATCATACTTAGACAACACATACCAATCTTACCACACTGGAAGGAGTACAAGAAGGATGAGGCTGAAATTAAAAACTATGTTGGAAAAGTTGTTGTACGTCCATGTCTACCTTCTCCAATAAAGTTCATCTTCATTTTAGTACTTGCATTGTTAGGTCCTAATGATCTTTGCCATTCACTAGGGACAATTCAACATAGACATCAACAATATTGCAGTGAAAGAGGCATGTACTAATTTGCTGAAGGGTGGACAATGACAAATGAGGTACCGACTCAAAAAGAAGTACTTTGATGGTGTGCCGGCCAATCAAGTGAGGACTACATCGCCTGTCAATTGCATGACTGCTGACCAATGGAGAGAATTGGTGGACATGTGGTCAAGCCCAAAGCACAAGGTATGACAACTTCAACCAATCTAACTTATGTGTTGCTTGTTATTTTAGATGAGTGTTAAATTTAATGACACATCTACAGGAAATGTGCACCAAAAACCAATTGAACCGTGAGAAGGTCCAATTCCAGCAACGTATAGGCTCTTGGTGCTACATAGCTTCAGCCTTTCTCGTGGTTGTTGATAGCAAAAAATGGCATCAATGGTTAAGATTGTCAAAATATCAATTTTGACAATTTCAGCCAAAAATACACATCTCGGATCAGGCCGAAGCCCTACAGGGCCGAAGGACCATTGGTCTATGGGCTCCGAAAGCTTCCAGCTAGCCCACGGCCTTCGGCCAGGAAGCCTTCGGAGGCCCATGCCACCGAAGCTTCGGCCCAAGGAGCGGGCTTCGACGGGCCTGGCCGAAGGCCCACTTCGGTAGAGATAGAGTTAGGCACGATTCCAGCTAAGTTTTTATCTCTATCCAGCCAAATTATAGCAGATTATATCAGAGGTTTAGCCCCTATAAATAGAGAGGCGAAGCCAGTTCAGAGACCCCCCAACACAAATCAACACAAAGCCCTAGCTTTGAATCGCATTTACTTTATCTTTACTTTCTGTACCTCTTCGTCGGTTTGCCTGGAAGCCCTTTGATGGCCACTTCGGAACAGTGGTAATCCTTGTTACTTCGCTTGTGAAGCATCCGTTAATCTATGTAATAGATTGCTATCGCCTTGTTACTTCGCCTGTGAAGTATTCACTAATCTGCGTAATAGATTGCTACCTTCGCCACTAGTGCAACACTTAGCAGAATTCGGTCCTTAGGCCGATTTAGTACTTCGTATCTTATCTGTTGCAGGTTTCCACGTTCGGAGCTACTCTGTCGGAGGCGTCCGGAGCTGAGAGATCGGTTTCGAAGGTTGCTAGAACACTATGCGGCGAGACTACTCCTTCGACCGCACGCTTCGCCAGCACACTTCATCATGACAGGCTTCGCCACGCTCGTACTCCGCTCCGGACGAAGTCACACTTGCGCGTTGCGCTCGGGTCGTTACTCTGTATCTTGCCGTACTAGAGACTTCACGATGAACCCCACTGTTCGGAAGTGACTGTCTCGTCCAGATCTGTTCGGAGTTCATCTTCGATCAGATCAGTCCGAACGCCGAAGGTACCCTTCGGCGGGACACTTCACGTCAGACGCTGAAGGTATACTTCGGCGACCCCTTCGCACCATACTTCGAAGCAGACAGGCTCTGATTGGTTTGCTGATTTATTCTGTTTAATATATTTCTTTCGACTAATCAGATTATTTTGTGTGATCTGATTGCCTGGCGACTCCACCCCCTTACCACAGCTAAGGGTAGTCAGAACGCGACGTCGGTGCTGTGTTACGCTTAGGCTTGTCCCTAAGTATTCGTACACTTTTGGATCGTCGAACTGACCCAAGTGTGGGGGCACATTTTCGTGTCAACACACTTTTTGGCGACTCCACTGGGGAGAAGCTACGCCAACATGACGGGTGCGTCTACATCATCCACCGGTACATCTACAGCGACTACTACGTCTACACAGCCGATGGACACCATAGGAGGTGCGGATATCGACAACCGCAACATCTTAACACCTACTCTTAAAGATATTCCCGTAGAAGACCGAGCAGAGATCGAGGCAAAGTTGAAGGTGCTCCAAGACATGATGCTTAGGGGCTACGTTAAGACGCACGCAGGCTTCATCAAGCGCGACATCATCGCCCCCGACCTCGCTCGGGTCCAGGTAACACCCATATCGCCTTGTTTGTCTTCTTTAGAGATTGAGCAAAAAATAGCCACATCAGTAGATCAGGCCGTTAGCGCTTCGCTAGCCAACCGTTTAGATTCAGCAGTTAGCTCCCAAGTAGAGGCAACTCTTAGAAGGTTCGGCTTTACTGAAGACATACCCACAGTCCCTATTACTAGTGCACCTCCGGTAAATCATGTGTACAGCAGAACTGATGGTAACACTGGCACGACCATTACGTCTCCGGCCCCAACACTTATGGTCGAGACTAATCATTATGCTTACAACCAAACTAGCACTGCGTACCACGTGCCACCACCTGCACCGGTGCCCGCACTGCCCGCACCACATGCGCAGGCACCCGGGTACGAGCACTTCATACAGGTAGCGCATAGGGAAGAGGCCCATGGCCGACACGCCGATATCCCACAACGTGTCGCGCCCCCGCATGAGAGATGTGCGCAGGCAGCAGGCCAAGATGACCTATATGAGCGAATCCACACACTATTTAGGGAGTATGCTTGCTTCGTGCCTAAGGGTCAGGTTAGGGTTTACCGTAAGCCATATCTCGACCATCTCGATACAATACCATACCCCCGAAGCTATAGAATCCTAGAATTCACAAAATTCGACGGTGAGGGTAGCAAAACCACACTAGAGCACGTTAGTCAATTTTTAGCACAGTATGGAGAAGCTAGCAGGATAGACGCTCTAAAAGGTAGACTATTTTCTCTCTCGCTATCCGGCACCGCTTTCACCTGGTTTTCGGTGCTCCTGCCGAACTCCGTTCAGACATGGGATGATTTAGAACGAAAATTCCATGATTACTTTTACACAGGTGAGATAGAACTTAGACTTTCACACTTGACATCGGTTAGGCAGAAATCTAATGAGAATGCCTCTGAGTACATCAAGCATTTTAGGGATACTAGAAACCGATGTTTCAGCCTTAACGTTTTAGAAAGGGACTTGGCGGAAGTAGCTTTTAATGGGTTGTGTTCGAGATTAAAGAAAGATTAGACAACCAGAACTTTTTAGAAGTTAGCCAAGTTTTACAGCAGGCTCTGGTCCAAGAAGGCCGAACCAAAGATAAAAAGTTTATTAAGACGTTTAATAAGCCTAGGGCTGAAATCCACATCATGGAACGCTTCGACGAGGAGGAATCAGAAGAGGAGGATTCGGCCGACATGTACACGGCCGAATGGGTTTGGAACACTAAGAGCAAACCTATCACTTGCTCCGAATTATGGCCGTCTCCCACGAGGAATTGGCCTAGTGAGGTCAAGTACTCATTTGACATAACTAAGTGTGATAAAATATTTGATTTTCTCTTAAAGAACCAGCTTCTCAGGTTGCCTAAAGGTCAAGTCATTCCCTCTGCCAATGAGTTGAAGAAGCATCCATGCTGTAAGTGGCATGATTCATATTCACATAATACTAACGACTGCAATGTTTTTCGACGGTAGGTCCAATCGGCCATAGAAGAAGGACGATTGAAGATAGACAAATCCAAAGATAAAGCTAGACAAGGATCCTTTTTCCCGTCAATGTCGTTGACCTCGGTGAGAAGAAGGTATTGATTCGGCCAGAACGGGCCGAGTCAACTAAAGGGAAGGATGTAATTGTAGGTGAGCCGCGTACTCGCATGCTCATACCAAAGAACCCCGAGGTATGAGTGTGGAAACAGAACATCAACATCCCTCCAGCTAAGGATCACAAGAGGCCGAAGGTAACGTACAAGATGTTGTTGAACAAGCATCAGAGAAAAGCTAAGGAAGCAGGTCCTCGCGCTAAAAAGCTAGGTCAGCCAAAGGGCCCAAGGTGTTCGAAGGATGGCTTTGGACCACAGTGGTCGAGCCCTCCTCGTGATGGCTCCGAGCCACAATGATCGGACCCTTCGCACATAGACTTCGGGCCACAGTGGCCTAGCACTCTGCAAAGTGGTTTCGGGCCTCGATGGCTGAACCCCACGTACAGTAACTTCGTCCCCTAGTGGCCGAACCCCGCACCACTTTGGACGAACCCTCCGACAGGGGGCTTCGGCCCGCACTGGCCGAATGTACCTATGGCCTGGCAGGACCCCTCACTGATATGGTCCGAGACAACCGTCGACTCTGCCGAACCCCCCTCCGGGTAACGGGTTCGGCTCACAGTCGGTGAGGCCACTAGAGCCACCGATGCCTCCGCCGTACAACTAGGCAGGAACTCCATGGGCTCCGTACGTGTCACAACTGGAGTACCCTCCGCAACCTAACGCTATGCCTTGTTTTCCTTCAAAGTATTATGAATGGCAGGGACAAGCAGATGCAGCGGAGGGAGGCATCGTCCATAGGCTATCCGTGGTACCTTTGAATCAGACCATGCAGGGCAAAGTTGAGGAGTACAGGCGTGTGGAGGCCGAAGACAAGAAGTCTGAAGCAATCACGGTCAGAGTAGGGTCTCAGGAAGTCCCAATTCTGAGGGCCTTGTCACGAAATCTGACGAAGGTAAGCCCTATGCTTTGGCCGGAGCCCGCGCCGAAGCCTGATTCGATCGGCTGGACAAGGCCGGTCTGATTGCCGAGGTCCGCAGTGAAGGTCCCTCCGAACTCAGAGTGCACGAAGCCAAAGGGAGCAGTGCCACTTCGGCTAGAGTTGGTAGAAACAAGGAAGTAGCACCTGGCACCAAGCCACAACCATCTTAGACACCTCCAGACATGTCCACATCACAAAAGAGACGTCTACAACGACTACGGGCACAGGAGATGCGCGAGAAGGAGGCCGAGGACGAGTGTGACACTATCTTTGAAGAAATTTGCCCTCGACCGACCACAAAACAGGTGTAGAGGATAAAGTCGGTTGAGATGACCAACTCGGCTCCTAGTTCGAGCGACGACGATGACTACTCGCCCGTCTCCGAGGGGCCCGCACTCCAGGTGATGGACATCAATGTTGTCATGCTGCCCGCCGAGTTCGCCCTACCGCAGGACGAGGTCGAGGTTGCTCAATTGAACCTCGGCCCATGCAACGCTATTTTTGAGAAGCCCGAGGACTCGGCTCACCATCTGAAGCCTCTCTACGTCAGAGGTCACATTGACGGAAAGCCGATTTCCTGAATGCTCGTTGACTGTGGCACCACTGTTAACTTAATGCCTTGCTCGTTATTGAAGAAACTTGGCAGGGACGAGGATGATCTAAAGAATACTAACTTGATGCTCAATGGCTTCAATGGCGAGAGTTCCGAGGCCAAGGTTGTGCTCTCCATGGAGTTGACGGTGGGCAACAAGACATTGCCAACAGCGTTTTTCGTCGTCGATGTACAAGGTAACTACAGCATGTTGTTTGGGCACGACTGGATTCACAGCGAATTGCTGCATTCCTTCTACTCTGCACCAGTGCCTGATTCAGTGGGATGGCGATGAAGTAGAGGTCATTCCCGCAGATACTTTGTCCCAAGTGGCATTGGCCGATGTATCAGTTGACGCCGTTCACAACAAAGTAGAGTGTCTGTCAGGTAGAGATCTTTCAGATTATGATTTTGTTAGCGTATCCAGAGGGCATTTTGTACCAGTGTCTGTAAAGCCGGCTGGTGTAGCACGGCTGTTTTTGTATTAGTAGTCATGTCTAGCAAGAGTAATCTGGATTGGCTAAAGTCTCGGGTAGAGCAGTATCATTCTAATAAAGACGGTATTGCCGAGGCCATCGAAGACTTTAGCGAGGTAGAGAAATTAGGACAAGGTTTTGCGTCGGCCGATCCCTTAGAAGAAGTTTACATAGGTGATGGTAGCATCCTGAGGCTGACTTTTGTAAACTAACATTTGCAACCTGATGAAAAGGCCGAAGTAATAAAGTTACTTTGGTCGTATGTCGATTGTTTCGCATGGGAGTATAGCGAGATACCGGGACTAAGCCGCGAGCTCGTAGAGCATCGACTACCTATCAAGTCCAAGTTTAGGCCTTATAAACAGCCTCCTCGTCGCTTTAACTCGGCCATCTATGACCGAGTTAAAGAAAAGTATAGCGACTGCTCAAAGCTGAATTTATTAGGCTATGCAGGTATGTAGAATGGGTTGCTAACATTGTGCCTGCAGAAAACAAAGGGAGCGGCAAGATACAGGTATGTATTGATTTCAGAGATTTGAACAGAGTCACTTCGAAGGACGAGTATCCAATGTCGATAGCCAACATGCTAATCAACGATGCTTCAGGACACAAGGTACTATGTTTTCTTGATGGCAATGTTGGTTATAATCAAATCTTTATGGCCGAAGAGGACGTCTACAAGACTGCCTTTCGATGCCCTGGTTTTGTCAGTTTGTTCGAGTGGGTCGTTATGACTTTTGATTTGAAGAATGTTGGAGCCATGTATCAGCGCACTATGAACTTAATCTTTCATGACTTGCTAGGAGTTATGTTAGAAGTTTACATTGATGATGTCGTAGTCAAATTGGATGCTATGGGAAACCATTTAGCCAATTTGGAAGTTGCTTTTGATAGGATGCGGCAATATGGTTTGAAAATGAACCCACTCAAGTGTGCTTTTGGCATGTCGGCGGGTAAGTTCTTAGGTTTCATGATTCACAAAAGAGGCATAGAGATTGATCCTAAGAGGGTTGAGAAGATTAGAATCATTACGGTGCCGACATGTAAAAAAGGCGTGTAGAAGTTGCTAGGTAAGATGAATTATTTGCGTCGCTTTATATCCAACTTGTCCGGCAAAATTGATGCCTTTGTCCCCATACTCCGGCTAAAGAACGAAGCCGAGTTCACTTGGGAGGCAAGCCAGCGAAGCACCTTTGAGAAGATCAAGGAGTGCTTGTCATCACCGCCCGTGGTGAGAGCACCCAAAGTCGGGATTCCGTTTCGGCTGTATATCGCTGCTGAAGATAGTGTGATCGGGGTCGTGCTAACCCAAGAGGTCGAAGGAAAAGAGTACATCATCACGTTCTTGAGTCGCCTCCTGCTGGACACCGAGACCAGGTACGCGTTTGTGGAACGTTTGTGTTCATCACTTTATTACGCATGCACCAAATTGCGCCACTATCTTCTTCCTACCACATGTGTTGTCGTTTGCCAAACCGATGTTATAAAACGCATGTTGCAAAAGTCGATTCTAAGTGGAAGAATCGGAAAATGGGCTTACGCTTTGATCGAGTATGATTTGGCCTATGAACCCCTAAGAGCTATGAAAGGCCAGATCGTAGCCAACTTTATAGTTGATCACCATATAGACGTCAGTTGGAAAGATGATGTTGCTTTGATTGAGGTAATACCGTGGAAACTTTACTTTGATGGTTCAGCTTGCAAAAATGGCCAAGGTGTCAGAGTGGTTCTCATATCACCTAGCGGAATGCACTTTGAGACCTCGGCTCATTTAGAGTTCCCATCTACTAATAACCAAGATGAATACGAGCTTTACTGCTAGGGCTTGAATTGTTAAACTCCATGGGTGTTAAACATGTCCATGCGCATGGTGATTCCCTGTTGGTGGTACAACAAGTGGCTAAGAGTGCTCAATGTCTTAATGGCTTGCTAAACAGCTACTTGGATAGGTGCCTGGACATAGTTGCTACTTTTGATGACTTCGAAATTTCTCATGTGTCGAGAGAGGCCATTTCGGTTGCAAATGATTTGGCTCAGCAAGCATCTGGTTACCAAGTCGGGAGAGGAAAATTTTATGTACAGGAGAAGCCGATGTTTGGTCTCACTATCGAAGCCAGTGACTTCGGGCAAGAGCACCCTCCGGGTCGGACCTCTCCGACTATCGGAGGCTACCGCACGCCGGGGGCCCACGACCGGAGTGCTCTGCCCACCGAGGGGTCTGGCACATCGGAGACCGTGAGCCGAAGTCCTCCGCACAGTAAGGGCCTCCGAGAGCGCGGACCCCCCGGCAGAGGGCTCCGGCCTGATACACTTCACACGACCAGTCTGGCCAGGCTTCGGCAGGAGCAGGAAGGCCTCGGGGGGCACCCCGAAATCAGTAGCCTCGAGTCTTCTCCAGGGATTGAGCTAGCAAAACCCTCCGAAGCCCATAAGGGCGATTGGAGAATACCAATCGTCTGATATTTGAGAGACCCTAGCCAAAGGGTTGATCGGAAAGTTCGGCGATAGGAGTTTAAGTTTGTGCTGCTAGACGACACACTGTATCGCCGAACCATTGACAGAGTACTGTTAAAGTGTCTAGATCATGAACGATCCTAGGTGGCTACGGGAGAAGTCCATGAAGGACTTTGTGGCACTCATCATTCGACCCAGAAAATGAGTTGGATGCTCAAAAGAGCGGGTTTCTACTGGCCGACTATGACTGAGGATTGTTTTAAGTATTATAGAGGGTGTGAAGCGTGTCAAAGGTTTGGCAATATTCAGTTAGCTCCTGCTTCATTACTCAACCCTATTGTCAAGCCATGGTCATTCCGAGGTTGGGGTTTAGACTTCATCGGTCAAATTCACCCTCCCTCCTCAAAAGGGCATCGGTTCGTGTTGATGGCGACAAATTACTTCACCAAGTGGACCGAGGTCGTACCTCTCAAGAACATGACTCACAACGAGGTACTTGACTTTATTTTGAAGCACATCATACATAGATTCGGCATTCCTCAAACTCTCACTATGGATCAAGGTAGCTCATTTGTTTCTAAAGAGGTGAGGGACTTCGCCGAATATTATGGTATTAAATTGATAAACTCTTCATCCTACTATGCTCAAGCCAATGGTCAGGCCGAGTCTAGTAATAAAACCGTGATTAATCTCATTAAGAAGAAAATTGAAGAATTCCCCAAAAGGTGGCATGAAGTGCTCTCCGAGGCGCTATGGGCTTGTAGAATTGCAAAGCATAGTGCTACCAAAGTCAGTCCATATGAGTTGACATATGGACAATAAGTCGTTCTACCAGTAGAAGTAGATCTTGGCTCTTTAAGAGTGTTAAGGAAAGATGGCTTATCGGTCGACGAGTATGAGACTCTCTTGAAAAACAACCTAGAAGAAGTGACCGATAAGAGATTGAAGGCTTTAGAAGCCATAGAAGTAGACAAGAAGGGAGTAGCTAAAGCCTACAATAAGAAGGTTAAACCAAAATCGTTTCAAGTGGGAGACTTGGTTTGGAAGACGATTTTACCCTTAGGCACTAAGAGTCCCAAGTTTGGTAAATAGTCACCTAGTTGGGAAGGCCCTTTCAAGATAGCCGAAATCACTCCCGGCAATGCGTATGTGTTAGAATCTCTGCATGGAGAGCAGTTTCGAAGGGCTTTGAATGGTAGATACTTGAAAAGGTATTTCCCAAGTGTGTGGAAAACGACGTAAAAGGTGTCGAAAGGCCGATATGGTAGGTATCGTCTTGAGCTCGTTGTGCTTTTAGTTCACTTAGTTCAATAAAAGGTGGGGGGGCATGTGTTGATAGCAAAAAATGGCATCAATGGTTAAGATTGTCAAAATATCAATTTTGGCAATTTGGGACAAAAATACACATGTCCCGGGTCAGGCCGAATCCCTACAGGGCTGAAGGACCATTGGGCTATGGGCTCCAAAAACTTCCAGCCAGCCCACGGCCTTCGGCCAGGAAGCCTTCGGAGGCCCATGCCGCCGAAGCTTCGGCCCGAGGTGCGGGCTTCGACGGGCCTAGCTGAAGGCCCACTTCGGCAGAGATAGAGTTGGGCACGATTCCGGCTAAGTTTTTATCTCTATCCAGCCGAATTATAGCAGATTAGATCAGAGGTTTATCCCCTATAAATAGAGAGGCAAAGCCAGTTCAGAGACCCCCCCAACACAAATCAACACAAAGCCCTAGCTTTGAATCGCATTTACTTTATCTTTACTTTCTGTACCTCTTCGTGGGTTTGCCTAGAAGCCCCCCGACGGCCACTTCGGAACAGTGGTAATCCTTGTTACTTCGCTTGTGAAGTATCCGTTAATCTACGTAAAAGATTGCTATCGCCTTGTTACTTCGCCTGTGAAGTATCCGCTAATCTACGTAACAGATTGCTACCTTCGCCACTAGTGCAACACTTAGCAGAATTCGGTCCTCAGGCCAAATGGGTACTTCGTATCTTCTCTGTTGTAGGTTTCCACATTCGGAGCTACTCCGTCGGAGGCGTCCAGAGCTGAGAGATCGGTTTCAGAGGTTGCCAGAACACCCTTCGGCGAGACTGCTGCTTCGACCGCACGCTTCACCAGCACACTTCATCACGACAGGCTTCGCCACGCTCGTACTCCTCTCCGGATGAAGTCATGCTTGCGCGTTGCGCTCGGGTCGTTACTCTGTATCTTGCCGTACTAGAGACTTCATGCTGAACCCCACTGTCCGGAGGTGACTGTCTCGTCCAGATCCGTTCGGAGTTCATCTTCGATCAGATCAGTTCGAACGCTGAAGGTACCCTTCGGCGGGACACTTCACGTCAGACGCCGAAGGTATACTTCGGTGACCCCTTCACAGCATACTTCGAAGCAAACAAGCTCTGATCGGTTTGCTGATTTATTCTGTTTAATATATTTCTTTCGGCTAATCGGATTATTTTGTGTGACCTGATTGCCTGGTGACTCCACCCCCCTTACCACGGCTAAGGGTAGTCGGAACACGATGTCAGTGCTATGTTACGCTTAGGCTTGTCCCTAAGTATCCGCACACTTTTGGATCGTCGAACTGACCCAAGTGTGGGGGCACGTTTTCGTGTCAACAGTGGTAAAATACTACATTCAACCTTAGGCATCTACTCTTTAGTTTTAGCTGCATATGTTTATTACCTTGGTAGCTCAGATCTAGACATGTTCACAAATGTGTCTTACAATACATTGTTGTTATATTTGTCCCTGATTTATATAGGAAATTCACATTGGCTGCAAGTTCCTGATTTGTCATGATTTGCATGACCATGATTTTACCTCATCTCTCTAACTTAAAATTTGAACTTGAATTTACATGCATTTTAGAAAAAATGCATGGTCTCACTTAGTCAGATCTAGATGTATGTGCTTCACGTGCTCATGTTGTAGTAGTCCTTAAATAGTTGAATACACTAAATAGTAGTACTTGTCAAATTTGACAAAAATAGATGCATCACAGTACACATTTTGTCAATTGTGATATCTTTTCAAAAGCAAGAAAAATATAAAGATAAAGAACCCAGTGCAATTGATCTGTTCAGGGACATGCATTGCAGCAAGGAGATCGGTTTTAGTGAACCCGTAAAAAAGCTATTGTAAGTCACTAATTCCTTTTTTACTCCTCTACATCCATCTATTAACTAAACCTAGATCTGCAAGTATTTTACTAAATCTTTAATCCTTTTGCTAGGCTGATATGCAAGCAATTGTTTCTATACCAGTAGATGAAGGGCAGCAACCAAAGACTTACACAGAAGTTGTTTCTCAAGGTCTGCCACCATCAAGCAAATTCCTCCATAATATGGGCTTGTAGTCAGCCTCCAAGAAAAGATCCAAAGTCGGTGTATCCTACCAAGCGCAAGAACTTAGGACTAACTTGAGGATGAGAGGCAGCAAGATACTAGACTTCGGCAAGAGGTGGAAACTTTGAAGTCGATGGCACAAGATTCTGAAACTACAATGGCAAAAAAGTCAGAAGAGATTGAGAGTTTGGAGATGTCATCTCTAGAAACTAATAATCTGCTTCATCAGCTCATAATCTTTGGGCATAGCCATGTCAATCCTACTCCCTAGAAAACATCGTTAACTTTTTTGTGATATTGTCAAATGAATGTGCTGGAATTTTTTGTTCTATAATCTATATGTGGTTGGTTGCTGCTGGAGATTTTTGGTGATGACCTGTGACTTGTTGTTGCCTGTTGTTGAGGACTTGTTGTTGCTGAGGACTTGCTGCTAGGATGAATCATGAGAGCTTTTGGAACTCTATGTTGTTACAATATGAGTTGTGAAAGGTTTTTTGTGCTTTTGATACTCAATTGAAATTTAAATTCTAGTGGGTATATGCTTGTGGTGATGTATGGAGTTGAAGAGACTTGATATATTTGAGATGTGTGATCAAGTGTACGGGAGAATGATATGGAAATTTGTGAAAATCTATGATGTTGTAATTGGGTCTGTGATTATGTTTTAAAATTGTTAATCTATGATGTTCTAATTGGGTCTTTAAAGATGGCCTAGCCCAAATTCATCCTCACTCGAAATTGAAGCAAAGTGGGCCAATCCCAAACCAAATTGCCTGTGAAATAGGGCCCGACCCAATTAGAATCATCTCTCATAATGGGCATGGCTCAATGTAATTTGATCTACGTCACATGCCATGTCATACGTCCAGTCATCCTGCCTAGTCATCTGCCATGTGGTAGCAAGCAAACAAATGATTTGTGACATTTTATGATCAAATTGTGACGATTTTTATTGTCATAAATATGTGATATTTTTTGCTTATTCGTCACAGAAGCCATTTAGAGACGCACCTTCTGTGACGATCTATTTTTCATCACCGCATCATCACAAATTATATTTGGTGACATAAAACTCTATTTTTACCCAATACTAAAGGTCATGGAAGGTCATATTTCTTGTAGTGTGTCTAAACTACATAGTCTTTTTATCTCGTCTTTTGATTTAACCATTGAGTTAGCATCATAGCTCCCCATCAAACCTAACCAAATCTCTTTGTGGGTACCCTGTAGGCTATTTTTATTCATACGCAACGACACCAATAGACAAAAGGAGGATAAAGAATAAGGAATAGAGAGGGGTCGAAAATAAGATGGAGCATAAACTAGGATATTGGCAAGGGAAGTTATTATCTATTGGTGGAAGGTTAATCTTGTTGAATTCTGCCATGAGTAGTACTCCTTTATATATGATCTCCTTTTATCCTCTTCCAATTAGAGTGAGGAAAAGGATGGATTTTTTAGAGCCATATTACTATAGCAAGAAATCAAGCTATTAAAAAATATCATCTAGTAAGTTAGCTTGTAATTTGCAAACATAGAGATCAAGGAGGTTTGGGTGTTTTAGATTTGCAAATAATGAATGTATCTTTTAGAAGCAAATGGTTGTGGAAACTTGAGAATAAAGTAGGATTATGGCAGGACTTATTGAGAGCTAAGTATCTTTCCAGCAGAATTTTATCAAGGAAGAAAAAGAGGATTGTGGATTCTTACTTTTGGTCGAGATTGATGGATATTAGGGGTAAATTTGTAAAGATTTGTAAGAAAAGATTGGGGATGGCAAAAACACATTGTTTTGGGAAGAGTGTTGGTTGGGAGAAGTTTCTTTGGCCAAAAAATCCAATTTATTATACAATGTGACATTTAGAAAAAAAATGTTACTGTAAATAAAGTTTTATCCACTTGTTTGGGATGTATAAAATTTAGAAGAACTTTGATAGGGGACAAACTGAGTGCATGGAATAAGATTATCTCAGCTTGTAGTGAGGTGCACCTTAATGATCAGAGAGATCAAACTGTGTGGAGACTAACAAAAAATGGGTAATTTACTGTTAAATCTTTTTTATATGGCTATGTAGTTGGAGAATAGTGGTTATCCTTTCAAAAATTGTGGAAGTATAAACTTCCTCTTAAAATAAAGATTTTCCTTTTGTTAACCTTGTAAAATAGAATACTGACAAAAGATAATCTTATCAAGAGAGGCTGGAAGGGTGGATCTATCAAGTGTCAATTTTGTTTAAAAAATTAGAATATACAACACCTATTCTTTGAATGCCCCTTGGCCAAATATGTGTGGGTTGTGGTTAGATATGCCTTTCATATTGGACCATGGAAAAATCTATAAAATATTTGGTAAGTGGATAAGTCATTTTGATAAGTCCCAAAAATCTTTGTTGGGTGTGGGTCCAGTAGCTATGTTGATGAGCACGGGGATGTGCAAATGGTTGGCCCGATCTTTCGGCAAGTACGATTGAGGCAACAAGTGTACGTTGATGCTTTAAGGCTTCCGATCAGGGACTAAAACCTTGCAATCGCTACACCCTCTCGTCTAGTCATTATCAACCACACTTTACGTAGTCGACCTCACCACAAAGGTTTTGATCCTATAAATCAATCGTAGAACTTTGCAAGAACAAGGTAAATACAATCTGAAATTGCAGATGATAATCTGAAGATTCAAGGTTTGGGGTTTTACAAACTGGTATACGGCGAAACTACATCGACAGAATAATCTAAGCAAAACCCAACTATCGGGGATATGATCCAGGGTACCCCACCGAGCGGTTTAGCTCGGATCGTCAGCTGTTGGCTAGGCCCAGCCCATGAAGGACTTTCCGACCACTAGGCCTCCTACTCAGGAGCGGATGCGCCCGAGTGGTGAGACGCCAATGGTCGGCCCAGGGCCATCTGCCCAACACCTCAATGACAATAATTAGCGCCAATTAAAGGCAGTTATGTTGGTAGTTAGGCGGCTATTTCCGCACGCTATCAATGTTATGGTTAATTTCTGTAACTCCCTGGTCATTCTCATATAAAAGGATTAAGGGAGGCCCTAAGAGAGGGCACGAGGACAAACATACCGACATAGAACAGATAACTCACATCGTCAGGCACCCCCATTCATCCATACACACACAGGAGTATGGTTGTTATCCTCCGGAAGGCCTGAACCTGTCTAAAATTCTCTCGTGTTCGTCTCCTCGTTGTTTTTTCACCTTCCTTGCCCCTTTCAACCGGGGTAACCATCGAATCCATAGTCGCAACTCCTTTCTGCCTACACAAATCACACAACGGGTACCCCCTATAAGCTTACCGTTCGCACGCAACGACACCAACCCTAACTCATGGCGGCTACCAACTATTAATAGATTTTACAGAACAGAGTTATGGGTTGTGCCCTAGGAATATGGGCTCGTGTCCTAGAAGGACTCAATTCATAATGATAACCAAGACTTAGCTAAGTCAGGTAGCGTCGTATACTAGTTGGTCCAATGACCGGAGGAGGCACTCATCCAATTGTGACGGTAATTGGACAAGGGTTGATTTTTGTAGAGGTCCGAGTAGGGGTCAATGCCGATAGAGTGTCGCAGTTGGCTGCCGAGTGGAGCTTGATCAAAGTCATTGGTATTCGACTGATGGCTAATGGAGATCTGAATGATGGCCGATGCTGATAGTGGTTTGAGTGGTGGCCAATGACGATGGAGGTTGTAATCGGCAATCAGCCTGATCTAGCATGTCTTCTCCATGTTCCTAAGTATAATACATTCATAACCGGAACTGAGTAATCCACTCATAGGATAGTTAGTCTGAGTAAGAAGGAGCAAATTCACCTGATCATTGAGTTTTCGGAATCGGGCTCGAGTCATTGGTACTCAGGTGTGGGTGTATCGGCCATGGTGATGTCCTCATCATCCTCCCCTTCATGAATTGGAGTCGTTCTTGACTCATCGTCAAGTTTGTCTCCAATGTAGCACTTCGATGTTAAAAACATTGCTAACGTCATAATATGCAGGTAAGTCAATCTTGTATGCATTATCATTGATCTTTGCAAGTATTTTAAAAGGTCCTGCAGCTCGAGGCATCAACTTAGATTTGTGCAAGTCAGGAAATTTTTCCTTTCGTAAATGCAACCATACCAAATCGCCTAGTTCAAAAATAACCTCCTTTCTACCCTGTCTACGAGACAGTTGGTATTTTGCATTCATACGCTCTATATGCTCCTTAGTTGTTTTATGCATTTGGAGAAAAAATTCAGCGCATGATATAGCATCAAAGTTCATCTTTTCAACAGATGGTAAGTGTTGATGCCAAGATTTGGTTAAGCCCAGGCCCTCCAAGAATGTCACACGGTCAACAGAAGTTAAAGAGGTCAAGTCAAAGAAAGTCAAGGAAAGAGCGTCCATGTTGGTACAAGACAATCGGACGCAGAAGAAGCATTGGTTAAGATATAGTACTTGGACGGCAAGTCTTTGGACTATAAATATATATCCCTAGTTAGCTTAGAAAACATATCTCTATCAACCAACTACTCGGCACATAGCCACCCTTGGTCTCCGAGGTTTATTCTGGTGGGGTTCGACACTCGGAGCTAGGCTGCATCGTTTTGATCTCCAGCGAAGAGGTGAGTCACGCCACCTCTGACATCCATATCGATTAGATTAGTATCCTCACGACTGCATCAATTTGGTTTGATATATTAAGGTGAACCTTGAAATAGTACGGTCACCGATTGTTCTTGGTGTATTAGCTAGGTATAAGGCTGCATCAGGTCAGTTTGCTCTCTTAGATTGATGTGGTCTAGGTGTGATAGTTTCAGGCTTCATCGGTAAAATCCGACATCTCTTGCTATTGTATCTCTTTCATGTTGTATACCGTTCATCTAAATAAAGCATGCCCGATTCTTTTATATATTATTAAGATCATCATGACTAGCTAATGTCTTAGTTAGGTCCGATCTAGTTATTGTGATGATTTTCCTGATATAGACTTGTTATCTAGCACATTTTATTTATTTCCGTCCGAGTACAAGTCGATGGGTTATCTTCGAATCCATGATGCATCTTATGAGTCATCGAAAAAGCATCCATCGACATGTGTGGTTTGTTGTTCATCTTATCGGCTGGTAGCACGCTAACCTGATCGCTCCATCTCAGGTCATCGACCTTATGGCCGATCGACATGATATTACACGAATATCACGTCCTCGTCACGATCATCGGCTCGATAGCCGATAGGCCATACTACTAATGTCATATCTTATATTCCCTTATCACTTGCAGGGTCAAAATTATGGGCACCCTTTGAACAATTTTTCTGAGAATGTAGGACCTGCACTGGAGTGAAGCCAATCTCCCAGGCCACGCATGTGTCAAAGTGTGACCAAAAAACGCACAACATGCTTTTTGGCACACTCGGTGGGACCATCTACAACAACTCCACCATGGCGGACGAAATCATTGATGAAAACATCATCCTGGTCACCATGGAAGCTCTCACTGGTAACCAAAGGCTAGAGGTGCAATGGCCCATGGAGGAGTTACAGAAGTCATGCCTACAGTCCTACGACATGAATCGGATGGGGCCCATACAGAAGATTCCATTGACAAGGCCAGTATTGGCATTAAAGGGAGGCCAGCCAGTGGTTGGTCACTACTCCGCAGTGGCTGATCAAGAAAGCCATTGAAGGCGTCGTGGTCTCCGGACCGCTGCAAGGCCCGGCATACCTCCCAAATGACCCGACCAAACTGCTACACACTCGGCCGGCGATACAGTCGCAAGGGCCGATAAGGCTAGAGCAGCTAGGCATTTTGCCAAGCCATGAGCCCAACAAGACGGATCATCTGGCAGGCCCCGTGTAGGGACTGCTATAGAGCGCAACATACACCATGGAGAGGAATGCGTCGACATCGTTCCCCACGTTCGACCCAAGGTTATCAAGATAGGTGCTGCCACCGGTGACATACAGCATCACCGGGAATACACTGCTAGACCTTGTGCCGACAAGGGGGCACCCGATGGCATCCCTCCCAGGTATCATCGGATGACGTATTACGATGCACAACCCTACAGCGATAAGGGGCAGTATAGGAGTAATGTTGCTTGGCAGGAGCAATGTTAATAGGCTCCCACACCCAGCCAATATCCAACGTCGGGGCAGCAAGAAGATGAATGGGTGAATCGGATCATGGAGGTCATCAGAGATCAATTTAGATTGAAACCCAAAGAGCAGACATACCTGTATCGGCGTCCATATCCAAATGGTTCGATCGAGTGCCGCTGCCTAGCCGATACAAGGTGCCCGATTTCACCAAATTTTCGGAACAGGACTCGATCTTAATGATCGAGCATATTAGCCATTTCCTCGCCCAATGCAGAAATGGCTGACGAGGCACTAAGGGTCTGATTCTTCCCACTCTCTCTATCGGGGTCAACCTTCGCATGGTTCTCATCACTGCTGGTGGACTCCATCCGAGGATGGGTTGACCTGGAGAAGAAATTTCACAAGTACTTCTTCGTCGACATCCAAGAGATGATGCTTACCGACTTGATGTCCATCAAGCATAGGGTGGATGAGTCGGTACAAGATTATGTCAAGAGGTTCCAGGGCGTATGGAGCAGATGCTACGGCTTGAGCCTCAGTGATAGTCGGTTTGCGGAGCTAGCATTTCAAGGACAACTGAACCCAATTAAGGAGAGGTTTTCATCACATGAGTTCAAAAGTCTATCACAACTGTTGCAAAGGGTATCGACGCATGAGAGTCGATTCCAACAAGCCAAGAGGGACATGTACTAGAAGAAGGTGGCATACACCCAAATATACCACTCGGACTCCGACGAGAGCAGCGACTCGGATGCAGAGGTCGGCATGGCCGAGTGGTCCAAGAATAAGAAGCAGGTTGCTTTCTCATGGGTAAAATTGGCCGAAAAGGAAGAGAAATACGACTTAGATATCAACAAGGCCAACAAAATATTTTACCTGCTACTTAAAGAGAAGCAAATCCACCTGACACCTTGCCATGTAATACCGCATGCCGAAGAGCTGAAGAAGAGAAAATACTGCAAGTGGAACAACTCCTCATCGCACCATACTAACGAGTGCAAGGTGTTCAGGCAACAGATCCAATCATCCGTGGAGCAAGGCCAAATCAAGTTCGATGATGGGAAGAAGCCTATGAACATAGATGGTCACCCATTCTCGCTCAACACTGGTGCACGCACATTATGGTGGCGATCGGCATGCAAGGGGAGGAAGGCGAATTGGCGGCAACGTCACCTCATCGGGCCTCATCAGGAAATACCAAAGGAGGTCGGAGTAAAGGGAGAATAATGAAGACAGCCGAGGCCACTCACTGTTTTTAATCCCCATTGGAACTACAAGTTCTTCAGGGCTCTGTTTGAATGAGGGGATACTCCTACCATCCATGGATGACTGCCTAGAATGCGGTCATTGACCGCGCAATACTAAGCTCGGGCCGCACGATCAGGGGACAACACACTAAAGGTTATCATCTACATGGGTATCAATGTTGGAAATACTCGGCCCCTCAACCCCGAAGAAATCGGCTATATGGACGATGACGATGAGAGTGTACTACATAAGCCACGGTGGTACCCTCCCAAAATCTTCACGAGGAGTCAGAACAGAAGGGTCTAGTGCCTGCAACATAAAGAAACAAGAACACAACACAATGAGGCAATCGATTGGCCACGCAGGATCAAGAGTGAATGGCGGTTGAAAGAGAAGGCCGATCATGAAGATAAGGACGTGTCGGACAACGGCGTCAGTCCGACTGGTGAAGAACAATCCAAACCCATGTTATGAAGATGACGCCAGAAGATGGATGAGAAGCTCGGCCAAACCTTGCCGTGAGCCGATGAACCATAGTAATTTGGACATGGATTGGTAGGACAAGCCAAACTTTGCAAGTAACCAGACCCTCAATCGAGATAGGAGCAATCTAAATATTACTAAACTAGAGGGTCCGGAGAAGGCCGAATGAATACTTAAAGATACATCCTTCTGATCGTTTGGACGGAGCATAAAAAGCCAATGCCCATGGCATCGCCTTGAGACGGCCTATGCAGAGGCATCGCCCATAGATCGAAATACAATGCAGAAACTTTATGAAAGTCAAAGGAATTAGAGGCAAAATATCACAAAAGAGAATTGTTCATTACAACGTTGCCGGTGTCACATGGAGTTCAGAGCACTCAGAGGATAGCTTTGATCGCCTGGAGTTGCATAAGATCTATACTACGGATAAAGTCCTGGTCCTCGGCGTCCGATCTAGGGACGTCTTGGACGGTGTGGTGGCACCGCTCTACCTGACGGACAACATGAACGAATCGGCGCCACTGGGTTTCAACTCGGGCTAGTAAAAAATATGCAATCCCCTCTTGTTTGGCAATCTGCGCTTGGGTCTGCTCCAGTTCTGTTGCCAAGTCTACTTTCCTCGCTCGCAGTTGATCAAGCTCTTGTGATACGGCCAAAGAATCGGCCTTAACGCGCTCCAAAGTAGTCTTTTAATCCACGACTGCCCTTTTGCGAGCCTCTGCTGCCTCTGAGATTGGCTATTCTCGTGGCGGCCCATTGTATGGAAGGGCAATAATGCTCCAAATACGCGATCAGTGTCAGAGCATCGACCAGTTCCGGTGGAAGTTGATCCAAGACATCGTTAAGATGCCCCCGTCCCAGCCCTAAATCATTAACCAGGACCTCCACCGGATCACCTAGGCAGCGTAGTAGATCCGTCAGCATCTCTTTCACATCCAAAGGCAGATGAGTTGAGGACGATGAAGAAATACCGGTAGCTCCATCCATAAAAGGTCGAAGATCAAAGGAGAACTGCATCTATAGAAGAAACGGTGGCGCCATCGACCACCGGGAGAGTATGCGACCCTTCCTCCTTAAGGTTACCTCGAGGGATAGATGGCCTAGAGGCATCCATAGTCTGTCACCGTGGAGGCCAATGTCAGGTATTCAAAAAGGCCAACATGAGGAGATGAGTTGAGTACCTCATGAAGCAAAGCAGGAGGGACCTCAACACCAATAAACACGGACTCTAGTGTATCAATGTCTATAGTGGCTGCCGTATCGACCGTGTTGGCCGACATATCAAGGCCCATGGGGGCAGACGGCCCCAACTGGCAAGAAAAGGAATAGATTGTGGAAATAAAAACATCACTAGGCCTTCGAGAGAGTAAAAAGGTACCAAACTAGGTCGAGGATGGGTGGATCAACGAACCCCTCCGTCTAATGCCTTGCGGTTGCACACCGGAGAGCAAACCCTTTGGAGTGGGGGCTCCTCTTCCCCAAACGCTAATAGTTGATCGTGGCTGATATTCAATCGGCCGGCCACTTCGGCTCACTTGTGGGATATCAGTGTCGCTTCCCTGCTCGACATGAAAGTCATAAAAGGAGCAATATAATCAGGGAGAAGAGTTCGGGGAGTCAAAACATACCGTTGGGGAATCATCGGCGTAATCAGGACACAAGCGCTTGCACAAGCGCCCACAGTATGATCCCAAAGGTCGGTTAAATAGATGCATCGCCCATTCACCCCACCACGTGTCAAAATCGATGGATCTGGTGGTATAAGCCGACCAAGGGGAGAGGTCACCATAGGGAACTCCATCAGCTATACGAGATAGTTGATCATACTCCCAGGTGTTCCCAATTCCTCCGCGGATGTGGATTCAGCCAATGAAGAAGAGTTGAGGAGGAAGCTGGTCGAATCCTAACTGTCACGAGCAAATGGTCGGGTGGTAAAACTCATAAGAAGCCCAGTGGGTAGTGAAGTTGACAGGCAAAATACAAGGGGTGATCAAGGTTTGGAAGATCCTAACAGATCCCTCATTTCAGCACTCGTCAGTCAGGGCGAATTCACAAGGATACTCATATTCAAATAAATATTCATATGCAAACCAGATGACCTTCTCCAGTCTAGAGCCATTGTAAAAAGTTATGAAACAGAAGCTTAGGGATTTAGGCGATAATCGAGAAGGAGGCCGATAGGAGGCAGCTTCACCCAAAGAAGAACACTGGCGATACATGGGAGTAGCCGATTCAGGGTAGTCCCTAGGGAATTCCATCAAGGAAAATGGGAGCTCATCGGTTACCTCACCAAGGTGAACGTTGAGTCAAAGCTAAATAAACCACCAAGGTCCACCAAAATGGCTGACAAGCTAACCAGCCGATAATCTATCTGATACCTAGTGGAGAAGATGGTAAGCAACACTAAGAAGGAATCGACCAAGAGGGATTTTCTTTCTAGCAACAAGTTGTTCAGCCAGATACTAAAGATGAGTGGTTGGTCCTAGAGTGAATTGACAGAACACGAACCTCTCTAACCAGAGATTGAGGAATGCGACATGTTCCTCAACATCAATGGGGCCAGTCTATTTGTTATGCTTCATGATATACTTTCCCCATCCACCGATGATTTTAACACCAAGCCGATGGGTTGCCTTGGAACGGAGAGAAAGAGGATTGCAAGGAGAGGTGATGTGAACGGAAGTCAAGGCAAGCACGTCAAGCAGAGAGGGGGTCTTTGGGCCAGTGCGGAAAGCGAAGGCGTTGAGAGTATCAGACCAAAAGTAACAAGCAACAGCAAGAAGCGATTTGTTCTTATAGGAATCATCAAGGGAAAGGCGAATGCAATGGATGATACCAGCTTCTTCCTAAGATGGGCGCTTGATGGCTGATACCCTGAGGTACCAATCATGCCAGTCGGGAAGCGAAGAAGGGAAAGCCCTAAAACTAATATGCTAATCAGAAAAAAGCATGGCGGAATGCCTAAAGGGGATTCGGTTGGTTTCAGCGTTAATAAAATCAACTGCATCATGGTTTCCCATTGGACCTAGGAATCAATGAGACGGGTGATCAATAAGAGGGATCAAAATCTAGTTCTACAAATTCTATAGAGGAATCACGAAGAAATAAGATGAGAAAGGCGAAAAAAATGGGCAAACGGAAAGATCTAGAAAGAAAAAGAGACATTGGAAAATTACCTCTAGGAACACATGGACGGTGCCATCGTCAATGATCTTGAGAATGCAGGGCTGCCAAGGGAGAATGAGCATGGCAATGGCGATTGTAGAAGAAAAAAGGGGCAGCAAGGCTCGGGGGGCAAAAGAGAGAGAAATGAATAGAAAGCATGAAGGAGAAGGGCAGGATGACCAGGCTACTTATGGATTTGAGAAAGATTCCTTGGCAACCAAGTCAAGCCGATATGGTAGGCCCACCTGCAACGTTCAGCAAAAAGGTAATCATAAGTACGGTTTTCAAAGTACTGAAATCTTTGCAGCCCAAGACTATAGGAACCAGATCTTTGGCTTGAAAAAACACCAGTACTAAACTATGTGGGATGAAGCCTGGTCCGACGTCGCCATGAATAGATGTAGATACATTGTACTAGGCAACATCCAACGCAGTTGTGAATGGCCAAAGGTGACAAAATGAAGAGAAGAACAAAGATTATGAAGTTGAAACACCGAGCAAAGTTATGAGGAAGATGAAGGGTTTCGGCTTACAATTAAGTGAAAAGATCGTGTGGATGGAAATTTGAAAAGATGTGGTGGCAGGGATAATGACTATTGTTAATTTTGAAGCATCAGTAGTCACTTAATGCTTTGAAACTAGGGGCATGTGTTGACGCCAAGATTTTGTTAAGCCCAGGCCCACTAAGAACGTCGCACGATCAACATAAGTCAAAGAGATCTAGTCAAAGAAAATCAAGGAAATCCTGTCCATGCTGGTACAAGATGATCGGACGCAGAAGAAGCCGATGAAGATAAGGTGTGGAAAAGAGAAGATAAAGGTTATTCGGAATCGGTTAAGATATAGTACTTGGACGTCAAGTCTTTGGACTATAAATATGTATCTCTAGTTAGCTTAGAAAACACATTTTTGTCAACCAACTGCTCGGCGCATCGCCACCCTTGGTCTCTAAGGTTTATTCTGGCAGGTTTGGCACTCGGAGCTGGGCTGCATCATTTTGATCTCTGGCGAAGAGGTGAGTCCCGCCACCCACGACGTCCGTACTGATAAGATCAATATCCTCACGGCTACATCAATTTGGTTTGATCTGTTGAGGTGAACCTTGAAACAATACAGTCGCCAGTTGTTCTCGGTGTATTAGCTAGGTCTAAGGCTGCATCAGTTCAGTTTGATCTCTTAGATTGATGTGGTCTATGTGTGATAGTTTGAGGCTTCATCGGTTAAGTCCGACATCTCTTTCTATCGTATCTCTTTCATGTTGTATACCATTCATCTAAATAAAGCATGCTTGATTCTTTGATATATTATTAAGATCATTGTGACTAGCTGCTGTCTCGGTTAGGTCCAATCTAGTTAGTGTGATGATTTTCCTGATATAGACTTGTTATATGGCTCATTTTATATATTTCCGTCGGAGTACAAGCCGTTGGGTTATCTTCGATTCCACGATGTATCTTATGAGTCATCGGAAAAGCATCCATCGGCCTGCGCAGTTTGTTGTTCATCTTATCGATCGATGGCACGCTCGCCTGATCACTCCATCTCAGGTCATCGGCCTTATGGCCGATCGGCATGATATTCCAAGAATATCTCGTCCTCGTTATGGTCATCGGCTCGATAGCCGATAGGCCATACTACTAATGTCATATCTTATGTTCCCTTATAAGTTGTAGGGTCAAACTGATTGGCACGCCTTGAACCCATTTTCTGAGAATGTAGGACTTGCACTGGAGTGAAGCAGATCTCCCAAGCCACATGTGTGTCAAAGTGTGACAAAAAAACTGCACCAACAGTAAGGATAATAAATCAATTGAAGCATGAGGATTAAACCCATATACCACCTAGAATGGACTTAGTTGTGTGGTGGAGTAGGAGTGATCGGTTGTAGGCGAACTCAACATGAGGCAGACACTCTTTCCACATCTTAAAATTTGTCTTCAACACAACTCTCAGCATCGTAGATAATGTTTTGTTGACCACTTCGGTTTGACCATCTATTTGACGATGACATGTAGTGGAAAACAGTTGCTTGGTTCCTAATTTGTCCCAAAATTTCCTCCAGAAGTGGCTAAGGAACTTTGTGTCACGATCGGACACAATTGTGGGATCAAGGACTGTGGGACGTGCACTCAGCACTGCGCAAAAGGTCAAGGTTGTTAGATGTACAACATGGATCATGACACTTTTTCTACCTGCTACTTGCTCTTCCTTTCGCTTCTTCTTGGTACGGAACAGATCACTCTGTCTCCCTCCCTCTTTTTCCTTTCTTTTGAGTACGGAGCAGGACACTTTTGCTACATGCCCTTCCTTTTTGCCTTCTTCTTTTTCTTTCTTTTCTTGGTACCACTTTTTTCCTTTGGATCCGTGGACGGACGAGCTTTTATTTTATGACTCCTAGAAAGATCTATGTTGCTTGATCTCGAATATGTATGCAAAGGTAGTGTCCAATGATTTTTTTTATAGATGTGCACAATAGAGGGTCTGCACTTTTTCTTGCTTGATAGGTTCTTGAAGAACTCTTCAAAAAGGTTTGCAGAAGAACACAAGGAGGCTAGCGTTGTCGGTGGATGAAACAAGGCGGTTTGCAACCTATCTACTTGCTTGCTATGCGAGACAGGAAAAACACAAAGTGGTGGTAACATGACACTGAGGTGAAACCGATCTTACAATGAAAAGGGCTCTCGCCAAAACACAAGACTCAAACTAGACTCAAGAACACGGCTCTAAACCAGCAACAAGACTCGAACAAAAGACTCAAACTCAACAAATAAAAATTGAAATCAATCTGGCGAAAAGGTTCAAGAGGGTTTGGATAATAGCGGAACAGACTAATCACAGAACAACGAAGTATTTTTGTGTAGCTTTTTCTGGACTCTAGGAAAACAAGAAACACAAGTTTAGATTGATACCTAACGGGCAACCTTTTCTCTGATACCACTTGATGAGCATGGAGACGTGAAAATGGTTGGCCCGATCTTTCGATAGGTACGATTGTGGCGACGAGTGGACAGTTGATGTTTTAAGGCTTCCGATCAGGGACCGAAACTTTGCAATCTCTACACCCTCTCGTCTAGTTGTTATCAACCACGCTTTCACGTAGTCGACCTCACCATGAAGGTTTTGATCCTACAAATCAATCGTAGAACTTTGCAAGAACAAGGTAAACACAATCTGAAATTGTGGATGATAATCTAAAGAATCAAGGTTTGGGGTTTTACAAACCGGTATACGGCGAAACTGCATCGACAGAATAATCTAAGCAAAACCCAACCCTAACTCATGGCAGCTACCAACTATTTATAGAGTTTATAGAACAAAGTTATGGGTCGTGCCCTAGGAATATGGGCTCGCGCCCTAGAAAGACTCAATTCATAATGAGAACCCAGACTTAGCTAAGTCGGGTGGCGTCGTATGCTGGTTGGTCCGATGATAGGAGGAGGCCTTCATCCAATGGTGATGGCAATCGGCCAAGGGTTGATTCTGGTAGAGGTCCGAGTGGTGATCGATGCCGACAGAGTGTCGCAGTCAGCTGCCGAGTGGAGCTTGATCGAATTCGTTGGTAGTCGATCGATGGTTGATGGAGATCTGATTGATGGTTGATGCGATAGTGGTTCAAGTGGTGGTCGATGCTGATGGAGGTCACAATCGGCAATCGTCCTGATCCACCATGTCTTCTCCTATGTTCCTAAGTATAATACATTCATAATCGGAACTAAGTAATCCACTCATAGGATAGTTGGTCTTAGTAACAAGGAGCAAATTCACTTGATCATTGAGTTTTCGGATTCGGGCTCGAGTCATCGGTTCTTGGTACTCAGGTGCGGGTGTATCGGCTATGGGGATGTCCTCATCATATGCTATGATCAATTTGGAAAGCTTGAAATGCATCTTGCTTCAAAAGCAGAATGATCTCTGAACCTTTTCTGATAATATATAACTTATGCTATTGGATTTATTCTTGGTCTGTGTTGCAGAGATCATAGGAAAAAGTAAAAAGTTTACAATGGAGGCAACCTCTTAAGACGAGTGGCATGTGAAGTTTTTGACTCCAAACATGAATGGAGAGTGGGTGTACATAGGCTACGGTGATAAGAAGAATAGGTAAGAAAAGGGAAGGAAAAGCTTCTGCGGAGGGCAGTTATCAAAGTGAATTTGTGATGATGGTGTGTGAATGCATGGAGGTTAATGAAATCGAGCTAGTGATGATGGCATTTGTCTCTGGATTAAACTATGTTGATATTAGTATTTTGTCAGTAGCATCTTGTGTTTGCGGAAAATAATACTTATTTTGTGTTGTGCTTGATCTGCTACTTTGGCGATCCAAATACTTGTTGATCCATGTAGCTCAGGGAGAAGAGAGCTAGAAGTTAGAATTTTGTCTTCATGCGCTGGAACTTCTATAAGCCTTGTTTTCCTAAAGGAAATAGAAGAAGTTTCCTCTCTCCGTTTCAAAAAAATATATCAGCTTAATCATACAGTGCTACTATATTGTCCTCCTCGACAAATTTCAATTCGGTCCTTGGATGCTTTATTTTTTATTTAATTTTTTGTCCTAGGCAAAAAAATTGATAAAATGTCATTTTAAACTATAGGCTTAGCCAATTTTATGGATGACAGTGGAGCAGATGATATCATAGAATGTGAAGAGTGGGATATTAATGGAGAGAAAACTAATACCTGTCAAGCATCTATTCAGCTTAGGAAATGGGAACTAGCTAGCTCAATTACCTGTCATAATCAACAATAAATTTCCTTCTCCCATTTTAATACTAATATCCAGTTGTATCTCCGTTGTCATGTATGTATTGTCTTATTATCTAATAATTTTAATCCATTTTCGACTCAAATCCGTTCTCGTTCTGCATCAATTTCGACATCCAAAATAATCAATTTCGTATATGCATCCTCTTAACATCCACACCCAATCCGAATGCACAGAATCCGAAACCATGATAAAACTGGTATATAATATGGTATGACTATTATCGGTCCGAATCCAATCCATTTTCATCTCTATAAATACGGGCATCGTCAAACTACCACTTCAAATACAGCTAACTTTATTGCCATGCCATTTTGATAAAGTTTATCAAATTCCTCACATCAAATTACTATTTTGCCCTTTTTCTTCTCCTTACAAACGAGCACAGAACTGTAGAGAACTTTCTGCGCACTATAGGAAAAGAAAAGAAGAAGGGCAAAATTTTATTAAAATAACATAACAATCAAAGTGATAGCGTTTGGAGTGGTAATATGAAACATATATTTGGAGTGGTACAAATAGACGAATGCAATCCCATTATTTAATTTGAAAGGTGTTTTTTGTCGAATTACTTGCAAATAAGAGCAACGGTGCAAATGCAGTGGAGAAGAAAAAAGATGGCGAAGCGTGTGGCTGGGGGGCATCCGGCGACGCATGCGGTGGCCATTAATTTGCTGAGCGCGGGAGACAAACGCTCTCGCCTCACAAACCACCTCTCCGGCCTCGGCATATATCAAACCGAAGCAGACGCGATGCATGGGGCCATACGCATGTCGACCATGGCGCAGCAGGAGAGCAGCAGCGACTCCAAGGCAGACGAGGCGTCCACGCCGTCCTTCAAATTCAACGTGCACGCGCCGGAGTTCGTGCCGATGTCGCCGACGGCCAGCCCCATGTCGGCGCCCGCCGGCAGCAGCTTCTACTCGCCCTTCCTCCACATGCAGCCCGACTGGAGCTTCTTCCACGACCACGAGCCCGTCTTCTTCATGCCCGACTTCTCGCACGCCAAGTTCGCCGCCTCCGCGCAGGCCAAGCCCGCCAACGCCGCCGCCGACGTCGCGCACAAGATCGTCAAGCAGGTCGAGTACCAATTCAGCGACATTAATCTGGTGGCCAACGAGTTCTTGCTCAAGATCATGAACAAAGATTCCGAAGGTTACGGTAAGTTTATTTCTGTCATTATACAATATTATCGAGCCTAGTAAACAACATTGTGGTTTCATCTTTCAACGTACGTTTGGTCGGTCGATCAGTTCCCTTGTCAGTGATTGCGTCCTGGAAGAAGATCAAGTCTCTTGGGGCAACCAACCAAATGCTGGTCAAAGCTCTTCGCACCTCCACCATGCTGGTAATCAACAATTTATTTGTTTAAGCTACTCACTTGCATCGACTGCCACTGCTCGCCATTTGCATTAATTGTCATGAAAATATGAAATTGAGCTCTCGTTTTGGGGATTCTGAAGATTGTCAGCGACGACGGCAAGAAAGTCCGGCGCAGGCAGCCATTCACCGAGAAGCACAAGGAGGAGCTTCAGGTCTTCTCTGTTATTAATATTTAATACTCCAGCGTCAATCTGATATCTGCTTTCTAGATATATCAAATTAAATGACATATTCATCAATTGTTGGTGAACCACTGCACTTGCGCAGTCGCGGATGATCATAGCTGAGAATTTGCCAGAGGACTCATCAAGAAACAGCCTGGAGAAGATCTTCGGCGTCGTCGGAAGGTCAGACCGATCGATGGAGTTGCACATTCCTTATTCATACATGCATACAAAATTACTTTTTGACAAGTCATTAATAATTCCTGTGATGTGATGGCTGCATTATTGGTGGGCAGCGTGAAGAACATCAAGATGTGCCACCCTCAAGAGCCTAGCACGGCAAGAGCAGCTTCCAAGTCAGACACGCACACGCTAGTGAGTAACAAGGTACGTGTAGTAACTGTTTAATTTTTAGGCTCGCAGCTGAAAAAAAAAATATTGATGCTGCTCCAACATCTTGATTTGTGGTACGTGTAGATGCATGCGCTTGTGGAGTACGAGACCTCGCAGCAGGCTGAGAAAGCAGTGAGTACCAGTTTAATTTGCACGTGTGTACGTGGTGACCACCGGTGGTGGCTGATGATTTCTGCGGCGTCAGGTGGAGAAGCTCAACGACGAGAGGAACTGGAGGAAAGGGCTCCGGGTGCGGACGGTGCTCCGGCGCTCGGTAATCCGTCGTCTCCTTCCTTGATTGGACTTGTTGCATATCATCCATGGCGGTACTCGTACGTATGTGTGCATGGCTGCAGCCCAAGTCGGTGATGAGGCTGAAGCGGACGGATTTCGACCACTTCGTCCTCGGCTCCGACGACGACCAGTCGCCGCACTCGCAGATCTCGTCGGATTCTTCGCCCACGGCGGACTACTCGCCGGACCAGGCGCACGTACGTAGCACATCTCTTCTTGCTCATCGTATCGATTAAGTGAGATGGATGGCTGAGCATGCTGCATGGCAATGGCAGGCGGAGGAGCAGCAGAGCAAGAAAGCAGCAGGAGGATGGGCGCGCGGCCGCGGCAAGCAGCTGCAGGTGACGGCGCCGCACAGCCCGCAGTCCGCCCCCGCCGGCACGGTCGGCCATTTCGACCACCCGGCGAGCCCTCGTCACAAGTTGCCGGCGAGCCCTCGCCACAAGTGCCCCTCGAGCCCCCGGCAGCCTCCTCCGCACGGCCCCAGGATGCCCGACGGCACGCGCGGTTTCACCATGGGCCGCGGCAAGCCGCCGGCTCCCCTTCTTGTCTAATATATAATCCCTACATCTACATATTTATAGCTCTCAATCTCAATCTAAATCAATCACCTGTGTATGTTGTATCTTGGAGTTTTTTCTTTTATTTTATTTTATTTTATTTTCTTTTCTTTTCTTCTCTTTTGGTTTTGAGGCCTTAAATAAATAAATAAATAAATAAATAAATAAATAAAGGGGACCTGATTGGACTGCCTGTTATCATATTGAAATACAAGCTTATGAAAATTCCTTCTTCACTTGCTACTTACAGACAACTTTAACACATTTGCTGTTAAAAAGATGGATGCCAACTCCAGCAGATATGTTATCATGCACCGGGATTTCTCTCCAATTTTTCTTCACCCAATGGCCACCTGCAGAATGCACTTGCTTATGTTTTTAGTTTCAAGCTTTCAGCTCTGAGCTGTGAGCACTCATTTTGGCTACAAACGACAGCCACACTCAAAGCTCATATTCATCGTCTCCTGGTGTGTTAATACTTCAAATGAAATTCACCCAAGAAAAACAATAGGTAGAAGTCAGCAGGAACAAACTAGCATGCTTTGAGAGGCTGTACAATTCTACATGGAAACTGTTGGTGCCAAAAAAAAACACCTAGGCAGAAGCATTGACAGACTACGAAAAAGGTCAATGTCTCTTTGTTCTGGAAATTACATCACCAGCACGATCCAAGTTCATCACTTGTCTCTGCATGCTAGAAATTTGTGCCTTCAATATTCTGATCTCCACCTCCATGCTCGTTTTCTCGGCAATTCGAGCATTTTGCACATCTTCTAAAATTCGAAGTGCGTACTGTTCTTGCCGCCATCGACAAGTCTCTTCTGGTGGACCTGTCACCACCAGCTCCGGTGCGCGGTCTCTTCCAGAGGCCCTTGTACTGTCATACATAGGCACTTTTATATCCTTGCTGACTGAAACTGGTTCATGAACCACATGTCGAGAATAATACGCTGCATTATTCATGTGTAGTTTGTTCGACATTTCAGGGTGAATCCTTCCCTGTGATTCTTTTATGTCTCTCAGATAGATAGACCTGCCACTATGAATTCTCCTAGCCTCTTCAATACCTGTCTTGCCAAATTTGCTGGACTGCCAACCTGTGTTTACTGGATCACTAGCATACCTTCCATAGTTTTGTGGAGATTCTTCAGCCCATTCCTTGTTATTCTCCCCCTGGTCATCCATGCCTGAAGAAGCAATGATAGGATCTTCTGTGGAGGTCTGGTCTTGTTCAGATGCTTCATCATTCTCTCTACCTATGGACATCTCTATCTTGTTCTCCATATTTTCTTCTTTCACTTCTACCTGGACTTCAATCTCTGGTGGAAGATCCCTTTTGGACTCCTTTATTGCAGTTTGTTTCGATTCAGAGACTTCAGCATCTGATTTGTTCTGGTCCTCCAAGGAAACATCCTCCTGATGATTCTTCGAAGAAAATGTATCTCCTTCTATGTTAACAACTCGTACTATAGGATGAGTCTCATGAGTCCTTTTCATGGTCCCATCAGGTTTCACTCCACCACATCCAGATGAATCAGCATTGACCAAAGATTGTTTAAAATTCTCAATTTCCATTCTCTGATCCTGTTTCTTCTGTACTGCTGGTTCCTGTAAATGAGATTCATGAGATTTCATTATAGTCAAAAACATACATCTCCAACAAAACTCCACTGACCTTATCCATGTTTAAAGTGCATGGTTTCTCATTTCCCTCCCATGGCTCAGCCCCATTAACCCCCGCATTAGTTGAATCACAACTATCAATTGTATGTGTGTCTTCCAAAATCCTCTTCTCATTCACATTTCCAACTCCATTCTGCTGCTTGTCCTCCCTTGCATGCAACTGCAAAACAGATTTATCAGATTAAATAAGAGTCAAATCATATGGATATTCTGAAAATTCACTTGCCTCCTCTGTGCTGCAAATTTCCTGGTTTGGCATCTCTTTAGTAGAATCTTCCTTGTTAACATCCAAAGCAACAGCAATGTTATTCAGTCCACTACCGCAATCACCAAATGTGTTGGCATTTTCCAAGGGTCTTTCATTTCCATATTTAATTTCAGGGTTTACCCTTTTGTCCATAATCTGCTCCTGCAAAAGAGCATGATCAGATTCCATTAATCAGAGCAAAAGTTGCTTCTGCAGGTAAACTCACTTCCCTAATGTCCAAATGTTCCTTGTTCTGCATTCCTATGGTGAACTCAACATCATTAACATCTTTTCCAGGTGGATCAGTTTGAATGTTACCACAGCCAAGCATATTGTCATCTTCTTCCACTATTTTTGTTTTATTGTTTTCAATTGTAGTTCCTATAACTCGTGTTTCCTCCATTTCTTGTTGCTGCAAAATACCAAACATCAGGATTAAGCACAACACATTAAAGGTGGAGATTCTGCAAGGGCACTCACCTTGTCCAACTCCAAAGATTCCTGGTTCTGAATTACTTCTGTAACCTGAGTTTCAATCTCCATAATATCCGAATCAGATTTCAGTCCACTGTCTTGAAACATTTGTGCATCCTTGCTCTCATTTATGATTCCAGAATCATGTATCTCTTTCCTAGCCACTTCCTGCAAAAGAGCTGGTAATATTATCTACCATGAAACCTTTAAAGACAGAGAGATTTGCAAGCCCACTCACCTCATGCGTGTTCAAAGTTTTGTAATCATCTGCTCCTTCAACAATCATAGCGGCTGAATCTGACAATGAATCCTTCTCGTTGATGCACTCAACATCCTGAATGCATTGCTTCTCCATCATGCCTTTGTCAGAACCTTCCTTCTGATCTCCTTCTAACTGTATGCTAACTGAATTACAGAGCATCGCACCAGTGACTGAAATCTTTGAAGCATCCATCATATCACTATCAAATCCATTTTCTTGTGCTTCAGTGGTTTCTTCAGCCTTTTCCTCAACACCTGTCCTTGTTAGCCTCTCGCTTTGTGGATCCACCTGATCCACATCATGTCTATATTCCTCTTTCTGTCCCTTGTCATGTCTTTCTACCTGATCTACTCCAAGACCATTCTTGGTATTCTCCTTAGTGTCTTGCTCCCTTAAAACCTTTCTTTCTTCCCCTTCTACTTGTCTCACTTGGATAACCTCTTCTCGTAGATCATTGCCATCTGAATTGTGCTTCTCCATTATATGTTTCTCAATTGGTGTCTCATCTCTTAAATTTTCATGTTTCACTTGAGGAACTTTTGTAGTACTGTCTTCAGTATCTCCCTTGGCCAACCAGCCAGCTTCATCCCTTGCAAGTGATTCTACTTGCAGGATGCATTCAGTCCTATCATTATCCCTCTCCAGCTGATTAGCTTGTTCCACTTGTGCATTGACATCAGGAGCTTCCTTGAGGTTACCATCAGCATCTTCCTCCATTGACCCATGGGTTCCATCAATTCCTGTATTGTCTAATTCAGGAACTTTCCCAAATTTCTTCTCTGCATCTTCCTTAATCAAATCTTTCACCTCTTCCACTTCTGTGTCCTCTACTTCAGATACTTGTGCCAGCTTCCTATCAGTGGCATTCTCCATCGGTCCCCCAGCCTTTTCCACTTCTGAATACCCTGCGTCAGGAACATCTGTAGTTTTTTCATCAGTGTTTCCTCCTGTCTGTCTCTGCCTCTCAGTTTGATCCATTTCTGTAACTTCCTCAGGCTTCTCAGTATCGAACAGTGAATGTACTTTTGGTTCTATAATGTTTATATCCTCTACTTCAGCAGCTTCCTTGAACTCCTCTGCACCACCCTTTGCCAAAATATTAATCTGTTTCATTTCTGTGCCCACTACTTCTACCACTTCCTTGGGCATACCTTCCGTATTTTTGTCTGCTAGCTCCAAATCTTTATTGACACCTGCATTCTCTGCTTCAGTAACACCCAAAATCCCATCTGTACCTCTCCCTGTTAGTTTCTTAGTGTCATCCATTTCTGCATGATCTCCTTCTGCAACATCTTCAGTCTTCTCACCATCGCACGGGGCATATATCTTTGGTTCTGCCATGACTGTATGCCCTACTTGAGCAACTCTACTGTGTTCCTCTGCAGCATCCTGTGCCAAAGTAGCAATTTGGTCCTGCTGTGTGCCCTCTGCTCCTACAACGTCCTTGGGCTTATCTTCAGTGCCTTTCTTTGCTAGATTCAGAACTTGATCCAACTCTGCATTCTCGGCTTCAGGAACACCCAAAAGCACTGCTGCCATTTTACTATCTGAGACAACATTCTCCATTGGTTGAGGAACTTTGTGCTCATCCTCACTGTATTTTTCCAAGGGACTGATGTCTTCTCTACATTCTACCATGTCAACCTGATGTGCTTCTTCAGGCTTCTGCTTGCTATCTTTCTCAACCATCTGACTATTTTCTCCTCCAATCTTTTCAATGCAAGATACCACCCTCTGTTCCTCAATGACAAAATCACGACAAATGGTTTCTCCGTTGTTTGTTCCCAGAAATCCAGTAGGGACATTAATATCTCCCATTGTGAATGGAATTTCAATACATTCACCAGCATGATTGGCCTGCTGAACTGGAAGCATGTCATCAGGTAAGATCACTGCATCATGAGGAATGTTCATAACACCTACATCAACTTCCAGTTTGCTCTCTGGCACAACTTCAAGAGAACAGACTGCTCCCAATGCAGCTCTTCCTACATCTTCTGAAGCTACATTTCCTTCATGTGCTTCATCTATGGCAACCTTTTCTTCTTTGTCTCCTGTGACTGTTGAAGTAACTTCTTTGGTTCTATTTAACACACCACATGACTCATCAACTGAAACATTGGCTTCCTTCTCCAACTCCAGCATAATGGTTATACCTTCTTCTGGCCTGTCCGTGACATTAAGAGACTTGTCCAAATGGGCATTAAGCATTTTCTCCTCCGGTGTCACAGTAACACCTTCAGATTCATTGGGGACATCTGGGGGCTTATCAAGTGTGACAACTACCTCTACGGCAGCATCATTACAAACATCACCCAGGGGATGACTGGGTTCTTCTTTCTCCATAGGCCCTGGAGGTTTAGCTTCTTCAGGACAATTAGAGACATCAGGTATTTCCCCCCTAACCAGCTCACTAGTATTTGTCAAAACCAAGCCACTGGAGTCACCCTTGAGGATTTCTGTTGATGGGGCTATTTTCATCCCCTTACTATATGGTAGGTGCATTGGATGATCTAAATCACATGTCTTGCAGCCCTTCAGCATCACATCCTTCTCCTTCATTCCAACAAGTGGCCTAACTTTGAAGTTTCCTCTATCTCCTGTAGCCAGATTCATGTTATTATCCTTGATCAGATTTACAGTAGGAGGTGCTGTCTGCATCCTTGGTACAAGAAGCACAATATCATCATTGCTAGTTTCAACATCAGCCAACAAGGCCTCTTCTGATTCCATGTCAGATATTGGCAAGGATCCCCTGTCGAAGCCGCCTGCCCCTCCATTCCTTGCAGCTGCAAGGCAATCTGACAGATTTGCATCATACAACTCTTGTAGCTTGCGCTTTTTATCATTAGGTGATATTCGTGTCTTCTTCATCTTCCGCTCTTTCTCTTCCTCGGCTTCCATGGCTGCTAGTGTCTTCTTCACCTTACGCTTGGAAGCCTTCGGATCCGCTGCAATAGTAGCTGCACCAACATCAAGATGACAAGGTGCCAAGGGCTGCCTCCACCACTCTGCATACTGTGCGGTGACCCCTGGTTCAGACTGGGAGATGAAGAAAGCAACATTCTTTCCCTCCAAATCATAGGTCTGCCATGCAACCCCCCAATCCTCATTGGCTCGTTGAACATCCCCAGGCACATCTTGGTCCAGTCCAAACTGCATTGCAACACGATGTGGGAGATACTGCTCAATGCAATCGATCCCCACAAGCTCGCAAGCACGCAAGCAGTGTGCCAGTGATCTGAGCTCGTTGTTTCCAGAGACATGGCAGCCACGAACCCAGCCGCATGGCTGCATGGAACTGGTATAAGGCTGCCACACAAAGTTATTCCCCGAGTTAAGGGCGTCGCGGAGCACTGCCGGGTTGATCTTGTTGATGGCATCATGCCAGCGAGCGGCCCTTGGCTCGCCATCCTTGATGGAACTCTCCTTTGAAGGCCGGAGCGCGGGGAATCGCTCCCACGCCCAGAGCTGGACAAGGTAGAAGGGCGCGTAGACTGACAAGGGCGACAGCAACTCGCCGGTGACGGCGGCGCTGGTGGAGGACAGGTAGGCCTTCAACTCGCGCAGGTCACGGTAGATGGAGGCGAGCACAGCGGGCGCGAGCGCGACGCGGTCCCCGCGCGCCATGCGGACGGCGAGCGCGAAGAGGGACTGGCGCATGGTGGACTCCGGGTGGCCCGGGAACACGAAGCGCGTGAGCCAGAGCGCGAGGAAGGCGGCGTGCTCGACTACGGGGTCGGCGGCCGTGCCAGCCAAGAAATGGTTGATCCAGGCGGAGTGGTGCGCCTTCTTGCAGGCGCTGCGGTTGAAGCCGAGGCGTACAGCGTTGAGCGCGGCCTCATCGGAGCGCCAGGGAGGCGACAACGGCGCCGGCGCCGGCGCGCCGTTTGCGGGGAGGCCGCCGAGGAGGCAGACGTCGAGGAGCGTGACGGTGGCCTCGCCCCAGGGGAAGGCGAAGGAGCTGGTTTGGGGGGACCAGAAGGAGGCGAGGTGGAGAACGAGGGCGGCGTCCCGCTTGAACCTGTAGGTGGAGGCGAGGACGGCGTCCAAGATCCCGAGGTGACGCCAGAGGCGTTCGTGGACGGGGCGGAGCTTGTTGACCCAGAGGTCCCAGTGGCGAGGGGCGCCGAGCCATCCGCGGAAGGAGACGCGGGTCTCGGCGTTGGAGGCAGCGGCAGGGAGGGGAGGCGAGCGGAAGGGGGGCGGACCCGGGGCGCAGGCGAGCGGGGGGAGGAGGTGAGCGGGGCGGCTACATGTGCCGATGTCCATGGGGAGCTCAAGGACGAGAAGGAGCTCGTCGGCGTCGGGGTCGAGGTCGACGGCGGCGCCGTCGGAAGCCGTGGCCATTTTTTCTGAAGAGATGAAGAGGAGCGATGAGTCGATCGATCAGTCTTCTATTTTGTTAGGTTGGGTTGGATTTTACAGGTGGCGTTTTCCTCTATCCTGCTCGGTTTAATTTATAACTTTTTAAAATAAAAAAACATAAATTACGATCATAAAATATCAAAAAAATCAAAATTAGATCATTGTTTAACTTTTCACACGGTGTGACTGACATAAATGGCGGAATAACAGTTTTCGCCGACTCGGAACACACATGATGCAAATTGTTCGATGAAATGTAAGAGTGTCTCGCTCGCTCCCCAATAGCTTCTTACCGTCGGCATCTGCCACATCTTCGCCAGCCTACCACTGGCATCTTGGTGTGCCTCCTCTAACATCTGGTCACCCCTCCATGCACCCTCGCCCCCGCGCGCACGTTAGTTATACCCCAACCAAACGCCAACCGTGTCACCCCACATCGTGCCCTGCCACAGCCGTCGCGTGCCCTAGCTGTTGCATTGCCACGTGCCTACCTCTACTACCCGCTCCCTGTCACACAAGCGGACAAGCGGTATTGCGCGCACCATTGATGCTCGACCCTATCACACGGGCATCACGCATGCCCGTCGCTGCCAACCGCCACTACCATGCGACGTGCCGCTACTGTCGTCCCTGCTGCGCGGGCATCGCCGCACATCCACCGCTCCGACCCTTGCATGCCCGCTGTGGTCGTCCTACGTGATGGCCCCATGGCAGGCGATGAAAGAAAGCAGACGATATTTTATCGAACACCCTGCGCATGCCATTTTCGGACATGATTTGTTCTATCGCCCAGGTCAGCACATGATATGTCGCCCGCGTCAGTGAAAATCACCAATTTTCCATACCACATCAACGACAGTTTCATAATAAAGCGGATTTCAAATTTTTAGGCTACTTGAATGATATTATAGTTCATGAGTTAATTAAATTTTCGGAATAGTTCAAATCAATAATTTATACTTTTTCCAAAAGAAAAAGTTTGTTTACACTATTAACTATTTTGATTGGTCATTTGACTAAAATATTCAAACCAGTTTATTTAATTTCTTAGGTTTTGTTTAGTTGTCACAATCCTGACCCATCACATCCAATGGGTGAGAATTCTAGGAGCGTGAACTAAATCGAAGGACTTGTTTGGCTGTGACAAATCTAACTCATCCACATAGAATGGACCAGTATTACGAGCTTCCAAACAAATCCTTAGGATTTAGGTGGAAGCACGAAGAACCTCCTCATTATTAGAGGAATCTTATGAAGAACTATGCACGAGCTTAAGTTACTGTTGTGTGTTTAGGAGCCAACATAATAGGGAAATCCCCGTCTGATCCACACCACTTTAGGCCTTCTTTGGAGGCCTTAAATCCCTACCATCCACGTGGATTGGGCTGGGATTTGAGGCCTCCAAACAGGCATTTATTGAGGAAAAAACCTCACATAGGGAGAGTAGAATTTTTTTCCCTTGCTTGTGTTGTTTGCTTGCTAGTAGGATGAAAACGAATTGGATATGGATGGATATTAGTGATATCATATTTTTTCATATTTTTTTAGATTCAGATACTCGAGATACAGATACTATTGGATACGAATATAGAGCGAATACGAATTGAATATGGATACGGTTACAATTATGGATATTTATTGAAACAACAAAATCTTCAAGTAGATAACAAATGTTCTTTAAATGTAGAAGATTTTTAATTCTAAACTCTTTCAAATCGTCACATTTTTCAAAAAAATCCTAGAGAAAAACTTGTATCCAATTTCAAAAATTAATAAGATTTTGAAGTTCTAAAATACTTGTATCGATTTCAAAAAAGATTCCATTTTAAAAAAAATCCTAGGTAAAATTTAGAAGTTTTTTAATTATAATATATTTGAAAATATCTCAATTTCAAAAAAAATTCTACTCTCATTTTTCTATTTTATAACTTTTACCTCCCTCCTCTTTTTCTTTGGGTTAATTCTCTCCATGTCGTCGTTATTTTATGAATCATCAAATATACCATTACTATTCGATCCTCTTTGGATCCGAGATATTGAAAGAATTGGAATTCATTTCAAATTCTATAAAACATTGATTTGTGTGGAATTTAATTGAAATCCAATATTTATATTTGGGCATTTAATAGAATTGAAATATGAGAACTAACTCCCAAACCTGTTTAGTTGATCAAACGAAGGAATGCATAGTACAATGATCAATTTTGACAAATTATTGACACCAAGATTTGATAAAGCCTAGGGCCCACCAGGAATGTCGCACGGTCAAAAGAAGACAAAGGAGGTCCGATCAAAGATGGTCAAAGAAGCTTGTCTGTTACAACATGGTCGGATATGGAGGAGTCGACGATGAAGAAGATAAAGATTATTCAGAATCGGTTAAGATAGAATACTTGGACGACAAGTCTCTGGACTATAAATATGTACCCCTTAGTTAGATTAAAAAATGTATCTCTATCAAACTACTACTCGGTGCATCACCACCCTTGATTTTCAAGGTTAATCTCGACGGGATTTGGCACTCGGAGTTGGGCTGCATCGTTTCGATCTCCGGTGAAAAGTTGAGTCCCGCCACCCGACGACCGTATAGACTAGGTTAGTATCCTTACGGCTACATCAAATTGATCTCTTGAGGTGAATGTCGAAACAGTAAGGTCGTCGGTTGATCTCGGTATATTAGCTAGGCCTAAGGCTGCATCAGATTGTTCTCTTAGATTGATGTGATCTAGGTGTGGTAGTTTGAGGCTTCATCGGTTAAGTCCGACATCTCTTGCTATTGTATCTTTTTCATGATGTATACCATTCATCTAAATAAAGCATGCCCGACACTTTGATATATTATTAAGATCATCATGATTAGCTATTGTCTTGGTTAGGTCCGATCTAGTTATTGTGATGATTTTCATGATATTGACATGTTATCTGGCACGTTTTATTTATTTCTGTCAGAGAACAAGCCAATAGATTATCTTTAATTCAATGCCACATATTATTCGCCATCGGAAAAGCAATCATCGGCATATACATGTAAACTGCCTATCTCATCGGCTGATTGTATGCTCGTCGGATGGCTTCGCCCGTGGTCATCGGCCTTATGGACGATCGACATAATAATTCACGAATATCCTATCCTCATTGCGGTCATCAGCTCGATAGTCGATAGGTTATGATACTGATATTATTTTATGTTTCCTTATCAGTTGCAACGTCAAACTGATTGGCACGTCTTGAACCCTTTTTTCTAAAAACGTAGGACCTGCACTTGAGTTAAGAAGATCTTCCAGACCACGCGTGTGTCAAAATGTGACAAAAAAATGCACCAACGCGCTTTTTGGCACGCCTAGTGGGACACCAGACTTCGCCCATCAACCAGACAAGAATCAGAATAGTAACACCATTGGAGTAACATTTGGCGGGGTTGGACCAATCCACTGTAAACATCCCAAGTTCACCCTATCAAGATGACAATGACTAAACGGAGGGTAAACTCGACCAAGGTTTCACCGTGGCTGATGAACTTCAAGAAGTAGACATAGGACCCGGTGATAGATCGAGGCCAACCTTCATAAGTTCTCAACTTCTCGATGAGATAAAGAGTGAACTAGTCACGTTGCTACGGGAATATTGGGATTGTTTTTCATGGGAATATCATAAGATGCCAGGTTTAAGACGATCGATCGTAGAACATCGGCTGCCAATAAAACATGGGTATTGGTCGTTCAAGTAGTCACCTCAGCGATTCAAGGTGGAGATATACCTATATATCAAGGCCGAGGTAACAAGGTTGTACGACGTATGATTCATAAGACTGTGCCAATATGCAGAATGGGAGTCGAATATAGTACCAGTATAGAAGAAAAGTGGGAGGCTCAGAATTTGTGTTGATTTGAGAGATCGGAATAAGGCGACCCCAAAAGACGATTACCCAATGCCGATAGTGGATTTGTTGGCGAATGTCGCATCAGGTCACAAGATCATCAACTTCATGGACAGGAATGCAGGCTATAATCATATTTTCATGGCTGATGAAGATATTCATATAATAGCTTTCCAGTGCCCAAGAGCTATTGGGTTATATGAGTGGGTAGTGATGACCTTCGACTTGAAGAATGCTGAAGCAACTTACAAGAGAGCCATGAATTATATTTTCCACGACTTGATCGGCATGTTAGTAGAGATATACATTGATGACGTTGTTGTAAAATCAAGCAGCATCCAAAACCACATGGTCGATATACGTCAAGTTTTAGAAAGGGCCAGGAAATACGGATTGAAGATGAATCCCGAAAAGTGTGCCTTTGGTGTGCTGGTAGGTAACTTCCTGGGCTTTATCGTGCATGAAAGAGGGGTCGAGATCAGCTAATGTAGTATCGAGGCAATCAAAAATACCCAACCCCTTACTAATAAAACTAAATTGTAGTCATTGATCGGGAAGATAAATTTCCTCAGAAGGTTCATAGCGAACCTCTTGAAGAAAATAGAGTCGTTCACTCCATTGTTAAAGTTGAAGCCCGACTAGGAATTCGCATGGGATATAAGAAGCAAAGAGCGTTTGACGAGATCAAGCAGTACCTAAGTTCACCGCCAATATTGATGTCGCCACAGAAGGGGACTCCGTTCAAGCTATATTTGTCAGCCGACAACGAAGCTATTAGAGCGGTTCTGATTCAGGAGGTCGATAAGAAAGAGAGGGTGATATTCTATCTCAGCAGAAGACTACTAGACATTGAGACCCAGTACCCCGCAATGGAGAAACTCTGTTTATGTTTGTACTTCATGTGCACCAAATTAAGGCATTATTTGATCTCGATAGAGTGCACCGTAGTATGTAAGGACGATGTCATTAAATATATGCTATCGGCCCCAATTCTAAAATGACGTATCGGAAAATGAGTCTTCACTCTAATCGATTTTTATCTCAGGTATGAATCGGCTAAGGCAATAAAAGGGCAAGCGATAGCCGATTTCATAGTTCAACATAGGGGTGAGGCGGTGACCCACGTTGAGCCGACACCATGGACATTGTTCTTTGACAGATCAGTGTGTCGGCACGGGTGTGGCATCGGCCTGGTAATCATCTCCCCTCGGGGGGAACCATTTGAGTTCGCATACACTATCAAGCCTTTCTCCACCAATAACCAAGCTGAATATGAGGTCGTGCTGAAGGGATTGCAGTTATTGGAAAAAGTGGGTGCCTATACAGTCAAGATTCTCAGAGATTCTCTATTGATTATGAAGTAGCTATCAGATGAGTACGAGTGCAAGGACGATATACTAAAAGAGTACCATGATCGCTGCCGAACTATAATGGCAAACTTCCAAAGTGTGACCGTCACTCACATCCCAAGGGAGCAAAACTCGGAGGCAAACAATTTGTCCCAAACGGCATCATGATATAATTCGACGGCCAGGTCAATCTAGGTAGAAATCGCGAAGATAGATTCCGATGATTGGAGGTATGATATCATTAATTATCTAAAAACCATTTAGCATCGGTGTCAAGAAAACTCATGTATCAGGTAACCAAGTACGTTTAGCTCAACGAAGCTTTGTACCATTGGATAATCGATGGAGTTCTCCTCAGGTGCATAAGTACCGAAGAGGCCAAAGTGGTAATGTGCGAGGTACACGATGGCATATGTGGGACACACCAGTCGGCCCAAAAAATGAAATGGTTACTTTGGAGGGCAGGATACTTTTGGCCGACCATGGTGGAAGACTGCATAATATATTATAAGGGGTGTTAGGATTGTCAAAAATTTGGAACCGTCCAAAGGGCACCCGCATAGGCAATGAACCCGATAATCAAACCTTGGCCCTTCAGGGGATAGGGTATCGATATGATCGGTCGAATCTACCCAGCATCAAGCAAAGGTCATAAGTTCATAATAGCAGCCACTGATTATTTCACGAAGTGGGTAGAGGTCGTTCCACTCAAGAAAGTCACATCTGTCGATGCCATCGAATTCATCAAGGAACATATAATATATCGGTTCAAAATCTCACATACTATCACCATAGATCAAGGGACAATTTTCGTGTCGGAGGAATTTCAGCGATTCACAGCCGGTATGGGGATCAAGCTCTTAAATTCATCACTGTATTACGCATAGGCTAATGGTCAAGCAGAAGCATCCAATAAGAGTTTAATAAAGTTAATAAAGTGTAAGATCAAGGAACAGTCGAGGCATTGGCATCAGTCCTTATCGGAAGCACTCTAGGCTTATTAGAGGGCACGTCATAGATCCACTCAAGTGCCACCATATCAGTTAGTCTATGGCCATGAAGCAGTATTACACTAGGAGAATAACATCGGCTCAAGAAGGATCACGTTGCAAGACCAACTCACAACCGATGATTATTATAATTTGATGACGGATGGTCTAGATGACCTAACGTAGATCCGATTGAGAGACCTCAAAAAGGTTGAAAAAACAAAGCAAGGGTTGCCAGGTTCTATAATAAGAAGGTGGTGCCGAATCGTTTGAACAAGGAGAGCTCATATGGAAACTTATCCTACCGACCGGGTCTAAAGACAATTGGTTCAGTAAGTGGTCCCCAAATTAGGAGGGACCATTTCGAATACATCAAGTGGTTCCCGGCAACGCCTATTTGCTCGAAGGACTAGACAGAGAAGTATTCGTGAAAGCATTGAATGGGAAATATCTAAAGAAATACTTCCCAAGTGTTTGGATAAACACCTAGGAATATATGCACCAAAAAACCGATACTAGTGGTATCGCTTTCAGACAACCAATGTAGAAGCATTGTACGCCAAGAGCACATAATTCAAAAACAAATCATATGGAATTAGCAATATATTCAATTTTTCAGATTACAAGGCAAGTATATTACAAGAAGAAAAATGCCTAGCGGGTTCCCTTTGGCTTCTCCTTCAGATTGACCTCCTCCACTAACAACCAATTGAAGTTCCTCAACATGGTCAACGATTCAGGACCACCTTCCGTTCACCCATGCCTTGGGAGTGGGGTGCCAGGACCCAAGTTAGTGGTGACCGATACCGGCCCATATTGTATCGGCTGGCCACTAGAGCTCACTAGGGGGCATCATAATTGTCGTCCTGCAAGAGGCAAGGTCAATCAAATACAATAGAAGACAATGGAAACAAATGGAAAGGGGAGTCGAAGCATTTACCTCAGGCCCTGCATCGACGTCATCTGGGTGAAGCCGCTCCCGATAAATCAATGAGGAACGATTGAAGATATGTTGCTTCAACTCACCCCACCATCGGCGGAAGGCGATGGAAGTCACCTAGTAGGTCATCCAAGAAATGATATCTCCAGTATGGATCCCATCGGTCATATGGAAAAGGTGATCCCACTCCAAGGCACTCGTGACTCTCCCATGGCGTCGAATCTAACCAACGAAAAAGAGATGAGGCGGGTGTTGACCGAAGGCCAGCTGCCGAGAGAAGACCGATGAGTGGTAAAATTCATAGGAGGTCTGATGAGGGCATTCATCGGTAAAGTCGATAGGGAGCAAGTAGGGAGAGGTTGCAGCTAAGAATATACAAAGGGACTCTTCGTCCCAGGACACATCAGGCAAGACTAGCCGATGAGGGCGTTGATACTCCGAGTAATACCCGAAGGGGAACCAGATGGTCCGATCAGAGAACCCAAGGTAGAAGCTTTTGAAGAGAACGACCAAAGCCATGGAAGAAGAAGAAAAGGTATGGAATGGTGATGCTGCTTCGCCCAAGGAAGAGTAGCAGCGATAGGTGGGGATGACTGATTCTGGCAAATTGGCAGGAAAATGAGATTGGGTAAGGGGGATTCCTCCAATGACATCGGCCGTATAAACACCGATCCAAAGCTGGAGGAACCACCAGGGGCCTCTAGGTCGGTCGACAACATTACCAGCTGACAGATCAACCGATACGAGGTGAAGGAGACGGTAGGTTGCTCCAAGGAGATAATGACCAAGTGGGATCCACACATGGGCGGCGACCTTTTCGACTAGAAACTGAAATTGGAAAGTCGGGGCCAGAGCCGGTATGCAGAAAATGAACTCTTCCAACCAGAGGTTCAGAAAGCTGATGTGTTCAACTGTATCTACGAGGATGATTTTCTTGTTGTGCCTCATGATAAATTGGCCCCATCCATCAACTAGCGTGACACCAAGGGGATGGGATGGTTGGAAACGAAAGGAAAAGGGGTTGGCTGGTGAGTCAATATCAAGACAAGTCAAAAGGAGGACATCAAGCAAAGAGGGACTCATCGGTCCGTGACCAAAAATGAAAGCATTAAAGGCATCAGACCAGAAGTAACAGGATACGGCTAGCATCGGCTCGTTTAGGTACGGCTTAGCAAGGAAAAGGCTGATGCAATGACCGATGTCAATGTCATCCCAAAGGGGGTGGTAGGTGGATGATACCCTAAGATACCAGTCGCGCTAGCCGGGGATAGGAGAAGGAAAAGAATTAAAACCATAGCCCCAATTGGAAGAGCGCATGGGGGAACATTTGAAGGGAATTCTATGAGTTTTGGCATTTATTAAGTCAACGGGGTATGGGTTTCCCAAAGGGCCGAGGAAGAAACTAGAAGGATGAGTGGTCATGGGAATTAGGATCTGATCTTGCAGGTTCTACAAAAGGGAAAGAAAAGAAATGTGGTAAGAAGCAGTGAAAGGAAAAAGAAAGGGTAGCGGAGAATAAAAATTTACCTCAGGAATCACATTGAGAGTAGCCATTCCGACGTCACCGAGGTGCAGGTTTAACAGAAAGGAGAAGTAAGCGAACAATACTCGTGGCAAACGACAAGCAACTCAAATACTAATAGAGGGTAATATTTGAAGTACTAGAAGATGAGGGGTTTCGGCTAACAATTAATAAATGTGAAAGGATTATGCGAATAGACAATTGAGAAGACATGGTGGTAGGGGATGATGATGGCTGATAATTTCGAAGCATCAACGACCATTTAATGCCTCGAAACTGGGGGGCGTGTGTTGACACCAAGATTTGGTAAAGCCTAGGGCCCACAAGGAATGTTGCATGGTCAAAAGAAGTCAAAGGAGTTCTGGTAGAAGATAGTCAAAGAAGCTCATCCATTACAACATGGTCGGATATGGAGGAGACAATGATGAAGAAGATAAAGATTATATAGAATCGATTAATATAGAATGCTTGGACGGCAAGTCTTCAGACTATAAATATGTACCCCTTAGTTAGATTAAAAAACACGTCTCTGTAAAACAAGCACTCAGAGCTGGGCTTCATCGTTTCGATCTCTAGCGAAGAGGTGAGTCCCGCCGCCCCCGATGACCATATCGACTATGTCAGTATCCTCACGGCTGGATCAAATTGATCTCTTGAGGTGAACGTCGAAACAGTACGGTCGTTGGTTGATCTCGATATATTAACTAGGTCTAAGGCTGCATCAGATTGATGTGATCTAGGTGTGGTAGTTTGAGGCTTCATCGGTTAAGTCCGATATCTCTTGCTATTGTATCTTTTTCTTGTTGTATACCATTCATCTAAATAAAGTATGCTCGAAAATTTGATATATTATTAAGATCATCGTGATTAGTTACTATCTTGGTTAGGTCCAATCTAGTTATTGTGATGATTTTCACGATATAGACATGTTATCCGATATGTTTTATTTATTTCTGTCGGAGTACAAGCCGATATGTTATCTTTAATTCAATGCCACATATTATTTGCCATCGGAAAAGCAATCATCGCCCTATATGTGTAAACTGCCTATCTTATCGGCCGATGATATGCTCACCGGATGGCTTCACCCGTGGTCATCGACCTTATGGACGATCGACATAATAATCCACGAATAGCCTATCCTCATTGCGGTCATCGGCTCGATAGCCGATAGGCTATGCTACTGATATTATTCTCTATTTCCTTATCAGTTGCAGGGTCAAACTGATTGACACACCTTGAACCCTTTTTCTAAGAACGTAGGACCTGCACTAGATTTAAGCAGATCTCCCAGGCCACGCGTGTATCAAAGTGTGACCAAAAAACGCACCAACAGAAATATAGGAATTCCAGTCAATCCTTTTTTTCTTGAAGAGGAATTGGGTAGAACTTTGAATTCCTAGTTGAATTCTAGATCAGATTTGATAATTCCAATTCCATGGTAGCCCAAACAACCCACCTCATGGAATTGAATTCTAATTTTTTAATTGTAAACCTAATACCTAGGATCCAAACACACCCTTCATCTATTTTCTCACATGCCATTATTATTTCATAATACTTTCGTTTATGCCATTTGGACCCACTTGCAAGGCATAACACTTCAGTATTGCCTATATTGCCCTACATTGTTCATCTTCTCCACTTAACTCGTCATGCCGATAAACGTGTGCAGTGAAGATGGCAGGAATAGCTAGCAAGCGGTGACGCTCCCATTGACACTAAAATACGATGATCAAAGTGCCAAACGCATTGACGCCACTCCGATGATCCAAAAGTGTGTGAATACTTAGAGGTAAACCCCTAAACGTAACACGACACCGACGTCACATTCTGAAGACCCTTAAACAGTGGTAAGGGAATAATGGAGTCGCCCAACAATCAAATAATATCAATTAAAATTATTCAACTAACCGATGTGTGAGAAAAAGTAATTAAATTGGCCAAAATAGGGCCGGTTCAACCGAAGGGGTCCTGGCGGTCATACCGGCCTAAGGACACCATCCAGACCGAGGGTGTGGGTATTCCGGCCGAAGAGGTCCTCCAGTCCAAGCTGCGAAGGGGCCCCGAAGGGTGACCTCTGAAGCGTGTAGCGAAAACAACCGAAGGGGTCTCCGACCCTCAGCTTTCGATCGGTCGGACCGAAGGGAAGTCCCCGGTTAGACCGGAGGTAGCCGAGAGAGACTCCAGAGGACACTCTGGCGCTTGCTGCGAAATGTTCCCGGAACGATGCGCGAACCTCGGTCGGACCAAGTCAGATCTGTGGAGATACCCTTTGAATCGGCCTTGCCCCTATATTTATAGGGGGTGGTCTTGGTGTTTCCTGGTGTTTAATTCGACTAGGAGTCGGCCAAAAGTGGTTAAGATTTAATTGGAGATCAAAATAACCTGAAAATAGATTTTTCCCTTCGGACTCGGATTAGGTCAGTCCGACTGTGCTTGTATGACCGGTCTGACCGGGCCTACATGGCCGGTTGGACCAGCCTGTGCTAGAAAACAACATATTTTGGCAAACTTAGTGAGCCAAAAGCACAACGGGCTAAGGGAGATATGCTCCATATCAGCATTTCGACACTTCAAGCATTTTTCCACACACTCGGGAAGTACTTTTTCAAATACCTACCATTCAAAGCTCTATGAAATCACTCTCCTTGTCGGGACTCTAGCAAATACGCATTACCTGGAGAAATTTCAACAACTCTAAAATGACCTTCGCAACTAGGCGACCATTTACCGAACTTTGGGCTCTTAGTGCCTAAAGGCAAAATCGTCTTCCAAACCAAGTCACCAACTTGAAATGATTTTGCTCTCACTTTCTTATTATACACTCTAGCCACTCTTCTTTTGTCTCTTTCTATAGCCTCTAGAGATCTTAGTCTCTTATCGGTCACTTTTTACAAATTATCATTCAAAAGAGTTTCATATTCATCGACCGATAAACCATCTTGCTTAAGCAACCTCAAAGAGCCAAGATTCACCTCTACAGGTAAAACGACTTCTTGTCCATAGACCAACTCATATGAACTTACCTTAGTGGTACCATGCTTTGCAACCCTACATGCCCATAATGCCTTAGAAAGCACTTCATGCCACCTTCTAGGAATCTCTTCAATCTTTTTCTTAATGAGTTTAATCACAATTTTCTTACTAGACTCGGCCTGACCATTGGCCTGAGCATAGTATGGTGAAGAGTTTACCAACTTTATACCATAAGATTTGGCAAAATCACATACTTACTTGGAAACAAATGAAGCACCCTAATTTGTAGTAAGAGTTTGGGAAATATCTGATCTATGTATAATGTGCTTCAAGATGAAATAAATTACCTCAGTTTGTGTCATATTCTTGAGCGGCACAGCCTCGGTCCACTTGGTGAGGTAATATGTAGCCATCAACACGGACCGATGCCCTTTTGAAGAGGAAGGATAAATTTGGCCGATAAAGTCCAAGGCCTAACCACGAAACGACTATGGTTTGATAATAGGATTAAGTAAAGATGCAGGAGCAAGCTGTATATTACCAAACCTTTGACAAGCTTCACATCCTCTATAGTACTTAAAACAGTCCTCAATCATAGTCGGCCAATAAAAACCTGCTTTTTGAGCATCCAACTCATTTTATGTGGCGACTGATGAGTACCATAAAGACCTTCATGTACTTCACCCACAACAAGCCTAGATTAATCAGCATTCAAAAATTTCAAAAGTACTCCATCAAGGGTTCAATGATACAACTCATCGTCGAGTAATACAAATTTAAACTCTTGCCACCGAACTTTCCGATCAAACCGCTTGCTAGGATCTCTTAAATACTAAATAATTGGAGTTCTCCAATCATCCTCATGATTACCTGAAGTACTCGCCAAATCCTTGCTTGAATTGGCGTTCAAATTATAAACTTCAACCTGCCCTCCGTGTCCTAAAGCCTCCTGACACAGGACGGTTAGACCGGCCATAGAGGGCCGATCAGACCGACCGTTGTCAGATGACTGGAACGGGGCGATCAGACCGGCCTGGCATGGCCGATCAGACCGGCTATATACCTGTGGTCGGACCAGCCATGTCAGGTCGGTCATACCGATGTGCTCTAACTCTCATGGTAAAATAAAGTCAAGCATCAGTTTTTCTTGTGCGAAAAATTTACCTCTTTTAATTTGATAACCAGATGCTTGCTGGGCTAAGTCATTTGCTACTGAATTGGCTTCTCTAGACACATGTGAAATCTCAAAATCATCAAGAGTAGAAATTATGTCTAGACATTTATCCATGTAACGATTTAGCAAACCACTAAAACATTAGGCATCCTTAGCTACTTGTTGAACTACTAATAGTGAATCACCATATGCATGAACATATTTAACACTCATGGAGCTTAACAATTCAAGTCCTAGAAACAAAGCTTCATATTCAGCTTGATTATTAGTACAAGGAAATTCTAAACGGGCCGAGGTCTCGAAACTCATACCACTAGGTGATATGAGCACAACTCCAACACCGTGGATATTCTTACAAGCCGAACCATCAAAGTAAAGTTTCCATGGCACTACTTTAATTAGAGCAGCATCACAACTCCAATTGACATATACATGGTGATCGACTATAAAATTTGCAATGACTTGGCCTTTCATAGCTTTCAGAGGTTCATAAGCCAAATCGCACCCAATTAAAGCATAAGCCCACTTTCCGATTCTTCCACTTAGGATCGGCTTTTGCAACATGTACTTTATAACATTAGTTTGACAAGTAACAATACATGTGACAGATAGAAGATAGTGGTGAGTTTGGTACATGCATAATAAAGTGATAAACACAAACGCTCTAAAAACGCGTACCTTGTCTCGGCATCTAATAGGCGACAACTCAAGAACGTGATGATGTACTATTTTACCTCCACTTCCTGAGTAAACACAACTCCTATCACGCTATATTCTATAGCAACGTATAGCTGAAATGGAATCTCGGCTTTTGGTGCTCTCACCACAGGCGGTATGACAAGCACTCTTTAATTTTCTCAAACGCACGTTGCTGACTTGCCCCCAAGTGAATTCAATTTCGTTCTTTAGTTGAATTATGGGGACAAAAGCATCAATCTTGCCAGACAGGTTAGATATAAAGCAACACAAATAATTTACCTTGCCTAGCAACTTTTGCACATCTCTCTTGCATGTCGGTGCTTCAAAGTTCTTAATCTTCTCAAGCCTCTTAGGATCAATCTCAATACCTCTTTTATGAATCATGAATCCTAAGAAGTTTCCCGCCGACACGCCAAAATCACACTTGAGCGGGTTCATCTTTAAGCCATACTGACACATTCTATCAAAAGCAACTCTCAAATCAGCTAAATGGTTTCCCATAGAATCCGATTTGACTAAAACATCATCTATGTAGACCTCTAACATAACTCCTAGCGAGTCATGAAAGATCAAGTTCATAGCACGTTGATATGTAGCGCCAACATTCTTTAAACCAAAAGTCATAACAACCCACTCAAACAAGCCGACAAAATCAGGGCATCGAAAGGTGTCTTATAGATGTCGTCTTCGGCCATAAAGATATTATTATAACCAGTGTTGCCATCAAGAAAACTTAGTACCTTCTGTCCTTAAGCATCGTTGATGAACATGTCGGCTATCGGTATGGGATACTCATCCTTCTGAGTCGCCTTATTCAAGTCCCTGAAATCAATGCATACATGAATCTTGCCACTCCCTTTCTTTTCAACAGGCACAATGTTAGCAACCCTATTCAGCATACCTGCATGGCCTAATAAACTCAGCCTTGAGTAATCGTTCTATCTCCCCTTTAATTTGGTCATACACGACCGAATTAAAGCGATGAGGGGGTTGTTTATAAGGCATAAACCTGGGTTTAATAGGTAGCCGATGCTCCACGAGCTCGCGGCTTAATCCAGGCATCTCAATGTACTCCCATGCCAAACAATCGACATATGACTATAGCAACTTTATTACTTCAACCTTTTTATCAACCTGCAAATTTCGATTTACAAAATTCGGCCTTAAAATACTATCATCGTCTTTATCGACCTCTTCTATAGGTCCGACCAACACAAAACCTTTACCTAACTTTTCTTCTTTGCCAAAATCTTCAATGGCTTCGGCAATACCATCTTTAGAAGACCAATATTGCTCTACACGAGACTTCAGCCAATCAAGATTACTTTTACTAGTCATGACTACTAATTTAGAGACAGTTGTGCTACACTATCCACTTTACAGACACTAGAACAAAACGTCCCTTAGACACGCTAACAAAGTCATAATCTGAGAGATCTCTACCTGACAAACACTCTACTTTATCATGGACACCGTTGATAGACACATCGGCCAAAGCAACCTAGGCTGAAGTCTCAGTTGGTACAACCTCCACATCATCACCGTCCCACTGAATCAGGCACTGGTGCAAAGTAGATGGAATACAACAATTTGCATGACTCCAATTATGCCCAAGTAGCACACTGTACCTTGCACATTGACGACGAAGAACGCCATCGGCAACGTCTTGTTGCCCACCGTCAGTTCTAGAGAAAGTATGCCCTTGGCCTCGGAGCTCTCGCCGTTGAAGCCGTTGAGCGTCAAGTTGGTCCTCATCAAGTCATCTTCATTCTTGCCGAGCTTCTTCAATAGAGAGTACGGCATTAAGTTGATGGTGGCGCCTCCATCTACAAGCATCCTCAAGATCGGATTCTCATCGATATGCCCCTTGATGTAGAGAGGCTTCAAGTGATGAGCCGCATCCTCGGCCTTCTTGAAAATGGCCTCTCGTGGGCCGAGGCTCAACTGAGCGACCTCAGCCTCATTCTGTGGAAGAGCAAACTCAGTTGGAAGCATGACGACATTTATGTCCATCACCTGAGGAGAAGGTCCCTTAGAGACCTGCTTGTAGTCGTCGTCCATCATGTCATCCTCGTCGTTGCTTAGAGTGGGAGACAGGTTGTTTACACCAACCAGCTTCGGCTTCCAAACCTGCTTTGTTGCTGGTCGGGGATGGATCTCCTCGAGAATGACATCCTACTCGTCCTCGACCCTCTTCTCGTGCATCTCCTGGGCTCAAAGATGTTGTAGCCGCCTCTTCTAGGACATGGTCATGGCTGTAGGTGCCCACGAAGGCTGCGGCTTAGTGCCGGGCACCACAAACTTGCTTCTGGAATTTTTGGCCGAACGGGAAGCACTCGGATCGGCCTCGACATTTTTGCGCTTGGCTGAATTTTGTTCTTGGTTTCTATCGATTGAACCAACCTTACTGCATCAGTCTGATCGGGATATGTCGGTCGGACCGACCATGGTGGGCCGGTCGGACCGGCTGGTGCCGGGTGCCTAAAAAAGACCGGTCGGACCGGCCACAGTAGGCCGGTCAGACTGTAGTGGTGAAGTCGGTCTGACCGGCCTTGAGGCTATGGTCCGATCGGCGGTCTCCTTGGGTGATCTCTACGGTTCGCCTTCGCCTTGCTCCGCGGAGGTCCCTTAGGGATTGGGACATCCTGGGACCCCACCTTGACGATGATGGCCTCTGATGCCACTTCCGGACGTCCTCGTGGTGCGATGGATAGTCTGACAAAGACATCACCTCTTGGCGCACTCATCTGATCCTGCATGTTATAAAATCCGGAGGGCACAAATGGAGCGACATAATAAGTTGTAAGGTACCTGGGAGGCAGAAAGTAACACGGCGGCCAGTGTGCCATGGACCAATGATATGGTGGAGGAAGAGGTGGCTCCAATGGTTTCGCCCATCGTGGGCTGAACCCACTCTTCCGAGGAGGGCTCGGCCTCGCTAGAGGTCCTGGCCAAGCATTCGCCTTATCAGCCCTCTTCTTGTGCTTCTGGAGCAGCATGTCGTATGTCACCTTTGGCTTCTTGCAAGTCAAAGCCGAAGATGATGTGTTAGTATTCACCTTCTACACTCCTACCTCAAGGTTCTTCGGCATGAGCGTGTGTGGGCGTGGTTCTCCGATCATGACCTCCTGCCCCTTAGCGGAACCGACCTGTTCATGCTAAATCAACACCTTCCCATCGAGATCGATAGTGTTCATGGGGAAAGGGTCCTAGTCGAGCTTCATCTTGGGATTTATATCCAACCTCAATTGTCCTTCTTCTATGGACGATTGAACCTGCCGACGAAAAACATGCAACTTAAAATAAGAATCATGCAACTTAAAATAAACCCGCTTCTTCAAGTAATCGGTAGTCGGAATGACGTGACCCTTTGATAACTTGATAAGTTTGTTCTTCAATAAAAAGTCAAATATTCTATCACACTTGGTCACATCAAAAGAATACTTCACCTCGTTGGGCCGACTCTTGGTAGGAGACAGCCGTAACTCAGTGCAAGTGATGGGCTTGGCCTTACTAGACCAAGTCCACTCTACGGTGTACATGTTAGCCGAGTCATCCTTTCTCTCTGATGATTCCTCATTAGAGTGCTCCATGACGTGCACCTCGGCTTTAGGCTTGTTAAATGTTTTAGTGAATATTTTACTTTTGGCTCGGCTTTCCTGAACCAGAGCCTTCTATAGAACTTGACTAACATCGAAGAAATCTTGTCCATCTAGTCTCTTTTTAAGCTCAGAGTGTAAACCGTTGAAAGCTAGGTCGGCCAAGTCTCTATCGGAAATGTTCAGGGTACAACATCGGTTTCTAGTGTCTCTTAAGTGCTTAATGTACTCAGAGACACTCTCTCTAGCCTTCTGTCTAACCGATGTTAAATGTGAAAGTCTAAGCTCAGTTTCTCCAATATAAAAATAATCACAGAACTTTTGCTCCAACTAGGCCCAAGTTTGCACGGAGTTTAGTGGTAACGACGAAAACCAAGTGAAAGTGGTGTCGGAAAGCGATAGAGAGAATAATCTAAGTATTAATGCATCCGACCCACTAGCTTCACCACACTACGCTAGGAACTGGCCTATGTGCTCTAGGGTGGTCTTACTACCTTCGCCGTCAAACTTTGTAAATTCAGGCACCCTAAAGTCACGCGAGTACGGGATGGTGTCGAAGTGATCCGGGTATGGCTTTTGGTAAACCCTAACCCTACCCCTAGGTGTCCAACTGGCACACTACCTAAACAGCGTGTGAATCCGCTCCTCTATGTCATCTATGCCTCCTGCCTACACGCGTCTCTCGTATGGGGGTGCGACACGCAGTGGTATATTGGGGTGTCGGCCATGCGGCTCCTCTCGTGGCGGCTCACGATACGGGACTGTAGCGCCCCGATTTATCAAAATCGAGACATTATTGAATTTCCATCGAAAAACAATAATTCAAGAGGTTCATCATGCGACAACGTACATACGGTAAAATCCATGGTACGCAGAACATATTTATTACAACATTGTTTCAGTAAAAACAGTAATAAAGTAATTAAACAACGGCATGACGAACGTCTTCTTCAGGATCTTTCTTCTTGACTGGGTTGCTACTCCAGACCGTCTTCAAGATAAGCATCCTCTGTGGGGTCCAACGGGTATGAGTACAAAAAGTACTCAACAAGCCACCGCAAATGCAAATAATAATGCGGGATAACAAACAAGGAAGGATAATGGCTAACAATGCGGAATAAAGCAGTTGCAGTTATGGCATTTAGTGTAATCATATTTTAATCATGCGGAAGGTAAACATGAACATCATCAACATCAACTAACTCGAGGAGTACGTTTTACCTCCTCGCACAACGGTCCTTACATGTCAATCCATCATGCACATCCATATTCAAGTAAACTAACTGGGGGATGTCACGCAACCCGCCCTTGACCGTGGGCTCGGCTTTTCGAAAAGATTTAAGACTCTGATCAGAGATGTACTACTGTACCCACAAGGCACGCACTCATCTCAACGAGATGACCCATTTCACGGGAACTCGTGCCAAAACCTCAATATGAGATGTTCCAAGCGATAACCACCCGCTCTAGGTTTCGCCGGCGCGCCGGGCCGCATCCCGGCTAACGTCGCACCCCCTTTTGCGCCACATTGGTACAAGTCACCCGCAGGTGCAACTTGACCCATCTCCAAGTGGTGGCCTCGGTTTGGAACAACCCATACTTTAGTTAGGACTTACCCACTAGACTTGTGGTTAGTACGTAAGTGTATTGCAACGGATCCCTCAGACCGGTCCTTATAGTGCCCCGGGCGCGACTGACCAATGCCCTAGCTTGCACCCGGAACCCACCATGCATACACTCACAACCATGACTCATCACCAACAGAATTTCCAAAGATAAGAAGTATCGGGATCATATAATAGAACCATTTCACTACGACTCATTTTATCCTATAGCGGTCGTGCCAATACATTGGACACTAGCTAATATCATTCATCATATGGTGACAAGGAGGTTAGGCGAGATAGCATGGCTTGGGTTGCACATCAAGGTCGGGGGATCCTAAATAAATATAATGTAAGGGTTCATTTGACTAATGCATATACATAACCTATGTGTTTTAGCGATAGTCAATTCAGACATGGGTTCAATATGCTCAAAAGAATTGTTTGGTGACTTGCCTTGTTCAGCAAAGGGAGAGGGAGGGACTTCGGGGAAGTACTCCGGCTCCTCGGCGACGTCGTAGTCTTTTTAATATAAAGTAAAATAAAAAGAACATAACATCCAATCAAACAGTATAACATTACACATAAGTTAAAGTTGGTTTGAATAAATAAACTCAAAGGTTAAGGTTCTGGATTTTATAAATAATTTGAAAGGGATTAAAATGAAGGGTTGTCCTCTTTATAAACAAATGTTTAAATGTGATTAAGGTCATATTAAATCCTCAAATAAGTGTGAAATGAAAAGTTCATGTCAATTTGGTGGTTTTCAGTGAATGAACAGAAAGGAAATTAATAATAATTTTTCTGAAGTTTAAATATTTTAATCCATATTTTAATCCTAAAGGCTTTTGAGTAATTATTTGAATAAACATGAAAATGTCAAAATAAACCTACTGTTTTTATGGCATAAACATGTAGAGAATAGTTTTATGAATTTTCTAAAATTGGAATGGTAATTTTTAGAGTCCAAATGCATTAGATATGAATTTTGCAAGTTTAAAAGCATTTCTGGAATTGATTTTCAAATTTTAAACCTCTCGGGTCCACGGTGAGCCAGGCCCACGGTGAACCCGCGCACTGTGCGCGTGCGCCGGGTCGATCTGGACCGTCGGATCTGGATCCGGTGGCCAGGCGCGAGGCGGGAGGGTTAAGTGACAACGGACGGCCAGGATTAAAACGCGCGAAGGGGTACCACGTGGACGCACGAGATCGCACGCCGGGTTAAATGAAAATCAACGCGTGAGATTAAAACGTAACGCTTTGACCAGATCCGACGGCGCGGATTGGATCGCGTACGTGGGCTCACGTGCGTCGTCCGATCGCGATCGCACGGTCGGGATCAGATCCGACATGGCACGGGTACTCGACCCGTGCCGGTCGTCTTCTCCGACGACGGTGAGCGGGCCAGCGGCCACGGCGAGCGACGGCGGTCCTAGCTAAGCCTAGAAATGGAAGGGGGACGCTACGGCGGTCACGATGGTACCTTGGCGGTGGTCCGGGGACGACGGGACGTGGCCGGCGACGAGGGTAGACGGCGGAGTGGTTCGGGCTCCTCGTCGGCGATGGTGTTCCGGCGGGGTACGACGTCGGCGGAGGGGTGGCCGAGGTCGAGGTCGTCCTTGCGGTCACGTTGGTGGCGGAGGCACTGGCGGAGGTGGTCTGAGGCGAGGGCGAACGGCGGCCGGAGACGAAATAGAGGGAGTGCTCCAATCGGCGAAGTGCGGGCGCTCTGCTTGGTCTGAGTGCGGATGGTTGCGTGAACCGAACGCGGTGGAGGGCAAGGACTTAAATAGAGGTACCGGCGGGGGCAGGGAGGGCGCAATTGACGGTGGCCGAGGTTAATGACGCCATGACGCCGGTGAGCTCGGGTTGACGCGGTTCATCGAACCTGGACGCGATTCGGCCGAATTAATAGGGGGAAAACGGTCGGCGCGTTGAGGGGAATTCATTGCCGGCGAGTGATTAGGGTGAGGGGGCCGGCGGGGCGGATCCGAGGGAGTAAAGGTGGCCGGCGTAGTTTGGGGGGGCGACGGCGCGAGGTTGAAGGCGAAGCTGACAGGCGGGGGCCACTGGCCAGTGAGCGCGAGCGAGCGAACGGGAAGGCCGACGGGTGGGGCCACGATGTCGGGCGCGCGCGCGAGGGGAAGAGTTCGGCGCCGACAGGTGGGGTCCGATCGTCAGTGTGAGCGCGCGAGTTGAGTGGGCTGGGCCGGCCGGGAGAGAGAGAAGGGAGGGAGGGGAGCCCAATACTGTTCTAATGCTTTTCTGAATAAAAATAATTCCAGAAAATAGATTAAAAGATTAGGGCTACTTCCAAGGCTGGTAAAAATTTATAAAAATTCTCAAAATTATATTTTGGTCTTAGGATCATATACAAAAAGTTTCACCTCCTGATTTGGTCATCTACTCCATGTTGTAGTTCAAAAGGGTATAAAAGGGATTTAAAAGTATTTTCTGAAATAATAATTCCAATAAATTGAATTTAATTATATTTTTATTGTTTTGGAAAATTGGGGTGTTACAAACCTATCCCCCTTACAAGAATCTCGTCCTCGAGATTGGAACGCTACTCGAATAGCTCGGGGTATTGGGCTTTCAGCTCATCTTCTTTTTCCCAAGTGGCTTCTTCTGCGGGATGGTTGTTCCATTGGACTTTGCAGAAGCGGACGACGCGACTCCTGGTTACTCTTTCCTTGGTTTCCAAGATCTTGACGGGTCTCTCTATGTAGGTCAAGTCTTCTTGGACATTGAGTTGCTGAAGGTCGGCTTGCTCGGTGGGCACACGGAGACACTTCTTCAGCTGCGAGACATGGAACACATCATGAACGCCTGCCAAGGATGGAGGCAGTTCAAGTTGATATGCCACTTCTCCTTGTCGACGGAGGATCTGGAAAGGTCCGACGTAGCGGGGTGCTAGTTTGCCTTTCATGTTGAACCTTTGAGTGCCACGGAGGGGAGTGACTCGGAGGTAGACATAATCGCCCTCCTCAAAGGCTAGATCTCTTCGACGGTTATCGGCGTAGCTCTTTTGCCTGGATTGGGCTGCCTTCAGTCGGTCCCTTATGATCTTAACTTTCTCTTCGGCTTCTCTCAATAAATCTGTCCCAAACAGTTGTGATTCTCCGGTTTGATCCCAGAGCAACGGCGTTCTGCACTTACGCCCATAGAGTGCTTCGAACGGGGACATTTGCAGGCTGGCTTGATAGCTGTTGTTGTAGGAGAACTCCGCATAAGGTAAGTTCTTGTCCCACATTCCGCCAAAGTCTAGAGCACAAGCTCTAAGCATATCCTCCAATATCTGGTTGACCCTTTCGGTTTGACCGTCGGTCTGTGGATGATAGGCGGTGCTAAAATTCAGCCGGGTGCCGAGTTCCTCTTGAAGGTTCTTCCAAAACTTGGAGGTAAACTGACTCCCGCGGTCAGATACAATCTTCTTGGGAACTCCGTGGAGGCACACGATCCGGGTCATATACAACTCAGCCAACTTGGCGACAGTGTAAGTTGTCTTGACCGGGACGAAGTGAGCTACCTTGGTGAGTCGATCAACGATCACCCAGATAGAATCATGACCAGCTTGGGTCCGGGGTAGTCCTGTGATGAAGTCCATTCCTATCTCTTCCCACTTCCATTCAGGGACTTTGAGGGGTTGAAGAAGTCCAGCAGGTCTCTGATGCTCTGCCTTGACTCGCCGACATGTATCGCACTTGGCCACATACTCGGCTATTTCTCTCTTCATGCTGACCCACCAATATTTCTCCTTTAGGTCTTGATACATCTTTGTACTCCCGGGATGGATGGAGTATAGAGTATCGTGGGCTCCTTGAAGGATGAGAGTCTTCAACTCAGGTAGGTTGGGTACGCATACTCGGTTTCCGAACCAGATGGTACCATGTTCGTCCTCGGAGAATCCGGGGGCTTTACCCTTCCTCATGTTTTGCTGGATCTCCAGGATGTCTGGATCTTCCTTCTGCTTCTCTCGGATCTGGTCTATTAAGACAGGCCGAGACTCCAAGGCAGCGAGGTACTCTCGAGTGGTGATCCCTAGGTTTAGCCTTTCCATCTCTTTATAAAGTAGAGGAGCCTGGTCTTGAATCATGATGGCATTGCAGTACCCTTTTCGACTAAGGGCGTCTGCCACCACGTTTGCTTTGCCCGGATGATAATGGATGCCCAAGTCGTAATCCTTGATCAGTTCCAACCATCTCCTTTGCCTGAGGTTCAGATCTGGTTGGGTGAATATGTACTTGAGGCTCTTGTGGTCGGTGAAGACCTCACACCGGTTTCCCACAAGGTAATGTCTCCATATCTTCAAGGCATGAACCACGGCTGCTAGTTCCAGGTCGTGAGTTGGGTAGTTCAGCTCATGTGGTCTCAACTGTCGGGAGGCGTAGGATATCACCTTCCCTTCTTGCATTAAGACGCATCCCAATCCTTGACGCGAGGCATCACAGTAGACGTGGAAATCTTTCCGGATGTCTGGCAGAGTTAGAATGGGGGCTGACACAAGCTTCTTCTTGAGGGTCTGAAAGCTTTCTTCGCAGTCGGGGGTCCAATCAAACTTCACCTCTTTCTGCAGAAGTCTGGTCATAGGCTTGGCGATCTTGGAAAAATTCTCGATGAACCGGCGGTAGTATCCGGCCAATCCGAGAAAACTCCGGATCTCGGTCACGGTCGTTGGCTGTAGCCAGTTGGTTACCGCTTCTACGGTGGTTGGGTCCACTGCTATTCCTCCGGCAGATATTACATGACCGAGGAACTTCACCTCAGACGACCAAAATTCGCACTTGCTGTATTTGGCGTACAGTTGTTGTTCCCTTAGCTTTCCGAGGGTCAGACGGAGGTGAGTCTCGTGTTCTTCCTTGGTCTTGGAGTAAACGAGGATATCGTCGATGAATACCACGATGAACTTGTCCAAGAACTCCATGAATACATTGTTCATCATGTTCATGAAGAAGGCCGGGGCATTCGTGAGTCCGAACGACATCACAGTGTACTCGTAGAGTCCATAGCGGGAGGTGAAGGCAGTCTTGGGTATATCTTCCTCCCTGATCCTCAACTGGTGATAACCTGACCTGAGGTCGATCTTGGAAAACACCGAGGATCCTTTCAGTTGATCGAACAGGTCGTCGATCCGAGGCAACGGGTATTTGTTCTTGATGGTTACGTCGTTCAAGGCCCTATAGTCCACGCACATCCTTTTGGTCTTGTCCTTCTTCATGGCAAATATGACCGGTGCACCCCAGGGTGAGGTACTCGGTCGGATGTAACCTTTCTGCTCAAGGTCTTCGATGTTGCTCTTGACTTCGGCTAGTTCATTGGCGGCCATTCGGTATGGGCGTTTGGAGATTGGAGTGGTCCCCGGGACAAGCTCGATTCTGAATTCGATGTCCCGCTTGGGAGGCATTCCGGGCAGATCTTCGGGGAAGACATCTGCAAACTCCTTGACTATTGGTACCTCTTCAAGAGCTATCGAGCGAAGGGATGCTCCGAGTGGTTTGCGACTGACCATCCGGAAGGTGACGGTTACGCCTTCAGGACTGGTCACCGTGACGGACTTGTTGGCACAGTCGATCACTCCCTTGTGCTTCATCAACCAATCCATACCTAGTATAAGGTCGAGTCCGGTGCATTGTATGAGGACAGGCTCGGCCCGAAACAGCACTCCTTGGATGTCAAGTTGAACCTTAGGGCTGTAGAAGAGAGCTGAGGTCCTATTGCCGGGGGTGGCAATTACCATGGGAATGGGTAGAGGGAGCACGTCCAGATTGTTTGTTTTTGCAAATTCTTCCGAGACGAAAGAGTGGGTTGCTCCAGAGTCAAATAATACGACGGCCGGTATGGAATTCATTGTAAACGTACCGAGTACGACTTCAGGAGCCTCCTGAGCTTCCTCCGCGCTGATGTGGTTGACGCGGGCGCGTACGGCCTGGTGGGGTGCTGCGCCTTGGTTCTGCTTGGGGTGAGGACACTGGTGCGAATAGTGCCCTTCCTTGCGGCAGTTGAAGCAGACGACCGGCCTTCCTTGGCGATCTCTCAAGATCGGGGCCTTGGCGGCCGGTGCCGGCTGAACGGCCGGAGCTGGTGGAGCGGGGCGAGGATGCCCGGCGTTAGATCCACCGGCTGCATGAGGTGGCCTGTAGACGGGCCGAGGATGGTAGGCTGGCGCTGGTGGCGGAGGGACGAAGCGGGGCCTCTGAGTGTTCGCCTGCTGGTGCTTGAAGGCGATCATCTTCCTCTTCTTGAGGTCCAGCTTGTTCTGCTCAGTCTCTTGGATGAGCGCTTTATTGACCAGCCGCTGGAAGTCGGCGAAGTCGGCGGCGACGAGCTGGATGGACAGCTCATCCTTAAGTCCCCTGAGGAACTTGGCTTGGCGGAGGGCGTCGGTGCGCACTTCCTCCGGCGCGTAGCGAGCGAGGCGGTTGAACTCATGGAGGTACTCCATGACAGTTCGGTTGCCTTGTTGCAGGTCGCGGAATTCCTGCTGCTTGACCGCGATGACACCGGCGGGAACGTGGGCGGCACGAAAGGCGATGGTGAACTCCGCCCAAGTCACCATGTGGCCCTCTGGCTGGGATGCACGGTAGTTGTCCCACCATTCAGCGGCGGGACCCTGGAGCTGGTGAGTGGCGAAGGCCACTCGCTCCCGGTCTGTGCAGGGGAGGAGGTCGAGCTTCTTCTCGATGGTGCGAAGCCAATCTCCGGCCTCCATCGGGTTGGTCGTGCTCGAGAAGATGGGCGGGCGCACGCGCAAGAACTCGGAGAGCTGCGGAGCGGCCGCGGGTGCTGGTGCGCGAGGGGCTGGCTCCCCGTTCTGCAGACGGTCCAACTGAGCCTGTTGGTGCTGCATTTGGGTGAGGAGAGCGGTGATCAGATGGTTCTGATTCGCCATCATCTCCGCCAGAGTGGGGTGGTTGGCGGAAGGCGACCCGGATTGGCGCGGGCCCGTTGCACCCCAGTTGGGTACAACACCCTCGGGCGCATCGCGGCTTCCTCCTGCTCCGTTGTTGGAGCCGGTGTTCTGGTGGTCGGCCATCTTCTGAATATACAAAGCGATAAAGCAAAGAATGACGAAAAGATAATACCATCATATAAGATTCAAGCACATAATTATATATAGTGGCATAAAGTGTTTGTTACAATCAAGTTTTTATTCTACCCATGACACATTCGTCGTGGGCAGCACCACATACAAAATTTTGATTCTTATTTAGATAGCGTCTCCTAACGCCTACTCGCCACCGGAGGCGGTCTCCGTGCTCTCGGAACCACGAGTGCGCGGCTCCAGAGAGATGGTGGGCTCGAGAAAATTCTCGATAATGGAGTCGGAGACGAGGCCGGGGCGTGGTGTAGGGGCGCTGGTGGAAGGCCTGGCAGGGGAGGGTCGTGGCGGGATCCTCTTGGGGCGAGGGAGGGGCTCACGGATAGGCTTCTTCTTCCTTGGAAGAAGAGGAACCATCTCCGCGATGTCCTTCTGCAGCTCCATGATCTTGCGCTGCAGCTCGCCGTTCTGTTGGATTAGGTTCTTCGTTTCTTCACGAAGAAATGCGACCGCCTCATGGTGCTCGTCGGCGTCGAGCACCGCCTCGGTGTGGAGATCATCCATGGCCTGCAGAAGACGCGACTGCCGGGCCATGACCGGATCACGCACGGAGTGAACTCCGAGGTAGATGCTACGGTGGGCTCCGGGAGTACGCTTCGGCACAAGCCGGAAGGATGAGTTCTGAAGACGATCGTCGTAGATCATCCTCAGCTCCATGAGGGCCTGGAGGGCGACTCGTTGGCACGCGACGTCGAAAGTCGGGCCTCCAAGTGCGGTGGTGTAGGGCGGCAGATGCTCTCCGGAGCCATGGACGGTGAGGGAGACGTCGCAAGGCCCGGCGAACTCGTCGGGGTAGACTCCTTGAAACTCAGGTTCGAAGAGGAACCCGAGGAAGGTGAGCATCATGCGGAGCTCCCGGACGAAGCCCTCGTAGTGGCGGCAGTAACTGTGGACTTGGTAGACTGGCATCTACAAAACAATAAGTTGAATAAAAGTGAGGAGAGGAACAAAGTTTATGAAGTAGATTTTCAAGAAATAATTTCCTATGGTTAATGGCTAGGCGGGTCTGTTTGGCTTCCTACAGTCAAGTCGGCTCTGATACCATCTTGTAGCGCCCCGATTTATCAAAATCGAGACATTATTGAATTTCCATCGAAAAACAATAATTCAAGAGGTTCATCATGCGACAACGTACATACGGTAAAATCCATGGTACGCAGAACATATTTATTACAACATTGTTTCAGTAAAAACAGTAATAAAGTAATTAAACAACGGCATGACGAACGTCTTCTTCAGGATCTTTCTTCTTGACTGGGTTGCTACTCCAGACCGTCTTCAAGATAAGCATCCTCTGTGGGGTCCAACGGGTATGAGTACAAAAAGTACTCAACAAGCCACCGCAAATGCAAATAATAATGCGGGATAACAAACAAGGAAGGATAATGGCTAACAATGCGGAATAAAGCAGTTGCAGTTATGGCATTTAGTGTAATCATATTTTAATCATGCGGAAGGTAAACATGAACATCATCAACATCAACTAACTCGAGGAGTACGTTTTACCTCCTCGCACAACGGTCCTTACATGTCAATCCATCATGCACATCCATATTCAAGTAAACTAACTGGGGGATGTCACGCAACCCGCCCTTGACCGTGGGCTCGGCTTTTCGAAAAGATTTAAGACTCTGATCAGAGATGTACTACTGTACCCACAAGGCACGCACTCATCTCAACGAGATGACCCATTTCACAGGGAACTCGTGCCAAAACCTCAATATGAGATGTTCCAAGCGATAACCACCCGCTCTAGGTTTCGCCGGCGCGCCGGGCCGCATCCCGGCTAACGTCGCACCCCCTTTTGCGCCACATTGGTACAAGTCACCCGCAGGTGCAACTTGACCCATCTCCAAGTGGTGGCCTCGGTTTGGAACAACCCATACTTTAGTTAGGACTTACCCACTAGACTTGTGGTTAGTACGTAAGTGTATTGCAACGGATCCCTCAGACCGGTCCTTATAGTGCCCCGGGCGCGACTGACCAATGCCCTAGCTTGCACCCGGAACCCACCATGCATACACTCACAACCATGACTCATCACCAACAGAATTTCCAAAGATAAGAAGTATCGGGATCATATAATAGAACCATTTCACTACGACTCATTTTATCCTATAGCGGCCGTGCCAATACATTGGACACTAGCTAATATCATTCATCATATGGTGACAAGGAGGTTAGGCGAGATAGCATGGCTTGGGTTGCACATCAAGGTCGGGGGATCCTAAATAAATATAATGTAAGGGTTCATTTGACTAATGCATATACATAACCTATGTGTTTTAGCGATAGTCAATTCAGACATGGGTTCAATATGCTCAAAAGAATTGTTTGGTGACTTGCCTTGTTCAGCAAAGGGAGAGGGAGGGACTTCGGGGAAGTACTCCGGCTCCTCGGCGACGTCGTAGTCTTTTTAATATAAAGTAAAATAAAAAGAACATAACATCCAATCAAACAGTATAACATTACACATAAGTTAAAGTTGGTTTGAATAAATAAACTCAAAGGTTAAGGTTCTGGATTTTATAAATAATTTGAAAGGGATTAAAATGAAGGGTTGTCCTCTTTATAAAACAAATGTTTAAATGTGATTAAGGTCATATTAAATCCTCAAATAAGTGTGAAATGAAAAGTTCATGTCAATTTGGTGGTTTTCAGTGAATGAACAGAAAGGAAATTAATAATAATTTTTCTGAAGTTTAAATATTTTAATCCATATTTTAATCCTAAAGGCTTTTGAGTAATTATTTGAATAAACATGAAAATGTCAAAATAAACCTACTGTTTTTATGGCATAAACATGTAGAGAATAGTTTTATGAATTTTCTAAAATTGGAATGGTAATTTTTAGAGTCCAAATGCATTAGATATGAATTTTGCAAGTTTAAAAGCATTTCTGGAATTGATTTTCAAATTTTAAACCTCTCGGGTCCACAGTGAGCCAGGCCCACGGTGAACCCGCGCACTGTGCGCGTGCGCCGGGTCGATCTGGACCGTCGGATCTGGATCCGGTGGCCAGGCGCGAGGCGGGAGGGTTAAGTGACAACGGACGGCCAGGATTAAAACGCGCGAAGGGGTACCACGTGGACGCACGAGATCGCACGCCGGGTTAAATGAAAATCAACGCGTGAGATTAAAACGTAACGCTTTGACCAGATCCGACGGCGCGGATTGGATCGCGTACGTGGGCTCACGTGCGTCGTCCGATCGCGATCGCACGGTCGGGATCAGATCCGACATGGCACGGGTACTCGACCCGTGCCGGTCGTCTTCTCCGACGACGGTGAGCGGGCCAGCGGCCACGGCGAGCGACGGCGGTCCTAGCTAAGCCTAGAAATGGAAGGGGGACGCTACGGCGGTCACGATGGTACCTTGGCGGTGGTCCGGGGACGACGGGACGTGGCCGGCGACGAGGGTAGACGGCGGAGTGGTTCGGGCTCCTCGTCGGCGATGGTGTTCCGGCGGGGTACGACGTCGGCGGAGGGGTGGCCGAGGTCGAGGTCGTCCTTGCGGTCACGTTGGTGGCGGAGGCACTGGCGGAGGTGGTCTGAGGCGAGGGCGAACGGCGGCCGGAGACGAAATAGAGGGAGTGCTCCAATCGGCGAAGTGCGGGCGCTCTGCTTGGTCTGAGTGCGGATGGTTGCGTGAACCGAACGCGGTGGAGGGCAAGGACTTAAATAGAGGTACCGGCGGGGGCAGGGAGGGCGCAATTGACGGTGGCCGAGGTTAATGACGCCATGACGCCGGTGAGCTCGGGTTGACGCGGTTCATCGAACCTGGACGCGATTCGGCCGAATTAATAGGGGGAAAACGGTCGGCGCGTTGAGGGGAATTCATTGCCGGCGAGTGATTAGGGTGAGGGGGCCGGCGGGGCGGATCCGAGGGAGTAAAGGTGGCCGGCGTAGTTTGGGGGGGGCGACAGCGCGAGGTTGAAGGCGAAGCTGACAGGCGGGGGCCACTGGCCAGTGAGCGCGAGCGAGCGAACGGGAAGGCCGACGGGTGGGGCCACGATGTCGGGCGCGCGCGCGAGGGGAAGAGTTCGGCGCCGACAGGTGGGGTCCGATCGTCAGTGTGAGCGCGCGAGTTGAGTGGGCTGGGCCGGCCGGGAGAGAGAGAAGGGAGGGAGGGGAGCCCAATACTGTTCTAATGCTTTTCTGAATAAAAATAATTCCAGAAAATAGATTAAAAGATTAGGGCTACTTCCAAGGCTGGTAAAATTTATAAAAATTCTCAAAATTATATTTTGGTCTTAGGATCATATACAAAAAGTTTCACCTCCTGATTTGGTCATCTACTCCATGTTGTAGTTCAAAAGGGTATAAAAGGGATTTAAAAGTATTTTCTGAAATAATAATTCCAATAAATTGAATTTAATTATATTTTTATTGTTTTGGAAAATTGGGGTGTTACAGGGACATACTCGAGCCTATGTGGGTGCGTAGGAGTAGGGGGTGCAGCCAGCGTGGGATAATGTAGCGTAGTCGCGGGCGGTGGGGGCGCACAATATGTGGTAGGGGCGGTCTGACCGGCCATAGGGCCAGTTTGACCGAGGGTGTGATAGCCGATCGGACTGGCGTGATGGCCGATCTGATCGACAATGCCATATGTCGTCTCGGTCATGGATGACGTGGCCGTAGATGCTATGGTCTTCCTAGTACTCTCGTCGGTCCTACTGTGTATGTGATGGACAGGGGGTACACTAGCTATCGAAGTTGGGGAAGCGGACTCGGAAAAGACGAATCTCCTAAACATCGCCTCCATTTTTGAGTCGTCTATGGCCTCTACGTGGTTTGCAACGGTAGCTCTAATGGCCTGGTATACTGTGTTGACTATCTTTTGCTCGATGTCCTGGGAGGACATTCGAGGATACGATGGTGTTACCTAGCTCCCGGAGAGATCGGGGATGTCAATGTCGCGCTTGACAAAGCCCCCGTGGGTCTTGGTGAAGCGCCCAAGTAAAAGAGCATGTAGCTCCCTCGTCTTGGTCTTGATCTCTGCCCTATCCTCCTTAGAGAGGTCGTCGAGGATGGGGACGATGATGTTGTCGTCGTCAATCTGCATGCTCCCCACTGGATCCATCGACGTCGAGAGTCCCGTTGATGTAGAAGTAGTAGGTGTACCCATCGCTGATGTAGAAGTGCTTGGCATGTTTCTCCCCAGCGAAGTCGCCAAAAAGTGTGTTGACACTAAAATACGAAGATCAAAATGCCAAACGCACTGATGCCGATCTAATGACCCAAAAGCGCGTGGATACTTAGAGGTAAACCCCTAAACGTAACATGACACCGACGTCACATTCCGACGATCCTTAAATAGTGGTAAGGGAATAACGGAGTCACCAGACAATCAAATAATATCAATTAAATTATTCAACTAACCGATGTGTGAGAAAAGGTAATTAAACCGACCAAAATAGGGCCGATTCAACCAAAGGGGTCCTAGCGGCCAGACCAACCTAAGCACGCAGGTCAGACCGAGGGTGCGGGTATTCCGACCGAAGGGGTCCTCTGGTACAACCTATGAAGGGGCCCCAAAGGGTGACCTTTGAAGCGTGTAGTGAAAACAACCGAAGGGGTCTCCGGCCCTCAGCCTTCGGTTAGTTGGACCGAAGTGAAGTCCCCGGTCAGACCAGAGGTAGCCGATAGAGACTCCGGAGGACACTCTGGCGCTTGCTGTGAAGTGTTCATGAACCGCTGCGCAAAGCCCAGTCGGACCGTCCTTGTGCCGCCGGTCGGACCGAGGCGTGCCGGCGTGTCAGATGACCGCGTGGCACGAGCCGGTAGACCGAAGGGGTGCCGCCGGTCAAACCGACAGCCTCTGAAGGGTGGCCTCCAGACTCCGGTGATTGTCTCGACTGTGATGGATAGATCCAAAACTCCTGGCCTATGGAAATAAGATAGAAATACTGCAAGAAACACCAAGAGATCAAAGCAATTCGGCCAAAGGACCGAATCACCAATAGAAACTGAGAAAATCGATAAAAATCCATTACGTAGATGAAATAGACGATTCACGAGTGAATCGACAAGGACTTACCATGATTACGACGCGGTGGACTGGTGGTTTCTAGCGCAAACCAGCAAAGATGTACGTTAAAGCTAAACCTAGGGCAAGGAAAGTAGATTGGAATAAAAGTGTGATTCAAAACTAGGGTTTTGAGTTGATCTTTGGAGATACTCTTTGAATTGACATTGCCCCTATATTTATAGGTGGTTGTCTTGGGGTTTCCTGGTGTTTAATTCAACTAGGAGTCGACCAAAAGTGGTTAAGATTTAATTGAGATAAAAATAACCTGAAAACAGATTTTGCCCTTCAGACTCAGGTTGGGCCGGTCCGACCGGACCTACATGGCTGATTGGACCGGCCTGCCATGAAAAACATATTTTCGGCCTAAATTATAAAAATCGATGTTTTGACAATTTCAAACATTAATATAATTTTTTGCTATCAACAACTCCCACCAAACAGAGATTAACTGGACCGCCGACCAACCCGATATATTGTCTTGTGAGTGTTGTGGCTCTTTGGGGCATGTAGCTGAAGTTAGCTAGAGATCCTTGCTCTATCGCTGCACGATACTGGTTGAGACTTGCGAGCTCTCACTGTGTGTAATGTGTGCGCCTGCCAGTGGCATCCAAGAAAAATGAGCAGAACGAGACTCTACGTTGAGGGGCTTGCCTTGTAGCGGACAGACTCCCTGCGAGGTAGATCCTCGTCAGCCCCTTGAACGTCCGCGTTGATGTCATGGAAGCCGTTCACCCTGTCGTCGCCTGCTGAACACACATGACGAGAACAACCGGAGAAGAGAGGAAATGGTAAAGGAGGTCGTGGTGTGGCTGCCGCCAGCCCGCCACTCATTTGCCGCTTCATAAAGAAATCAAATTCTTTACCCACAAACGCTACATCCAGATCTCCTATCGGAAGCAAGAATGGCATCTGGTCTTCTCCTTTCTTCCCCCTTTCCATCTTACTTGCCGTTTGCTCCCCGTAACTTAGTTGTTTTGGGTAGGAGTTGGTGGGAGGAGGAGAGAGAAGCACAACCCATTGGCAACGGCATGGTGATCCACGTACTGTGTCCAAGAATGAAAGTTGGTGTTAAGGAGGGGAGCTATGGTTTTGTGGATGAGTAGCGGTAGTGGCTGATAGCAGGCTTGGTCGGGCATGCACCAAGGAGAAGATGAACAGTGTAGTAGCAATATAGGCAATACTCTAGTCTAGTACCCTACAAGTGGGTCCAAATGGCATAAACAAAAGTATTAGGAAATACGAAAATTTATAAAAATGTCATTATAAGTTTCTGTAATTTGAAAAATATCACTGTTAGTGACTGTGTAGGCTCCTTCTGCCATGACACACCAATGACATATTTTAAAACTGAAAAAATTATAATAGCATAGAAAATTGGGTTAATTTTTTCTGTGCCATTACGATTTTTACGGTTTGCCAAAATGCCATCGTTGTGTCACTGCCAGATGGGGGCCGCCACAGTCACTGACAGTGGCATGTAGGCAATTTCTGAAAATTATAATGGCATGTCAGTAATTTTCCCTAGAAAATTTAACCCTAGGAAATAATAATGGCATGAGAGCAAATATGCGAATAGTAATGATATATTTGGTGATTCATAAAACAACGATGACATGGAGGGAATTAACCCTTTTTTCTTTTCCTTCTCCCTTCCCTCTTTATTCTCCCTATCCTCTTTATTCTCTCTTTCCTTTTCTTCTGAATAAATAATTAGATACATGCCATTACAATTTTATGATTTTGAAGAAATGCTATTACAATTCGCATATTTAGATTTATGCCATTATAATTTAGGTTAATAGATGTGACACCGTTATTCTCGGCTTCGCCAAAAATATCACTATATATAATTTCGCTAATAGCTAAAATTCTATTATTATTTGCCGGTCTATACCTTGTGCCATTTTATAACCAAACTGATAATACGGACCCACCTGTAGATGACTTATTTTTCTGTATTGCCGTGTTTCCCTCGCTACAGGTAATGGTTACATGCCATTACTGCAACTTGTGTGCTCAACAGCTTGCACCATGTCGAGCACTCGAGCTCCAGCCTCACGACGACGAGCGGGAGCAACGTAGAGGCGGAGTGGGAGCTAGCAGCGGAGGTCGCCAATGGTGTTGTTCGGCAAGCTGCTCCACCGCCGGAGGATAAGCTGAAGGCGGAGACGGCGGCGAGAACGACAGTGCGAGGAAGAAGCTTCGGCTGACCAGAGAACAAGAGGGCCAAGACGAAGCTGAAGACTGAAGCAGACAGAGGCGGACTGCGAGCTGCTGCCATCGCAGGTCCCCAAAGGTCCTAGAGCTCAGGGACGCCATCACGGGGCTCACCCTATACCTATAGGAGGTGCGCAACCTTGTGGACCACCTGCAGGAGCGGCTCGGCGTCTCCGCTGCCAGCCCACGCACCCACAGCCGTCGTCGCGGTGCCCGGCGCGGGCGCCGGTGGCACTGCCGTGTCGATGAGCTCTCGACAGAGAAGACGAAGACAGGGAAGAAGAAGGAAGAAGACAATGGAGGAGAGAAGAAGGGGTAAGATTGGCAATATGAAAAAAATCGATGCCTGCAGGTGTGCCTATATTGTCAGTTTGGGTATAAAATGACACAAAGGCATCGACCGACAAATAATAATGGCGTTTTAGCTATTAGCGAAATTATAGTGGTATTTTTTGCGAAGCCAGGAATAACGGTGGCACAAAAGCTATTAACCTTTATAATTTTAGCTTAGTTTTGTAGTTCTCTGAAATTGTAATGGTATATTTTAGAATTCTTTAAAATTATAATGACATATTTTAGAATTGTCTAAATTTATAATGGTATAGTTCGGATAATGGCATAGTTCGGAGTTCTATGAAATTGTAATGGCACGAATCTAAATATATGAATGGTAATAGAATTTCTTTGAAGTCACAATATTATAATGGCATGAATCCAGCTGGCTAGCTGCCTGTCTACAATGAGGCGAACTTGCCCCCTTTGCCCAATGTATCATCAAAGCCATGGATGGACTAGTTTTCTTAACCTTCTTTCTCCTACTAGCAGCGTGGGGCTATGGTCGGGCGCTAGCTGGTGCAGGCGGCTGGGCGTAAGCCTGGGCGGTGGTAGTGCACCAGGCGGGGATGCGGCGATGTAGTGGTGGGGTGCTGGTAGGGTTACAGAGGTCCGCCGAGTGGGGCTTTCATGTTGTGCGGGCTTGGCACTGGACGGAGCACCGATAGGGTTGTGGTAGGGCACCAGTTAGGACGATGACCGAGGTGGTGCACTAGCGAGGGTAGTAGAGACAAATTGTTGAAGAATGGCTGAAGAGAGTAAGACATTGAACATATGAATCAGAACACACATTCTAAATATCAGCAATATTGTATATATTTTTGTATCAGAAAAAATATCTAAATTTGTATTCATATAAAAAACTGAATCTAAAAAAATTCATATACAAATATGTTTCCAAATTCAATCGGAAACTATTCGAATCAATTTCAACCTATTGCCTCCCCTCACATGACAACCTGCTAGGCAGGTGAGTCTACTCCACTTTCTCTCGAAGGTGAGAGGTCGATGAATGGCTCAACTCCCCTCTTCTTCCTCTTAGGTTTCCTGCCAGCAACATCTCTCCAGTGAACATGCTGCTCTTCTTTATTCCTTTCTTGATTATGGCTTCTTCTGCATATCTATCCTCTAAGTAAGCTCTAGATCATTTAGATCTCAGAGGACCAATTGGCTTCTCTGAGATGAAGCTAATTGGGATTTGGGACTGATAAAATTTGTGTGTATGTTTGGACTCGACGTGAAATTTCTGCCCTTGTGTTCAAAATTGAACCATGTATCTGCTAGTAACTAATTCTCTGAATTCTGATTATTACCCATGAAATGCATTGATCAAATGTTAGAACATGTTTGGTCAAAACAGAAAATGATTTTATGAGACTAATTGGTGTTGGAGAGAAATCACAGAAACATAATTTTGGGATCTAAAAAACAAAACTGAAACCACAATTCTGGGGGCTAAAAAACAGAACTGAAACCAAAACTCTTCTTCTCATTTCTCACATTGAACTTGGCTGATTTGGGGATACATATAGGATGAGCTCTAGGCAACTCAAGAAAGGAAAAAAGCTAACCTACAACTCAAGAAGGTGCTGCTGTTAAAGCAGAAAAGAAATTATGCTAAAGTAAAAGCTAAAAAGTAAAATTGTCCACACATGCAGACTTTGAACTAAAATGGACAATTCATATGGACCACTTGGACTAACAAGACTTATCCTTTCAATCTCCCCATAAGTCTTGTGTGGCACCCTTTTAGAAAATTGGAACCATCCATCAATCTTGTCGTCGTTGGACCCGCTACTGAGGAAGATGTGGGAGTGCGGCTCGTCGACGTGGAGAAGAGCGGCGACAGTTGGCATGGGAGGGGAGTGCAACTCGATGGTCCCATGTATGAGGAATAGAGCAAGCTCATCACCCCTCCTGTGCTTGCGCGACATGTGCCTGACTATCACGCTTCGTTTACCGGTAGTCCCTGGCCCAATGGTCAATCTTGTCACAGTTGTGACAAGTGTCATCACGGATGACCTTATAGTCACTGTTGGCATCACCAGTAGCGCCTCCACGTGCCTAGGGAGCCTTGCAGCTCCTTATGTGACTGGTGTTTGTAGCCACTCGATGAACCTGGTGTCTCCCCCTTCTTCCGCTTCCACTGGCGGGCGAGCCATTGCTCCTCGGTGACGAGAAGCTTTCCACCGATGGTGACCGTCTCTGAGAGACGTAGATGCTCACGGTTGTTGATGGCCTTGAGGCAACTCGTCACCTCCTTGATTGTTATATTGGAGAAGTCTAGCAGCGTCTTGATCGATAGAGCGACATGTGTGTACTTCTTGAGGATGACACGGTGAAACTTCTCGACGACTTTCTCCTCGTTGATGTTGTCATCACCGTACCATGCCATCTACTACATCAAGCTGGTAAGATGGAGAGCAAAGTCATCGACATCCTCCCCCATCTTGAAAGCCAGGCGGTCCCACTCCTAATGTGGCTTCTGCTACATGGATCTACATGCGCAGTCATCGTCGATGCATGCCACAGCGATGGCATCCTAGGCATCCTTGGTGTTCTCCTTGTCCACAAGGGTGGGCTGCATCTCTAGTGGAATGGTAAAAAGAAGGGCCTCCAGCGCCCTCTGATCCTCCGTGAAGTTGGTATCGTCATATTGCACCACATCCCACATATGATGTGCCCGCATCTTCACCTTCATCACCATGGACCACTTGTTGTAATTGGTCTTGGTGAGCATGTGCCATCTATTGGGACATGGGGAATCTACGCTTGTCGGCAATTTCAAAATTTTTGCCCTCAAACCATGGAACCATGTGCATGAGGGATCATGAATCGTTACCTTCTAACACGAGATGTGCTTGTGCAACGGAAGAAGATGTTAGGGAAACACGTCCTCGCTTATCATTTTCTTGCAATCGAGAATCATCCAGATTGCAACAGAACACTTGAGGCAGAACACGTCCATTGAGGTAGAACACAAATACAGATTGTGATCGAGAATCATACTTGTCAGTCTAAAAGCTAGCATCGGTGTAACCACTTACAACGAGCTCCTCTTCACCACCATAAACTAGAAACATATCCTCAATTCTTCTAAAGTACTTGATGTATAATTTTTATTATAGCCCAGTGACTTTCACCTAGGTTTTACTGGAATCTGCTTGTAACACTTAGAGCATATGAGACATCTAGGCGTGTACACAACATGACATACATGATGGACCTGATCATGGAGGCATACATGATCGATTTCATTTTTTCTAGCTCATAAGGTGTCGAGGCACACTGCGTCTTACTAAGAGAAATACCATGTGACATTGATAGAAAATCTTTCTTGGAATTCTCCATTTTGAACTGCCTCAAAACCTTATCAATGTACATACTTTGGCTAAATCCAATTAACCATTTTGATCTATCTCTATAGATCTTTATGCCCAAAATATATCCTGCCTCTCCAAGATCTTTCATTGAGAAACTATTTTTCAATGAATTCTTGACAGCATTCAACAAAGGAATATCATTTCTGATCAACAATATGTCATCCACATATAAGACCAGAAATACAAGTGAGTTCCCACTAGCCTTTTTGTAAATACAAGGCTCTTCTTCGTTCTTGATGAAGCCAAACCCATTGACTACCTCATCAAAATGAATATTCCAACTCCGAGAAGCTTGCTTCAGCCCATAAATAGACTTTTGCAACATACAAATTTTTCCAACATTTTTCGAATCGTCAAGACCTTCAGGTTGTGTTATGTACACATCATCACTTAGGTTTCCATCTAGGAAAGATGTCTTGACATCCATTTGCCATATCTCATCATCATAAAATGCGACAATTGCTAGGATGATCCAAATAGACTTATGCATGGTGAAGGGCGAAAACGTTTCATCATAATCAACACCTTGAATTTGTCTGAAACCTTTCGCTACCAATCATGCTTTATATATGTGAACATTTTCATCAACATCTATCTTTTTATTAAAGATCTATTTGCACTAAATAGTTTTTACACCATCGGGTGGATCGACCAAGTTTCAAACTTGGTTTTCTCGCAGGGACTCTAATTCTTATCTAATAGCTCTAAGCCATTTCTCAAAGTCTGGTCTTATCACTGCTTCTGCATAGGTCTTAGGTTCCTTGTTGTCCAACAACAACATGTCGTGCTGCTCGGTGGTCAAAAATATGAACTACTCCGGCACATGACTCACCCTCCTGGACCTTCGTGGGGCTGGTGTCTCAACAACAGGTTTTGCAACCCCTTGCATGTCCTGTTGTGGTTCAGTAGGATCTGGGACACTTTCTAGTGGCTCTTGAACTTCTTCGAGATGCATCGTTCTCCCACTCACCCCTTTTGAGAGAAACTCTTTCTCAAGAAACACACCATTTCGAGTGACAAACACTTTGCCCTATTCTCTATCATATAAATAGTATCCATTGGTTTCCCTAGGATATCCCACAAAGAATCACTTGTCAAACTTAGGAGTGAGCTTATCAGACGTCAAACGTTTGACATATGCCTCACAACCCCAAATATTTAGAAAAGACAAGCTGGGATACCTCCTAGTCCATATCTCATATGGTGTCTTCTCTACTAACTTAGATGGAACTCTATTTAACGTGAAAGTGGCAATTTCTAAAGCGAGTCCCCAAAAGGATAATGGAAGATCAACATGAATCATCATCGACCGAACCATGTCGAACAAAGTGCGGTTCCTTTGCTCGAACACCCCATTCCACTGAGGCGTGTCGGGCAAAGTCATCTATGGAACAATTCCACACTGCTTCATATGATCACTAAACTAATGGCTTAAATATTTACCTCCACGATCAGATCGTAGAAATTTAATTGTCTTGCTCATATGATTTTGTACCTCATTCTGGAACTCATTGAACTTTTCAAAGGATTCTCACTTATGCCTCATTAAGTAGACATAACAATATCTACTCAAATCATCGATAAAAGTGATAAAGTGCTGAAAACCACCTCTAGTGGTATGACTCATCAATCCACATACAATCAGTATGTACTATGACCAATAGCTCTTTCGCCCTCTCACTTTGACAAGTAAAAGGTGTATTTGTCATTTTTCCAAGTAAATAAGACTTACATATGCATATGATTCAAAATCAAATGACTCCAAAATCCATCTTTATGGAGCTTCTGTATGCGCTTCTCATTTACATGACCCAAATGACAATGCCACACATAGGTAGGATTAAAATCATTGAGTCGACGTTTATTTGTATTAATGTTATAAACATGTGCATCCTCAAGATTCAGAACATATAACCCATTTAACAATAGATAAGTGCCATAGAGCATACCATTCGAGAATATCAAACAACAATTGTTCTTTATCATGAACTCATAACCTTCTTCCTCTAAACATGAAAAAGAGATAATGTTTCTGCCAAATGCTGAAACATAATAACAATTATTCAATTCCAGAACTAATCTTGAGGGTAGCGAAAAAGAATAAATATCGATGGCCAACACTGCAATTTTTGCACCATTGCCTACGTGAATATTCAATTCACCTATTACACACTTCCTTGTCCTATTCAGTCCGTGCAATGATTTACAAGTATGAATCATTGATCTAGTATCAAATACCCACAAATCATCTGGACGAGCAGCAAGATTGATTTCAATAATATTAATACTTGAAGTAGAAGCGGAAGTCTCATTTCCCCCTCTACTTCTTGATTTCTTCCAAGTAACACTTGCAGTTCTTATACAAATGATCAGTTTTGCTCACAAACAAGGACTTTGAGGTACTATACCTCTCGGCCCAAGCTTGGTTCTCTAATATGTCTTGGATTCCCACAATCATATTATGGGCATCCTTATTCTCATCTTGCTTCCGAAGCTCAGAGGATAAACTTGTGGGCATTAGACAACTAACATCAAGCGATTCATTAGAGTGCTTCTCATAAGCACTCCGATCCACTACAGATGCATTATCAGCTGTGTAGTCCCGAAATGAGCGATAAGAGGGGGATTGAATTGGCGCCTCAACAGATTATTTCAAATTGATGGCCGTTTCTAAACACCCAATGCTCCTTTAAAAGAACAAGCTAAAGCAAAAAGATTTCACAGCAAAATACCAGAAAAGCTAGTGCTATCACTTTCATGTCAAATATGAAATGATGTGACAGTATGATAGATCATAAAAACTAAAACTAATCTAGCCTTCAGAAACAAACCGATGTCCTGATTAAAAAGACACTGGTGCAAAGCACACAAGGCAGATTAACAACTACTCATAGACTAGACAAGCAGACCATCAAATGTTGAGTAAACATTCATCGATCATAGGTGTTTCATAAAACACAAACTAAACATCAATAGTGCATAAGAATTTAATTAGATGCTGAAAATAAATGTAGTCGTAGATGATTCAACAAACACTTGACATGCACTAGGACCACACAAATATATCAATGAATAAGCATTTTACAATCTGAAAATAAATTATTTGCAGCTATTAAATCATGCACGGATTAATCAACAGAAATAATTACAAGTTCACAAGGATCGAGAATGAACTTACTATTCTTGCGTGCACTATTTCGGGGCTATGTGTTACTGCATTGTACATCCTCCACACGGACAACTCCACTTCTCTACGCCGCCGCTTAGGCTTCCGCACCAATCGATAGACTCCAGTATGCCAGATGCCACCACCACAGAAACCACACCGAGAAAACACTACCCCATAGTGACTCCTCGCAAAAACTGACGCATAGTGCTTCCTCAAGAAAACCAACTTCAGTTATCCAGAGAAGATAAAAACTGGATTTTGGCTACTGTAGATAGCAACAACTTGTGCTAGCGCCTGCTGCTCTGCACCGAACCACGTGCCACTGCTTGCGCTAGACTGAAACATGTCGATCGTCGGTTCTACGGAGGAACCAAGACAACACTACAGTGGGCGCCCTGGTCCTATGCTGGATCTACGCGCCGGTAGATAACCACCGCCTCACACAGAAATCGCGGAGTATACAGCAGGAGCGCTTGCTGGCAGAGAAAAACCATGCGCAAAAATCACTCAGCCAGTGAACGAGCATAAATCGCCATGAACAGTCACCACGATGATCAAGGATTTCTGGAAATTGGTAAAGTAGTAAAGTGAACTCTGGTTTGAAAGTGGTTGAGTTAGTGGAAACCCTAGGACTAGGCGGCCTTTTATAGGCAATTAAAAAAATAGGAAAAGAGAATACTCCTAGGGTTTTTTAAAGACTCGAAGGCCACATGGCTAAAAACTTAAAATCCTATCTAAAGATAGTTTGTCCTGATTCGAAGCCTTCATAGCGACTACGGCTTCTCTTCAGGACGCTTGGATCTTGATCTGATGGTTTTGAGCCGAAACCGACATGTGTCACCAATCCGTGAACTCGATCGCTAGCAACTCTCTCCCGCTCTTGATCCCTCGAGCCGCCTTCTCACTTGCATTGACCTCCCTTTCGCTGACTTGTTCAACATGTTGTCCCGATCATTCACCCATCCATGTCTTGCTCTATCTCCACATGTACGCCTGAGATCTTCCTCAACTTCATCTGGCATCCTTGACCACCTGACATCAAGCTCCCCGCTTGATCCTGATCACCCGCCGTTGATAGTTGACTAGCATCTCAACCCTACACACATGAGACAAGAAAAACACGAATCTCCACACAACACACATCTTAATTCACACTGATCCCATCACAGGCACACACACGCCCAAACCCTGAACCAAGCAAACTTGTCAATCACTCATCACAAAGATAAAACCATAGTACAAACCCCACTTGGTTTCTCAATCTCCCCCTTGATGAGTGCATTGACAACTTCCAAACGAAACACAGATGAATGTTGAAGTTCAACGCACAAGTGACCATAAAAACTCAAAAAAGAGCAAAACATGTCACTTACTTTTAAAATTCTCCCCCTTGACAAAAGATCCCCCCTTCGACAGAAGCAAGACACTATTTCTCCCCTTTGGCAATGCAGGCATCAAGGTGATAAAAATGATGCAAAGAGAGGTGTAAGGGTGAATGTATATGCAAGCTTCTGAAACATGATTAGCAACAATTATGGTACAAACAAGCATTTGCCTTTAATATTGTCTAAAAGTACTACATGATAAGCTCATATGAATCATATCCAAAGACAATCAAGAGCAAGCATTTTCAGGTTTAGCAAACAAAAGCATCACCACTCAAACTAGCATACTTGACATGGTAAAGCATAGGATGCAAAAGCTAGCAAATACTTCCCAGTCATGCATAGTCAAATAACATGAAGCTTCAGCAAACCTGTTTTGCAATATTTTCAAGCTTTTTATCCTTTTTCTTTTGATTTTAGTGCCAGGGGTTATTTGCATGTGCACCTTATGCTAACCGACCAAGCTAAGCCTAGGTCAAGCAAAGACCATCAGAAGCTTAAAGCATTAGTCATGACATACACTACAGTGTCTTAGTTCGTACCAAAGTGTTATGGTAAGCGGTCTAGAACAATGCAGTGCAACAAAGCAAACCCACCTGGATCTTTTCAATATCAGCACAAAAAGGTATGGATATCAATTTCATGATTTTTTATCAATTTATAGTACAAGATTTCCATGAAAAGCATTTAAATGTTCAAGTTGCATGTTTGCATCCAAGTGTAAAGGACTTAGTTACCAGACCTGTAAAATATAGCAAAAGCATTCAATCTACTCATGCTAGTTACCAAGACTAAGCAGTGATCATGTTTTAATTTTCAGAATTAAAAGTCATGCTCATGACAATTATCAAACATATTCAATAGAGCAAAATCATCATGATTAAAGACAATAATTCAAAGGCATATATAGGCAAGTACATGTAAAAGTTGTTAATCATATGACAGAAGCTTATGCAATGACCCACAACTCCCCCTCACAAGATGCCATAAGGATGACAAACACCAAGCTCTCCTCTCGAAAATGCAAAGCGAGAAGCATTAAGAGGCTTGGTAAAAATGTCAACAAGAAGCTAGTTCTGGGTATCAACATATCTCAATTCAATATCACCCTTTTCATTGTGGTCTCTCAAAAAGTGACAACGCACATCAATGTGTTTGGTTCTAGAATGTTGAACTAGGTTGTTGGCTAAGCTAATGGCACTAGTGCTATCATAGAAAAGTGGAACACCCTTAAAATCCAAACCAAAATCCTGCAAAGTAGAAACCATCCACAAAATTTGTGAGCAACAATGTCACGCCCTCGATTTAATAAATCAGGACCTTTATTGAAATTCCATAGAAAATCAATAAAAACAAGACGTTCATCATGCGACCACGTACAATACGAGCAATCATTCACGGTTCGTAGACCGCATTAGTACAAAAGTGAATAAAGATGAAGAGAAACTAATAAAACAAAGGGGTCCTAGATGAACGCCTCCTTCCAGTCTCGCCTTGACTGGGTCGCTACTCCAGACCTTCATCCTCCTCGTAGTAGACGGGCTCTGGTGGTGTAAGTCAATGAGGGTGAGTACAAACATACTCAGCAAGCCACCGGATGCAAATATAATGCAGAGTAATAACAAGGGAGATAGTGACTAATTTTGTGGAAAAGCATAATTGTAAAGCATTAAATGTGATCAATTTATTAGTACCGAAATGTAAGCATGTGTATGCATCATCATCTTCTAACTCGAGGGGTACAGTCAGCCCCACCTCACTCAACAGTCCTTACATGCCATGAATAACACAACCATTCAAACAATTGTAAACTAACTGCGAGTAGTCACACAACCCGTCCTTGACCGTGGGCTCGGCTTTTTGAAAAGATTAAATACTCTGATCAGAGGTGTACCACTGTACCCACAAGGCACACACTCATCACTTACACCAAAGTGTAACGAGATGACCCATACCATGGGAACTCGTGCCAAAACCTTCCATATGGTCCTCCTCGACCGATAACACACTCTTATGGGTTTCATATGGTGTCCCGACGCGTCGAGACTCACCATACCCCCCTTGAGCCACGTCGGTACAAGTCACCCGCAGGTTGCCCCTTGCCCCCTCCACTATGGTGCATCGAGTCGGATTGTTCCATACTTTCAGTTAGGACTTACCCATTAGACTTGTGGTTGGTACGGAAGTGCTTTGCAACAGATCCAGCAGACCGGTCCTTATAGTGCCCCTGGTGCGACCAACCAATGTCCTAGCTTGCACCCGGAACCCACCATACTTATAACATAGACAACTCCAACAGAGTCCTAGAGACAAGAATAACGGGGAAATTCATATAGTAGAATCCATCTATCTACGACTCATTCTTTTTATCCTATAGCAGTTGTGCCGGTACATTGGGCACTAGCTAATATTTTATAGTAGAGTGACAGGGAGTTAAGGCTCAATAAGCATTGCTTGGGTTTGCACACAAGGATGGAGATCTAATAAATATAAGTGTAGGGCTTGATATTTGACTAATGCAATATTATCCTATGGGTTATAGCGATAATTTATTAAAACATGGGCCCAATGATGATCAAAATGGGGTTGTGACTTGCCTTGATCAGCAAATGGTGAAGGTGGAACCTCGGGGTAAAACTCCGGCTCCTCGACGAACTCGTAGTCTTCTCGATACGGAAAAAGTAAATAAAACATTCAATAAAGCATCACAAATCATAAACATACAAGTTTTATGACTCAAATATGTGAATTGAGCTTTGTTATACTGAAGTTATATTTAATAATATTTAAAGGTTAAAGTTTTGGGGTTTTTCCTAATTTATTCCATGAATTATTAATTTATCCCTAAGGGGTTTTTATTTATTTAATTAATAAGATTATTTTGGGCAATAGTAGTATACTGTTTTTATGGCATTAATGTGTAGAGAATAAAATGCTGAATTTAACAAAATTTGAATGGTGAAATTTGGAGTTAAAATGAGTAAGTTATGAATTTTCAAAGTTTAAATCAATTTATGGAATTTTATTTAAATAGAAAATGAGCTCTGGTCCATGGTGAGCCAGGCCCACGGTGGACCCGCGACTGTGCGCGTGGACCCGAGTGATCTGGACCGTTGGATCTGGATCCAGCGGCCAGATGCGAGGCGGGAGGGTTAAATGTTTTGGACGACCGAGATTAAAACGTGCGAAAGGGTATAACGTGGACGCACGAGATTGACCCGAGGGTTTAAGTTGTGATCAATGGCTGTGTTCGCCTGGTACCTAGTTTGATCGGATCCGAGGGCCCGGATTAAATCCCGAAGGGATTTGATCTTAGTCCCTCCGATCGTGATCGGATGGCCAGGGATCCATCCGCCACGGCACGGGCGTAAGGGGCACGTACCCCCTTCATCTCCGGCGACGGTGGCCTCGAGTGCGGCGGCGACGGCGACGGCGAGGGCCTAGAGGCCTAGCATTATGCGAAAATGGAAAGAGGAGGCTATGGTGGTCATGACTGTACCTTCAACGGCGATGATGGGCAACGGATGGCGGCCGGCGGCGAGGGTAGACGGCGAGGGGCGTTCGGGTGCTCGACTGAGATGGTGATCTGGCGGGTTCCACGGCCAACCGAGGGGTGGCCGAGGATGGGTGGGCTCCGGCGGTCACGACGGTGGCGACGGCGTGGACGGTGGGTGCCGGAGTCTACGACGAACGGCGGCCGGAGGTGGAGCAGGAGAGAACTCAGAAAAAGTGGCGCGGGGGCTCGGGAGTGCGTGGCTAGCTGCGAGGGTGTGAGGTCTCGGCTGCGGTGGTCAGGAGGGGATTAAATAGGAGGGGTTGCCGGTGTAGGATAGGAAAAGGAACGTAGGGTTCCCTTATCTCCGGCGAGGTTCCAATTCCCCTCGGATAAGCTTCCATAAACCCGATTACGCGTGAACTAAAGATGGAAGGGGGTCACGGTGGTCTGAGGAAGGGATCCCAGGGCGTATCTGGCCGGATCGGGGAGGCTGGCGGCGAAGCAGGGAAGGGGATCACCGGAGAGAAGGAAGGGGGATCCCCTTCCAACGAGGAAGACGAAACTGACAGGTGGCCCCCACCTGTCAGCGAGCGAAGCAGAAAAGAAAGGGCCGACAGGCGGGCCCTAGTGACCAGAGAGCGAGGGACGGGCTCGGGTGGCTGACGGGTGGGCCAGGCGGGGGACGGGCGTGGGGAGGAGAGAGGGGACGTGAGTTTCGATAGGTTGGTCCCACCTATCGGTGGCTGGCGGTCGGACTAGGCCGGGCTCGGGGCAGATTGAGGGTTTGGGCCCATTTAGGTTTATAAATGTTTTCTGATTTAAAATAAATCCAGTAATTCATTTATTTGATTAAGGGTTGAATCACTATTGATAAAAATTTGTAAAAATTCCTGAAATTATGTTTTGGCCTCTAGTTTATCCCATAAATTTTTCAAGTCCAAATTTTGAATATTTCTCCCTGTTTGGCTTTAATATGGCTCTTTTAGGATTTTCTTTAATAAATAATTCCAAAAATTCCTTTAATAATATATTTCTTTATTTTATTTCTTTTTAAATCTTGGGGTGTTACAATCCTATCCCCCTTACAGAGAATCTCGTCCTCGAGATTTGGATCGATCCTCGAATAGCTCAGGATGCTGGGCTTTGAGTTCTTCCTCTTTTTCCCACGTAGCTTCCTCTACGGGGTGATTGCTCCACTGGACTTTGCAGAAGCGGATGACGCGACTTCTGGTGGTCCTTTCTTTGACTTCCAATATCTTGACGGGCTTTTCCACATAGGTCAGATCCTCTTGAACATCCAACTGCTGAAGGTCTACTTGCTCGGTCGGGACTCAGAGACATTTCTTTAATTGGGACACATGGAACACATCATGTACCTCAGGTAATGAGGGTGGCAGTTCCAACTGATAAGCGACTTCGTCTTGGCATCGAATAATAGGAAAAGGTCCAACATATCGAGGTGCCAACTTTCCTCTCATGTTAAACCGTTGAGTGCCACGGAGAGGGGTAACTCGAAGGTAGACGTGGTCTCCCTCTTCAAAGGCTAAATCTCGACGACGATTGTCCGCATAGCTCTTCTGTCGAGATTGGGCTGTCTTGAGTCGGTCTCTGATAATCCGTACCTTTTCTTCAGCTTCCCGAAGGATGTTTGTTCCAAATACCTGGGATTCACCAGTTTGATCCCAAAGTAGAGGCGTCCTGCACTTACGTCCATATAGGGCTTCGAACGGGGACATCTGAAGGCTGGCTTGATAATTGTTGTTGTACGAAAACTCGACGTATGGTAAACTCTTGTCCCAAGTCCCTCCAAAATCCAAGACGCATGCCCGTAGCATATCTTCCAATATCTGATTCACTCTTTCCGTTTATCCATCTGTCTGAGGGTGGTAAGCAGTGCTGAAGTTCAGTCTCGTTCCCATCTCCTCTTGAAGGTTCTTCCAGAAACGAGAGGTAAACTGACTTCCTCTATCGGATACTATCTTCTTGGGCACTCCATGAAGACACACGATGCGGGCCATATACAATTTTGTGAGCTTAGGACCACTGAAGGTTGTTTTGACGGCTATGAAGTGTGCTACTTTTGTTAGCCGGTCAATGATTACCCAAATAGAATCATATCCAAGTTGGGTCTTTGGGAGTCCGGTGATGAAGTCCATACCGATCTCTTCCCATTTCCATTCAGGCACTTTAAGTGGCTGTAATAGCCCTGCGGGTCTCTGATGTTCTGCTTTTACTCGTCGGTAGGTGTCACACTCTGCGACAAACTGGGCAATCTCTTTCTTCATGCTAACCCACCAATAACGTTCTTTCAGGTCCTGGTACATCTTGGTACTTCCGGGATGGATGGAGTATAAAGTATCATGGGCTCCCCTTAGAATAAGGGTCTTTATCTCCGGTTTATCCGGCACATAGATCCTGGGTTCCAAACCATATGGTGCCATTTTCGTCCTCAGAGAATCCTGGGGCCTTACCTTGTCTCATGTTCTTCTTGATGGCGGCTATATTCGGGTCTTCTAACTGAGCTTCACGGATCTGCTCGAATAGGACTGGTTGGGTCTCCAAGGTGGCTAGATATGCTCATGTGGTTAACCCGAGGTTTAACTTTTCCATTTCCTTATATAGTAAAGGCGCGTGATCCTGAATCACGATGGCGGTGCAGTATCCCTTATGACTTAATGCGTCAGCTACCACGTTTGCTTTTCCAGGATGGTAGTGAATACCTAAGTCATAATCCTTTATATATCCAACCATCACCTTTGCCTTAGGTTGAGATCCGGTTGCGTGAAGATATACTTCAAACTCTTGTGATCCGTAAAGACTTCGCAGCGGTTTCCAACCAAATAATGCCTCCAAATCTTAAGGGCGTGCACAACAGCGGCCGATTCCAAGTCATGTGTCGGGTAGTTTAGCTCATGAGGTCTCAACTGACGAGAGGCGTATGAAATAACCTTCCTGTCTTGCATAAGAACACATCCCAATCCTTGGCGAGATGCGTCGTAGTAAACATGGAAGTCCTTCCTGATATCCGGTAGGGTCAGTATAGGTGCTGATACCAGCCGGGTCTTGAGGGTGCGAAAACTTTCCTCGCATTCGGGAGTCCATTCAAATTTTTCTCCCTTTTGTAATAACTTGGTCATAGGCTTGGCTATCTTGGAAAAATTCTTGATAAATCGGCGATAGTAACCTGCCAAACCAAGAAAACTTCGTATCTCTGATACGTTGGTGGGTGGCAGCCAATCCGTAACTGCTTCCACGGTGGCAGGATCTATTGCGATACCTTGGGCAGAGATGATATGTCCAAGGAACTTCACTTCCGTCGTCCAAAACTTGCACTTGCTGTACTTGGCGTATAACTGATGTTCCCTTAGTTTCCTAAGGTCAACCGGATGTGAGTCTCGTGCTCTTTTTGGTCCTTGGAATAGACGAGGATGTCATCTATAAATACCACGATGAACTTGTCCAAATATTCCATAAACACCTTATTCATCATATTCATGAAGAAAGCTGGGGCGTTAGTAAAACCAAAAGACATAACAGTGCACTCATATAATCCATAACGTGAGGTAAAAGCTGTCTTGGGTATATCCTCCTCTCGAATCCTCAGCTGATGATATCCGGATGACAGGTCGATCTTGGAAAATACCATAGCTCCTTTCAGCTGGTCAAATAGGTCATCGATCCTGGGTAACGGATATTTGTTCTTGATGGTTACCTCATTCAAGGCTCGGTAATCCACGCACATACACTTAGCCTTGTCCTCTTTCTTCTCAATGAAGATGATGGGGGCTCCCCACGGGGATGTGCTAGGTCTGATGTAGCCTTTCTTCTCAAGGTCCTCCAGTTGCTGCTTCATCTCAGCTAGCTCATTGGCGGCCATCCGGTATGGTCGCTTGTAAATGGGGGTGATTCCGGGCACCAAATCAATCCGGAACTCGATGTCCCTCTTGGGTGGCTGTTGCGCCCCGATTTACCGAAATCGGAACATTATTGAATTTCCATAGAAAAACAATAATACAAGAGGTTCATCATGCGACAATCGTACATACGACAGTATTAATGGTACGCAGACCATAATTATTACATCAGAGTTGGAATAAAATAGTAATAAAAGTAAATAGCATGACGAACATCTTCTTCAGGATTTTTGCTTGACTGGGTCGCTACTCCAGACCGTCTTCATAGTAGGCATCCTCTGTGGTGTTCAACGGGTATGAGTACAAAAAGTACTCAACAAGCCACCGCAAATGCAATAATAATGCAAGGTAATAACAAAGGAAGGATAATTGGCTAAAAGTGTGGAAAAGTACATTTTCAGTTATTGCAGTTAATGTAGTCATGTTTTATCATGCGAAAGTAAACATGAACAATAATAACATCATCTAACTCGAGGAGTACGTTTTACCTCCTCGCACAACAGTCCTTACATGTCAAACCATCATGCACATACATATTCAAAGTAATCTAACTGTGGGATGTCACGCAACCCGCCCTTGACCGTGGGCTCGGCTTTTCGAAAAGATTTATGACTCTGATCAGAGATGTACTACTGTACCCACAAGGCACGCACTCATCCCAAATGAGATGACCCATACCACGGGAACTCGTGCCAAAACCTCGGCATGAAATGCTCCAAGCGATAACCACCCGCTCTAGGTTTCGTCGGCGCGCCGGGCCGCATCCCGGCTAACGTCGCACCCCCTTTTGTGCCACATTGGTACAAGCCACCCGCAGGTGCTACTTGACCCATCTCCAAATGGTGGCCTTGGTTTGGAACACTCCATACCTTAGTTAGGACTTACCCATTAGACTTGTGGTTAGTACGGAAGTGTATTGCAACAGGATCCCTCAGACCGGTCCTTATAGTGCCCCGGGTGCTACCGACCAATACTCTAGCTTGCACCCGGAACCCACCATGCATACACTCACAACCATAACTCATCACCAACAGAAATCCAAGGATAAGAAGTAACGGGGATCATATAGTAGAACCATTTTACTACGACTCATTTTTATCCTATAGCGATCGTGTCAATACATTGGACACTAGCTAATATCATTAATCATGTGGTGACAAGGAGGTTAGGCGAGATAGCATGGCTTGGGTTGCACATCAAGGTCGGGGGATCCTAAATAAATATATTGTAAGGGTTCATTTGACTAATGCATGTATAACCTATGTGTTTTAGCGATAGTTTAATCAAACATGGGTTCAATATGCTCAAAAGATTGGTTTGGTGACTTTCCTTGTTCAGCGAAAGGAGAGGGAGGGACTTCCGGGAAGTATTCCGGCTCCTCAGTGGCGTCGTAGTCTTCCCAATATAATTAAAGTAAAATAAAATAAATACAACATTCAATTAAACAATATAAAACCACACAACAAGCACATAGGTTTAAATTGGTTTAATTTAAAGAGAATCAAGTTATTGAACCTCTGAAATTCATTTTATAATTCATTTGAAGGGAATTATAATGAAATGTTGTCCTTTGTAAAAAAGGGTTTTAAAAGTGATTAGTCTCATTTTAAGTTTCCTAATAAATTTTAAAATGAAAAGTTCATGTCCAAATTAGTGGTTTTCAGTATATGAGCAGAAAGGAATAAATATAAACTTTACTGAAGTTTAAATATTTGAATTTATATTTTTACACTAAGGGCATTTGAATACCTATTTAAATAAATATGAAAAGTCCAAAGTAAACCTACTGTTTTTATTGTATGAACATGTAGAGAATAATTTTACAAATTTTCTGAAGTTGGAATGGTAATTTTTGAAGTTAAAATGCGCTAGATATGAATTTTACAAGTTTAAAACAGTTTCTGGAATTTAATTTAAATTTAAACCCCCTCGGGTCCACGGTGAGCCAGGCCCGCGGTGAACCCGCGCACTGTGCGCGTGGTTTGGCCCAATCTGGATCGTTGGATCCAGATCTAACGCGCAAGGGCGAGGCGGGGCATTTAAGTGATAACGGACGGCCAGGATTAAAACGCGCGAAAGGGTCCCACGTGGACGCACGAGATCGAGCGCGGGTTTTAAATGGAAATGAACACGCGAGATTAAAACGTAACGCTTTGACCAGATCCAACGGTGCGGATAAGATCGCGCACGTGGGGTCACAAGGCGTCATCCGATCGCGATCGCACGGTCGAGATCAGATCCGACACGGCACGGGTACTCGACCCGTGCCGGTCGTCTTCTCCGGCGACGGCGAGCGGGCCAGCGGCCACGGCGAGCGACGGCGGTCGTATCTAGTGCCTAAAATGGAAAGAGGGCAACAAGGAGGTCACGAGGGTACCCTTGCGGTGACGAAAGGTCGACGGAGCGAGGCCGGCGATGAGCGAATGCGGGGAAGGCGTTCGGGTCCTCGGTGGCGACGGCGATCCGACGGGGTTCGGCGTCGACGGAGGGGTGGCCGAGGTCGGGGTGGTCCTCGTGGTCGCAGCGGTGCGGTCGGCGAGGGCGGAGGGGGACTCCGGCGACGGCGAGCGACGGCTGCAGGACGAGCGGTGGCGGTGCACTAAAACGCGGAATGCAAGAGCTCTGTTTGTTCTCGCAGTGTGTGATCGTAGCGGTGCAACGCGGACAGCCAGGGGGTTTAAATAGGGTCGTCGGCGGGGGCAGAGGGGGTGTGATTGGCGGTGGTCGGGAGTAAACGCGTTTTTAAACGCCGGCGAGCTCGGTTGCAAGGGTTCAACGCACCTGGATGCGATTTGGTCGGAATTTAAGAGGGGGAAACGATCGGCGCGTTGAGGGGAATTCATTGTCGGCGATGGATTAAAGGGAGGGGGCCGGCGGGGGTGGATCCGAGGCGGGATTAGGGCTTCGGCCGGCGAGGGGGGATTTGGGGGCGGATCTCGCAGGGACGAAGGACCTGACAAGCGGGGGCCACCGGCCAGCGGGCGTGAGCGCGCGAGCGAGAGGGCTGACGGGTGGGGCCGTGGTGTCGGGCGCGCACGCGAAGAGAGGAGGGCTCGCTGACAAGCGGGGCCCGGGTGTCAGTCCGAGCGCGCGGGAGGGAGTGGGCTGGGCCGGTCGGGAGAGAGAGAAAGCGAGGGGAGGGGCCCGTTACTATTTTAAAACATTTGTGAATAAAAATAATTCCAGGAAATAGATTAAAATTTTAGGGCTACTTCCAAGCTTGGTAAAAATTTATAAAAATTCTCAAAATATATTTTGGTCTTAGGATCATACACAAAAAGTTTCATCTCCTAGTTTGGCCATTTACTCTATGTTGTAGTTCAAAATGGGAAAAGAGGGTATTAAAGGAATATCCAAAATAATAATATCCAGGAAATTGAATTAAACAATATTTTTATTTCTTTGAAAATTTGGGGTGTTACAGTGGCATCCCTGGTAAATCCTTCGGAAATACGTTCGGGTATTCGCAGACTACTAGTATCTCTTCCAAAGTAATCTGGTGCAGCCTTGGTCTCCCGGACTTCAGGCTCGGCATCTGGAATGTGACGGCAGTCCCTTCTTCACTAGTCACAGTCACTTGTCTCCGGGCGCATCTTATCACACCTTGGTGTTTATTGAGCCAATCCATTCCTAGAATGAGATCCAAGCCTTGGCATTCTATTAGGATGGGGTCAGCCCAGAATATTGTGCCTTGGATATCTACCCATACCCTTGGACTATAGGAATGGGCTAGAGTTTGTTTGCCAGGGGTGGCTATTAGTACGGGTCTTGGTAGTTCACTTATGTTCAGATTGTTCTTTTCCACAAAAGTTGTCGATATGAAGGAGTGCGTAGCTCCAGTGTCAAATAAAACCACTGCAAGGGTCGAATGTACTGTGAACTTACCCATGACGATCTCGGGTGCGGCTTGGGCTTCTTCGGCGGTGACGTGGTTGACGCGGGCGCAGATGGCAGGGTTTGTCGCGACTCCTTGTGCACGCTTGGGGTGGGGGCACTGGTGGGAATAATGCCCCTCCTAGCGGCAGTTGAAGCATACCACGGGCTTGCCGTGCTTGTCGCGCAGAACCTCTGCTTTCTTAGCAGGTGCGGGTGGAGCGGCTTGTGCGGCGGGAGTGGGGCAAGGCTGTCCGACTCCGGTGTTGGCGGCGGGTCGCGGTGGATGGTAGACCGGGCGTGGATGGTATTGGGGCGCCGGTGGGGGAGGTGTGAAGTGGGGCCTCTGCCCCATGCCTTGGTTCTGGTGAAAGACGATCATTCTTTTCTTTTTCAGGTCGACCTTATTCTGCTGGGTCTCCTGAATAATAGCTTTATTCACCAACTTTTGAAAGTTGGCGTAATCTCCGAAGATAAGTTAAAGGGAGAGCTCATCCTTCAGCCCCCGGAGGAACTTGGACTGCTTGGCCGTATCCGTATGGACTTCTTCAGGCGCGTACCGGGCCAACCGGTTAAACTCATGCAAATATTCGGTGATGGACCTGCTTCCTTGCTGCAGGTCCCTGAACTCCTGTTGCTTTTGGGCAATAATGCCATCTGGGACGTGGGCCAGCGCGGAAGGCGGCGGAGAACTCCGCCCAAGTGTGGACGTGTCCCTCGGGCAAGGTCTCGCGCAGGTTGTCCCACCATTCTGCGACGGGACCCTGGAGTTGATGGGCAGCGAATGCTACCCTCTCCTGCTCAGTACAAGTCAGGAGGTCTAACTTCTTTCCAATCGTCCTCAACCAATCACTAGCCTCCATGGGGTTGGTGGTGCTTGAGAACGTGGGAGGGTGGACTCGGAGGAACTCCGAGGGCTGTGAGGCGAGGGCGGGAGCGGGAGTGGCAGGGTGAGGCAGCTCAGGCTATTGGTGGAGGCAAAAGAACTGAGCCTGCTGCTCTTGCATCTGCTGCTGCTGCTATTGCATCTGGTTCAGTAGGGCAGCTACCAACTGGTTTTGGTTGGCCATCATTTTGGCCAACGTGGGGTGGTTGGCGATTGGGACTTGCCTTTGCCCAGTCGCTCCCCATTGGGGCAAGTTGACGTTGTCCCCTCCATTCTGGGGAGCATCAGGAACCTTGAGTGTTCGTCATCCTGAAGTTTCCAAAATAGACAACGCTTTCTTAGGGGGAAATGATACTAAGCTTTATTTCAAAATGCGTCGTTCTTGCGATTACATTTATTTATTTAATTCTTTACTCATGCCTTATATTTGACATGAGTGGCAATACAATCCAAAACAAGTAAAAGAAAACAATCAATCGTAAGAACTACGTCTATGGTAGCTCACGGGACGACTCGACCACGGGCTCGATGGAAATGGTCGGGGTGGTGGAACTGGAGGGTCCGACGGGAGGTGCGCTGCGGGAAATCCTCTTAGGCCTCACGGTGGGGATCCGAAGTGATTTTCGCTTGCGGGGCGGAAGGGGTGCGACCTCCTCGAGATCCTTCTTCAACTCCTCAATCTAGTGATGAAGATGGGGATTGTTGGCGACGCGTTGTCGTAGGATCTCATTCTGGCGTCTTAACTCCTCTACCTCGGCATCCAACCGGTGTCCCTGCTGGGTACGGTGACGAAGATCTCCGTTCTCGCGGTTCAGATCCTCAGAAGAGTGACGGTAGAAGTCGATCGTGTCGCACTGCCCGTTGGCATCCTGCAGTGCCTCATAGTGAAGCTCATCCATTGCCTTCAACAACTGTACAGTGTGTCCAACCGCGGAGTGGCGCTGGGAGAGTGTACTGGCGTAGACGCTGTGGGGACTCCCTGGAGTGCGAAGGGGCACAAAATGATAGTCCGTGTCATAGAGCTCACTGTCGTAGATCATTCGGAGCTCGGTGAGGGCCTGGAGGACAGTGCACTGGCTGGCAACCAAGAAGGTGGGTCCTCCGCCTCGATAGGTGTGGGTTGTCTGTGTAGTAGGCTGGATGACGATGGTGACCTCGCAATAGCTTTCTTCTTCATCGGGGAAGACCCCGTGAAACATTGGCTCACGCTCGAATCCGAGGAATCCGACGAGCATGCGAAGCTCACAGATGAATCCGGCCTCGTCACGAAGAGTCCCACTCATGGTATGGACCGGCATCTACAAAAGAGAGAAACTTTTGTGAAAACTCCAGAAGATGAGAGGGTAAGTAGTTTTGTAAGAAAATATGGCTAATATCAGCCCTAGGGTCAGGTTTGTTTGGCTCCCTACAGTCAAGTCGGCTCTGATACCATCTTGTCACGCCCCGATTTAATAAATCAGGACCTTTATTGAAATTCCATAGAAAATCAATAAAAACAAGACGTTCATTATGTGACCACGTACAATATGAGCAATCATTCACGGTTCATAGACCGCATTAGTACAAAAGTGAATAAAGATGAAGAGAAACTAATAAAACAAAGGGGTCCTAGATGAACGCCTCCTTCCAGTCTCGCCTTGACTGGGTCACTATTCCAGACCTTCATCCTCCTCGTAGTAGACGGGCTCTGGTGGTGTAAGTCAACGGGGGGTGAGTACAAACGTACTCAGCAAGCCACCGGATGCAAATATAATGCAGAGTAATAACAAGGGAGATAGTGGCTAATTTTGCGGAAAAGCATAATTGTAAAGCATTAAATGTGATCAATTTATTAGTACTGAAATGTAAGCATGTGTATGCATCATCATCTTCTAACTCGAGGGGTACAGTCAGCCCCACCTCGCTCAACAGTCCTTACATGCCATGAATAACACAACCATTCAAACAATTGTAAACTAACTACGAGTAGTCACACAACCCACCCTTGACCGTGGGCTCGGCTTTTCGAAAAGATTAAATACTCTGATCAGAGGTGTACCACTGTACCCACAGGGCACGCACTCATCACTTACACCAAAGTGTAACGAGATGACCCATACCACGGGAACTCGTGCCAAAACCTTCCATATGGTCCTCCTCAACCCGACAGCACCCTCTTATGGGTTTCATATGGTGTCCCGACGCGTCGAGCCTCACCATACCCCCCTTGAGCCACGTCGGTACAAGTCACCTGCAGGTTGCCCCTTGCCCCCTCCACTATGGTGCATTGAGCCGGATTGTTCCATACTTTCAGTTATGACTTACCCATTAGACTTGTGGTTGGTACGGAAGTGCTTTGCAACAGATCCAGCAGACCGGTCCTTATAGTGCCCCTGGTGCGACCAACCAATGCCCTAGCTTGCACCCGGAACCCACCATACTTATAACATAGCCAACTCCAACAGAGTCCAGAGACAAGAATAACGGGGAAATTCATATAGTAGAATCCATCTATCTACGACTCATTCTTTTTATCCTATAGCAGTTGTGCCGGTACATTGGGCACTAGCTAATATTTTATAGTAGAGTGATAGGGAGTTAAGGCTCAATAAGCATGGCTTGGGTTTGCACACAAGGACGAGGATCTAATAAGTATAAGTGTAGGGCTTGATATTTGACTAATGCAATATTATCCTATGGGTTATAGCGATAATTTATTAAAACATGGGCCCAATGATGATCAAAATGGGGGTTGTGACTTGCCTTGATCAGCAAATGGTGAAGGTGGAACCTCGGGGTAAAACTCCGGCTCCTCGACGAACTCGTAGTCTTCTCGATACGGAAAAAGTAAATAAAACATTCAATAAAGCATCACAAATCATAAACATACAAGTTTTATGACTCAAATATGTGAATTGAGCTTTATTATACTGAAGTTATATTTAATAATATTTAAAGGTTAAAGTTTTGGGGTTTTTCCTAATTTATTCCATGATTTATTAATTTATCCCTAAGGGGTTTTTATTTATTTAATTAATAAGATTATTTTGGGCAATAGTAGTATACTGTTTTTATGGCATTAATGTGTAGAGAATAAAATGCTGAATTTAACAAAATTTGAATGGTGAAATTTGGAGTTAAAATGAGCAAGTTATGAATTTTCAAAGTTTAAATCAATTTATGGAATTTTATTTAAATAGAAAATGAGCTCTGGTCCATGGTGAGCCAGGCCCACGGTGGACCCGCGACTATGCGCGTGGACCCGAGCGATCTGGACCGTTGGATCTGGATCCAGCGGCCAGATGCGAGGCGGGAGGGTTAAATGATTTTGGACGGCCGAGATTAAAACGTGCGAAAGGGTATAACGTGGACGCACGAGATTGACCCGAGGGTTTAAGTTGTGATCAATGGCTGTGTTCTCCTGGTACCGGTTTGACCAGATCCGAGGGCCCGGATTAAATCCCGAAGGGATTTAATCTTAGCCCTCCGATCGTGATCGGACGGCCAGGGGTCCATCCAGCACGGCACAGGCATAAGGGGCACGTACCCCCTTCGTCTCCGGTGACAGCGGCCTCGGGTGCGGCGGCGACGGTGACGGCGACGGCGAGGGCCTAGAGGCCTAGCTTTTTGCGAAAATGGAAAGAGGAGGCTACGGTGGTCATGACTGTACCTTCAATGGCGATGATGGGCAACGGATGGCGGCCGACGGTGAGGGTAGACGGACGAGGGGTGTTCGGGTGCTCGACGGCGACGGTGATCCGGCGGGTTCCACGGCCAACCGAGGGGTGGCCGAGGATGGGTGGGCTCTGGCGGTCATGACGGTGGCGACGGCGTGGACGGTGGGTGCTGGAGTCGACGGCGAACGGCGGCCAGAGGTGGAGCAGGAGAGAACTCAGAAAAAGTGGCGCGGGGGCTCGGGAGTGCGTGGCTAGCTGCGAGGGTGTCAGGTCTCGGCTGCGGTGGTCGGAGGGGATTAAATAGGAGGGGTCACCGGTGTAGGATAAGAAAGGAACCTAGGGTTCCCTTATCTCCGGCGAGGTTCCAATTCCCCTCGGATAAGCTTCCATAAACCCGATTACGTGTGAACTAAAGATGGATGGGGGTCGCGGTGGTCTGAGGAAGGGATCCCAGGGCGTATCTGGCCGGATCGGGGAGGCTGGCGGCGATGCAGGGAAGGGGATCGCCAGAGAGAAGGAAGGGGGATCCCCTTCCAACGAGGAAGACAAAACTGACAGGTGGCCCCCACCTGTCAGCGTGCGAAGCAGAAAAGGAAGGGCCGACAGGCGGGCCCTGGTGACAAGAGAGCGAGGGACGGGCTCGGGTGGCTGACGGGTGGGCCAGGCGGGTGACGGGCGTGGGGAGGAGAGAGGGGACGTGAGCGCCGACAGGTTGGTCCCACCTGTCGGTGGCTAGTGGTCGGACTGGGCCGGGCTCGGGGCAGATTGAGGGTTTGGGCCCATTTAGGTTTATAAATGTTTTCTAATTTAAAATAAATCCAGTAATTCATTTATTTGATTAAGGGTTGAATCACTGTTGATAAAAATTTGTAAAAATTCCTGAAATTATGTTTTGGCCTCTAGTTTATCTCATAAATTTTTCATGTCCAAATTTTGAATATTTCTCCCTGTTTGGCTTTAATATGGCTCTTTTAGGATTTTCTTTAATAAATAATTCCAAAAATTCCTTTAATAATATATTTCTTTTATTTTATTTCTTTTTAAATCTTGGGGTGTTACAATCCTATCCCCCTTACAGAGAATCTCATTCTCGAGATTTGAATCGATCCTCGAATAGCTCAGGATGCTGGGCTTTGAGTTCTTCCTCTTTTTCCCACGTAGCTTCCTCTACGGGGTGATTGCTCCACTGGACTTTGCAGAAGCGGATGACGCGACTTCTGGTGGTCCTTTCTTTGACTTCCAATATCTTGACGGGCTTTTCCACATAGGTCAGATCCTCTTGAACATCCAACTGTTGAAGGTCTACTTGCTCGGTCGGGACTCGGAGACATTTCTTTAATTGGGACACATGGAACAGATCATGTACCCCAGGTAATGAGGGTGGCAGTTCCAACTGATAAGCGACTTCACCTTGGCGTCGAATAATAGGAAAAGGTCCAACATATCGAGGTGCCAACTTTCCTCTCATGTTAAACCGTTGAGTGCCACGGAGAGGGGTAACTCGAAGGTAGACGTGGTCTCCCTCTTCAAAGGCTAAATCTCGACGACGATTGTCCGCATAGCTCTTCTGTCAAGATTGGGCTGTCTTGAGTCGGTCTCTGATAATCCGTACCTTTTCTTCAGCTTCTCGAAGGATGTCTGTTCCAAATACCTGGGATTCACCAGTTTGATCCCAAAGTAGAGGCGTCCTGCACTTACGTCATATAGGGCTTCGAACGGGGACATCTGAAGGCTGGCTTGATAACTGTTGTTGTACGAAAACTCGACGTACGGTAAACTCTTGTCCCAAGTCCCTCCAAAATCCAACACGCATGCCCGTAGCATATCTTCCAATATCTGATTCACTCTTTCTGTTTATCCATTTGTCTGAGGGTGGTAAGCAGTGCTGAAGTTCAGTCTTGTTCCCATCTCCTCTTGAAGGTTCTTCCAGAAACGAGAGGTAACTAACTTCCGTTTATCCAACCATCGCCTTTGCCTAAGGTTGAGATCCGGTTGCGTGAAGATATACTTCAAACTCTTGTGATCCGTAAAGACTTCGCAGTGGTTTCCAACCAAATAATGCCTCCAAATCTTAAGGGCGTGCACAACAACGGCCAATTCCAAGTCATGTGTCGGGTAGTTTAGCTCATGAGGTTTGAATTGACGAGAGGCGTATGAAATAACCTTCCCGTCTTGCATAAGAACACATCCCAATCCTTGGCGAGATACGTCGCAGTAAACATGGAAGTCCTTCCTGATATCCGGTAGGGTCAGTATAGGTGCTGATACCAGCAGGGTCTTGAGGGTGCGAAAACTTTCCTCGCATTCGGGAGTACATTCAAACTTTTCTCCCTTCTGTAATAACTTGGTCATAGGCTTGGCTATCTTGGAAAAATTCTTGATAAATCGGCGATAGTAACCTGCCAAACCAAGAAAACTTCGTATCTCTGATACGTTGGTGGGTGGCAGCCAATCCGTAACTGCTTCCATGGTGGCAGGATCTATTGCGATACCTTGGGCAGAGATGATATGTCCAAGGAACTTCACTTCCGTCGTCCAAAACTTGCACTTGCTATACTTGGCGTATAACTGATGTTCCCTTAGTTTTTCTAAGGTCAACCGGATGTGAGTCTCGTGCTCTTTTTGGTCCTTGGAATAGACGAGGATGTCATCTATAAATACCACGATGAACTTGTCCAAATATTCCATAAACACCTTATTCATCATATTCATGAAGAAAGCTGGGGCGTTAGTCAAACCAAAAGACATAGCAGTGCACTCATATAATCCATAACGAGAGGTAAAAGTTGTCTTGGGTATATCCTCCTCTCGAATCCTCAGCTGATGATATCCGGATCGTAGGTCGATCTTGGAAAATACCATAGCTCCTTTCAGCTGGTCAAATAGGTCATCGATCCTGGGTAACGGATATTTGTTCTTGATGGTTACCTCATTCAAGGCTCGGTAATCCACGCACATACGATTAGCCTTGTCCTCTTTCTTCTCAATGAAGATGACGGGGGCTCCCCACGGGGATGTGCTAGGTCTGATGTAGCCTTTCTTCTCAAGGTCCTCCAGTTGCTGCTTCATCTCAGCTAGCTCATTGGCGGCCATCCGGTATGGTCGCTTGTAAATGGGGGTGGTTCCGGGCACCAAATCAATCCAGAACTCGATGTCCCTCTTTGGTGGCATCCCTGGTAAATCCTCCGGAAATACGTCCGGGTATTCGCAGACTACTGGTATCTCTTCCAAAGTAATCTGGTGCAGCCTTGGTCTCCCGGACTTCAGGCTCGGCATCTGGAATGTGACGGCAGTCCCTTCTTCACTGGTCACAGTCACTTGTCTCCGGGTGCATCTTATCACACCTTGGTGTTTATTGAGCCAATCCATTCCTAGAATGAGATCCAAGCCTTGGCATTCTATTAGGATGGGGTCAGCCTAGAATATTGTGCCTTGGATATCTACCCATACCCTTGGACTATAGGAATGGGCTAGAGTTTGTTTGCAGGGTGGCTATTAGTACGGGTCTTGGTAGTTCACTTATGTTCAGATTGTTCTTTTCCACAAAAGTTGTTGATATGAAGGAGTGCGTAGCTCCAGTGTCAAATAATTCCAAAAATTCCTTTAATATATATTTCTTTTCTTTTATTTCTTTTTAAATCTTGGGGTGTTACAAACAACTAGTAGCAGCTACATATTTAGCCTCAGCTATAGACTGCGCAACGCTAGACTATTTGTGAGAAGACCAATAAACAAGAGAGGAACCCAGAAAATGACAAGTATGATAAGTACTTTTCCTATCAATTCTATAACCAGCAAAATTGGCATCAGAAAAACCTCGAAGGCATAACTACGATGATGTAGAATACCAAATGCCAAATTCAAGAGTGTGTTTTAGATACCTCAGTATGCATTTTACCGCTTGACGATGTGATGCCCTTGGAGAAGCCTAAAAATAAGCGCACAAACATACTGCGAAGTGTATGTCCGGCCTCGTAGCCGTCAAGTAGAGGAGGGAACCGATCATGCTCTAGAAATCCTTTTGATCCACCTATTCTCCATCTTCATCTGAATCAAGCGCTACTGAGGTAGCCATTGGAGTGGCAAGTGGCTTCGCATCGCTCATGTTAAAGCGCTTCACCATGTCCTTAGTGTACTTTTTCTGATGCACAAAAATACCTTGTTTGCTTTGCTTGATTTGCAAACCAAGGAAGAAGGTTGGCTCGCCCATCATCGACATCTCGAACTCCCTGCTCATAGAATCAACAAACTCGGCCACAAGTGTATGAGAAGAGCCACCAAAAATAATATCATCAATGTATATCTGAACAAGGAGGAAATCTTTGCCATACTTCAGAGTAAACAGGGTTTCGTCAATAGAGCCCCTTTTGTACCCATGCTCAAGCAAAAATTTCCTAAGTCGGTCATACCAGGCCCTAAGAGCTTGCTTGAGCCCATACAAAGCTTTGTAAAGTTTAAAGACTCTATGGGGGTACTTGGGATGTTCAAACCCTGGGGGTTGTCTAACATAAACATCCTCTC
>JAAALK010000282.1:27838360-27861853 GCA_019279435.1 Zizania palustris
GGGCTGTCTGCACAAACCGCAACTCATATGAAGTCTTACCAATGTAAGCTCGAAGAAAATACGGTTGGCAAGATAGCAAGCCGTGTTCATGCTTCAGCCCAAAAACGCCTAGGAGTCCTGTGCTCATCGAGCATCGTCCTGGCCATCTCAACTAGCGTGCGGTTCTTCCGTTCCACAACGCGTTCTGTGGGGGAGTGTAAGGAGAAGAAAAACTGATGGTCCAGACCCTGATCACCACAGAAGCTGACGAAATGAGAGTTCTTGAACTCAGAGCCGTTGTCGGAGCGAATTGCTCGCATCCGACCATTGTTCTCATTCTTCAGCTTCAAAATCAGGATCATGGACAAATTGAAAGTTTCATCCTAGACTCCCAAAAGAAAACCCACGAGAAACGAGAAAAGTCGTCAACAATCACAAGTGCATACCACTTCCCACCGACTGAGCGTACCCGAGCTGGACCTACAGTGTCCAAATGTAAAAGCTCGCCTGGATACGTAGTCATCACCTGAGTCACAGGTGAGTGAGAAGCGGCAACCATTTTCCCATGACGACAGGGATGACAACCAGATCCTTCTCCATTTTAAGCTTGGGCAATCCTCGGATGAGGTCACTAGAGCTTAACCTGACTAGCAGATCAAAACTCAAATGACCTAACCTCCTATGCCACTTCCAGAGCTCAGACGAGGATCCAGCAATCAAACAGCGAGAAGGGCCAAAAGAACTAGAAAAGTCAATTCGAAAAACTTACCGAAAGGTAAAATCTGACAACCAAAGACCCTCTAGAATCAACCACAGAAGAATTTCCCTTCTTAAAACGCACTTCCAACCCATCCTCAAGAAGTTGCGACACAAGAAATTAAATTAAAATTCAGATTTTTGACCAAAGCAACATTCTTTAAAGAGAAATGGTCTGAGATGCTGATTGAGCCTATGCCACTTACTTTCCCTTGACCGCTGTTCCCGAATGTAATGTACTCTTTGGAGCTCGGGGGAGTGAGACTGGAGAACATCTGCGATGTCCCGTCATGTGGCGAGAGCATCCTGAGTCCATGATCCAAACATCCTCCAGTCCCCGGTCCTGCACAATCAATGTCTGTTAAGTGGGCGCAATGGTCCGGCACCAGGTTTAGCAAAAGAGCTAACCAGTGTCGAGCCATCTGCTCAACAGATGGAAAGCGAAAACCATCAAAAGAGTTTGGACCAAAACGCGGCTCAAAGCGTGGTCCACGGTTCTTCCTAACCTACGGCTACGAGGTCCAGAACCGTAGCCAACTCGGTCTGGAACTCTGCCGGAACGAACACCACCAACCGGAGCACGGGTAGGAAAACGTCTCCTCTACCACCACATACACGACGCGGCCTGGCCTCTAGCTCTCCCCGCGCCGAGGAACACGCAGTCTACCACCCTGCTGGTAGAACTGCACCTGATCACTACGAGCCCCTCTGCTCCTCCAACCCGCTTCCTCCTGAAGCAAAACTCCGCAGATGCCCGTCTCTCTGACATACTCACAATGATAGGTAGGCTTCTTGGGATGTGGTTGAGGCTTGGGGTTCTTGGGCTTGGTAGTGTTTGGTGTGGTCTTCTTGGGCTGAGAGGGTCCAGGAAGAGAATCTAAAGAGGAGTGGAGGTGTTTGGGCTTAGGAACCCAGATAGGTTTCTTGGGTGGAGCTTTAGGTGGTTCATTGATCACTCCATCCTGGGCTGACAAGCCAGGGAAGACTCAGTAGAGTGGGTCTTGGGATACCTCTGCTCTGGAGTCATTTTACTCCACTCCACTGCCCCGGCTAATGGCACTCTCAAAGTCAGCCTTGGTGTAGGTATAAACCTACCCCAAACCATCCTGCCTCTTGAACTGCTGGATCATCATGCCGAGTTGTGGCTCTCTAGCACTGATCCAACTCAGGATAGACCGGAGATAAAAATTCTCATTCTGAGAATCAGCTAGCTCCTCTCTCAAGGAAGCTAGTACCTCCACCTGAGACAAGCAGGTCTCACACTCACTCTCCACTTGGACAGACTTTTCAGATTTCAGCTTGATCAACTCCATTCTAAGAGACAGACAGGTTCTCACAGACAGTGGGTGGAACTGACAATGTCTCAAGCTCTAGCTTAGTCTGCGCAAGCTCAGCTCTTAACCTCTCCAAATCACCCAAATGCTCATCGCCCTTGGATTTCAGCTCAGCTACGGCAGCTAGATGAGTTGGGCAATGAACACAGGGTGTGACGACAGTGGCTTGAGCATCTTTCAGCTCCAGCTGAGCGCTTTCAAGCTCAGTGGCCCAAAGCATCCCTCTCATCAACCCTTTCTGTGTACCTAGACTTCAAAGTCGACAGGTCACACAGGAGCGCCTCACACTTCGGGCAACTCACTGCTACCACCCAAGCAAGGGGAAGAAGATAGACTCTCAACTCTGCCGTTGGCTACGGCAAGCTCACTTTCTAACTCATCTATCCTTTTCTTAGCCCCCCTAAGCAGTTTTTCCCGATACTTAAACTCCTGACGATTGCTCTCAAGTAAATCAACAATTTCGCGCTCATATGATGATACCTTGCTATCGTCGTCGTCGGAGTCGTCGGAGGAGCTCTTTTCTCCTTATCCCCAAGAGCCATTGAACAAAGCTCTTGCGGGATCTTCGGCGCTGGTGTGAGCGGCTCTTCGGCTTGTCTCCGAAGGCCATGAAGCAGAGGCCCGCCGGATCGTCCTTGTCCTTCCCCTTCCTGATGATGATCTCCTCATCGCTGAGCTTGATGAAGAGGAAGAAGACGTGGACTGCTTGGAGTAGCTCTTCTCCATCTCGGCGAAGAAGGCCTTGTCGCGCTTCTTGTTCTCTCGCCGGTAGTCCTTCAGGGCCTTCTTGAAGAAATGAGTCTTCGGCTTGCCCTTGTTGAAGGATGAGCTCTCATGCTTGCCGGAGTCGTGGAAGCTGCCACTGGTGCCCTTCTTGTGGCCGTTGCGCTTGGGGCAGTCGGCGATGAAGTGTCCTGGATCACCACACTCAAAGCATCCGGATTTTGTGCCGTGTCTTTTGAACATTCTTTTGTCATAGACACGACGCACCCGGTTGTTAAACAGACACAACTCATCATCTCCCAAAGGACTCAAGCTGGTCCTCAGTGATAGACATCAAAGAGAACCCAGCACAACTCACAGCAGAGGGATCAACAGAAGGTGTAGCAAGGGCCAGGGATTTTGATCCCGAACCAGTGAGATTTGATCTCAGCTGGATATCTACCTCAGTGGCCTTCAGCTTGCTAAATAACTCAGAAATGGTCAAGGTATCGTAAGAAGTGCTCTCAACGATAGAGGATACCTTGATCTCCCAGATCTTTGGGTCCAAGGTATGAAGAACCTTGAGCGCCTGCTCGTGATCTGAGACTAACTGAGCACCCTCAGCCTTGTTGTCCCGAAGCTTGTTAATGATCGACTGAAAGCGACCAAACAAAGCCTCAACAGATTCACCCGGCTTCTGTGTGAAATTCTCATATTCACGCCGGTAGGTCTGATAGAGCCGAGCCTTGACCTGTGCTGTTCCCTCATGGTGTGCCTTGAGGGTAGCCCAGATCTCTCTCGCAGTGGAGAGATGACTCACACGCTCAAACTCAGTGGGACCTAATCCAGAAAACAGAATGTTCACAGCCTTACTGTTGCTCAGATGCTGAGCAATGATACCAGCAGTACCATGCTCAGTGACTGGCAGAATGCAAATGTGGTGTGAACACAAATGTCCCATATGTCCGAGCCCTGGCTCATTAGATAAGCTCGCATGCGAGTCTTCCAATAATTATAGCCATAGGCTTCCAAGGACGGGACCTTGCCAGGAGACGTCATGGTCACTACCGGGGTTTAGCAACCGGTTAAGGTATGGAAAAACCCTAACCAGGCTCTGATACCACTTGTAGGACCGAAAGTAGCGACCAGAGGGGGGGTGAAATGGGCGCCTTAAAAATTCTTTCGAATCAATGGCCTGTTCCCAATACCCAACGCACCTCAAAAATACTACGCAGCAGAAAATAAACAGAAGGCCTAAGTCTAAAGGTTTCTAACCTAGAAGCATCTGATGATAAACAGTGTAAAACTAAAATGGTGCAACTAGGCAGATAAACAAGTTGTAACAGGCCTATACTTCTCAATGAAATGATCTAAGTATGTATAAGTGAAAAGAGAAGTTACTGTCCAAAGTTGTCTCCTGTTAGGTACTTGACGAAGCCCCCTTCGCACGTCGAAGTCTGCTTCGGAGGTTGATGACGAAGTCTGTCCGAAGTGCGAAGGTGTCACTGTCTAGCCTAGTTCGAAGTGATAAGGAGCGAAGTGTACTTCGGAGTGAAGTAAGAACAGTGCCGGAGCTTGGTCCGAAGTAAGCACTTCGAAGACAAGGACTTCGAACACAGCTTCGAACCAAGAGCTTCGGAGCAAGGTGACAAAGTCGGAGCCTGCTTCGAAGTGAGGACTTCGAAGACAAAAACTTCGAACACACCTTGAACCAAGAGCTTCGAAGCACAACCTTCGAACAGAAAATCTTCGAACACACAAAACAGACGGACTACCTTCGAACAAAGAAGCGAAGTCTGTCACGCGACAGAAAAGCAAGTCCGAGGCCTACACTCTATCTTCGAACAGGGAGAGCTTCGGAAGGAGGAACGAAGGCTGACACGCCACAAAGAAATCCAATCGAAGTCTATCAGAAAAGACAAACTTCGAACCAACTTCGAAGCCTAACGAAGTGTGCACTTTGAACAGGTAGATTCGGAGTATGCCAGTTCGAAGTATGCGATGATTTCGATACAGGGAGAACTTCGAAGCTCGCAACTCAGACACAGAAACCGAAGTTCGAAGTCTGAGCGAAGCCTTTAACGAGGTTCGATCGGAGCATGCCTCACGGAGTTGAGGGGCTTCGCACGGAACCGAGCTTCGCCAGACACACCAGGAAAAGGCAAAAGAGACTGTCAGCTTCGATCAAAAAGCTGGGCGATAGAAGGTGAAAAGCTGCAGCCGAACACTGTAGCTACAGTAAAGCAGTACTACTTGCAACAGCAAGAACTAGTACTACAACCGTGAAGAACACACCCAGCCGAAGAAGCTTCTCTTCAAGAATAAATTCAGCAGCCCGTAGGTAAGGCAATAACTCCCCAAACCGAACAAATGCAAGCAATAAATTCACCAGGGACCAAAGCATTAAAGCATCCAAGAGATTTGAGCCAAAATAATGCAAGAACAGGGAGGGGAAGCCCCTGGCGGCGCACACAGGAGAGAGAAAACGGGAGACAAAGTGACCCAATAGGTGGATTTGATTTCAGCTCAAAAGGGTAGTCCAAACCCTAGGGATTGGGGTGCTATTTATAGGCAGCCCAACACTAGGAATATTCTACCAGCCCCTTAGGGTTTTTACAGACTCAAAAATACAGAAAAAGACTCTACTGCCCTTAGGTATTTTTACAGACACAACTGACTGACTGTGGGCCTAGAGTAACAAATGACATATCCTGAAGCTATTCTTCTGGACAGTCGGATACAGAATCAACGGTTGTCAGTTTTACGCCGAAACTGACAAAGCCTCCACCAGCTTTGCACCAGGTACCCGGATTGGGCCGGCCCGACCCCGCAGCTCTCTCAGCTCGGCAATCGCTCACCGCCCGTGTACCTGAGTCAGTCCTGGTCAACAGCCCAGTGGGTCTTCTATCGCTTCTGGCCCATGCACCCGGATTGGGCCAGCCCGACTTCGCAGCCTCCTCTGCCCGACAGTCGCTCGCTGCCCGTGTACCTGAGTCACATGCGGCCCATAAAACAGCAGATCTCCTCTCTTTTTCAGTCCTTGTTGACTATCGTTGACAATGACTCATCACTTCTGGAGCCATGAGGCCCACGCTATCAGCATGGCTCCTCAATCTATCTCTAAAAACCTCCTCCTCTTCTCTTTATATAGAGCTAGGACCCTCGGCCCAAAACCACATTAAGGCCCAACAGATCCAATCTGTTTCGTCTACCTTGGAACTTCCAATCTTGGATCGAAACTTCTGAGATTGACTCTCGGTCTACAACCCATAAATTATCAAAACTTCCAATACTACTATCGGAACTTCCGGTTTGAACTCTATGTCTTTAAATCTGAAATAATAGGAACTTTTGATTCCAAACCAGAACTTCTAATTTTAGCTCTCGGTTTCTCAAACCATAAATTATTGGAACTTCCGATAACATATCAGAACTTCTGATTTGAGCTCTCGGTTTCTAATTCAGAAAATAATTGAAGCTTTCGGTTCTAAATCGGAACTTCGATCTATCTAGAATTTTCTTGGGCACAATTCCTCTAGTTCCCTTCGATCCTCCATCCATAGGGGTGCATTGCTAGTGGAACGGTAGCAAGAAGGGCCTCCAGCACCCTCTGATCCTTAGTGAAGTTGGTATCATCATACTGCACCACGTCCCACATGTGTTGTGCCTGCATCTTCACCTTCACCTTCATCGCCATGGACCACTTGTTTTAGTTCGTCTTGGTGAGCTTGTGCCATCCACCACCGACATTGGAGTACTTGAAGATGGTATGGACAATGGGAGGGGAATTGCATCGGTCGTGGTGGTCACAATGTTGGTCTAGGGAAGGGGAGATGCGTCGCTTGTGAGGGCTCCACGTGCCAGCACCCCATCCACAACCCTCCATGTCATTGCAATCGCCTTCGTTGAGGCTACGCACATTGAGTTCCTACAATTATTGTTCTAGCATCGCTCGCTCTCACGCTGTCCGCAACTTCCCCATATGCATTGGCACTCGCTTCGGAGCACAACCACTACTGCTGCAGCCTCGCGTGCTCCCATCGCTGCCTAGTGGGCGGCTTCAGCTGCACGTGTCACAACGAGCTCCATCTAGGTGATGCGGGTTGCCCTCTACATTGTTGCTGCCTGCTCGACCACATCCTCCTCATGTCTGGCTACTATAGACACCGTTGCAGCATGCTCGTCCGCCTCATGCTAGAACCGAACGTTCTCCATGTCTAGGACATCACCTGTGCTAGCAGACCATCTGCGTCGGTCATAGGAGGCCGAAGAGTGGGAACAGATATATATGCCGATGAGATTGGGATGTGATGAAAGAACCTAGGGAAGAACTAGGCTATGATATCACTTATTGGAGAGAAATCGTAGAAATATAATTTTGGGGGCTAAAAATTTGAAGTGAAATCACAATTCTGGAGGCTAAAAAAACAGAACTAAAACCAGAACTCTTCTTCTAATTTCTCACATTGAACTTGACTGATTTGGAGGATACATATAGGATGAGCTTCTTGCAGCTCAAGAAAGGAGGAAAACTAACTTGCAGCTCAAGAATGTGCTTCTACTAAAGTTGAAAACAAATTCTACTATAGTGAAAGATGAAAAGTAAACTTGTCCACACATGCAGACTTTGAACCAAAATGGATAGTACATTTGGACCACTTAGACCAACAAGATTTATCCTTTCAATTGGTTCTGATGAAATTTGTGTGTGGTTGTACCAAATGTGATATTTTTGCCTTTATATATCGTTATCTCTATCTTGAAATTTGTGTGTGGTTGGACCAACAAGACTTTAAGCCATGATGCACAAGTATTCTCATTGATAACCTTGCATTTTATAGAAGTGGTGCAATGGAATGCAGTAGAAGAAGATGACTAAGAACACTATACCTGAACTATTTAGTTGCTTCTGTGGAACTTTTTATTAGAAACCATAAAATAAGATAGATTATACTTATGTTGGCGTGCTTTTTGGTCACACACTGACACACGCGTGGCCTTAGAGATCTGCTTAACTCCAGTGTAGGTCCCACGTCTTAGAAAAAGGGTTCAGGGCGTGCCAATCAGTTTGATACTACAACTGATAAGGGATCAGAAAAGATAAACGTTAGTAGCATAGTCGATCAATTGGCAAGCCGATGACCGTGGTAAAGATGATAAAACCATGAATCACTGTGTCAATCGGCCATAAGGTCGATAGCCCAAGTTGACCCAATCGAGCGAGCATGCCATCGGTCGATGGAAAAAAATAGATCATGCATATAGGCCGATGCACACCCTTCGACGGTGAATATAATATGGATATGAATTAAAGATAACCTATCAACTTGTACTCTGATAGAAATAATAAAGCATGCTATATAACAGATCTATACCATGGAGATCATCACAATAACTAGATCAGACCTAACCAAGACAGTAGCTAGTCATGATGATCTAGACAATATATCAACGAATCGGGCAAACTTTATTTAGATGAACAGTATACAACATTAAAAAGATACAATAGCGAGAGATGTCAGACTTAACTGATGAAGCCTCATACTATCAGACCTAAATCACATCAATCAAAAAGATCAACCTAACTGATGCAGCTTTAGACCTAGCCAAATACACTGAGAACAATCGGCGACTGTACTGTTTCATCGTTCTCCTTAGGAGATCGAACTAAACCGATGTAGCCGTGAGGATACTAACCTAGTTGGTATGGACGTCGGGGGTGGTGGGACAATGTACACCTCTTCACAGGAGATCAAAATGATGCAGCCCTGCTCCGAGCGTCCGAGTCTCATCGGATAACTTTGGGGCTCAAGGGTGGCGATGCGCCGATTGATTGATTGGACGAGTGTTACCTAATCTAACCTAAGGGATACATATTTATAGTCTGTAGACTTGTCGTCCAAGTAACTTATCCAACCGATTCCGGATGAATCTGTAACAATCTTTTGTTCCTATCTTCATCGGCTTCCCTATCCGATCATGTAGCTGTTGCAGATAGACTCCTCTGACATTCCTTGACTAGATCTCCTTTGACCTTTTGTTGACCGCGCACCTTCCTTGATGGGCATTGGGCTTTACCAAATCTTGGTGTCAACACATGCCCCCTAGTTTTGAGGCGTTAAGAGGCATCTGATGCTTTGAAACTATCTGTCATAATTGCCTTATGCCACCAAGTCTTTTCACACAATCATCTCACATTCATTACCGTCAGCCGGAAAAACTCTTCGCCCTCGACTCCCACAATTGGTCTGATGCGGTAGCCAAAGAATCACCCTAGTCAATAAATATCTAGCCTCCTCCATATCTTTCTTTTCACACTTTTGGCTCATACCGCTCCGGATCTTAACCCATCGTCATCGGCTTCTAGTGCTTTTTGATCATCGTCGCCTTGCCACCTTCTTCTTCATCACACCACACCTAAAGGGTAGCGATATGGCTGATTTGAACAAGATCCCCTTGGTAAGTCTCTGCTCCTTTATTTGTTTGGCCTTTTTCCCTTTTCTTCATGGTTTTCATCCTTCTTCTGAACCATTTTCTCACATGTAGGCCCTTCTGAACCAGGTCTTCATCCTGATCGCCACCCATCCATATAGTTTCTTTTTGGTTCCCCTGGGTAACCCTGATCCGATTGACCTTATAAATGGCAAGACCTGCTGAATCCCATTCAAATGTTCTCCCATGCGTCCCTCTGACTGGGACCTTGGCTTCGCGCCTTTTCCTTCCTCCATTCTTGGCTAGCATGACTGGTACCTCATGGTATTGGACACTTACTGCACTTATGGGACGAAATTGATGTCGGTCATTGCATCGGTCTCTCCCTTGCAGCGCCGTTCTAGAATGAATCGATGTTGGCCGCATCGTGTTACTTTTGGTCCGACGCTCTCAATGCTTTTCTCTTTATCTATGGACCAATGAACCCCACCTTGCTTGACATCTATTTCTTGACTTGCCATGAGATCAGTTCATTGGTCCACCCATTCTCTCTTTGTTTCCAGCCGTCGCATGATCTTGGTACCAACTCGGCCGATAACTGGGGCCGATACATCAGGCGTCACAACAAGAATGTTGGCCTGGTAGGCACTCATGAACATATTGCTTTCCTCACTGTTGGGGGAAATTACTCTATCTCCAGGGCTTAAAGATTAATCCTTCAAAGGCTGAGGAGGACTCCGAAGCTAGTGAACTGTTGTTCGAAGCATGCGTCGCCACGCCGAAGGGTGCAACGGTGCGAAGCCCTGGGGAACCCTCCGAATGGAAGATGGAGGCCTCGAAGCTGAAAGACATGATTGATTGGATGTCCAGCTTATCCATCTACCTTGCAGTATTTTACCGTATATAACCTTGTTTATGGTACCGAATAGTTTCCACTATGTCGGTTGTAATCTAGGGGTAAATAGGTCTTTTCCTTATGCTTTTTCCCCTATAAATACCCCCTTCTGTACCTTGTAAAAGGGGGATCCAGAGCAAGTTATTCCTTTACACTTATTCGGACCACTTGAGTTATTATCCGTTTCGGAGGCTCAAAGTAGTCCTAAAACACAAACTCTCTGTTTGTCTGTTCTTGATTTGCAGAGAACCTGTTGGCGTAACATTTGCGCCAACAGTTGGCGCCGTCCGTGGTGATCCAAGTTCTAAAAGCTTGTTCTCTGCTGCTGACTGCACTTCGAAGAGTACTTACGGAGGGAGCCTCGGAGTCTCAAGATTCCGCGCACCCTTCAGTTAAGGGCTTCTTAGTGCAGCCAGAAGGCCTTCACTCAACCCCTCGGGTCGTTCGAAGTCCTCCATCTCCAAGACCTCTTCGTGGCTAGCTATGCCTCCGAAGCGAAGTCAGGCTTCGGGTCCTCTCCGAAGGTCCCCTCGGACCACGGGAGCCGGACCCTCGACTAATCCGGTGATTCCCGCCGAGACAGCTAGGCGTCGAGCACCCCGGGGCCCTCTGGCTCCTCCTATGGTGCTTCAGACCGACTACGCAGCTAGCCGAGACCCTGGAAGCGCCCTCCGACGAAGACGAAGGCCCTCCCAAAACCGAGGCTACGCAGCTAGCCAGGCTTCAGGAGGAGGTATCCAGGTGGAGGCAAGAGGTCGCCGATCGCCTCCGCACTCAAGCTTCCACCGAAACTCCAGGAGGGCCTCAAGACGGTGGTACCCACAATCCCCCAGAAGTTATCCAAGTCCCGGAGGAAGCCGAGAATGCATCCTTCGATAATGAGTCTCCATTACATTTGGATTTGCAGAGAGTGCCTTTCGACCCCAGATTCAAGGCCTCGAAACTGCACAAGTACTCCGGGGGGTCGGACCCCGGAGAGTTTGCCCGCTCTTACGCCCTGGCAATAGAAGCGAGTGGAGGGGTGCGAAGCACTATGGCAAAATGCTTCCCCCTCGCCCTCGAAGGCGTGGCACTCGCTGGTTCTGGTCCCTAAAGCCAGGATCGATCAGTTCCTAGGAGCAGTTGAAGAAGAAATTTGTGAGCAACTTCCAAGGAACCTTCGTGGCCCCGATGTCCACAGGAAGTTTGTTCCAAGTAAAGCAGCGGGTGGGAGAAACCCTCCGAGAGTACTTCACACGCTTCGCCCACACCAAGTCACAGATCAAGGGCCTGTCTACCTCTTCGGTAGTTGATGCTGCCCGCGAAGGGGTGCTGAACCCCGACCTCCTTAGCAAACTCCATCAAAAGCCGGTGACGTCTGTGGCGCAGCTCATGGCATACTTCGAACAGTATGCCAAGGCGGAGGAAGGCTGTCTTCGGCGAGCTGAAGCACCATCGCCTACCCTCCGAGAAGTCAAAAGGGAGCCCGAAGCCCTCCGCTCCTCTGCAACCTCCACAAGACAACCGCTTCAACGAATACAAGCGGGGGAAGAAGCATTTCCGTTCGAAGGTGCTAAACATTGCACCTTCTGCTCCGAAGGCACCTGCCAATTTCCAGCAGGCGAAGAATTTCAAGGACGGGCCGCCAAAGCCTCAAGAAAGGATGCCTGGCAGGCACCAGAGTTTTTTCTATTGCGTACATGGCGACAATAGGAGCCATGACACGAAGGATTGCAAGGCAGTGTTGGCCATTCGGGGCGACTACCTTGAACAAAGTACCGGGCGAGGTACTTCGGATCGGGCCCCACCATCGGCACGCTCAGAGCCTGTACAAGCCGTGGCCCGAGGCGGTGCCCTCGAAGCCCCCATGCGGCTGCCAGTGGCCAGTATTATGCCACCACCAAAGCAGGAAGACCCGCAAGACCGCGGCAAGAGAGTGGTCCTGCCCATCTCCGGAGGGGGACCCTCGGAAGCGTGTCCAAGAGGCAGCGGTGCGAGTACGTCCGCGAGGTCGGACACATTTGGACCTCGAGTTCCGCCGAAGGGATGCCAGAATGATCCCGCGTGCCCATCTCGTTCACAGCCAGTGATGCGGCGGGGGTGAAGTTCCCCCATGTTGACCCATTGGTCATTTCTGCTGATATAGCAGGAGTAGAAACTATTCGGTGCAGCCATTGGACCCCCGGCAAGTGCATAATGTGGCGGAAACCGTCGAAGAAGGGCCGGAGACCTCGAGCCCTCCGAAGGGGTCCTCGCTCAAGCCAAGCCCGGAGGGCGATGTTGAGACAAGAATAATCTCGGAAGATGGCAAAGAGTACCCAGTGCAGTTCAGCAAGGGGCTATCTCTGGAAATAGCTGCCTCGTTAGAAGAAGTCGTCAGGAAAAATCTGGACATATTTGCTTGGGCTGACGAAGACATCACCGGGGTCGATCGAAGCATCATCGAGCATAGTCTGCTCGTCAACCCGAAGGCCAAGCCAGTACGCCAGGGGCTCTGCAAGCTGTCAGCAGAAAGAGCAAGCCTAGCCAAGACCGAAGTAGAAAAATTGTTAAGGGCTGGCATCATCAGGGAGGTAGCCCATACCGAGTGGTTGGCTAACCCTGTTTTTGTAAGGAAGAAGGACTCGAACAAATGGCGCATGTGTATTGACTTCACTTCATTAAATAAAGCATGCCCGCGAGACCCCTACCTGATGCCCCGAATAGATCAGCTGGTAGATTCCACAGCCGGCTCCGAATTGCTAAGTTTCCTCGACGCTTACTCCGGATATCATCAATTATGGCTGAAACGCGAAGACGAAGCCAAGACAAGCTTTATAACTCCTTCCGGAGTATTTTGTTATGTAAGAATGCCTTTTGGGCTGCGGAATGCCGGAGCCACCTTTTCTTGTTTAATAGCTAAAGCTCTAGGTCATCAGATAGGCTGAAATGTCGAGGCCTATATGGATGATATTGTAATAAAAAGTGCTCAAAAGCACCAGCATAGCCTAGATCTAGCTGAAACATTAGAGAGCCTCCGAGCATGTGGAGTACGCCTCAATCCGGAAAAATGTATATTTGGAGCACGGGCAGGAAAACTGCTAGGGTACTTAATTTCGCTCAGGGGAATCGAAGCTAGCCCAACACAGATAAGTGCGCTACAAAGGATGGCTCCACCAGAGAATTTGAAGCAAGTTCAGAAGTTAGCAGGAAGACTCGCAGCTCTTAGCAGGTTCCTGGCCAAGTCAGCAGAGCGGAGCCTCCCAATTTTCAAAGCACTAAAAGGGTCCGAAAGCTTTCAGTGGACATCGGAGTGCCAGAGGAGCTTCGATGATATAAAGGCATACCTCGGAAGATTATCAATTTTGACCGTTCCCCTCCCAGAAGAAACACTGTTCCTTTATCTTGCGGCAACAAATTCAGTAATGAGCGCAGTATTGGTTCGGGAAGTTGAGCTTAAAGAAAAGCTAGTCCAGAACCCAGTGTATTTTGTGTCGGAGGCATTATCCGGAGCTAAAGTCAGATACTCCGAGCTCGAGAAGTTTGCTTATGCCCTAGTAATGGCCTCGCGAAAGCTGAGGCATTATTTCTTGGCGCATAACCTGATCGTCCCTACGTCGTATCCTCTTGGAGATATGCTCCGAAACAAAGATTTTACGGGCAGGATTGGAAAATGGGCGGTCGAGCTGGCACCCTTCGGAATCTCCTTCACGGCGAGAACAACTATTAAATCTCAAATTATAGCAGATTTCGTAGCAGAATGGACTCCATCTGCCATTTGGGCCCCGGAAGAAGCCTCCGAAGGTTTTTGGACAATATTTTCTGACGGATCTTATCAGACATCAGGTGCCGGAGCAGGGGTCGTCATCATATCACCATCGGGGCAGAAGGCCATGTACTCTGCGAGGCTCAACTTCAGTACCACTAATAACATTGCCGAGTATGAAGGAATCTTGTTAGGCCTCCGAAAGGCTAAGGCACTCGGAGCTGCAAGAATAATGATTAAGACAGACTCCCAAGTCATCGCGGGGGCATGTTGATAAAAGTTTTCAAGCAAAGAATCCACATCTCGCACAATACCTTGAAGAAATCCGCAAGGCGAAGCAGCATTCAAAGGATTTACAGTTCGAAGTATCCCTCGGGCAGAGAACCAACTTGCAGATATCCTTGCAAAGGCGGCTGCAGGAGCGGTGGACCTCCCGGAGGGTGCTTTCTACGAAGAGCTAGCGCAACCAGCAGCTGTTCAAATACCCTCTTCGGAGGTACTGTGCATTCCAACTATAGATTGGCGGGCTCGATAATAAGCGTGTTGCAAGGTAGCATGGACCCTCCCGAAGGCCCAGAAGCCCGAAGGTTGCAAGCAAGAGCTCGAAATTACAAGCTTGTTGATGAAGTGTTGTACAAGGCCAGAGTGTGTTCACCCCTACTTCGATGCATCTCACAACCCGAAGGTCAAGACATACTTCGAGACATCCACGAAGGCTTGTGCGGAGGTCATTTAGCCCCTCGAGCGCTAGCGGGCAAGATGCTTCGGCAAGGGTTTTATTGGCCAACTATAGTAAGAGATGCGGAAGAACTAGTTCGAACATGCCAAGGCTGCCAGTGGATGACCAGACGGAGCCATCGCCCGCCAGCTCAGCTTCAAGTTATTGCCCCAGTATGGCCAATGGCCAAATGGGGCATGGACCTCATAGGCCCTTTCCCAGTGGCAAAAGGCGGCTTAAATTTGCGGTGGTGGCAATCGAATATTTCTCAAAATGGGTTGAAGCGGAGCCACTAACAGTTATCACCTCGAAGAACGTGCAAAGATTTTTCTGGCAGAATATTATATGCAGGTTCGGAGTTCCAAGAGATTTGACGGTGGATAATGGAACCCAGTTCAAAGCTGACACGTTCCAAACATTTTGTGAAGAACTGGGCATTAAGTTGTGCTTCGCAGCGGTACGACATCCACAGTCCAACAGAGCCGTTGAGCGAGCCAACAGGAACATCCTTTCCGGGCTGAATCGCCGAATTGTTGGATTGGCCAAGGGGCTGTGGGTCGAAGAGCTCCCCAAAATCTTATGGTCCATTCGAACCACTCAAACCAGGTCAACGGGGTTCACACCATTTAGATTGCTCTTCGGAGATGAGGCCATGACTCCTACGGAGCTCAGAGGTGGATCGCTTCGCGTAGTACAACCTGGGGACGAAGGTGACCGGAGCACTTCGCTAGATTTGTCAGAAGAAAACAAGGCTTCGAGCTGTCGCCAACCTAAGTACCAGAACCACACCAAGACATGGTATGACCCGAAGGTAAAGCTAAATGAGTTAAAACCTGGTCATCTGGTATGCGAAGTGTAATAGCTCCGGGAAGCTAGGAAACAACTAGGAAGGACCATATGTTATCTTACGCTCAGGACGCCCCGGTCGTTTAAATTAGCCAATTTAGAAGGAGAAGAGTTGAAGCATGCATGGCATGCGGGGCACCTTAAGCGTTATTTTGCTTAGGGGCCCCTTGTAATCACTTGTAAAAACTTTCCTTTCTATGAATAAAGATAAGGGTCAAATTTTGTTTGCTCTTCGAATATCCCTTACTCCCGATGGACGCATTAGGAGGACAGAGATGCTTGTAGAGCCAAGCATTTTTCTCAAGACCCAGACAGCTGCCTTCGAACCATTGGTTCAAAGGCTTCGTTGCCAACCTACGGATTCCAGGCTCCGGCTTGTTAGGATCCGTAGAAGAGTCTAAGGACTTTAAAGAAAAACAGACTTTCGGCCTCCGGGTGCGAAGTGTCTGTAAAAGAGCCGAAGGTGGGCAACCTACGGATTCCAGGCTCCGGCTTGTTAGGATCTGTAGAAGAGTCTAAGGACTTTAAAGAAAATAGACTTTCGGCCTCCGGGTGCGAAGTGTGTGTAAAAGAGCCGAAGGTGGCCAACCTACAGATTTCAGGCTCCGGCTTGTTAGGATCCGTAGAAGAGTCTAAGGACTTTAAAGAAAAACAGACTTTCGGCCTCCGGGTGCGAAGTGTCTGTAAAAGAGCCGAAGGTGGCCAACCTACGGATTCCAGGCTCCGGCTTGTTAGGATCCGTACAAGAGTCTAAGGACTTTAAAGAAAAACAGACTTTCGGCCTCCGGGTGCAAAGTGTCTGTAAAAGAGCCGAAGGTGGCCACCCTATGGATTCCAGGCTTCGGCTTGTTAGGATCCGCACAAGAGTCTAAAGACTTTAAAAAAAGCGAACAAATTTTTAGTCTTCGGAAGCGAACTAAAAATGCAAATGATAAGTACAAATTCGAAGCATGCGGTTGTTCGGACATTCATTGTGCCTAGCGAACCCTTCTCTATGGTAAAGGCTCCGCCACCCACAAGGGGGGTCGGAGGATAGGAGTCACACAACATACTTTCGAAGCATTCCACATTAAAATATTATACTTTTACATCAAGAGAAATTTGTGTCTAAGCCTAGGTAAAATCGGAGACCTTTTCGGCCCCTAGAGCTACCCCTACGGCTACTTTGCCCTTCGGAGCTCGAAGCCTCCGAAGTTGTCCTTTTAGTTCGGGTGCTTCTCTTCTTCTTCGAGGTTCACAGTTTCTTCTGCTCCTCTTGAAGCTCGACCCATGTCAGGAGCCTTTCGGAGTCAACCTGCGCAGGGTCTTCGGCTCGGTACTCCGAGTCGGACCAGTCAATAGGTTCGGAAGACGAAGATCCCTCCGCCTTCTCTTCCTCTTTAATATAAGCTAAGACGTCCCTTTGAACTTCAAGGGTGATCTCTCCTCCGTCTCCACGAGGAACAAAAAAGTGGGAGCGGCGGTAAGGCCTCAAGCCCTCGAGGTTTGCCCACTCTTTTCGGACCTCGTCGGTAATTTCCAAAAGTTCGAAGTCAAGGCTCGAAGGGCATGACAAAACCTAAAAAAGAGCAGAACACCCAAGACAAGTTCTCGTTTATAACTTTTTCATTAATAAAAACAGGCTTTACAAGGCTTCATGTGCATAGTAACCCTAAGTGGCTAGACCTGCGGGTCGGTCGGCGGAGCAGGAACCGAAGGGGCTGGCGGAGCAGGAAGTGGTGGCTTTGTATGCGCTTGCTTCTGCCGACGGGCCTCATCAATCCAAGCTTTAGCTGCGGCTTTGTGATCTATCTTCCAGGTCGATCGGAAGGCCTCCCAAGCCGAAGCCACCTCCGAAGATGGCCGCAGCAAGTCGTCGTCTGCGAAACCTCCAGGAGACGAACCCCCGACTGAACCGAGGGGGATCCGAAGAGATTCGAGGTGACGAAGAACCCCAATGCCGGCACACTGTCCGGAGATCTCTCCGTACCGAATGCCGGAATTCTTCATCAGCGACGAAGCAACTTGAATCCTCGTCAGCTTTCGGTCAAGAGGCTCGTGGGTCGCAGCGGAAGACGAAGGGCACATGGTACCGAAGTACTCCAGCGTACCCTGAAGAGCTTCCAAGGTACGGTCCGCAATACTAGAATTCTTCTTCTCCGCTGTTTCCAGCCCTGCAGCAGTCGCAGACACTTCGGCCACCCGAGGCATTAAAGAGCTCTTATGGGCCATCGCCTGGCTAAGAGCCCCCTGAAGCTCCACCAACTGCGCACTTGAAGTAGCAGCCTCCTGGCGGAGTCTTTCAACCTCCGTTCGAAGGACGACGCGCTCGGCCTCGACCTCTTGGGCAGACGAATGAAGGGCATCGCTGGCTTGTCGCGCTTCCCGGAGGGCTTCGTCAGACGCCGCCCTAACCCCTCCGTTCCTCTAGGACTTCTTCTTCCAGCCTGAGGGATCTCCCGGTGGAGTCGTTAAGGGCCGTCTGGAGGGTAGTGACCTTCCGTTTAAGTCGATTAACTTCGACCTCGTTGGAAGTCGCTGCCGCTCTAGCAAGGACAAATTGCTGCAAAAAGAACAAAGTAAGTACTGAAGTATTATGATCACTAATGCGAAGTAGCTATGGTGTCTTTTCATATCTGAAGGGTATCCCTCTCGAGGGCCATGTTGAGTGACGAAGCCCTGGCCTCGCTCAAGACGGAGATCAACTCCGAATTGGCGATGTCCTGGCTTCTCTCGACCAGGGGCTTCATGAGTTTCCGGAGGCCACTCCGGTGCTCCAAGAACGGAGCCAGCAGAGGAAGCCAAGACAGAGCTTGAACATCATCCGCTGCGGCCTCATCCTCCGAATTGCCAACGGAGGGTCGCGGCTTGGCCAGGAAGAAGACCGAGGCTAGAAATACTCTTGCCCCTCCCCGGTGCGAAGGAGGGTGAAGCAGGAGTACTTCGACCGTCGGCAGCTACCCCTTCGACCAGAACCGCAGCGGCGGAGGCAACCTCGGTGGTCGAGGCTGCCACTGCAGGAGTGACCTCCGTCGCCAACCTCCGTCCCGGCAAGCTCGTCGTCCGCTCCGACGGACGCATTCTCCGCCGCCAAGTTCGGGGCCTTCGGAGGCACGGGAGGGTCCGCTTGAATAGCAGCCTCCGAAGGCGCAGGAACTTCAGACGCCACCAAAGCATCGACACCCGAAGAGGTACCTATTTCGATAACAAAACTAATAAGCATGTTTTCACAGATAGCAGGCAGGTATTGGTTAAAAAAAAAGGGAGCTTCGGAAAGAACCTCCAACAGCTTCGTGGGGAAGGATTGCTGGATCATCCAAGACCTCGTACATCTGAAGGATGTCGGCGAAGTCATCCCCCGAGGTCCTGCCCTCAACATTTCCAGTCGGAGCCACGATCTCCGCTGGGACCGCCTCGGGTGCAGGCAAGCTGGGTGATGAGGACATCACTTCACATGATACACACATGGAGCCTCCACCTACAATGCAACTACAAGGACCAATCACACGCGCCCGTGCCCGTCGCTTGAACCATGAGGTTAATTCTTTCCTTAGCAACTATGTTAATATTTGTTTGGGCGGGAGCTACTGAATACTAGTGATATTTTGTTGCTTAGGAACATGGGAGATGGAATAGAAGAGTTGAAGTTGAAGACGGAGTCGCACGGATGTTTTGAAGTCAAGAATTCGTTGGTTCGGACTACATCAACCACCCTGCACCAAAATTGGCGTAACTTCCTCATACGAAGTCCGATTGGCGCGTTCTTGGACTTTTTGGAAAGCTGAGGAGAAGACGGATCGTTTGCCGTTGGTTTCGTCTCTTTTGGAGTCTCGAGTCGACCTGTGTATTTTAAAACAGTCCTGCATGACAGAACTGGGCCATGTTGGCCCATAGTCCAAGTCTGTACGTCTTCCAACCCACAGCCCAAGTCTGTTCACCTTCCACAGGTTGCCCACGCCCTATATATTCACTCCAGCCGCCTTTAGGGTGAGGTTTTGCTTTGTTTGCATCTTCACTTGTGTGTTTAGATCCCGCCTCTTGCACCAGACCGATTGGCTGCTGCATTGGCGTTTGTGAAACCTCACCTTATCATCGTTTGTCTGTGATTTGGCATTCGACTTGTATCCTTCCTGTTCTTGCTTGTGTTCTTGGGTTCGTTTGCAGGAATTAGCCTTCGTGGCGAGGTCAATCGCGTCCTGCGTGGTTGATAACCAACGGAGACAGTGGTGTAACGATTGCAAGGTTTTGATCCGCCGGACCGGAGCCTTGGATCGCCAACGTCGAGATTCTCCACCAACCCAAGTTATCCTTTACCTAGCGAAAGATCGAGACCAATCCCCCATCAGTTGGTATCAGAGCTCAGTTTTCCCGTTAGGTAATCTCGATCTGCTTTTGTTTTTACCCAGAGTCCAGAAAACCGCACCAAAAAAATTCCCCACCGAGAACCCCTTTGTGCCTTGCGATTTTAATTTCAGTTTTTAATCTTGTTGAGTTTATGTTCTTGGTCGAGTCTTGTTGCTGGTTTAGTAATCCCTTTGTGTCGTTTGAGTAGTAGTTGTTCTTGTGTCTCAAAAAATTCCCCACCGAAAAACCCCCCTTCCGCAACCCTATTCGTTTTCCACATCGAGTCTTTGTGACCCCCCATTCGGTAAAACAGGCATAACTTTTCGCTCGTTTGGTAGAAAAATCTGAAATTTTTTGAGCGTGTTCTTGAACCAATTTGGATGGGTACCCTAACACGGTTCCCCTGTTAGCCCTCACCAAAATCGCAAAAACAATCAGGAAGATAAAGAAAAAATTGTTCAAAGTTTTTGCTCGCCGTTCAGCGAACTTGTTGAATTTTTATGAGCCACATCCACCTCAGTTGTAGGTGCCAATTTTTGTGGTTGCAGCTCTTGTCATTCTTGTTCAAAAAAAAATAGAGTGAAAAAAAAAAGAAGAGAGAAAAAAAAGAAGAAGCGGGTAGTAACAGAATTCTCAGCGGCAGTAACAAGATTCGGCAGTAACAGCTTCTCAGCGGCAGTAACATATTCTGCGTGTCCGATCTCTTGTCCGAACTCTGGTCCGGTCAGCGGTAGTAACAAGTTATCAGCGGCAGTAACAGATTCTACTTGTCCGATCTCTTGTCCGAACTCTTGTCCGATCCGCGGTAGTAACAGAATTATCAGCGGCAGTAACAGATTCCCTTGTCCGATCTCTTGTCCGATCTGCAGAGAGCTGATTTTGGCCTGTGTTGCTTCCATTTGAGTTTTGGGCACATAGTTTCCCTCTATTGCTTGAATTTTCACATTGGGAGCACTAAGGCCAGCAACTTTGACGAGTACTAGGGAATACTTATTGAACTTGGTTTAACTGTTATTACTATCGCTAATCCTTGCTACTCACTTTGCCTTCCAAGCTACACCTTTCTCTTGGTCAGGACAGGTTCATTTCTTGCAATTGTACACCACCCTCCACTTGGTTCATCACCTGCAGGCCGGTGACCTCACTGCGGCATGGTAAGAACACTTGCAAGCGTGGGTAAGGCGCTTGACGGATTGCTTCCACCACACACCCACCACCCCACCTAGCTGTTTACATAAGGATTATTCTTTGTGTTTTGTCTTTTCACTAACTTGGCAGCACTTATTGTACAACGTGACTTGAGCACTCACATGGACCAGGACGACCAGGCACAACGGAACAATATATTTCAGACCTTCTTCCTCGTCAATAACCGTCGTGCGCATGCCATCATCGACAGCGGTAGTTGCAACAATTTGGTGAGCCTCGACGTGGTAACTAAGCTTCAACTTCCCACACGTGCACATCCACACCCTTACCACGTGCAATGGCTCAACGATAGCGGTAAGGTCAAGGTAACACAAACTGCTCACATCAAATTTTCCATTGGTACATACTTCGGAGTTGCTGATTTTGATGTAGTACCAATGCAAGCATGTTCTCTATTACTTGGTAGACCTTGGGTATATGATACTGATGCTACACACCATGGTAGGAGCAATAAGTACACATTTATGTATAAAGGAAAGAAAGTTACATTGCTTCCTATGACTCCTGCTGAAATTGTGAAATTTGAACAGAAAAACGTGCTAGGCACGCACAAAGAGCAAACAACTTTCTGAAAATCAGCAAGTAGCTAAAACGCTTTCGAGGCAACAAAAAGATAAAGTTGTTTCTCCTTCCTCATCACAAGTTATTAATCTAAAAGGACGTGTCATGCATGCAACTAAAACTAACCTTGCAGTACGTAGTTTTCTTGGTCTTGCAGGTTTCTACCGGCGTTTTGTGAAAGATTTCAGCACCATAGCCGGCCCTTTACCTGAGTTGACCAAGAAGGGAGTTACTTCTACTTGGGAGCCAGCACAAGAACAAGCTTTGGCCACACTCAAGGATCGCCTTACACGTGCACCTCTACTCAGCTACCCGACTTCAGTAAGCCTGTTGAGTTAGAATGTGATGCTAGTGGTGTTGGAATAGGAGGTGTGCTGCTACAAGGAGGTAAACCCGTGGCCTATTCTAGTGAGAAATTGCATGGTCCACAGTTGAATTATTCCACCTATGATAAGGAATTATATGCCTTAGTGTGTGTGCTTGAAACTTGGCAACATTACCTTTGCCTAAGGAGTTTTTTATACATTCTGATCATGAAGCACTAAAATATTTGAGAGGGCAAGCTAAACTGAACCGTAGACATGTTAAATGGGTTGAATTTATTGAACTTTCCCATACATTGTGAAATACAAGAATGGCAAAGAAAATGTGTTGCTGATGCATTGTCTCGCAGGGTTGTTCTTTTATCCAACTTGATAATAGCGTTCCAGATTTGGAAAGTTTGAAAGATTTGTATGTTGTAGATAAGAATTTGCTGAACCATTCACTAAATGTAATGATGGGGAAAGGCTGGAAAAAATTTCATATTTAATGATGGGTTCTTGTTCCCATGCTAACAAGCTATGTGTTCCAGATTCGTCCGTACGTTTGCTGTTGTTGCAGGAATCACATGGCGGTGGATTAATGGAACATTTTGGGAGAGAAAGACTTTGGCCCTGCTGTCCAATAATTTTTATTGGCTAAAGATGCGGAGAGATGTGAACGATTTGTGCAGCGTTGTGCACATACCATAAAGCTAAGTCCAAACTTAACCCATATGGTTTGTATACTCCACTTCCTGTTTCTAGTGCACCTTGGGATGATATTAGCATGGACTTTATTGTGGGATTGCCTAGGACCAAAGAGGGGGAGAGACTCCATATTTGTAAGAGTGGATAGGTTTTCTAAAATGGCACACTTTATTCCCTGTCACAAGACCGACGATGCTTCACATATGTTGATTTATTTTTTAGGGAAATTGTGAGATTGCACGGGATGCCTAGAGCCATTGTTTCAGATAGTGATGTGAAGTTTATGAGTTACTTTTGGAAGACAATGTGGGCCAAGCTTGGCACAAAATTGCTATTTTCAACAACTTGTCACCCGCAAACTGAAGGTCAAACAGAGGTGGTAAATCATACACTCTCCATGTTGCTGCGAACAATGATTAAGAAGAACTTGAAAGAATGGGAGGACTGCCTTCCACATGTTGAATTTGCATACAATAGAGTTGTTCTCTCAACAACACAATTGTGCCCGTCTGAAGTGGTGTATGGTTTTAAGCCAATCACACCACTTGATTTGTTGCCACTTCCTTTTCAAGAGAGAGCAAACATGGAGGCAACCAAGTGTGCAGAGTTTGTGAAAGCTATGCATCTGAAGACCAAGGAAGTTATAGAAAAGAAGGCACGCTATTTGCTCAAAAGACAAATAAGGAAGAAAGAAGATGTTTTCAAACTAGGAGATCTTGTTTGGTTGTACTTGCGCAAGGATCGTTTTCCTGATTTGAGAAAGTTTAAATTGATGCCCCGTGCTGATGATTTAAAACCTATTGGGAGCTGACGATGAGCTTGAGTCGAGGACGACTCCAATTCAAGAGGGGGAGGATGATGAGGACATCACTTCACATGATACACACATGGATCCTCCACCTGCAATGCAACTACAAGGACCAATCACACGCGCCGTGCCCGTCGCTTGAACCATGAGGTTAATTCTTTCCTTAGCAACTATGTTAATATTTGTTGGGCGGGAT
>JAAALK010000282.1:27861953-27891362 GCA_019279435.1 Zizania palustris
GTTTTCTTCACCCTGCCTGATGCAAGATGCCAACTAACTAGCTGATCTACATTGTGGTGTGCTTCATGGATTACACGGTGGTGAAGCAGCTTGCAGAAACTCATATTTCTCCAAATGCATCAGTGCATCACCATGAGTCCATGACGCCGGCTGGGTGTGAGCAGCTGAGGACGAGGAAGCTGGTCGCAGACGCGAAACACGACTCTGTGGCCTGTAATCAAGGTGCACAAGCATGCATACATGTGTTTCATGTGTTTGGGAGCGAGCTACGATGGCGTGTGACTGTGTGAGGCCTTGTGTATGCTACCAAGTCGGGGCTAGCTAGCTGCCATATCGCATTCATGCAGTCACCGGAGCCGGTTTTATCTGATCCACGTCCGTGCAGAGGTTTCTCCGGACTGTAGAGGTGAGTTTCACCACCTCTGAAGCTCCTTCCGACATCCATCGGATCAAATACGACGGAGCAGTTGATGAGCCCGATTGCACGGGATCTCGTTTTGAACATTTTCAGATACCAAAGGAATGATTAATTTGTGTATATTTTTTATTTGTTTCTATTAAATACAATGCATTAGTAAATAAAACACATGAAACGAGAAGAAAATAATACTACTTCAAGAATATAAATGTTCAAAATACATAATAAAATGTAAAACGACTTCTTTTAAGTAACTTTTCGCACAAGTTTAAAACGGTTTTTTTAGGAAACCGGATGACTGTCTTTCAAATGCTAAACAACGCTTTATTGATGAGTTGACATCCATTTCTAATACGTATCATAAGCATTACGGAAGACATCTCTTCAGGGACGGTTCTTATAGACACCCATCAATAAAGACGACTCCTTCGAAGTTCGTCACTAATACTAAAAAGAGTAATATCCCTCTAAAACAAATGATGAGGCAGTCGTCCTCCAGTAGTATGCATTCGTGAGATCTATCAATAATGAATTTTAGTATTAGTAGCGAACCTTTAGACAATAGTCATTAGTCCATCTAACGACGGTCATATATGACATTCGTCATTAAAAGTTTCTTCTCGAGTTTCTGCAACTATTAGTTACAAATAGACACCTATATATCACTATATAGGACCTTTTAATTTAGTGGAGGAGCATCGTGTATGGTCATCCAACAGACTAACAATTCAAGGCAAAAAAAGATTATGAAAAAAGATGTTACGAGCCGTGAGCTACGGAAAAACTAAGAAACTGTTTGATTAGAATAGCTGTGAAATTATGTTTTGGTTGATACTGATGTTTGGTTACATTATTAATATGTAATTTTGCACGTAACTCATTGTAATCATAGAATTTTGTAATGTTTATTCTAAAATTATACATTTTTGAATTACACTAAAAATGATACATTTTACTAAAATTTTACCTTTTCAAATTTTACATGAACCGGTATATTGTAACAATACGGTGAGTAATTTTCATTCAAAGTTGAACTGAGAAGCTGTAAAAATTAGGATCTCCCAACTTTTAATTTGTACTACAAAAAAACTATTGATTTTAAAACAGCTAGTTAGCTCTAGAACCTATTTGATTCGGGTTCTAGCTTCATGAAAAGCTGAACCAAACGCGGCCTTAACTAGGCTTCTCAATAGCCAAACTTGATGAGGACATCCCAACCAATGATACAACCATACATGAATACTAAGATCCAATTATTCGAGTTCGAGCACAACGATTAAATCTCCAAGTCAACTGTTTCTTAGTATCTTAGTATATTATCTTGGGAATAAATTACTACCTAATATTATTATTATTGTTAGGAACCATGGAGATGATAAAAATCACTTGGAGATAAACAAAGAGTTGGAGAAGAACCAGGAATGACGTCCAAGCCAATTTGAGAGTCCAATCCAACTACAATTCGTGTCCAACTCGGATTCTAGGAGCAACGTGCACTAAAATCATCACCCAGGCCGCATATGGATTCCGTTTTTGACGTTACACTCATCCATGGAAAGATAACTTCATAAACTTTCCAATGCCGCCGATTTCATCTCAAAATTCGTTATAGATCAACAGGAATCGTCAAAATAAGATAGAGTCCAGAATCTGTCAGCATGCTGTTTTCTGCGTTATTGGGCCTTTTGGGCCGTGTATCCAGTTGAGCCCATTAGGGGTGCGTCCTAAACTACTATATAAGGTGTTTCTACATCCATCTAGGGTTTTTGGGTTTAGTTTACACGTTGCTTTCATAGCCGCCGCTTCGCCGGATTTGTAAATGAACCCCAATTCGTAGATTCCAATAGAATTTTTAATTCGATTGCGTTTTCTGTGTTCTTGCTTGTGTTTTTCGATTCGCAGGCAAGGATTAGCCTTCTTGGCGAGGTCATTCAAGGCTGTGCATGATTGATAACCAACGGAGCAGTGGTGTAGCGAGCAAGGGCCGATCTCGTGGATCGGAAACGAGATCGTCAACGTCGAGTTCTCCACAAATCGTTGTTTATCCCCCATCTGACGGAAGATCGGGCATCCCCCTCCTCCATCAAAACTTAGGCAGCCAAGTTAAATGGACAAATTTTTATAGGCCCACATGCAGTCTCTCCCGTTTAGCTGATGTGTTTCTCGTACCTTGTGCGATTGTGGTTTACCGCTAGCTGGGGTCTGGGTGTCCTATGAAAAAATAATAATCTCCCATGTTCATTTTTATGTTGAAAAACATATGTGCTGCACTTGCACATTTTAGTTTTATTACTGTATATGAGTTCATGAATTACTAGTTCTCCGTTTGCATTTGCACGAGCACCCTTGTTTATTTCCACGGTAACTCGTCAAAGTTTTGCACTGTGCCCGTCTTTTTTGTTCACTCGTTATGTTTGGTAAAAAAAAAAAGAACAAATCATACTATAGAGAATCCAAGATTCATGTGTTGTGATGTGCTTCTCTGATATGCACACACACAAAAAAAATGTTTCAATATAATGGCAGTTTGCTAACAGTTAGATGTTATTACAGTCTGACATTTATTTCATGAGAGATATTTTAAAAAAATTCTGAAATTTGAAATTTTTAATAATTAGGATATTTCTAATGTTAGAAATTAGGATTTCAAAAATAAATCAGATCATTCAAAATATTTTGAGACTTTAAAAGTGAGTAATTTTTTAGAGAGTTAAAAATTATAGCAGATTAAAAAATCTTTTTAGATAGTTGAGTAAATAAACAAATGGAGAGTTAAAACGACGAGAATTTGAATATACTTTTATTAAGGACTCTTTTGTGATAGACATTATATACATACATCACTAGCACTATGGGAACACTCACATTTGCCGAGTGCCTATGGCATTCGGCGAAGTCTCTTTTACACTCGGCAAAGGCTTCGCCAAGTGCCACACTCGGCGAACCCCACTCGGTACACGTCTTATCGGCGATGAGGATGTTCACCGAGTGTTTTTTATCGGGTACTCGACGAAGTATTTGCCGAGTGCAATGTGGCACTTCGCCGAGTGCCACGTTGGCACTCGGCAAACCCGCACGTCTGACGGCCGAGTGGTCGTTAACGGACCTTCGCCGAGTGCCCCACGTTGCACTCAGCGAAGGGGGCTCTGCCGAGTGCCCCACGTGGCACTCAGCGAAGGGTGTTTACCGAGTGCCACGTGGCACTCGGCGAAGGGGTACCGTGGCAGGGGCTTTGCCGAGTGCCACGTGGAAGCACTCAGCAAAGCCACCCCAGAACGCACAGAAACGTGCCACGTGGCACATTTATGTGCTATTTAGGTGGCTTTGCCGAGTGTGGCACTCGGCAAATTTTTTTTCATTTATTTAATGCATATTTCATCCCAAAAATCACATTCAATCATAAAATTCATCACAAATTCACATTTAATCACAAAATTCATTCCAAAATTCACATTCAATCACAAATATTCACATTCAATCACTATATGAATCACAAATTCACTCACATCACAAAAATCACATTCACATCACAAAAATCACATTCACATCACAAAATTCACATTCACATCACAAATTCACGTTCACATCACAAATTCAAGTTCAAGTTCACGTCACAAATTCACGTTCACATCACAAATTCAAGTTTAAATTCACATCACAAATTCAAGTTCAAGTTCACGTTCACGTTGACAAGTTCAAGTTAATTCATAAGTTCACAACGGCAACTCACACCACGCCTCATAAGTTAGGGAATCTCACATGTTAGTCTCACAAGTTAGCATTACCGCTATGCCCAGTGTGCGGAGATGGCTGCGTGTTTGATCCTGTTGCCGATGAATGAAACTGCAAAAAAATATTTAGCACAATTGTATATAACAAAAACGATAAAAACAATATTAGAAACTCACATTGACGCTCTATGGAGTCCACAGAGATTGTTCAGGTTGAGGAAGTCTAGGCAGACCCATATGACCTAAAAAAGATCCACCCATCTGCGCAAACCACTGCTACATCTAGGCCTGCATCTGAGACTGCATTTGAGCCTCCATCTGGGTCTGCCACTCGGTCCTTTGTGATCTTTCTTCATTTAGTTGGGCCTACAAAACATTAATTCACAGTCATTAACATTCCAAAACAAACAAATTGAAATGTTCGATGATTTATGAAAATGAACTAACATGTAGATCGACAATCAGACCTATAGATGTGTCTCGGCGAGGGCGTATACCCGGACCAGAGGTCGAGCTCTGAGCTCTCACCTCAGATAGAGAGGGGGTACTACGGGTATCAATGGCGCCATCGCCCATCAAATATCGCCCATGTCTCTTGCCTCCTCCAGCCCTCATGACCACCTCGCCATCGATGTCATGTGCGACTGGGTCATAATCGGGACCATGCACTTCCCTCGCCATCTCTGAATAGTCCTCGAGGCGTTGATATGCGTTCTGATTAGTGTACGACTCAGCGGGGTCATTTGGATTGTAAGTATTGCCTTCAACCGCCCTCCCTTTGTGAGCCAGAGCATATGTCATGACTTGAGAGCATTCCTGACCCGCATTGGCCGTTGACTGAAACAAGAAGATAGTTAGAGTTATATTGTGCAATTAAGCGAAAAAAGAAACAAGTAACTACATACCCATCTCACCCTGAACCGGTCGAGGTTCAGCGAGCCTTGATGGTGTGCTGCCCCAGCATGAGTAGGCGTCTCTGGTAGCATGCATCAGTGACTGCTCTACCACTCGACAGAACACCACCTATCAACAATTTGGCCCCAACATTCAAGATGAGCGGCACACCACCATGGAGGGACCTATTTGATGCAAGTGAAGTTGTTAATGACATAATATTAAGTATTGGAAGATACACGATAATACACTTACATCATGTATTCCTCTCATGTCAGAAAGGTGGTTCGGGCATCCTTTTTATTCTTTCTCTCTCGGCGGTGCTGAGCGTAGAAGTCGATAACGGCTTGAATGCGCGCCTCATAATGCATGTCGGTGAAAAGCTTCTTGGTGGCTCTATTAATAACAGCGGTAGCCTGATCCGCATACCCCTCATCATATCTATAAAAATCCTGCATATAGATGTAAAGAGAATGTTATGTAATCCACATGTCAATAGTATTGACACATATATTAAGAAAATAAACTTACCCAGAGCTCAGCCCTGACTCGATCGGCTAGATGGGGAAATTATCTCCTTTCCCGGTTAGGGGCATCCGGCGCACTTTCGTAGTGCCTCCATGAGTACGCCGGCTCCATCCTCCCATCAAAAGATACCAAACCAGGGAACTTTTCCTTTATAAGAAGCCTGAGGATGCCGTTTACGTGGCGTGAGCACTCACGACCTGCTCGTTCAACCATAATCCAATTCCTACCCTGGTATCATTAAAAAGTATTAGTATGTGTTAAAAACTAAACTGGCGAAAGGAATACATTATATACTTTCTATAGCAACTTACCTATTTCCGTCGGGTAGAATGAGCGCACGATCAGCTACTGCCACTGGTCGCCTCGGGAGTGACGAAGGACCACGCAACCACATTGCAGCCGTTTCCATAGCCTGCTCCTCTCCCTCTACCCCAACCTCCTCCCCACCCTCTGCCCCCACCTCCTCCTCCTCCGCCCTAGCCTGCTCCTCCTCCACCTCATTCGGCACGTAATCAACATCGCGACGGGATGCCAGTATCTGGCTGGTAGTTTCACTCGAGGGCGTGGGTGCCTTTGCTCTCACTGCTGACTTCTTCGTTCTCCCACCTCGAGGTATAGATGAGGACCTGACCTCATCTTGAGAGCAGGTGAATTTACCGCCTTTTCCTACTACTGCACTTATCATTTTCTTTAAACCCCCCACCATATTTCAATCACCTGCTATGAAAAAGAGTAAATCACTTTAGATAAACCGTGAAATGTGTTATAAACGCATTTAATCAAAAATTAAACATAATTCTCATACAGCTGCTAGAAATAGTCATCGCCATCCGAATTTGCTGGATCATATGTATCGTCATCACTATCACGTGATATGATATAATTGTCCAACTGATCAGGAGGTGGAATGTTGTCATCACTTTGATTGCCTGAGTGTAATCTCTCTAGCAGTTCTAAGTCTCTTCCATTCTGAATCTCGTCTCCTTCATCGGCATCGACACCACTTTCGTTATCTACTTGCATCGTCTTCGTCAAGTCGATAACAAACATGCCTGGTAGTCCATCTTCTTGAAAGAACTCTCCGTCGCATGTGTTCGGGTCTATGTTATAGTCTTCGTTGTTGGGAACAAGCAGTTTACCGTGTGGCGACACCTTATACATAACATCCCAACCTTTAACACGTGCGATAGTTTTGCACGAGTAAGGGAGATAGTAAACTTGTGTTGCCTGTTGAGCCACGATGTAAACATCTTCACTCGGCAAGGTGGTATCTTGACGAATTTCGATTAAGCCAAGTTCGGGAGTCTGTCTCACTACTTTGGGATTGAACCAGTGACATTTAAATATAATGGGATTAAGAGGTTTGCTCCCGTCGAAACTCAATTCGTATATTTCTTTGAGTCGTCCATAGTAGTGTAACAGCCCCAAAATTAAAATAAAATAAAAATGAGGGAAATAAAATTTTCATGAAATTTCTGAAATTATTTAATTAGAGAAAACCCTAAAAGAGCCCTAATAAAGCAAAACAGAAGGGAATACTTTAAATTTGGACTTGAAAAATTTATGATGGAATCTAGAGGCCAAGAAATATTTTTGAGAATTTTTACAAAATTTTAGCAACAATGCTTCAAGCCTTAAACAAATAAACCAATTTCTGGAATTATTTTAAATAAGAAATACATTTTAAATAAAATTGGGCCGCAACCCCCCAATTCCCTCCAGCCCGGCCAATCCAGCCGCCTCGGCCACTGACAGGCGGGATCCGCCTGTCGGCGCCGTTTCCCCCTCCCTCTCCTCTCCCGCGCGCTCCGCCGGCCCACCTGCCAGCCTCATGCGCGCCCCTTTTCCCTTCTGACCACCCGGGCCCGCTAGCCAGTCCGCCCCGTCAGCCACTGACGCCCCACCTCGACCGCTGTCATGCCTGGCTCTCCTGTCGGCACGATCGCCCTCACCTTCACCCACTAACATGTGGCCCCCACATGTCAGTATCGTCGTCTACAATGGAAGGGGATCTCTCCCCTTCGTTTCCCGATGACACCTTGCCATAATCCGCCGCCCGCCGGCTGGATCCGCCAAATAAAGCACGGGATCACTTTCCCCTCCTGCCGACGATCCCATTCCCCCTAGAATCGACGCGATTTCGCCATGTATGGAAGGTAACCGAGCCCTAGGGATACCTCACCGGCGATGTGGAAAGTCCATCCCTCGGTTTCCCCCGTTTAGCCTTCCTTTTCCGCCGCCGATGAGCCTATAAGAGCACCCGGCTTCGCCGCACTCCGCCACGCCACCTGAGTCCCAGACATCGCCTACCCGAGCGCCGCCACCGCCTCTTTGGAACTTTTCCTCTGTTCGCACTCCGGCCGCCCCTCACCTGCGTCTCATGCCCCCGTCGCCCTCGCCGTCGCCACCACTAGGACCGCCTCCACGCCTTCTACCCTGGCCCCACCTCTGTTGGGTCGGATCACCACTGGAGCACCTCGCCGCCACCGAACCCGAAGGCCTCCTCCACCTCTTCACGCCGCAGACCACCGCCACTGCTCCATCGCCGTCGCCGTCGGTATGCCGGGATCACCCTTGTGCCCCTCTTTCCATTTTTGGCCTTAGTCGCGCCATAAGACCTCGCCCTCACCGGGGATCCGCCGCCGTTGCATCGCCGGAGCCAGAGACGAAGGGGATACTTACCCCTTCGCCGCGTGCCGTGCCGGATCCCTCACGGGCCGCGCGATTTTGATCTAACAACCTGGATTAAATCCCTGTGGGATTTAATCCTGGCCCTTGATCTGAGCCGAATCGGTATCGGGCGCTGACGGCCGTCGGATTTCATTTAAGCCACCCACACGCGCTCTGGCCGTTGGATCTTAATCCAACCGCTGCCACGTGCCTGGCTCACGCGCGTAGTCAACGGTTCCCGGTGAACCCAGTTCACCGTGGACCAGAGACTGTTTCTGGTTTAAATAAAAATTCAGAAAAATGCTTTAAACTTTAAAAAATCATATCTTGCTCAAATTAACTCCAAATTTCACCATTTTAATTCTGGAAAATTTGTCTTTTTATTCTCTACACTTTTATGCAATAAAAACAATATGTTTATTTGGCACAAAATATTCTTATTAAATAATAAAAAAGGTCCCCTTTAGGATTTAATTTATATCTCATTTAAATAACTCAAAAAACCTTTAATAATTTATATATTAATTTCAGAAGACTTAATGACTTCATTTCACTGTTTTACTGCAATAAAAAGAGAATGTTTATTTTGCCCATTTCATTTTTATTAAATGTTATTTCAAATGGCCCTTTTAGGATAAGTAATTAATTCATATAATAATATTCAACACTTTATAAAAATATCATGAAAACTTATATAATAACTTCAGAAGACCTAATAACTTAATTTCACTATTTTTACTACAATAAAAACAATAAGGTTGTTTTATACCTTTTTACTTCATCTCTAAAAAGGGAAAATAAAAACCCCCTTAGGAAAAATACTTATATCAAGTTATAAAATTCAGAAACCTCTTTAAAACTAAATCTTAAGTATTTAAGTAATAATTTCATAGAATTTAAGACCCTATCTCCTTTATTTAATCCAACAAAAACATGTATGCTTGTATGATTGATTTTTGAATTATTTATTGAATGTTGTGTTTACTTTTTCGTATCGAGAAGACTACGTTGCCATCAAGGAGCCGGAGTTTTACCCCGAGGTTCCACCTTCACTGTTTGCGGATCAAGGAAAGTCACAACCCTCATTTTGATCATCACTGAGCCCATGTTTTAATAAATTATCGCTATAAACTCATAGGATAATATTGCATTAGTCAAATATCAAGCCCTACATTATATTTATTAGATCCCCGTCCTTGTGTGCAAACCCAAGCCATGCTTATTGAGCCAACACTCCTTGTAACTCTACAAATATTATATTAGCTAGTGTCCAATGTACCGACACAACTGCTATAGGATAAAAAGAATAAGTCGTAGATAGATGGATTCTACTATATGTATTTCCCCGTTATTCTCGTCTCTGGACTCTGTTGGAGTTTGCTATGTTATAAGTATGGTGGGTTCCGGGTGCAAGCTAGGGCATTGGTTGGTCGCACCCGGGGCACTATAAGGACCGGTCTGCGGGATCTGTTCCAAAGCACTTCCGTACTAACCACAAGTCTAATGGGTAAGTTCTAACTAAAAGTATGGAACAATCCGACTCGATGCACCATAGTGGAGGGGGCAAGGGGCAAACCTGCGGGTGACTTGTACCGACGTGGCTCAAGGGGGGGTATGGTGTTGGCTCGACGCGTTGGGGCACCATATGAAACCCATAAGAGGGTGCTGTTGGGTCGAGGAGGACCATATGGAAGGTTTTGGCACGAGTTCCCGTGGTATGGGCCATCTCGTTACACTTTGGTGTATGTGATGAGTGCGTGCCTTGTGGGTACAGTGGTACACCTCTGATCAGAGTATTTAATATTTTTGAAAAGCCGAGACCACGGTCAAGGGCGGGTTGTGTGACTTCTCGCGGTTAGTTTACAATTGTTTGAATGGTTGAGTTATTCATGGCATGTAAGGACTGTTGAGCGAGGGTGGGTTGACTGTACCCCTCGAGTTAGAAGATGATGATGCATACACATGTTTACATTTTCAGTTATAATAATTTGATCTCATTTAAATGCTTTACAAATATGCTTTCCGCAAAATTAGCCACTATCTCCCTTGTTATTACTCTGCATTATATTTGCATCTGGTGGCTTGCTGAGTACGTTTGTACTCACCCCCGTTGACTTACACCACCTAGAGCCCATCTACTACGAGGAGGATGAAGGTCTGGAGTAGCGACCCAGTCAAGGCGAGACTGGAAGGAGGCGTTCATCTAAGACCCTTGTTTTACTAGTTTCTCTTCCCTTTATTCACTTTTGTACTAATACGGTGTACGAACCGTGAATGATTGATCGTATTGTACGTGGTCGTGTGATGAACGTCTTGAATTATTGATTTTCTATGGAATTTCAATAAAGGTCCGGATTTATTAAATTTGGGTGTGACAAGATGGTATCAGAGCCGACTTGACTGTAGGAAGCCAAACAGACCTGACCCTAGGACTTATATTAGCCATATTTTCTTGCAAAATTACTTACCCCCTCATCTTCTGGAGTTTCACGAAAATTTTCTCTCTTTTGTAGATGCCGGTCCATACCATGAGTGGGACTCTTCGCGACGAGGCCGGATTCATCCGCGAGCTTCGCATGCTCGTCGACTTCCTTGGATTCACCCATGAGCCCTCGTTCCACGAGATCTTTCCCGATGCGAGCGAGAGCTACTGCGAGGTCACGGTCGTCATCCACCCCTCCTCCATGCAGCCTCCCTTCTACACCCATGGAGTCGGAGGACCTTCGTTCGTGGTGGCCAGCCAGCGCGCTGCACTCCAGGCCCTTGCCGAGCTTCGACTGGTCTACGACTACCATCTCCGCGACACCGTCTACCGCTTCATGCCCATGCGTACTCCGGGGAGCCACCGCAGCATCTACATCAGCCCCCTCACTCAGAGCAACTCCGCCATCGCCCGCACCATGAGTCTTTTGGAGGCTATGGACAATCTTCACACGGAGGCCGTCCTCGACGCAGATAGCCAGCACGACACCATCGACTTCTACCACCATACGTCGGAGAATCTGAACCACGAGAACGCCGATCTTCGTCGCCAGGTCCAGCAAAACCCTTAGTTGACCACCAAGGTGGAGTTGAGGCGTCAGAACGAGCTTCTACGCCAGGGCGCCACTGTCACCGCACAGCTTCGCCATCAGCTAAAGGAGTTGCAGAAAGACCTAGAGGAGGTCGCCCCCCTTCCGCCCCGCAAGCGGAAAGCACTCTGGATCCCCACAGTGAGGCCCAAGAGGATCTCTCGCAGCACACCTCCCGCCGGACCCTCCAGCTCGACCACCCCGACCATCTCCGCCGAGCCCGTAATCGAGTCGTCCCCTGAGCTGCCTTAGACGTAGTTTTTACGATTGATTGTTTCCTTTTTATTGCTTTTGATTGTATTGCCACTCATGTCAAATATAAGGCATGAGTGTAAGATTTAATAAGAGATTAAAATAAAATATGTAAGCATCTAGGTCAAACCATTCAACTTCAGGATGGCCAACGACCAAGGATCTGAAGCCCCACGCGACGGAAACACCTCAGGCAATCTGCCTCAGTGGGGTGCAGCTGGCCAACCACAGACCCCTGTTGCCTATCATCCCACACTAGTGGAGATGATGGCAAAACAAAACCAACTGATCACCACGCTGCTTACCCAGATGCAACAACAAAAAAACCAGATGCAAGAGCAGCAGGCACAGTTGTTCCGTCTCCAACAACAACAACACGAGCTCTCCCTTCAGTTAGTCTTCGGGGATTTCGCCAATTTGCAGAAATGGGTGAACAACACAATTATTCAGGAAACCGAACAAAACAAGGTGGACCAGAAGAAGCGAAGAATGGTCGCCTACCGCTAGCAGCAAGGAATGGTGCAGAAGCCTCGCCCGGTAATTCCGCCTCAAGCCCCAACCCTTGTCGAGCCACGGACCACCCTTGGAGGGCCAAGCTCAAGCATTCCACCCCAAGCACCGCCAGCCGGAAGAGATCTAGTACACGCTACCGGATACAAGAGGGACAGTGTAACACCCCAAAAATAAAAAAAGAATTAAAATAAAGGAAAAATATTATTAAATACATTTATGGAATTTATAATTAAAGAAAATCCTAAAAGAGCCTTATTAAAGCCAAACAGGGAGAAATATTCAAAATTTGGACTTGAAAATTTTATGAGATAAACTAGAGGCCAAAGCATAATTTCAGGAATTTTTAAAAATTTTGATCAACACTGATTCAACCCTTAATCAAATATATGAATTACTGGATTTATTTTAAATCAGAAAAGAATTAAAAATACTTAACGGGCCTAAGCCTCCAAAGCACCTCGGCCCAACCCAGCCCAGCACTCGCGTCGCTGACATGTGGGACCCGCCTGTCGGCGCGTTCCCCCGCCTCTCTCTCCCGCCCGTGCTCGCCCCGGCCCCACTTGGCAGCCACTTGCGCCCGTCTTCATCCGCTGACCGCTCGGTCCCGCTTGTCGGCGCTCGTTTTCCCGCTCGCCCACTGACAGGTGGGGGCCACCTGTCTGATGCTTCGTCTCCGATGGAAGGGGATCCCCCCTTCCTTCTTCCCGGTGATCACGTTCTGTTCTCACCGCCAGCCGCCTCGATTCGCCCGATCCGACCCCGGATCACTTTCCCCGAATGCCACCGCCCCTTTCCTTCCATGGCCGACGCGGTTTCGCGAGAAAGGAAGCAAACCCGAAGCTTGGAAAGCCCTCGCCGGAAAAGGAGGGATCCCTCTCGGTTTCCTCCGATTACCCTACCATATCCACCGCCGGCGACCCCTATAAGAACCCCTCCCCTCACCGCACTCATCCCACGCCAGCAGAGCCATCCTTGAGCAAAAGCGGAGCGCCGTCGCCCTCCTCTCGATCTTTGGCTCTGTTTCACCTCCGGTGAGCCCTCGCCGTTGATCCCGGCCTCCTCCGCCCTAGCCACCGCCACCAGAGTGACCGTCGACGACCGCCCGTCCTCGGCCACCCCTCTGTTGGCCGTGGAACCCGCCGGATCATCGTCGCCGTCGAGCTCCCGAACCCCCTCCGCCGTCTACACTCGCCGCCGGTCACCTCCGGACCCCCTCCTTCGCCGTCGCAGTTACGGTCATGACCGCCATCTCCCCCTCGTTCCATTTTTGGCCACAGCTAGGCTCCTAGGCGCTCGCCACCGTCGCCGCCACCGCGCCCGAGCCCCCGCCGTCGCCGGAGACGAAGGGTACGAGCCCCTTACGCACGTGCCGTGCCGGATTGCGCCACGACCGTCCGATCGTGATCGGAGGGCTACGATCAAATCCCTTCAGGATTTAATCAGGGCCCTCGGATCCGGTCAAAGCGGTATCGTGCGCTCTCAGCCGTCGATTGCGACTTAAAACACTGGAACGATCTGGTGCGTCCACGTCGTACCGATTCGCAGGATTTAATCTGGACCGTCCATTTTCACTTACGCCTCCCGCCTCGCGCCCGACCACCAGATCCAGATCCGATGGCTCTAGATCAACCGGTCCACGCGCATAGTGCCGCGGTCCACCGTGGGCCTGGCTCACCGTGGACCAGAACCCTTTTTCAGTTTAAATAAAATTCCAGAAATTGATTTATACTTTGAAAATTCATAACTTGCTCATTTTAACTCCAAATTTCACCATTAAAATTTTGTTAAAACCAATATATTATTCCCTACACTTTAATGCTATAAAAACAGTATGTTATTGTTACCAAAAATATTTTTAATGAATATTTAAATAAAACCCCCTTAGGGATAAATTAATAATTCAGAAAAATAAATTAGAAAAGCCTTAAGAAAATAAGTTTACTGTTTATCACCAAACATCAGAATATTAAAACTTTATTCCACATAATAAAACCCACAAATATGTATGTTTATTATTTGGTGGATTTTTATCTGTTTATTGAATATGTTGTTTATTTTTCCGTATGGAGAAGACTACGAGTTCGTCGAGGAGCCGGAGTTCTACCCCGAGGTTCCTCCATCCCCCTTTGCTGATCAAGGCAAGTCATCGACCACCCCTGTGGAAACAGTTGATCATTATTGAGCCCATGTTTTAATAAATTATCGTTATAACTCATAGGTTAATATTGCATTAGTCCAATATCAAGCCTTACACTTATATTTATTAGATCCCCGTCCTTGTGTGCAAACCCAAGCCATGCTTATTGAGCCTTAAATCCTTGTCACTCTACTATAAAATTATTAGCTAGTGCCCAATGTACCAGCACAACTGCTATAGGATAAAAAGAATGAGTCGTAGATTAGCTGGATTATGTATATGAATTTCCCCGTTATTCTCGTCTCTGGATTCTGTTGGAGTTGGCTAAGTTATAAGTATGGTGGGTTCCGGGTGCAAGCTCGGGCATTGGTTTGTCGCACCCGGGGCACTATAAGGACCGGTCTGCGGGATCTGTTGCAAAGCACTTCCGTACCAACCACAAGTCTAATGGGTAAGTCCTAACTGGAAGTATGGAATACTCCGACTCGATGCACCATAGTGGAGGGGGCATGATGCGTCACGGGGTCCCGATCTTCACGACGTAGGATCGATCTTCAGATAACTAGGTATAGAATAGCCGGATAACTTGCTGCAAGCAGCGATAACTAGTGCAACCTGGCAAATAAAACTCGAAGCCAACCACCGTCTTTAACCGGCAACCTAAATCGAGGATTCGCCCAACCACACTCTCAAAGAACCAACCAACACAGCCTACAGTCAATCAAGGAGGACCAAGAAGGGAGTAGGGGCACCAATTGGGAGCGGATGAAGCCGCCGCTTCTGTAATCCCGCGAAGGAAATCACAAGAGCAAGGAGGGTAGAGATCTCTCTCTGAATTTGTTAGCACGCAGCTGAACAAGGGGTTCTATATTCAATCATCAAAAGTGCCGATTACAATGGTGCTAGGGGGTATTTATACAAGGAGTAGACCTTGAAGATAGGTGCGAACACGAAACGAAAATACTAGGCGAACTATGTGAAAACGAATCAGCTTCTGGAGAGTTTCCGCGTGGCTGTTGGTCTTCTGAGCGGTCTTCGGTATTTCAGCAATAACTCCTCCTTGGAAGCTTCAATTCATGAACGGTTGGATCCCTTGGAAAGGTGACTTGATAAGCTTTCACACCATGTAACTCGGTAGAATGATGCAGTTTTAATATGAGAACATTGACTTCATGCAGACTGTTGACCTTCGGACCAGCAAGCACTAAAACTGGTCGGACGCCTTCATGCAAACTTCAAATTGGTCGGGGTTAGATTCATTGGAAACTAGACTTCAAGAGTTTTCCAAAAAGTGCTCATTTGCCTTCATAGCTTTTGTAAATCAAAAGTTATGATTATTTCTTTGAGACGATTCTGCAGGACTGGCTTGGTTCGAGCATGATTCTTCTATGTGTCCATTTCCTTGTGAGTTCTTGTCATCCTTCTTGGTAAACCTGAGCATTAGCAATGTACACGACTTAGGTAGTATATAACTCTCATTAATAGTAAAATGAATTTCACAAAGTAGCGCGTGCACCTCTTGTTGAAGCTTCTTAGCTCGACTGCGTGTAATTGGTCCATCAAAAACATGTATTGGAGTCGTTGTGGTCGAAGTGGTCGGTGTAGAGGTTGGAGTGGTCGGCGTGGTCATATCATCCTCCCCCTCTTGAAAAGGAGTCGTCCTCGACTCTAAAATGTCTTCACTTGTGAATGCTGATAGGTCAGCAACATTGAAGGAGTTGCTTACGCCATAGCTTGGTGGAAGGTCAATCTTGTATGCATTATCGTTGATCTTGGCAAGAACACGAAATGGACCATCCCCTCGTGGCATCAGCTTGGACTTGCGCTTATCAGGAAAGCGATCTTTACGCAAGTGAATCCACACCAAATCGCCTGGTTCAAACGACACCTTCTTTCTATGCTTGTTCATACTTGCAGCCTTACGTGTCGCCTTTAGCTCGATTGCTTCTTTTGTTTTCTCATGTATCTTCTTGACATATGCAGCACGCTTGGAGGCTTCCATATTGGTTCTCTCCTGTAATGGCAAAGGCAACAAATCTACCAGAGCAATGGGTTTGAACCCATAAACAATTTCAAAAGGACACAAGTTAGTGGTAGAATGTACTGCCCTGTTATAAGCAAACTCCACATGAGGCAAGCAGTCCTCCCAATCTTTCAGGTTCTTTTTCACCATGGTTCGCAGCAACATTGACAGGGTTCGATTCACCACTTCAGTTTGTCCGTCAGTTTGAGGATGACAAGTGGTCGAGAATAGAAGCTTGGTCCCTAGCTTGGACCACAATGTTTTCCAGATGTAGCTCACAAACTTGACATCACGATCAGATACAATGGTCTTAGGCACCCCATGCAACCTCACAATTTCCCTGAAAAATAAATTAGCAACATGTGAAGCATCGTCGCTCTTGTTACAAGGGATAAAATGAGCCATCTTTGAAAATCTATCAACCACAACAAAAACAGAATCTTTTCCTCTCTGAGTTCTAGGCAATCCCAGAACAAAATCCATACTTATGTCTTCCCAAGGAATTTTAGGAGCAGGTAGAGGAGTGTATAAACCATGAGGGTTCAGTTTAGACTTAGCTTTGTGACAAGTGATGCAACACTCCACGAACCGGATGACGTCTCTCCTCATCTTGGGCCAATAGAAGTGATCACCTAGCAGCTCATAGGTTTTCTTTTGTCCAAAATGACCTGTCAATCCTCCTCCATGGGACTCCTGCAATAAAAGCAATCTAACCGAAGAATTTGGAACACAAAGCTTGTTAGCCCTAAACAAAAATCCATCATGTATATGATACTTTTCCCAACCTTTTCCATCTTTACAATGAGTGTATGGTTCTGAAAATTCAGGGTCATCATTATACATGTCTTTCAAACTTTCAAGACCTATAACCTTCACCTCAAGTTGGTTTAGCAACACGATTTTTCTAGACAAAGCATCAACAACCACATTGTCCTTACCTTTCTTATACTTCACAATATATGGAAATGTCTCGATGAACTCAACCCATTTGGCATGGCGTCGGTTTAGTTTTGCTTGGCCTTTCAAATACTTTAAAGCTTCATGATCGGAATGGATAACAAACTCTTTTGGCCATAAATAATGCTGCCATGTTTCAAGTACACGCACCAAAGCATACAATTCTTTATCATATACAGAATAATTCAATCGAGCACCTCCCAACTTTTCACTAAAATACGCTACAGGTTTGCCTTGCTGCATTAAAACCCCTCCTATGCCAATTCCACTGGCATCACATTCTACTTCAAAAGTTTTAGTGAAATCAGGAAGAACAAGCAATGGTGCTTCAGTTAAGCGTTTCTTTAATTCTTGAAAAGCATTTTCTTGTGAACTTCTCCATTTAAATTCAACACCTTTCTTTGTTAATTCATTTAAGGGAGTAGCAATGGTACTAAAATCTTTAACAAATCTCCTATAAAATCCAGCTAGACCATGAAAGCTTCTTATTTGACTTACATTCGTTGGAGTTGGCCAATCCTTGATGGCTTTCACCTTGGTTTCATCCACTTCAATTCCTTTTCCTGAAACAACAAAGCCAAGGAACACAACATGGTCTGTGCAAAAACTGCACTTCTCAAGGTTAGCAAATAATTTCTCCTTTCGGAGCTCATCTAGGACTTGTCGAATATGATTCATGTGCGTTTCAAAAGACTTGCTGTAAATTAAGATATCATCAAAATAAACAACCACAAATTTTCCAATGAAGGCTCTCAAAACATGGTTCATCAATCTCATAAAAGTACTTGGAGCATTAGTCAAACCAAAAGGCATAACTAGCCATTCGTACAACCCAAATTTTGTTTTAAAAGCAATTTTCCATTCATCTCCAGCTTTCATTCTTATTTGATGGTACCCACTTTTCAAATCAATTTTAGTGAATATTATGGAACCACTTAATTCATCAAGCATGTCTTCTAATCGAGGAATAGGATGGCGATAGCGAATAGTGATGTTATTTATGGCTCTACAATCAACGCACATCCTCCAAGAACCATCTTTTTTTTGGTACTAAAATAACAGGAACAACACAAGGACTTAAGCTTTCACGAACATAACCTTTATCGAGAAGTTCTTGTACTTGCCTTTGTATCTCCTTTGTTTCTTCAGGATTGATGCGGTATGGTGGTCGATTTGGAAGAGCAGCCCCTGGAATAAGATCGATCTGATGTTCAATCCCACGTACAGGAGGTAATCCATTCGGGGTTTCCTTTGGAAAAACGTCCTCATATTCCTGCAAAAGATGAGACACCATACTAGGAAAAGAGGTGTTATCGTTAGCTGACACTAAAATGTCTTTGCACACAAGTACAAAGAGTACTTGATCTGGGTTGTTCCTTACTTCTCTCATCTCAGATTTTGTGGCTAACATGACTAATTTTTTTTCTTCTTCTTTCTTTTGATCTCTCAATTTTTTTCTCATATTGGGCTGGTGGCTCTCACTCTCTGATTTGTGGAAGGCACTCGAATTCTTTTTCTCTTCCTTTCCGTTCTCATCTCTCACACTAGAGCTCTTTTGCAAATGCTCAGCAAGAATTTGCTGTGGTGTCATAGGTTTGAGTACAAACTTCCTCCCCTTCAAATCTAGAGTGTACTGATTTGTTCTCCCGCAATGTTGAGTATATCGATCATATTGCCATGGCCTCCCGAGTAGTATGTGACATACGGACATAGGTACCACATCACACTCTACCGTGTCAACATATTCACCAATCTTGAAGGGAACTTTTACTTTGTATCCAATCTTGATGTCACCGGAATCATTCAGCCATTGGACATGATATGGATGAGGATGTCGCAGAAGTTTCAGATCAAGCTTGTCAACCATCTCACGACTAGCAAGATTATGATAGCTTCCTCCATCAATGATCATCTTCACTACCTTATCTTGCACTTTGGCTCTTGTCTGAAATAAATTATGCCGCTGGCCGTTCTCAGCTTCCTTCATCTGAACACTCAATATTGGTGCCACCACAAGAGCAACACCTTGCTCAAAATCACAGCCGGTATGTTCCTCTTCTTCATGGGCTTCTTCTTCTATATCTTCCTCTTCACTGGCTGATTCGTACTCTCCATTATCATGTACAATGATCACTCTATCATTTGGACACTCTCTAGCAACATGTCCACGACCTCCACACTTGAAACACTGAATCCCACTGCTCTTGGATGTAGAACCCACTGAAGTGGAGGTGGAAGCTGCTGGTTTGGAACTCGTGCTCGGGGCAGCAGAGTTCTTCCCACTAAAATTACTTTGAGCATTAGAACGTGAGCCTCCAAATGGACCTTTCGCAGCTGATGGTGCAGCAGTAAACTTGGAATTTAACTTGCTTCCTCCAGACATAGTCCTCGTACCAAAAGGCAAAGACTTACTGCTCTTGGTATCTTGCTGCAGTTGGCGTTCAGCTTTGGTGGCTTGATGTACCAAATCAATAAGACGATGGTACGACTGAAACTCAACAATGCGTTGAATATTTCGATGCAACCCAGCCATGAATCGTGCCATAGTTTGTTCTTCATCTTCATATACGTTGGCTCTAATCATAGCCTTCTCCATCTCTTTATAATACTCTTTAACAGAATAACTTCCTTGTTTCAAATTCTGCAGTTTATCAAAAAGATCACGCCGATAATGCTTCGGCACGAAACGTCTTCTCATTTCACGTTTCATCTCTGCCCATGTGGCAATAGGATGTTCTCCATCTTCTTCACGATCTTGGAGAAGTTGCTCCCACCAAATCAGAGCATATCCTTCAAACTCTAGAGATGCCATAGCCAACTTCTTCTCTTCTGTATAATTATGCAAGCGAAAGATCTTGTCGACCTTCAACTCCCAAGTGAAATAAGCTTCAGGATCAGATCCTCCATCAAATTTTGGCATGGTAAATTTCAGTTTACCAAGCCTCTCTTCACGATGGCCTCCTCTATGATGTTGGCGATCATGATGGAAATGATTATCATTATTTTCAGATTCGGATTCTTCAGTGTCTTGATTTCTTCGATTCTAGCCCCTCCCTCTTCCATGTGCAGCACTTCGGTTCCTCCGTCCTCTTCTTCCTCCTCTTCCATCACTATCATCACCTTCTTCACCATGGGTGCTTGCTCCATAATTAGGTGGACGACGTCCCCTAATTTCATTTAGTATGGTTTGAAAATCTTGGGCCAACCGATCTTGTCTCTCTTCTAGACTTTGCTGGAATTCATTAAATTGTGCCATGGTGACACATTCATTGATCTCAACGCCATCACCCATCTTTCTGTAAAATTAGTGACAACAAAGGAACAAGAGTATATGTGGAATAAAAATATATGTGGGATCTCTCAATCTCACTTCTCTTACCAACCGAGGCTCAGTGAAGTTCCTGCGGGTTACAGAGAAACAAAATGTGTGGTGGTACCGAGAGCGATGGTTAAGCGAATACAAGACCAGAGAGTACCGATTACGATGGCTTTTATGTGGAGCTTGGTGGGGATTATAAACAAGGAATGCAATCTGGATTCTAGTTGTTGTAAAGTTAAGTAACAATCCAAACTAGAGGTTCCCTGCTTAGTGCTTATCTCAAAATGCTAAAGATGTAAATGGATCACACACACGTGCAAAGAAAATCTCAGATTGATGCAAACAAGGAGTATGATTGGGATGCAAGTGTTGCAATCAAACCCAACCAAAATTTTGTACCAACAAAAGATAGTGATCTGGTTGCACAACTTGAAACACAAACTTTCAGCAATTGTGCTCTCAAACGAACTGATCTTTAAACTTTTCTTTCACAATTTTTTTTCAACTTTCCCTTTTTTTTGAGCTTTTCTTTCTTTTACCTTTTTTTATAGAACTGAACACAATGACCAGATATATAAGAGGCTCAAAGGACACACGACGGAAAATGATCAGCAACTAAAACAAAGACTCTAATGGACTGAAAATTAACTGAACTCACTAAAATAATAGATTGAAACAAAGGGCTAAACAATATATATGTATATATTTTTTTGGCTTTTGGTGGATAGGACGAAACAAAATATATGTAGCTAAGGGTAAAGAATCCTACCGTGGAAACCGATCAGCTCTGATACCAGATGATGCGTCACGGGGTCCCAATCTTCACGACGTAGGATCGATCTTCAGATAACTAGCTATAGAATAGCCGGATAACTTGCTGCAAGCAGCGATAACTAGTGCAACCTGGCAAATAAAACTCGAAGCCAACCACCGTCTTTAACCGGCAACCTGAGTCGAGGATTCGCCCAACCACACTCTCAAAGAACCAACCAACACAGCCTACAATCAATCAAGGAGGACCTTGAAGGGAGTAGGGGCACCAATTGGGAGCGGATGAAGCCGCCGCTTCTGTAATCCCGCGAAGGAAATCACAAGAGCAAGGAGGGTAGAGATCTCTCTCTGAATTTGTTAGCACGCAGCTGAACAAGGGGTTCTATATTCAATCATCAAAAGTGCCGATTACAATGGTGCTAGGGGGTATTTATACAAGGAGTAGACCTTGAAGATAGGTGCGAACACGAAACGAAAATACTAGGCGAACTATGTGAAAACGAATCAGCTTCTGGAGAGTTTCCGCGTGGCTGTTGGTCTTCTGAGCGGTCTTCGGTATTTCAGCAATAACTCCTCCTTGGAAGCTTCAATTCACGAACGGTTGGATCCCTTGGAAAGGTGACTTGATAAGCTTTCACACCATGTATAATATGCACCATGTAACTCGGTAGAATGATGCAGTTTTAATACGAGAACATTGACTTCATGCAGACTGTTGACCTTCGGACCAGCAAGCACTAAAACTGGTCGGACGCCTTCATGCAAACTTCAAATTGGTCGGGGTTAGATTCATTGGAAACTAGACTTCAAGAGTTTTCCAAAAAGTGCTCATTTGCCTTCATAGCTTTTGTAAATCAAAAGTTATGATTATTTCTTTGAGATGATTCTGCAGGACTGGCTTGGTTCGAGCATGATTCTTCTATGTGTCCATTTCCTTGTGAGTTCTTGTCATCCTTCTTGGTAAACCTGAGCATTAGCAATGTACACGACTTAGGTAGTATATAACTCTCATTAATAGTAAAATGAATTTCACAAAGTAGCGCGTGCACCTCTTGTTGAAGCTTCTTAGCTCGACTGCGTGTAATTGGTCCATCAAAAACATGTATTGGAGTCGTTGTGGTCGAAGTGGTCGGTGTAGAGGTTGGAGTGGTCGGCGTGGTCATATCAGGGCAAGGGGCAAGCCTGCGGGTGACTTGTACCGACGAGGCTCAAGGGGGGGTATTGTGGGGCTCCGACGCGTCGGGACACCATATGAAACCTATAAGAGGGTGTTGTTGAGTCGGGGAGGACTATATGGAAGGTTTTGGCATGAGTTCCCGTGAAATGGGTCATCTCGTTACACTTTGGTGTAGTTGATGAGTGCGTGCCTTGTGGGTACAGTGGTACATCTTTGATCAGAGTAAAATCAATCTTTTCGAAAAGCCGAGCCCACGGTCAAGGGCGGGTTGTGTGACTACTCGCAGTTAGTTTACAATTGTTTGAATGGTTGAGATATTCATGGCATGTAAGGACTGTTGAGCGAGGTGGGGCTGACTGTACCCCTCGAGTTAGAAGATGATGATGCATACACATGTTTACGTTTCAGTACTAATATATTGTTCACATTAAATTGCTTTACAAATTACTCGCTTCCGCAAAACTAGCCACTATCTCCCTTGTTATTACCTTGCATTATATTTGCATTCGGTGGCTTGCTGAGTACTCCTGTACTCACCCCATTGACTTACACCATCAGAGCCCGTCTACTACGAGGAGGATGCAGGTCTGGAGTAGCGACCCAGTCAAGGCGAGACTGGAAGGAGGCGTTCATCTAGGACCCTTGATTTTATTAGTTTCTCTTCACCTTTATTCACTTTTGTATTAATGCGGTCTACGAACCGTGAATGATTGCCCGTATTGTACGAGGTCGCATGATGAACGTCTTGTTTTATTTATTTTCTATGGAATTTCAATAAAGTCCTGATTTATTAAATCGGGGAGCGACAAGATGGTATCAGAACCGACTTGACTGTAGGAAGCCAAACAAACCTGACCCTAGGACTTATATTTACTATATTTTCTTATAAAAATTACTTATCCTCTCATCTTCCGAGATTTTCACAAAATTTTCTCTCTTTTGTAGATGCCGGTCCATACCATGAGCGGGACTCTTCGTGACGAGGCCGGATTCATCCGCGAGCTTCGCGTGCTCGTCGACTTCTTGGGGTTTCCCCATGAGCCCTGCGTTCCACGGGATCTTTCCCGATGCGAGCGAAAGCTACTGCGAGGTCACGGTTGTTATCCACCCCTCCTCCATGCAGCCACCCTTCTACACCCATGGAGTCGGAGGACCTTCGTTCGTGGTTGCCAGTCAGTGCGCAGCACTCCAGGCCGTCGCCGAGCTTCGACTGGTCTACGACTGCCACCTCCGCGACACCATCTACCGCTTCATGCCCATGCGCACACCAGGGAGTCACCGCAGCATCTACATCAGCTCCCTCACGCAGAGCAACTCCGCCATCGCACACACCATGAGACTTCTGGAGGCCATGGACAACCTCCACACCGAGGCCATTCTAGATGCAGACAGCCAGCATGACACGATCGACTTCTACCGCCATACCTCGGAGAACCTGAACAGAGAGAATGCAGAGCTCCGTCGACAAGTATAGCAGAACCCCCAGATGACCCTCGAGGTAGAGGAGTTGAGACGTCAGAACGAGCTTCTACGCCAAGGTGCCATGGTCAATACCCAGCTCCACCATCAGATCGAAGAGTTGAAGAAGGACATTGAGGAGATCGCACCCCTTCCGCCTCGCAAGCGGAAATCCCTTCGAATCCCCACCGTGAGACCCAAAAGGATTTCACGTAGTGCTCCACCCGCCGGACCATCCAGTTCCTCGACCCCGACCGTCTCCATCGAGCCCGTGATCGAGCCATCCCCCGAGCTACCATAGACGTAGTTTACGATTGATTGTTTTCTTTTGCTTGTTTGTATTGCCATTCATGTCAAGTATAAGGCATGAATGAAGGAAATAAATAACAAATATAACCGCAAGAACGACATTTTTGGAATAAAACTTAATAAAAATATCCTCTAAGAAAATGTTGTCTAGTTTGGGAACTTCAGGATGACCAACACTCAAGGCTCCGACGCTCCTCGGAATGGAGGAGATAATGGGAACCTGCCTCAGTGGGGAGCAACTGGGCAGAGGCAAGCCCTGGTTGCCAACGACCCCACTCTGGCCGAGATGATGGCCACACAAAACCAGCTGGTCTCAGCCCTTCTAAACCAGATGCAGCAGCAACAGCAGCAGATGCAAGAGCAGCACGCTCACTTCTTCCGTCTCCACCAACAGCCCGAGCTGCCACAACCCGCCACTCTAGCTCCCGCTCCCGCCTCCCAACTCTCGGAGTTCCTCCGAGTTCGCCCACCGACCTTCTCGAGCACCACCAACCCCATGGAGGCTGGGGATTGGTTGAGGACCATCGAGAAGAAACTCGATCTCCTGACCTGCACTGAGCAGGAGAAGGTGGTCTTCGCCACCCACCAGCTTCAGGGTCCCACCGCAGAGTGGTGGGACAATCTGCGCGAGACCTTGCCCGAGGGACACGTCCATACTTGGGCGGAGTTCTCGGCTGCTTTCCGTGCCGCTCACATCCCCGACGGCATCATAGCTCAGAAGCAACAAGAGTTCAGGGACCTGCAGCAGGGAAGCAGGTCCATAACAGAATACCTGCACGAGTTCAACCGACTGGCCAAGTACGCACCAGATGAGGTCCGTACAGATGCGGCCAGGCAGGCCAAGTTCCTCCGGGGACTGAAGGATGAGTTGTCCCTACAGCTTATCTCCGGAGATTTCACCAACTTTCAAAAGTTGGTGAACAAAGCTATCATTCAGGAGACCCAACAGAATAAGGTCGATCTGAAGAAGAAGAGGATGATTGCCTTCAGGCAGAATCAAGGCATGGCTCAGAGGCCCCGTTTCACCCCTCCTCCACCAGCACCACAGTACCACCCCCGCCTGGTATATCGTCCGGCACCACCTGCCGCACATATCAGAACCGGACAACCTCGCCCCGCTCCCACCGCACCAGCCGCCCCGGCTAAGAAGACGGAGGTTTTGCGAGACAGGCACGACAAGCCTGTGGTATGCTTCAACTGCCGCCAAGAGGGGCACTATTCTCACCAGTGCCCTCATCCCAAGCGTACCCAAGGCGTCACCTCGAACCCCGCCGTCCGCGCCAAGGTCAACCACGTCACCGCCGAAGAAGCCCAGGCCGCCCCAGAAATTGTCATGGGTAAGTTTATGGTACATTCATCACTTGCAGTGGTATTATTTGACACCGGAGCTACGCACTCCTTTATATCGACTGCTTTTGTGGAAAGAAATGCCCTAGACATAAGTGAACTACCCAGACCAGTATTAATAGCTACCCCGGGCAAGCAAACCCTCGCCTATTCCTTTAGTCCAAGGGTATGGGTAGATATCCAAGGCACGATATTTTGGGCCGACCCCATCCTAATAGAATGTCAAGGTTTGGATCTCATTCTAGGGATGGATTGGTTAAATAAACACCAAGGAGTAATAGAATGTGCCCAGAGGAAAGTGACTGTGACCAGTGAAGAAGGGACTGCCGTCACATTCCAGATGCCAAGCATGAAGACCGGAAGACCAAGACTACATCAGATTACCTTGGAGGAAATACCGGTAGTCAGTGAATACCCGGACGTATTCCCAGAGGACTTACCAGGGATGCCACCCAAGAGGGACATCGAATTCAGGATTGATTTGGTACCCGTGACTACCCCTATTTACAAGCGACCATACCGGATGGCCGCAAATGAGTTAGCTGAGATGAAGCAACAGTTGGAGGATCTCGAGAAGAAAGGCTACATCAGACCGAGTACATCACCATGGGGTGCCCCCGTCATCTTTGTCGAGAAGAAAGAAGACAAGGCTAAGCGCATGTGTGTGGACTACCGCGCTTTGAATGAAGTAACCATCAAGAATAAGTACCCGTTGCCTCGGATCGATGATCTCTTCGACCAGCTAAAGGGAGCTACGATATTCTCGAAGATCGACTTGCGGTCTGGTTATCATCAGTTAAGGATTCGAGAAGAGGATATACCCAAGACGACTTTTACCACCCGTTATGGATTATATGAGTGTACGGTTATGTCCTTTGGATTGACCAACGCCCCTGCATTCTTCATGAACATGATGAACAAGGTGTTTATGGAGTATCTGGACAAGTTCATCATGGTCTTTATAGACGACATCCTCATTTATTCTAAGGACTAGAAGGAGCACGAGACTCACCTCCGTTTAACCTTAGGAAAGCTAAGGGAACACCAGTTATACGCCAAGTACAGCAAGTGCAAGTTTTGGATGGCGGAAGTGAAGTTCCTTGGACACATTATCTCTGCACAAGGTATCGCAGTGGACCTTGCCACCATAGAAGCCGTTACGGATTGGCTGCCACCCACGAACGTATCTGAGATACGAAGTTTTCTGGGTTTGGCCGGATATTACCGGAGATTCATTGAGAATTTTTCCAAGATAGCCAAGCCAATGACCAAGTTGTTGTAGAAAGGAGAAAAGTTTGAATGGACCCCTGAATGCGAGGAAAGTTTCCGCACCCTCAAGACCCGTCTGGTGTCAGCACCCATACTGACCCTACCTGATATCCGAAAATACTTCCATGTCTATTGCGACGCATCTCGCCAAGGACTAGGATGTGTTCTTATGCAAGATGGAAAGGTTATCTCTTATGCCTCCCGTCAGTTGAGACCCCATGAGTTGAACTACCCGACCCACAATTTGGAACTTGCCGTTGTAGTGCACGCCCTTAAAATATGGAGGCATTATTTGGTCGGAAATCGTTGTGAGATCTTTACGGATCACAAGAGCTTGAAGTACATCTTCACACAGCCAGACCTCAACCTAAGGCAAAGATGATGGTTGGAATTTATAAAGGACTATGACTTAGGTATCCACTACCACCCCGGAAAAGCAAATGTGGTAGCTGATGCATTAAGTTGCAAGGGATATTGCACAGCCATTATGATTCAAGATCACGCGCCCTTATTATGTAAAGAGATGGAAAAGTTGAATCTCGGGTTGACCACCAGAGCATACCTAGCCACCTTGGAGACTCAACCCGTCTTGTTCGAACAAATCCGAGAAGCTCAATTAGAAGACCCGGATATTGCAGCCATAAAGAAGAATATGAGGCACGGAAAAGCCCCAGGATTTTCAGAGGACGAGAATGGTACCATATGGTTTGGAACCCGGATATGTGTGCCGGATAAACCAGAGATAAAAACTCTTATCCTGAGAGAAGCCTGTCGCGCCCCGATTTAATAAATCAGGACTTTATTGAAATTCCATAGAAAATCAATAAAACAAGACGTTCATCACACGACCACGTACAAGACGGGCAATCATTCATGGTTCGTAGACCGCATTGATACAAAAGTGAATGAAAGTGAAGAGAAACTAATAAAATCAAGGGTCCTAGATGAACGCCTCCTTCTAGTCTCGCCTTGACTGGGTCGCTACTCCAGACCTTCATCCTCCTCGTAGTAGACGAGCTCTAATGGTGTAAGTCAACGGGTGAGTACAGATGTACTCAGCAAGCCACCGAATGCAAATATAATGCAAGGTAATAACAAGGGAGAAAGTGGCTAGTTTTGCGGAAGCAGCATAATTGTAAAGCATTAAATGTGATCAATTTATTAGTACTGAAAAGTAAACATGTGTATGCATCATCATCTTCTAACTCGAGGAGTACGTTTCACCTCCTCGCACAACAGTCCTTGCATGCCATGAATAACTCAACCATTCAAACAATTGTAAACTAACTGCGAGTAGTCACACAACCCGCCTTTGACCATGGGCTCGGCTTTTCGAAAAGATTGAATTACTCTGATCAGAGATGTACCACTGTACCCACAAGGCACGCACTAATCACTTACACCAAAGTGTAACGAGATGACCCATTTCACGGGAACTCGTGCCAAAACCTTCCATATGGTCTTCCCCGACTCAACAGCACCCTCTTATAGGTTTCGTACCGTGTCTCGCCATGTTGAGTTTCCACAATACCCCCCCTTGAGCCATCGTCGGTACAAGGCGCCCTGAGGGCTAGCCCCTTGCCCCCTCCACTATGGTGCCGTGAGATGGAGTGTTCCACACTTCCAGTTAGGACTTACCCATTAGACTTGTGGTTGGTACGGAAGTGCTTTGCAACAGATCCCGCAGACCGGTCCTTATAGTGCCCCGGGTGCGACATACCAATACCCGAGCTTGCACCCGGAACCCACCATACTTATAACATACCTAACTCCAACAGAGTCCAGAGACAAGAATAACGGGGTATTTCATATACCAGAATCCATCTAACTACGACTCATTCTTTATATCCTATAGCACTTGTGCCGGTACATTGGGCACTAGCTAATATAATATTTGTAGAGTGACAAGGAGTTAAGGCTCAATAAGCATGGCTTGGGTTTGCACACAAGGACGGGGATCTAATAAATATAAGTGTAGGGCTTGATCTTGGACTAATGCAATATTAACCTATGAGTTATAGTGATAATTTATTAAATCATGGGCTCAATGATGATCAACTGTTTCAACAGAGGTGGTCGATGACTTGCCTTGATCAGCAAAGGGGGATGGAGGAACCTCGGGGTAGAATTCCGGCTCCTCGACGAACTCGTAGTCTTCTCGATACGGAAAAGTAAACAATACATTCAATAAACAGATAAAATCCACCAAATAATAAACATACATTTTTGTGGATTTTATTATATTGAATAAAGCTTCATTATTCTGATGTTTGGTGAATAAACAGTAAACTTATATTTCTCAAGGCTTTTCTAATTTATTTTTCTGAATTAATAATTTACCCCTAAGGGGTTTTTATTATTTTATTTGTTAAAAATATTTTGGGTAACAGTAACAAACTGTTTTTATGGCATTAATGTGTAGAGAATAATATTCTGGTTTTAACAAAATTTGAATGGTGAAATTTGGAGTTAAAATGAGCCAGTTATGAATTTTCAAAATTTAAATCAATTTCTAGAATTTTATTTAAACGGAAAATTGGCTTTGGTCCACGGTGAGCCAGGCCC